>OY970828.1:41284731-41929389 GCA_963853835.1 Calendula officinalis
GTCGCGCCCCACTACCACTATCATTTTGGGGACATGCACTCGAGACTGCAGCATTCACACTGAATAGGGTTCCGACCAAGTCAGTAGAAAAGACTCCGTTCGAGAACTGGGAAGGGAGAAAACCTGAATTATCTTTTCTCAAGATTTGGGGTTGTGAAGCGTACGTTAGATGTAACTTCACAGACAAACTGAACCCCAAGTCAGATAAGTGTGTATCTTCGTTGGATATCCAAGGGAAACCTTAGGATACTATTTCTATCATCAAGAATACAACAAAGTCTTTGTTGCTCGGAAAGGTGTCTTCTTGGAGGAGAAGTTTCTAGGAACTGAAACTCCAAGAAAAGAAATAGAGCTTCAAGAAATTGAAGAGAACGAAGATCCACCGACGACTTCAGTCGAACCAATAGTTCAACAAAGAATTGTTGATTCCCAACCAGACCCACCGTTTGAGGAAGAAGAGACACGCAATCCGAGTAGGTCCAGGAGACCACGCCAAGAACCAGATAGGTATCTTGGATTCATGATCGATGAAGATGATGGAAGTCTACTAGAACCATTAACCTACAGCGAAGCTGCTAACGGCATAGAGTTTGAAAGATGGCTCGAGGCTATGAAAGCAGAGATGCAATCCATGTATGACAACCAAGTTTGGGTGTTATCAGACTTGCCACCACAGTCACGAGCTGTTGGATGCAAGTGGGTTTTCAAGAAGAAAACTGACATGGATGGGAAAGTGCATACTTACAAAGCACGACTTGTCGCGAAGGGTTTCACGCAAACACATGGTGTGGATTATTCTGAAACCTATTCGCCAGTCGCTATGCTTAAGTCTATTAGAATTCTTATGGCCAAATCAGCATATTACGACTATGAGATATGACAAATGGATCTTAAAACCGCCCTCCTTAACGGGGTGTTGAATGAGGACGTATTCATGGTACAACCGGATGGTTTACTGATCCAAAGAATCATGGTAAAGTATGCAAGTTGCTAAAATCCATTTATGGATTGAAGCAAGCATCTAGAAGTTGGAACTTACACTTTGACAAAAGAATCAAAGAATTTGGTTTTGTCAAGAGTGAGTTTGAGGCGTGTGTCTACACAAAATTCAGTGGGAGCATAGTAATCTTCCTAGTCTTGTATGTTGATGACATACTGCTTATAGGAAACGATATACCAGCATTACAAGGAGTAAAATCCTGGTTAGGTAAATGTTTCTAGATGAAGGACTTGGGAGAAGCCGCGTTTATACTGGGTATAAAGATCTATAGAGATAGATCTAGGCGGCTTATTGGACTTAGTCAAAGTACATACATTGACAAAGTACTGAAGAGATTCAGTATGAGTGATTCCAAGAGAGGACTCATTCCAATGACACATGGAATTACACTGAGCAAGGCTCAGAGTCCCACATCTAGCAAGGAAATTGCTAGAATGAGTTTGGTACCATATGCTTCGGCAATTGGATCAATCATGTATGCCATGTTATGTACTAGGCCCGATATTGCTTACTCCATAAGTCTCACGAGCAGATATCAAAAGAACCCTGGTGAACCCCATTGGGTGGCTGTCAAGAACATCCTCAAGTATTTGAGAAGGACGAAAGAAATGTTCTTGGTCTTTGGAGGTTCGTTGGAGGAATTGCGTGTAACTGGTTACACAGATGCAAGCTTCCAAACCGACAGAGACGATTACAAATCTCAATCGGGATTTGTCTTCACGCTAAACGGAGGAGCTATATCTTGGAAGAGTCAGAAACAAGATACGATAGCAGATTCGACTACAGAGGCTGAGTACATTGCCGCAAATGATGCTGGGAAAGAAGCCATGTGGCTTAAGAATTTTATCGAGGATCTTAGAGTTATTGCCAGTATCTCTAGACCCATCGAAAAATTCTGTGATAACAGTGGAACAATAGCGCAAGCTGTTGAACCAAGAGAGCATCAGAAGACCAGGCATGTACGCAGGAAATATCACCGCATACGCGAGTATGTAAGAGAAGGTGATATTATAATTAAGAAAATACCAACGGATGACAACGTCGCTGACCCGTTGACAAAACCACTAGCTGGACCAAAGCATGAGAAACATGCGCACGCTATAGGCATGCGATACCTAAATATTGGTAGCTAGTAATTTTGATTAGATTCATAGACATGTTTGAAATCGATACATTATGTAATAACATTTCGTGGGATTGAAATAGGAAGTTTTACGTAATATTTTCACATTGTCTATTCTTAACATGTTTTAAACCTATCCTTGATACATAAAGTTTTAAGTATCTAAATTGTCTGTGGTTGCTTGAATTTAGTGGGAGCTAGATTCAAGAGTTAATACCATTATGAATATTTATCTATTTCATAGTTATTGAATAGAGAAATGTAACACCTCAATTTTTAAAACACTTTTTAAATCATATTTTTAAATAAAAATATTACAAGTCCAATGTTCCTAAATCACGGTTTAACAAAAACCAATAAAAGTTTATCAGAGTATTAAAACCGGTGTTACAAATACAATATCATAACCATAGGATAAACGGGATCTACCTACGAGCTCCCGAACTAATCAACACTAGGCCACTTCTATCGCGACCCTCTAATCCTTCGATCCTGAACCTGGGTACATAGCCAAAAACAAAGTAGTACGTGAGACAAAATAGTCTCGTGAGATACATGGGTTTTCGACCCATTCTCAAAAGAATTAAAAATTAATGTTTATAACATTATAAATACTTATCCTTATCACTTCTTATTAATTCATATTTCATCTTCTATTCATTTAACCGTATAACTAATAAGCTTACCATAAGCTTACTCATCATCTAATCACATACTTGTAAGCTATCTCCAAGCTTACACTTTCTTTATCACATATGCAACGGACCTCTCCGAAGCCAACTCTCCCGATATGGGACGTCATAGGTAAACTATCAAGGTAATTGGGAACCCCCATCTTACCGAGATTCATAAGCTCTCCCGTTCCCGGGTCGTCATGCTCACCCAACACTGGGTGTCGTAAACTGTGACATTCTACTCTTTGCGCAGGGAGGTACCACCCTAAGTAGACGTCTCATACTCCCCCATTTCTGGGCGGTCTTATTCCGGATATCTCATTAACACTTATGAGCCTCAGCTCCTTTCATCAAAATATGAACATTAGCTCCTTTCATCAAATTCGTCACTTATTAGAATACACCTATTCTAATTTATCATATTATTCTCTTTACTTATTCAGTTTCAATCTCGACTTTACCAAGTCCTTTACTAATTTAAGACATATTTATCTTTTATCAAAATCATATTACTTTGACTCTTCTTTGACTAGAATACATGTTTATTACTAGTCACTTATTACTTATTCTCTTAGTAATTCGATAACTACTTTCATTAGTATAATATACTAACCGATACTTATTACTAAAAAATCATTGTCTCAAGCTTTATTAATACATATTATTGATAAACCGATTATCAAGCTCTTTTAAATCATTATCTTTTTCATGAATCTTACTTACAAAAACTCATTAAATAAACCATTAATCATTTAGACATACTTAAATAGTCTATTACTAGCATTTTCTCATCATATCAATCATATCTTTATTAAAAACATTTATTAATAAAGACTCCTAAAACATCATAGTTTTCAAAATCATTTTCTATATACTCAGTAAAAGTCTCATGTACTCACCTTAGCCAAGCTAACTCCAAATCGTGTCTAATAACACGAATCCTTGCTTTCCAACTTGTGAAATGTCACCAATCTTTAGGTCTCCTTGACCTACCATCAATATCATCACAAAAACTAGTTATTATCCATAACTAATCACTACTCAATCCATATTCACATTCCTAACCACCAAGTTCATCCAACTTGGTGGAATCTCAAACCCTAGTTCAAGATTTCCATCAATAAACCCAAATCCAACTAGTACATATCGATTACAAGCTTACAATGAGTGTTCTACAACCATGATTAGTCATCTTCCCCAAAGATGACATGGTTGGTTCCCCAAACCACCATTTTTACCCATACAAAGCTCACAATCAAGGTAGATGAGCAAAATAATCAAGAATACTTACCCTTGATGTTTCAATCCTTCAAGATGGTGAATATCTGAGCTCTTGAGCTCCAAAAACGTCCAAGAATGCTCCCAAATCGGCTGCACTATGTGTGGGGTTGAAGGTGAAATGAAACCCTAGCTTACACACAAGTTTATATAGTCCAGACGCACCTCGCGCCCCGCTCGCGCCCACCTCGCGCCGCGAGGTGACGCGGGTTTGCCTGCTGGTTGCCGCTGAAAAGCACATCTCGCGCCCCGCTCGCGCCGAGTTCGCGCCGCGAACCCAAACACGAGCTCGACGCGAACCCTTCGCGTCTGATCTCTGAAGTTGCTGTTTGGACTCGCGCCTGCCTCGCGCCGCGAGGGCTGTCTGGGTCAGTTTCTTGCCTTTCAAACTTGTTTCCATCCAAGTCTTGACCCATACTTGGTTACCCCAAGTCCCGAACATTCGAACACTCGATAAAACACAACGGAGACTCGATTAAATATTTCACCACCTTTATTCCTCAATAATTCCATTTAATTCATTAACCGAAAATTCCGGTCGTTACAAGAAACAAGTGTTGTTAAAATAAATATTCATAGATGTTTACAGAGTTTGCTAAACATTAGACGTGACCAAAAGATCGAGATTACTTCATGGAGCCTAAGCATGAATAATTTCGAGTAGATGTCCTCTGACCTGAGACGTTTTGGTTTGAGACACGATGACTTCTGATCTTTAGCATTTATCTACCGTCACACCGTAAAAGGGTGATCATAAGGAACTTGACTAAGACAGCGGAAGTCGTGGGCAAGATAACGCAAATGTCCAGATGGAATTTGCACCTTCTTTAATTAGAAGAGATATTTCATGGCCGCTCGACGATTAAGACTACTGAAATGCGTGGCCGCGCTCGGAGAATGATTAGATCATTTGTAATCCGTTACTGCAGAAAGTCAAAATCAGAGTCGAGAAAATTCGAGTATATAGAACAAGATCCCTGCTCCATGTCTATTACTCAAATTAAGAAATATCATGATGCGAAAGGAAAATATGTTAGTGTTATTCATTTTATGAATATTATCTCTGGATGTAAGAGTTCTTATAACCTGGTTATCCTAAATGTCTGGTTAGGGACCGCTTTAGGCCAACGATGATCAGAAAGTGTTTTTTAACTTGCACAAGTGGGAGTCTGAAGGATTTATGTGCACAGATTAGTACACGTGTCACCGTGTCCAATGTTATAAGACACTAAAGGGTCACACCACTACACACCCAATAATGGACAACCGAATAAAGTAAGTTGTGTGGAATAATTAATTAGTTAAGTTAATTATAAAGAAGAGAATAAATAATAATAAGTTAATTGTTATTTGTGAGGATGGTTAAATATTAGTTTAAGTATTTAACAGACAGTTAATTAATAGTTAATTAATTAACTAATAAAAGTCTAAGGGTTTAAAGTGTCAATAGGAAATTTAATTATGAGATTAATCATAATTAAACTCCAATGACTTAACTGTAACTTAAGCCCTTATAAATAAAGGCTTAAGGTTATGGTTTAAGGGTTAATCACTTTACACACTCAAAACCCTACACCCTCCTCTCTCCCTTCGGCCGATCGACAAAAGAACCCCAAAGGGGTTTTCGGTTTTGCTTGTTCGGTTCGACGAACACACACACACATACACGAGTTCGTGTATTACTTTGTTGGTACAACGCGGTCTTGCAGCGTGTCCAGGTGGTGCAGTAGAGGTGGATCACTTCTTTAGCAATCTAAAGGTAATGTTCATCATCTCTTTCTTCTCGTGATCTCATTGTCTAGTAGAGATCCAGTAATGTGGTATTCAAGTTCCGCCATGTGAATATTACAAGGTTTTCCAACACATTAAGGTTTATTAGAACGCTTAAAGATGCAATTTATTAATTCCTTGAAATGGAAAAAAGGGGAAATCATAGGGTATCATTGAAAGTGACTATGTTGATCATTTGTTTTGCAAAAAAGACCTAAAAGTCGCTCAATAAAATGATAGTTAGCATTATCTTTTTCATTCATGATCTTTTAAATGTATATTTTAATAATAGTGTTGATTGTACATCAAGGTTTATTTAGCAGCTCAACAAAAAGATTTATATTCACGGAGAAATCTGAAGCTATGTGTATCCGCATGTACCAACCGGAATCACTCTAACTGCCAGCCCCATGCGATCGTGCACCGAAGAACATCTCATGTCTTAGTGCTTCGGACCAAATAGTAGGCACATACGGATTCGAACCCACGATCTAATCTCAACAAAGTATCATTTGATCAAGGCTAACTGAGCTTTTGTGGGAGAGGACTTTATCACTCAGGCTAGATGTGAGCATTTGAGCCAAAAACCCGAACCAAACTGAAAAACAACTGAACCGGACTGAATCAAAACCGAAAATATGTAATTGGTTTGGTTTCGGTTTTAAAAATTCATCATTTTCGGTTTGGGTTCTATGGGTTTCGGTTTGATTCGGTTCTCGGGTAGGGATGAATATTTAGGCTAAAAAAATGAAACGAACCCGAACCGACCAAAAACGAAAATATGTAATCATCTGCTTCTGGAAGAAATCGAAGAATTTCTTGGGAACCCTACAAGATCCGTTTGTGGTTTCGGTTTTAGAAATTCTTCATTTTCAGTTTTGATTCGTTTCGGATTCTGCACTGCGCTCACCCCTAACTCGGACTATGCTTCGGTGGATTATATAGTAAGTAGCAAGTTTGCAATACAAATTTGCATATTATCCCATTAGTTTTCGTCACTAAAGATATCAATTCTAATTTTGGTTAACAAGTTCTATTAACTCATCCTTTCTAAATACGGAGTAGTATTTTAATTTTTGTCAAACAACTTTATTGGATTATCTACTATATAAATTATATAATGAATTCAATAAGAAAGAAAAATATATTTTTATTTAAAGTATATTCAAAGAGAAAGTCCTATAATTTTCAGAATGGTAGTCAACCCTTTTACTTTCTGTAGTTTAATTTCGGTTCCAACCTTCTAACAATATATATGTTACGTAAAATGACGGTTGTAAGATTTATTATACATTCTTCACTAACAAAGCATCCAATGTCAACGTCATACACGTATTATACAAAAGTCAACGTCATACAAATGTAACACAAAAGTCAACGGCAATTAGTTGACGATACCTCACTGTCTCTAACGATTCATCAAAAGTCACTATTCAAACTTAAATTTTGAATGAGAAATCTTATTTGTATTTACTTCATATTACTACGCATCTCAAGATGATATGTATAATTAAATAATTCTCTTTCTACATATCATCTCTTGATTTTAACATTTGTCTTGATCAAGTGAGTAGACACATAAATAAACACAAATAGTAATTACTAATAACATTTCTCAAAACTTGTATAATAGTTTATTTTAAGTTTCATGGAGAGTTTTGTCATTTAAATAATTAGATGGGTTCCGATGGTTATGTCGATTCGCTAATCCGCGGTTTAGCGACACTATTGTCAAAAGAGTTAACTTTGTCAATTATTATATATTTATTATCTAAAAACAAATATATGCTATGAATTTCAAAAGAATTAACCTACCATCAACTTCACTACCGTTCCACCACCATATTTTTCACCTGGTTACAGACTCATAGTGTGGGTGTCGTACTATTATTAGAAAAAATATTTAAATGAACAAAATTTGATCACCGTAAAATATAATTACATAGGATATATGCCGTCTTATTGTACGATTACCCTACTTGTTTTATGATGCACTAATAATAGCACAATGATCAATGTAAAGATGCCTAGCGCATGGTGACAATAATTATATTAGCGCCCGACAAAGTATTATATAATTTAACATAAAATTATAATATAAACTTCACCGGTTCCAATCAAACTATTTTTTTAAAAGTTGCTACTTATAAACAAATTGTGGGCCGCTAAATCATTAACTATGTTAAGTGTTTCTACATGAATTAGAGTAAAAAATAAAGAAAATGAGTGACAAACCGTAACGAATGAAAATACACAATCTCCAAATAAATGTTGTCAGGATCGATTAACTATGAAGAGTTAATAAACACCTTTATATCTAATTGATGATAGAAGTTACAGCGGATTAACACTATATCAATGTAATTAAGAACGATGAACTGTAAGAACAATATGCGAAAATATTAAGAACACAGTTTCACAAAAAGCTTCAATGTATATTATTGATTAACAATACACACGTACGTTTACAATTCGTAAGGAACTATATATAATAGTCCTTGAAGCCTAACTATTTACCCTGGTTATTCTAGGACTTGATTTACATTCGAATTATAAAAGATATACATTGAATTACATTCTATAACTATCTCTGCGAAGATCTCGGACTTGATATGTTTCCAAAACGTATACCAGTAGTAACTGCAATCACCAGTAGTAAATAAGCATCGTCAGTAGTAACTCTGGTGACCAGTAGTAAGTCCAGATACAACGTCAGTAGTAACTACTAAGATCAGTAGTATCTTCAATATGTGCTTGATCAGTAGTAACTTTAGTTATAGTCTTCACCAGTATCAACTCATCAATAGTAAGTGTTTCTGCCCCCATCAGTAACAACCATAGTCTTCATCAGTAATAACTATGATCAGTACTAAATGCAGCATCAGTAATAAGTTGACATGTGATTTGGTCTAACAATCTCCCCCTAAACTTATTGATTCTCTTTTAATCAATCAAGTTTTTATTCACTTCTTCTTTTCTTTTTCATTTTCTTCCAACAGTTTTGCTCTTCTTTTATCACCTTCTAATGTCTGTTGGTTTTGTTTATTCCTTTGTGCAATAATATATTTGCTGATCTTTTTCACAAATTCATTCATCTTATTTTGGAGCATCACAGCATCATGAGGTTTAATGAAATTCATGCACCATAGTTGATAAAGAGTTTTCTCAGAATGAGGATACTCTTTCTCATAAAGGAATAAGTCACATTTCTTACTTGTATATTCAAAGAAGTACATGTTGACAGTTGGTAGCACATTCCAGGCTAGAACATTCTCTGGATTTGTATACTTCTCTGGATAATTTTCTGGATAGAAAGCAGCATCAATCATTTCAGTAATGTAACCTGCAGCTGAATTCTTCCAGATCTTCTTTGTCATTCTTGGCTTACCAATAATCAACATCTTGATTATGTCACTTCTGGTTAGGGACATGACTAAAGGTTTCCAAGCTCTGAATCTTTGAATGACCTTATCTTCTCTAACAATCTCAATCATATCATCTATATATCTCCAGTTGATGATTGGATTATTTTGTAGGGGAGCAATGGGAAGATCATGAACTTGAACCATTTGTAATTTCTTCTTTGGTTGTTCTAGCTCAGATGTAACAGTCTTCATTTTCTTTGAAGTTTGAGAGGATACACCAGATGATTCTCCATTTATAGTTTCTCTTTCTTTCATTTCTTTGGAGTCTATCTGTTCAAGTTTAGTGGTGTACTTGTCATTAATGTCTTGTTCAGCAAGGTCCTTTTTCTTCTCCACACAGTACTTTTCAATTAAATTGATCAACTTCATTCTTCCAAAGGCCTTTGTGTTGTGACCTCTTGATTTCAAGAATGTGATCATTTCTTTCTTTTTATCTGCAAATTGTTCTGGCATATCAGCCTTCTGCTCTTTGCATTCTTGTACTTGTGCTTCAATAAGTTCTAGTGTTTCATATTCAAGTTGCCTTATTTTTTCTAGTTCTCTTCTTTGTAGCTCTTTTCTGGTTTCTGCAACTTGTTTGGTTTTGACCTTCTGTTGAAATTGTGGCAGTTTTGATATATCTGCTATTTCTGCCAATTTAATTTCTGTGAATGGTTGTCTCAATATTCTAGCCCTTTCTGCTAATCTTTTGTTCTCATTGGCTAGAGAGACTTCAACCTTCTTTAAATATTTTGCTCTCTTTACCTTCCACCTATCCTGTTTGGCTGATTTGGCATAGTTGATTTTGTTGACCATTTCATGACCTTGTGCTCTGTTAGGTTGGTCTTCATCAGCAACTTCCTTTCCCTTTCCTATGTAGTTATCTTTCTACATATCTGGTTCAGATTCAATAACAAATTTGGGACCATAGTAGTGTATCTGTGACATAGGAAGTATTTTAGGATGTGGAGGTAGGGAGCATTCATCAATTTCTAACCAGTTGATATCATCATCAATATCTTTCACCACCATTTGTTTTGTTTTTCTTTTTGGAGATGGTGGAAGTATCACTGTAGGCTCTAGTAGTGGTGGCAGCTCAATAATATCATCAGTAGTAACCAAGGTAGTTACTACTGGTATGTCTTCAGAGATTACTACTAATAGGGCATCAGTAGTGTTTGCTGCCTCTTCTTCATTTACTACTGCTATGATATCAGTAGTAGGAGTTACTACTGATACTTCTTGTTCAGCTTGTTCTTTCATAGGAGCAGTAGTAATTGGCTCATAATCAACATCCATCTTTTCTAGGCCTTCATCAACTGTTGTTTCTTTGAGGTTGAGAAGAGAAGTTGTTGCTGCTGCAATTGATTCATCAATCATACTTTGAATGTTGTCCTTCTCCCCCTTAGTGAGCTCAACTGGTGGAGCCTCACTATCATCAACCTTCTTTTTCAATCTTCTTATAATCTTTGTTTGTTGATGAAGCCTGTGCTCATATAACCTCATCCTTTTGTTGATGGTGTTAATATGCTTCTTCATTACTGTCGTTGTTTTTCCTTGATTGGTGAGATATTTAAGACAATCTTGTACAGTAGATTCAAGAGAATCCAATTTATCCGTCAATTGTTTGGTTTTAATACTGCCCTCACTCCATCTAGCAAGATCATCGGGCTCACTAACAGGTACATTGGCTTTGAGGTTTTCCATCCTTTCCGTGAATTCAACAAATCTACCCTCATCACTTCTTGGTGATTCATTGGGTTGTTTAGACACTCTCTTCTTCTTAGAAGAAGCAGAAGTGCCCCCCCTTTTGGTTTCTTGGCACCGGGGTCCTCTAAGTAATTCCTCAAATGAGTCATCACTTAAAGTTGCCGAGGTCTGGGTCCTATTGATGTTTTCACTGTCCTGTGCACCCACCTTTGGGGCATCAGTAGTGAAAGCCCTCGCCTCATGTCCTCTCTCCTCCTTGGAGGACAACTCTTGGAGCCTGGGGTGTGACTCAATTTGTCCCCTGGTGTCCTTGAAGAAAGATTTCTTCCTTTTATAGATTGTGGATATGTTTTGGGTTACATTGGGCAGGTCTTCCACAGAGTGAAGAGTAGCACTCTGAGGATTTATTTCAAGTTCCGGGGACACATTCAGGACTTCCATTTGTGTGGGTGATTGAGTGACTGTTTGGGGTGGTGTTTGGGCTGCATTTGGGGGTGATGGAGTGGGTTGAGGTTCAATTGGGTTAGTAATGATATTTGAACCTTCTCCAAGATTTTGTGGATCATTGATCATGTTAGGAAACAGAGGGGTTTCCTTGCCCGAAAATTTAAATTGTTTCCTCATATTTGAGAAAACTTTCTTGTTCAACTCAGGAGTTGTAAAAATATTTTTGGGAGTTGACAAGTTTTGTAATTCACAGTTGATAATATGTTGAAGAAATCTGGGATACATTAAAAATTTTGAGGAACTAAGATTTCCCAACATACCTTCAAAAATCATATATGAAAAATTAAATACTTGGTCTGTGCATAAACAGACAACAGCAGAGGCTATTAGTTTATTAAACTCATTCCAAGTACTTCTTTTAGGAGAAATACAGTGTTGAATAGTATGTACAAGAATATTCCATTGTGGGGAGAGAAGACCCTTTTGAAAAGTGACTATGTCAAGTCTTCCCTCATAACCATTTTATTTAAAATGTCAACAAGGTATTCCTTAGGAAGAGAAAACATACCTGAATCATCATGCAGTTGTAGATGGTGTCTGATGGATTGTTCAGTGATTGTGATAGTCTTTCCATCCACAGATGATTTTATCATAGGCACAGTTGCACCTTCTGTTCTTTCAGCATTGGTCCAGAAATCAACCAAGTGCTGTTGATATGCTCTCGGATTTACAGTTAGAGCCAACTTTATGTATGAGTTTTTCAGGAATTGTACGATTGGTCGAAAGTCTTTTGTACCATCTGGATTGCGTAGAAACGCACACATATTGTGGAACTCTGAGTATTTAAGATCTGTTTGAACATCGAGATATTGTAGAGTTGCCATTGTTGTTGATTTTGAGAGGTTTGGATCGTTTGATTTGAGAGAAACAAGTAAGAATTTTGTTACTGGTGCAGGGTTTATGATCGTAAGTTAGGGTTTATCGAGAGGATTTAGCAAATCGATGTGAGGATAATGCTAAACTAATCGACTTCAGCTATTTATATCTTACGATTCATCCTGCAAAAATACTAAATTGTCCTTCGAATCATAACACAGCGGCTATTTTCATGAGGGTTAGTTTGGTAATATGATAGTTGAAAGACCAGTAGTAAATTAGATGCCAGTAATAAAACATCAGTAGTATCTAAGAACATCAGTAGTAACTACGGATTTTGATATCAGTAGTAACTATTGACATCAGTAGTAACTAATGAATTTCATTACTGACCTAATTTGTAAGACCAGTAGTATATGTGGACACCAGTAGTACTGATTTACCAGTAGTATTTGTGTAAACCTAATACACACCAGTAGTAGTGACCTACCAGTAGTATTTTGTGCACACACCTGCATACTTGTAAAACAGACCTACCAGTAGTAAAACACTTAAACAAATAACTAACTTTTTACAACAACTTTACACATGATTTTGAGTTAGAAATTAATTTATTAAAATCATTCCAGTACTGCTAACCAAGAAGTTGAATCTTCCTACATCAAATGCTTTTGTAAAAAGATCTGCTAATTGATCATCAGTATGAATTTTGACTACTTTGATTAATTTCTTTTCATTGCAATCTCTTATAAAATGAAATCTTATTTCAATGTGTTTGGTTTTAGAGTGTTTTACTGGGTTGTTCACAATACTAATAGCACTTTGATTATCAATAAAAATAGGAGTTTTAAGGATAGAGATACCAAAATCTAGAAGCTGGTTTTGAATCCAGAGAACTTGAGCACAACAGGCAGATGCAGCTACATATTCTGCTTCAGCAGTTGATGTTGATACATTTGTTTGTTTCTTGCATTGCCATGACACCAGTCTTGATCCAAAGAATTGACATCCACCAGTAGTGGACTTTCTATCTTGACATTCACCTCCATAGTCACTATCTGTGTAGGCTATGAGTTCAAAGGGTGAATCATGTGGATAACATAGACCAAGTGATGGTTTGCCTTTCAAGTATCTGAATATTCTTTTGACAGCCTGCAAGTGTAGTTCTTTAGGTCTTGCTTGATATCTTGCACACACACAAACACTATACATAATGTCAGGTCTTGATGCAGTTAAGTACATCAAAGAGCCGATCATTGATCTATATAAGTGTTCATCTACATCCTCCCCCTCAACATCTGGATGTAGGTGTTTGTGTGTTTCCATTGGTGTACTTGCACTCTTGAAGTCTCTCAAATCAAACTTCTCCAAGATGTCTTTAACATATTTTGATTGGTTTATCAAAATACCATCTGTTCTTTGACTGACTTGGAGTCCAAGAAAGAAGTTCATTGGACCCATAGAGCTCATCTTGAATTTGATCTGCATCAGTTCTTCAAATTCTTTGCATAATAAATCATTGGTTGAACCAAAGATGATATCATCTACATAGATTTGTACCAGTAGTATATCATCTTTGACTTTCTTTGTGAACAAAGTTTTGTCAATGGCTCCTCTTTTAAAATTATTCTTTAATAGATATGATGATAATGTATCATACCATGCTCTTGGTGCCTGATGTAGGCCATACAGAGCTTTGTCTAATTTGAACACATAATCACCATGTTTTGGATCTTCAAAACCTGGAGGTTGGCATACATAGACCTCTTCTTCAATCTTCCCATATAGGAATGCACTCTTCACATCCATTTGATAGACTTTGAATTTTTTGAATGAAGCATATGCTAAGAATATTCTTATTGCTTCAATTCTAGCAACAAGAGCATATACTTCATCAAAGTCTATTCCTTCTTCTTGAGTGTATCCTTGGGCTACAAGTCTGGCTTTGTTCTTGATCACTATACCTCTTTCATCTTTTTTGTTTCTAAAGATCCACCTTGTTCCAATGGCTCTTTTTCCTTTAGGTAGAGGTACAAGTGTCCAAACAGCTTGTAATTTGAATTGAAGGAGTTCTTCTTGCATTGCCTCAATCCAGTTTGAGTCCTTCATTGCTTGTTGAATCTTCTTTGGTTCATCCTGAGACAGAAAGCATTCAAACATACATTCATTAGCAATTAAACTTATATTACACATGTTTGCAGTTAAGCTTTTGTTTAATTTGCTTCTTGTTTGCAGTGGAGAGTTAACATCACTTAGAACAAGATCTAATGGATGGTTCTTCTGAGTCCTTGTTGTTGTAGCTCTATCAACCACTAGTTGATTTTCAAGATTGGACTCATTTGTCTCAGGCATTTGCTCCTCTAGAGATCCTTCATTGTCATTGATGTTTGGTTCATCATCATCTTGGTCAGAATTGCTACTGTTATTATCTTCATTGAGATCAGTAGTATTGTTGTTGTTACTGGGATCAGTAGTATCTTGAGAATTTAGGTTATTGCTAGGACCAGTAGTATTTTGAGTACTATTACTGGTACCAGTAGTATTTGAATTACTACTGTCCTCATTCTCAGAGTTACTACTGCTTCCAGAATTTGAGTTATTATTGTCCTCAGTATTAATTGTGGGAGCAGTATCAACTACTATGTATCTCATCTCTTCTTGACCAGTATTAACAGATGATGTTCCTTCCTTTTGAGTATGACAATTTGAATCACCTGCATTTAACTCCATGTTAGAATTAAAGGATTTGGTTAGATTGTCTATGTTAAATAGCCAATCTGGACCATTTCCTTGTTCATTAGGAACATTTTCATTAAAGGATACATTGATGATTTCTTCAATTATCCTTAATCTCTTGTTGAACACTCTGTATGATTTGCTTTGAGTACAGTATCCCACAAAGATTCCATCATCAGCTTTGCAGTCAAACTTACCAATTTGTTCTCTTGTAATCAGAATAGTACAAGGACAACCAAATGATTTTAAAAAACTTATATAAGGTTTTCTTTTATTAAAAAGTTCATATGGTGTTTTATAATGTGGCTTCACTATTAATATTCTGTTTTGAACATAACAGGCAGTATTAACAGCTTCAGCCCAAAAAGTGATTGGTAACTTTGAATCTGCTAACATTGATCTTGTTGCTTCAATGATGGTTCTATTTCTTCTTTCAGCTACACCATTTTGTTGAGGAGTTCTAGGTGAGCTGTATTGCCTGTTAATACCTTTAAGATCACAAAAATTAATTAAGTTAGCATTTTTAAATTCTGTGCCATTATCACATCTTATGGCTTTAACTTTTTGATCAGATGTGTTCTCCAGTTTAATAATTAAGTTCTTGATGAGTTCACTTGTTTCATCCTTTGTCCTGAGAAAGAAAACCCATGTATATCTGGAAAAGTCATCAGTAATAGCAAGACAATATTTTTCTTTCCAATACTCATTACATTTGTAGGTCCAAATAGGTCCATATGTAAGAGTTGTAAAGGAACAGAAATAGAATTCACAGATTTGGACTTATGAGAAGTCTTGTGTTGTTTACCTTTTAGGCATGCAACACAATGATGATCACACATGAATTGTTTTTTAGGTAATCCAATGACCAAATTTCTTTTAACTAAATTGTTCATGTTTTTGAAATTAGTCTGACACATCCTTCTATGCCATAGTTCTGATTCAGTGGTGTTTGCCTTGGATATAAAACAGTTGACCTCATTTGAAGAAATGAGTTCTCCCCCTATATCCAGGCAATACACATTGTTTCTCCTTGGAGTTCTTAAAACAACATATTTTTCATCTAAAATAAAGTCAGGAGAAAGAATGATGCACTCAATATCTGTGAAAAGAATCTTGTTCTTTTTATCACAAACTTGAGACACACTGACAAGATTGTATTTTAGGTCAGCTACATAAAATACATCATCAAAGGTAATTTTGCCATTAGTAACAGTACCTTTACCTGTAATCTTACCTCCCTTTGGGTTCTCACCAAAAGCTACATAACCTCCATCAAATGACTTGAAATCCTTTATAATTTGTAGATTTCCAGTCATGTGCCTTGAGCATCCACTATCAATGTGCCATGTTCTACCTTCTTCAGGGATCTGAATGCTCTGCACAAGTAAGTAAAAGGTTAGTTAATTTTGGGAACCCAAGCTTTATATGTCTTGGGTTCATCCTTTGAGAAATCAGATTTAGAACAGTTAACTTTAAACATTTTTGGTACCCATACCTTTTTAGTACTGATGTTTTGATTTACTACTGACCTTTTGGATTTGTCTGAGTTTACTACTGATCTTGGTCTATACCCATTGTTTTTAGCCTTTGAAAACTTTACTACTGATGGACCAGTAGTATTTGGGTACTTACCATATTTAGAATGACCATTAGTGTTTTGAAATTTTGGTTTGGTAGCAGTAGTATTTTTGGAATTAGGGTTGTTACCAGTAGTGTTTTTGTACTGGTACCAGACAGCATTATAATTAGGGTTAATACCAGTAGTAAAATTATTAAAGTTTTTACTGGTGTTGGAAAATTTAAAATATTGTTTATTTTGATTTGATTTTCCATTGTTCTTGAAGTAATTGCTGTTCTTTGGGCTTCCAACTCTTCTACTTTGAACAAACCTTGATGCACTTCTTCCAAATCTTGGTGTTTCAGCAATTGGAGTTTTTGTTTTATTTACTACTGAAGGACCAGTAGTATCTTTTAACTTCTGTGTTTTTGCCTTTTCTTTAGAATTTTTAAATTCCTTGAACTCTTTACACTTTATTGGATTGAAGTGACAATCCTTTGCTAAATGATTTACTTTGTTGCAAATAACACATTTTAATTTATTATCCTTAGCCCTTATGGTTTTTCTTTGTTCTAAGAGTTGATTCCTGTTTCTTTGATTTCCCCTTTTTAAAATTTTTGGTATATTTTCTGCATCATATTTAGGAGATTCATTTGGACTTTGTGCTGTGTGAAAACTTGTATCAATTGAGTTTGTAGTTTCAGTTTGATAAATTGTAAATTCAATTGAGTTTGTAGTTCGATCATCATCAGAAAAATCATTTGATTCAGATGTTTCATTATTAGATTCAGTTTGATTTTCATTTTTTAATTCGTTAATTGTTCTTTCTGAACTGTTTTTGAGTGGAGGAATGAATTTATATGGAGGTGGTACAGCATGATATCCCACCCCATGAACAACTTTTTCTGTAGTTTGATTATTAGTTAATTCATCAAGAATTTTAGTGCTTCTTTCAAATTTCTTAATTGTCAATTTATTTTGTTCAATTTCAAGTTGACATTCTTCTAATTTACTTGTTAGTTCTTTATTTTTTAATTCATAGTAATCTTTCTCATCTACAGCTTGGAGCAGTTCTTCCTTTATCCTTTGATCAATCATTTGGTACACCTTTATCTGATGTTCTTGATCAGCAATCACACCATCAAATTCATAATTTCTTCTTAATGCTTTTGCTAAATCTTCATTTAATTTAGTGTTTTCTTTTTCTAAATTTTTAACAATTTTAATACATTCAGAAGTACAAGGTTTAGGTTTTACCTCAGATTTGCTGTCAGTAAAAGCCATTAGAGCTTGATTTTGAGCATGTTCTTCTGCTTGAAAGCTCCAGTCATAGCCTTGTCCTTGTTGTGAAACAAGAGCAGTTGATTTTGATCTTTTGTCTGGCTGAGGACATTCTTTTGCAAAGTGACCAAGATTGTTACAGTTGTAACATTTGACTTTAGTTTTGTCAAATCCAGCTTTGTCACCTTTGTTGTAGCTGAGACTTGTCCTACCAGTCCTTTTCAAGAACCTTTTGGTTCTCAGGCTCAGCATAGCTATCTGCCATTTGAGATCCATCTCCTCAAGATCATCAGGATTCAATTGTTCCAAATCATCACTAATTAGTGCAGTATGCACATGACTAGTGAAAAAGGATTCTCTTGCAGCATCTTCACAATCTGCATCCTTTCCTGTGGCAGTTTCTTGACCGTGACCTGTACTAGATACAAATGCAGCATTATTAGAAGGAATAGAAGGGTTCTTTTGATTTACCTCAGTTTCAAATACTCTGAGATCATTGTAGAGTTCATCCAACTCCTTTTCTTCTAGTGCATCTCTTTGTCTATATATCACTGTGTACATAGCCCATTCTTCACTAAGAGACCTTAGGAACTTCATGTTAACATCTTCTTGATCCATCTTAACCCCAACCTGGTTAAGTTCACCAATTAGTTTGTTGAATCTGTCTAACACTTGAGTGAGTGTCTCATTGGGCTTTCCTTTGAAGTTTTCAAAGTCTTGCTTGAGAACAGACTTCATGTTCCTCTTGGTGCTCTTGGTTCCAACGAATCTCTTCTCCAGTGCTTGCCACAACACCTTTGCATTATCATATTCAACAAAGAGGTGTTGATAGTCATTAGGAATGGCCAGTAGAAGAGTGCTTAGAGTTTTGAGTTCGATTCCTCTGTCTTTCTTCTCCTTTTCACATTTTAGTTTGTCTGCTTCAGTTGCAGAACTGGTTGCTTGACCAGGACCAGTTTTGTTTCCTTCAATAACAACTTCCCACATGGAATAATCAGTAATAAGCATGTATTGCTTAATACGATTCTTCCACATCCCAAAGTTATTGGGAGTGAGTATAGGGATTTTGTTAGCTTGAGTACTTTCATTGTTATCAGTCATGATTAACAATTAGTGTGTTTTAAAAGATTAAAACTTTTTGTTGTTCTTAAAATTCGTAGATCTAGAACCAATAAGCTCTGATACCACTTGTCAGGATCGATTAACTATGAAGAGTTAATAAACACCTTTATATCTAATTGATGATAGAAGTTACAGCGGATTAACACTATATCAATGTAATTAAGAACGATGAACTGTAAGAACAATATGCGAAAATATTAAGAACACAGTTTCACAAAAAGCTTCAATGTATATTATTGATTAACAATACACACGTACGTTTACAATTCGTAAGGAACTATATATAATAGTCCTTGAAGCCTAACTATTTACCCTAGTTATTCTAGGACTTGATTTTCATTCGAATTATAAAAGATATACATTGAATTACATTCTATAACTATCTCTGCAAAGATCTCGGACTTGATATGTTTCCAAAATGTATACCAGTAGTAACTGCAATCACCAGTAGTAAATAAGCATCGTCAGTAGTAACTCTGGTGACCAGTAGTAAGTCCAGATACAACGTCAGTAGTAACTACTAAGATCAGTAGTATCTTCAATATGTGCTTGATCAGTAGTAACTTTAGTTATAGTCTTCACCAGTATCAACTCATCAGTAGTAAGTGTTTCTGCCCCATCAGTAACAACCATAGTCTTCATCAGTAATAAGTATGATCAGTACTAAATGCAGCATCAGTAATAAGTTGACCTGTGATTTGGTCTAACAAATGTACTTGTTTTTGTTCATTCGGTAAAAGGTATCATCATGTCCCGGGTTCAATACTCGACATGAGAAAAAACTAACTCATTGCGGCTACAAGAGGTTTACCCGCTGATAGAGTATATTTTAAAAATGTATAATTTTATTATTATTCTATTAAAAAAAAGTAAGGAATTGATTGACAAACGAGTATATTTTATAAAGCTATTTTAATATTGTCATGATAAAACAGAAAAGAAAATAATAAGGGAAATGACTGATGTGCTTGCATGTTTTGGGTCGAATAAGAGAGGATGAAGGGCAGGGTGTGGGGTGGGCGACATGCGCATGCTGGCCTTATGCTTCAATTATCTAACCACATTATCCGTTACAACAATAACTAATTTCTTGTTACAATTTCATGTTCCACATATTTTACACCAAAAATAATATTCATGACAAGCTTGTGGAGTACAAAATAACGTAAAACTACATTTTAATTTTTGGAAATGTATTTCTAATGACGGGTTCCTATGGTATTTAGGTTTTATTCATGATATACGTGGTCAAAATTGTTGTTATGGTCATTTCTAGGGGTGTCAAATTTGTACCGAATAAAACCAGCCAACATGCTACCAACCATACCAAGAATAGTTGGTAGTCAATATGTTGGTAGCCAACACGTTTGGTTGGTAGTACCGTACCAATTCTGTAATCATGGTACGGTAATGGTATAAAATTTTTAAATATCATGGTATACCGTACCAACCAAGATATATATATTATATGATTTTTAGTTTAATATATTATACCAAACTAGCAACCTATTTGCCCAAGATTCTAATTAAATATTAAAGTATACGATATTTTATTTAAATTATAGATGTGCCCAAAAAAAATATCTCTGAAACTAATATAATATAATAACACATACTTATTTTATCATTGAAACTAAAAATATCTTTGAAAATATAATATTTTATCTCTACATTCACACAAATCAGTGATTCAGTTATGACAAGATAGCTACATCTTTTATTATTTTATCGTACTAGATTATGTCTATATAGCACATAACATAATATATCATTTTGCTTATTTTGTTTCCATGTTCGGAACACTTGTTAATATGTTTAAGTGATCGATAAAGATTATTGTTCTTTTGTTATTAATTTTTTTAATTTCATATGAGTTAGTGATGTTGGTATATACCATTACCAATTTGTACCAACCAATATTATTGGTAGCCAAACAAATTGGTACCAAGTAAACTTGGTATGGTAATGGTAGCTAAATCAGTGTACCAATTATAGTTGGTACGGTACACGGTATGAAGAAAATATACGTGTTACCGTACCATGTTCACCCCTAGTCATTTCCATATCATCTAGTAATATTATTGAACCCGTAAAATCAATAGAGCCAAAATTAAGATAGTTAATCATATGCCGTTTTATACTAGTGGTTATAAAACCATATAAAACGAAACAAGGCAAAGTCAGATATTTTTGAACTTGTAGTTGATTTTGAGTAGCTTGAGTATTTGGGACGAAAAAACCGAACCTAGTTGAAAACCAACGGAAACTGAACCGAGTCGAAACTGAAAAATATGTAATCGATTCGGTTTTGGAAAATATTATTTTCGGTTTGGTTTGGTTTGGTTCGGTTCAGTTTGATCCTCGGATAGAGATGAGTAATTGGGCTAAAAAAACCGAACCGATACCGAGCCGAGCCGAGCCAGAATCAAAATCATGTAATCAATTCAGTTTCGGTTTTGAAAGTTTATCATTTTCAGTTTCGTTTTCTGTTCGGTTCAGTTTGGTTTCTAAACTGAACTCACCCCTATTAAGAGGACACCGCATTACTTATAATAGAAATATTATTATTTATCAATTGTTCATAAATATAATATTTTTTTTAAATGTAATGTTATGATTTATAATTTTATATCTACTTTTAAAGTGATCTATGAATACTCTATAGATGTAGAGAAACGTTCAAGGAGGTCCATCATCTTTAGAAAGTCCCAAGTAAGAAATCTCAACCATTGATCAATAAGATCTAATGGTCAAGATTAATCACATATTTTATATATTGAGGGGTATTTTGGTCATTTTTTAAAAAATAATTTTTTTTTATTTTTTTTTTATTTTTTTTATTTATTTTATTTATTTTATTTTTTATTTTAAATTTTTTATTTTTTTTATTTTTTTTATTATGAAGGGGTATTTTGGTCATTTGGAACTTAAAAAAAAAAATTCGCTTTTTTTTTATTTTTTATTTTTTATTTTAAATTTTTTTTATTTTTTTTATTTTTTATTAATTTTTTTTTAATTAAAAAATAATATTTATTTGATAATTACGTGTATAACTTAATTACATATGATTTTAGTGTAAAATCACATGTGATTTTAGTGTAAATCACATGTGATTTTAGTGTAAAATCAAGTTTTAGTTAAATCACATGTGATTCAGAATGCAATCACATGTGATTCACTATGGAATAACATTATGTGTCATTAATGAAAATTTAATAATTTTTAAAAAAATAATAAAAAAAAAATATTTTTAAAAAAAATAATTTTTTTAAAAAAATTTTAAAATAAAAAATAAAAAATAAAAATAAAAATAAATATTTTTTTAAAATGACCAAAATACCCCTCAGTTAAAAATTAAAAATTAAAAAAATAAAAAAAAAATTAAAATTTTAAAATAAAAAATAAAATAAAATAATTTTTTTTAGTGCCAAATGACCAAAATACTCCTCTATGTATAAAATATGTGATTAATTTTGACCATTTGATCATATTGATCAATGGTTGAGATTTATTCCTTGGAATTTTTTAAAAATCATGGACCTCCTTGAACGTAACTTTATAGATGTATTAAAACTCAAATGGGGCTTATCATAATATCATATAACACAAAAATTAAGCAGTTTAGCTTTTCATAGTTGATTATTATGGGCCTCGTGGCAGCCCAATCAAAAAACCAAATGACTTAGCTGGCTTAGTTGGTAAGATTTAACAAGTCTGTCAATTAAGTCAATTAACTATTGAGAAAATATCTATGCATATAAATAAAAACATTTTTAAAAAATAGGAGGTAATATTTATACCATAAACATGTATAAAATGTGTGATATCATGTGCGTTATTAACATGAGTTTTTAGCATGCGTGCTACTTTCTGTGGTTCAAACACCAAACAATGTCGATAATGAACCTACATTATACAATAGGGGCGAGCATTTGGCCCGTAAAAAACTGATTCGAAGCGAAATCGAAAACATGTAATCGGTTCGGTTTTGAAAATTAATTACTTTTAGTTTCGGTCCTCGTAGACGTATAGGGATGAGCATTTGGCTTAAAAACTGAACCAAAACTGAATTTAACCGACCCAAAACCGAAACATGTAATCGGTTCGATTTCGGTTTTGAAAAATCGTCATATTTGATTTCGTTTCTATCGGTTTCGGTTCATTTTCTAGACTGAAATCACACCTACTATACAATCATGTATTGATAAAATATTATCAAATTTATGCAACTTTATATCGTGCAAATTTGTACGGATTACATAGCTATATAAGACTATGCGTAAGGGCAATGGTGCCCATTCGGTCACCATGTGTCCTTCCAACATTGGACGCGCCCCTCCCTTGACGAGGATTGCTCTCCGATGTAACACACCAATTTTTCAACCAAATTTAAAACTTTTTAAATAATAAAATGTAAGTCTTTACAAACAGAATATCCCAAAATTATAGTTTAAATAAAACACTTGGAGTAATTAATAAGTATAAAAAATCGGTGTTACAAATATATCAAAACAAAAGTCTAGGGAATCAAATAAGTACACCGAGCTACTCACTTCCAAATGCTAACTACTACGGGCCGCCTAGTCCTTAGCTCCCGAACCTGAGTACATAGCCAAAATAGACGTAGTACGTGAGACAAGATTTGTCTCGTGAGAAACATGGGTTTTTGACCCGGTTAGAAAATATTTGCAATAAAATAATAATTAAATAATTATCAAATTGCACATAGTCAATCAAACTCTAAGGCTTGCCATAAGCCCAACATATACGTAACGGGCGTCCCCGTTACAAACTCCCCCGATATGGGTTATCTAGGTAAACTCCCAAGTTTCCGGGTTATCTATTTGCTCCCCCGATTTCCGGGTTATCTCAAACTCCCCCGCTTTCCGGGTTATCTATTTCTCGACACACTACCCTTGCGCAGGGTGGTACCGCCCCAAGTAGGTGTCACTAACTCCCCCAACTTGTGTGGGTTATCTAGGATCCAATTGATTAGCTACCACATAACAAATCATCAACTTGAGCCAATGCCCCATATCACAACTCAATCATATTAGTGGTAACTACACAAATCAATTTACAATTCAATTCAATTCAATTCAAATTAATTCATACTCTATCAATACAATCTTTTCTTTTTTAAAAACAATTATCTAATAAAGACTCTAAAATCATTTCAACTATAAAACATCGTTTGCTATGTACTCAGAAAAGATCACATGTACTCAGCTTAGCAATGTTATCCAACACTTGTGTCAATAAACACAAATCCTTACTTCTTAATCAAAGAAGTACTTCAAATCTCAAGATCTTCTTAACCTAATACCATCATCAACACAATAACTAGTTATTATTCATAACCAATCACTAATCTATCCAATTTAACATTCCCAACCACCAAGTTCATACCACTTGGTGGAAATCTCAAACCCTAGTTCAAGATTTATATCCAAAAAACCCAAATCTAGCTTGTACACATTGATTACAAGCTTACCATGAGTGTTTTACACTCATGATAGACCATCTTCCCCAAAGATGGTATGGTAGGTTCCCAAAACCACCATTGATGCCCATGAAAAGCTTGAAACTAAGGTTGACGATGATAAGAATCAATAATCTTTACCTTTGATGTTTAAATCTTCAAAGATGATAAAGATTTGAGCTCAAGATCAGCAAAATCGCCTCTTCTCTTCAAAATAACGGTTGAGCTACAAGTAGGGTCGTTGATGCCTAAACCCTAGCCTAAAAGCCGTTTTTATACAGAGTTCAGCGGTTCACGATCGCGAACATGAGTTCGCGCCGTGAACTCTGCGTGTCGTTAACTTTTCGCGATCGGGAACAGGTAGGGAACTCCATGCCTGAAAAACTACATTTCCCTGAATGAAGTTCACGATCGCGAACCATAGTTCGCACCGTGAACTTCCCCAGTTAGCTAGGCTGCACTTTTTGGTCGTCCGATTCGACCCGGTTTCGACCCTAACTATATCAAACGGTGTCCAAATGACACGAAACCAATTCCTACGGTTCTGAAATGAATTATCCATAATTATCATATTTTTGTACAATTTATTTATTTACAAAATCTCGGTCGTTACATCCGACGCGTCCCTTAAGCACAAGGGTCGTCCAGGTGACCTTTGCAGGTCACTTATGTAACATCTCAATTTTTAAAACACATTTTAAAATCATATTTTTAAATAAAGATATTACAAAGTCCAATATCCGAAAATACGGTTTAACAAAAAAAACATTATCAGAGTTATAAGACACGGTGTTACAAAGATAATATCATAACCATAGGATAACGAGATCTACCTATAAGCTCCCGAGCTAAACATCTCTAAGTCACCTCTATCGCGACATTTTAACCTTCAATCTCGAATCTGGGTACATAGCAAAAAACAAAGTAGTACGTGAGACAAAATAGTCTCGTGAGATACATGAGTTTTCGACCCATTCTCAAATATAATAAAAGTCATATTCATTACTTTTATTTATTCCTTTGTTACTTATTAACTCGTGATCTTATCATTATCATACATATGTACTAGTAAGCTAACCATAAGCTTACTCACATCAAAATCACATATTTGTAAGCTAACCTGAGCTTACACAATCTTTATCACATACGCTACGGACCTCTCCGAAGCAAACTCCACCTATGTGGGTTACATAGGTAAACTCCCCCGTTTCCGGGTTAACTAAAACTCCCCCGATTTCCGGGTTAACTGAAACTCCCCCGATTTCCAGGTTAACTAAAACTCCTCCGCTTTCCGGGTTGTCTATTTCTCGACAGGCTACTCTTGCGTAAGGTGGTACCGCCCCAAGTAGGTGTCACTAACTCCCCCAACTTGTGTGGGTTAACTATGATCCGGCTCCTTTTCTCAACACATATTGAAAACATCAAATACGGGCCTATGCCCCAATAATACATACTCAAACATAAAGTAGAATGTATCTATTCTAATTATCATATTATTCTCATGTCTTATTCAAATTCAATATTGACTTTACCAAGTCTTTTATTAAATAAAACATATTTATCATTTATCAAAATCATGTTACTTTAATTTCACTTTGACCAGAATACAAATCTATTTCTACTCACTTTATACTTATTCTCCTAGCAAATCAATCACTATTTTTATTAGTATAATATACTAATCTGTAACATCCCAGAATCCCGTAGCACGATATTGTCCGCTTTGCCTTACCGGCGCACGGTTTTGTTCTTGGTATGGACCACTCCACCTAAAAGGCCTCATGTTAGGAGAGGTATTCACACCCTTATAAGGAGTGTTTTGTTCCCCTCTCCAACCAATGTGGGACGAATGTTACAATTCTCCCCCCCCCCCCCCCCCGGGGACACAACGCCCTCGTTGTGCACATCGGTCCGGTGACTGGCTCTGATACCATTTGTAACATCCCAGAATCCCGTAGCACGATATTGTCCGCTTTGCCTTACCGGCGCACGGTTTTGTTCTTGGTATGGACCACTCCACCCAAAAGGCCTCATGCTAGGAGAGGTATTCACTCCCTTATAAGGAGTGTTTTGTTCCCCTCTCCAACCAATGTGGGACGAATGTTACATAATCAATACTTGATACTTAAGAATCATTGTTGTTAGCTTTATTAATACATATTATTAATAAACTAAATATCATATTTTCTTAATCATTACTCTTAATCAAACATCATATTAATAAAGAGTTATTAATTACTTTTCATTACAATAATCTCTTTTAAAAATCATTAGTCATTTAGACATACTTAAATAGTCTATTACTTGCATTTTCTTACCTTTTTAATCATATCTTTATTAAAAACATCTATTAATAAAGACTCATAAAATATCATAGTTTTCAAAATCATTTGCTATGTACTTACTAGACTCATAAAACATCTAGTAAAAGTCTCATGTACTCACCTTAACAATGCTTTCCAAACCTTGTGTAATTCAACACAATCATTACTCCCCAATCAAAGGAGTACTTACAAATCTTTAGGTCTTCTTGACCTAACATCAATATCATCACAATAACTAGTTATTATCCATAACTAATCACTAATCCATCCATAACAACATTCCCAACCACCAAGTCCATCCAACTTGGTGGAATCTCAAACCCTAGTTCAAGATTTCTATCATCAAAATCCAAATCCAACAAAAACACAAGGTTCTTAAGCTTACTAGGAGTGTTTTACACCCATCTTAGTCATCTTCCCCAAAGATAACTTGGTAGGTTACCCAAACCTCCATTTTCCCCAAATAAAGTTCACAAACTAACTACCAACTATCAAGGACCAAGAATCCTTACCTTTGATGTTTAGATCCTTCAATATGGTGAAGATTTGAGCAAGAAATCACCAAAAATTCCTCTTTCTCCTCCAAAAACGGCTCCAAGCTCAAACGGGTTTTGAAATGAGAAAACCCTAGCTAAATCCCTCTTTTTATACTTCCTGCACGAATTAGCATTGCTAATCTTAAAATTCGCGTTGCTAAAAATCGCGGGTGCCCGAATTCGCAAAAGCTAAAATCAGGATTAGAGATCTCTAAATTTTTCTGCTTGAAAATGCACTTTTGGCCATCAATACTCGCGATGCTAATCCTCGGATTAGAGATCTCTAAAAGTTGCTGGAACAAATATGCACTTTTCCAACTAGGTCTTTTACCCAATCTTGACCCGTTTCAACTTTAACAAGGGAATACACATATCAAACGTCATCCCATTTACACGAAACCAATTCCCATGTATTTTAAATGATATATCCTTATTTATCATATTTTTACATAATTTATTTGATACAAAAATATCAGGTCGTTACAACTTAATTTTCAAAGGGGGAGGTGTTTTTTTAAAGAGAAATGGTTTGGTCGCCTGCTTACGTGGCTTTGGTCGGGTTTGTACTGTATTTGGTCGAGTTGATGCGGCGCTAATGTGTAAATGGTGACCACTGTTACACTGGTCACCCCTTACGTATAATCTAAAAATCAGGTGTGGTGAAGCTCAATATAACCATCTCAAAGGGCCACATCATTGTTACATCCTATTTTCACTCAACGTCATTAACCATCACAATAACTTTGTTACGGACCAAACCCGCCATTGACCAATTTTTTAATTAAAAAATATTTTCCTCGTCACATCTCTCTCACGCTAGCCATCACCACTGTGGAAACAGGCACCATCGAATGTAGCAAGCATGAACTGGAGGATGTGATGGCCGTATTCGGTATCCCATACCAAATGCTCTAACAAATATTTGACAGAAAATATGAAGTTAGATGTTGATTTGAAACATATTGGATGCATCTCTTAGTTGGCCCTTTCTATGTCAATCCAAATCACTGTTGTATGTTTGTATGTACATTCCTATCAATAATTTACAAGCCTCAAATTTTATAGAGTTCTTTTTTTCTTTTTCTTTTTATGATTCTGATAATCATTTGTTAGTTACTTAAATTCTTCTATACATACATTTGTTCATTTGATATTATTTTGATAAATTAAAATATTAATATGATCCGAAAAAAAAGATGCAACATCAGTAAAACTTAATAAAATATAAAATCACATGCTCACAGTGACCACTTACCACTGAAAATATCACATATGTCATGTATTATTTTAATGGCTATTTGTTTTAAAATATTTTATAATCAATTAATAAAAGAATATTTTTATTAATTTTTACTAAATTTCATATTTATTTCTTATTTATCTTTTTACTTATTTGATTAATACAAATATTCAAATCAAATGATGAGATTAAGAAGAATTTAAATTAGTAGATTTTACATGTCAGTTATTTTATAAGTAGGAAGATTAATTATGAATATGAAGCAACACAATTAATTTTCGAGAAATGATATCTAGTTCTACCATTTGTTTGAACTCATAGTCCTACATACTTGATAGAATGACATGTATAATTAACTAAATATTTCTCTTAATAACTTTTGATTTTGACACATATTTTTATCTAATAAGTATAACTATAAGTAAGAATAAATGTTAAGATTGAATACCATTACTTTTAATTTAAAATAACAAAACTAAAAAAAATATTAAAAATATTAAAAAGATAAAAATGAAAATGATACTTCGTCCTTTTGTTTTAACGGTCCCTCCCGATCCTAAATTGGCCACATACCTGACTTAAAAAAAAAATGATATTGATATCAGATATTTATGTCTAATTATATGTATACTTATTTGATAAAATAAATATCAATATTAATTTATGATATTTTTTGAAATAACAAATCTAATCTACTTCTAAATACCACATATGTTCATGATGAGATTTGAACTTCTAACCTCAAGATTGAGAGACAGATACCATACTATTAGGTCAAAAGCCTTTGGTATTAATTTATGAAATGAAAAACAAAAATCAATGAACATACTGTATATTGTTCTGCAGTAAATAATACGGAGTAGTATTTAAGAGAGAGAGAGATCAACTGCAATAGAGGATTCATGTGGCCTCCAAACATAATCCGTGACAACCATCAATTATTTTATTTCACGGCAACCAAAAACTATTTTATTTTAAGAAAATCTGTTTCACTTTTCTTGTGATCGTGTATGACTGTATCGCCATGCCTCCTGTTGCACATGTCGCTTCAATCATTTAATCCATTTGTAGCCGTTGGATTGACCATCAACATTAAAAAACGTATCCAATACAAATTAATTTAGTCCCTTTTTGGTGAAGTACTAAATTCAACAACACAATTTGTTCACGAAATCACATTTTCCCACAAACTACACGTTTTACTTCCTTACGTAAAAACATTTAGCATTGATAATATATTTTAATTCAATTTTCAACTCACATTTCTTATGTCTGTTTTTAACATGATTATGTATCATTGTATTGTTATTATCTAATATTGTTTACAGGGGATATTTATGTGATGTAACAAAAGTTTTATTTGTTTTTCATTTGCAACACATCATTTATGTGCGGCCAACTACACATGTTTTCCACAAATTATAATTATAATGTGGATATGTAAAGATAAATGTGACAAGTTTACTTTTTTTATTTAAAATATTTAATAGAATTTTATTTGACAAATATGACATGAAGTGGGATTGGGTGAGTACACAAAATTTGGTGAGGATTGTAAGGACAATTCTCAACCAATAATTATTAAAAATACGGAACATTTTTAGAATTTTGGATAATTGTCATTAAATATCTTCTCATAAATATCCAAAATTTCTGAAAATAATCTAAAATTTTTAAAATAATTAGTTGAGAAATATTCTCACAATCCTCGTTAATTTTTGAGTTCTTATCAGATCTTAATCACTGAAGTTAGATGTTCACCACATCATATAGGATGAATTGAAAGTCATCCAAATACACGAATATACTATCCAATCCCTATTAAACTGCTTACTTTTGATACATAAATCCATCATATAATACATTGACTTACACTTCTTTAACATATATCGACTATCTAAAGTGTGAATTATTAGTATCCTTTAAGAAATATTTTATTATTTTATATTAAATCTTATTAATTCATCATCTTACTGATAAAATAATTATCATGTGAATATCACTATTTCCCGCCTCCTAATCTCATGTATTAATTTGAATAATTATATTGATAATTAAGATAGATAAGAAAATTTATTACATATATTACCAACTCTCATCCTTTAATTGAAGACTCACATTTTTCATTATCCTTGTTATAGTTGGTATCATAAACATATTTATTGATGTTTCTACAAATTATTTAGTCACCCACAACTTTTTTTTTATGATTTATCGTATTTGAAAGATAATTGTATCTATCCACTCTATAATTCAAATAATATATGAATAATATATCCGATAGTTTTGGATACATTAAAAAAATATGATAAATATATTTAAAAAACAATTTTATATATCCACAAATCAAAATTTCAGATAATATATGAATAATATATCCGATACTCCGATAGTATACGACACGAATCACCCGGATCCAATCAAACACAATATTGTCGTAATGTTTACACAGTTCCCAATTTCCCATATAAATACCCCCTCGCGATTTTAGCAGCCATCAGATTTCTGATCCCTCAAAATTACTGTCGTCCAATTTATAATAACTTTTTTATTATATATATTTTGTCCGGTGTTTTAGTCGGAGAAAGATGACGGTCGGAGCAGGTATATCGGTGGCTGATCGGAAGCTGAATGTGTTCGGAACTCCGGTGTTAACTGACGTACATGACAATGTTTTCGTCACTTCATCAACCGACGATGGGATTATTAATGGCGCATTCATCGGCGTTCGATCTGATCAGACGGGTAGTCGCATGGTGTTTCCCGTCGGAAAACTCGAGTAAGCCTCTTACTATTTTGTTATTTTCTAAGTATTTTGTTAATTTATTTTAGTGGAAATTGGAAACGGTTTAAACTAATTAAAAAAAATACTTCAAATCTACTCGGTTTAAGAGCCTACCCGTGCAATGCATTGTTGGATAGCAATTATTATTTATTTATTTTATGATGGCGAGAGTGATAATGGTGGTGGCTCTAGCGATTGTGGTGGGTGGTGGTGCATATTGACATGGGTGGGGGCACTAGTGATGGTAGTGGGTGGTGGTGCATAGATGGTGGGTGGTTGCGGTTCATGTCCTAGGGATGTCAATTTTTCCAAACACAAATATTTTCCGAAATAATAATCAAGCCTTATTAATTTGGGAATATTCCAAATGCATTATATACAATAGAAAAATACTCGCGCAATGCCAAAGCGACTGGTGGTTGTAGTAGTGTTGGTGGGGTGATGAGTGGTTATTTTAATTTTTTAATGTTTACGGAATTAATAAAGATAATTATAGTCAAATAATAATTATATAGTTCAGTAGCTTAGTTGGTTAGAAGATTTTGTTAATAATTATTTAAATTATTGATAAAATATTTACATTTTTAAGTTAAGTTAAATTGATTCAAAATGCAGGGAATTAAGGTTTATGTGCGTGTTCCGATTTAAGTTATGGTGGATGACACAGAGAATAGGGACACGTGGACAAGAAATACCTATCGAGACTCAGTTTCTTGTAGTTGAAACAATTGATGGTTCACATTTTGGGGAAAATAATGAAATCGATGATGGATCTCACCAATCTGCTTTGTACACCGTGTTCTTGCCCATTCTTGAGGGTGATTTTAGAGCTGTTTTACAAGGAAATTCGAATAATGAATTGGAGATTTGTTTGGAAAGTGGTATGGAAGAATTCATTGTTCATTGTTCATTTTTTAATTTTTATTTATTATAATTAGGGTGGTCTTTTAGGTAGTTTTCCAGGGTCCCAAAACTGTTCGATTCTGATATTCGCTTAGGTTTGTTCATCATGGTACCAGTTTGGTCGGCATGTGCAAATTGGACCGAGAACACAGATAAGAACCGAGAGACCGGGCCTAGCTACATTGAAATCGAGCTACTCAAGGCGGTTCTATTTAGGCCAAAGTCGAGAATAAAACAAAATTAGTCGAAAAAACTTTCTCCGTTTGGTTCTAGCCGATTCTCGGTCCGCTTCGGTTCTGAGTGTCATCGGTTCGGTCCTCGGTTCGATCAAAACCATTTTGTTAGTTCTCGACTCGGTTAGGTTCGATTCCGAGCAGTTCTGTTTGGTTCTTGGACCATGCACGGACCCGCCGTTTGGTACTAAATTGATGGTAGCGAATTTCCCCGGGATCTCAAAACCGGGTACCGAGTCCCTCGATTCGGTACGATACCGGTTCACTTCCGCTATTAAATCCCGATTGCTTAACCGTACTTTAAGGTAACTTATGAGGAATTAATCTTCACTTGATTTGTGAAGAGCTTAATTTATTGATATAGTTATATTGTACAAGGTATAATAAACTTCCTCAAATAAATGATTTACAGTATATCCTATACTAAACAATTATCTATACTATAATTGAAAATAGGTAAAAAGGTTTTTCTAACTCACGCCCGAAGGGTATGAGATTATAAGGATTGATTGAAGTTACATTTACCTTTTATATTGAAAATTGTATTTAATACTTGTAAAAGTTAGACTTCATTTAATGTATTTTTGATTTGTTAGGAAATATTTTGTTTAATTAATGCTTTCAATCTCATACCCTTAAAGCATGAGTTAGTTAAACCCTTGAAAATATATACGGTTATAACTAATCATTTTTAAGAGTACAAGACTTAAATGGCCATTATTAAAAGTATATATAGCACCTAAAATTAACATTTTTTAAGAAGTATGTTACACTTTAATACCAAGGGGTCTTTGGCTTAGCGGTATGGTGAATGACTCTCAATCTTAAGGTCTGGAGTTCGAGTCCCGTCGTGGACATAAGTGGTAATTATAAGTAGATTAGATTTGCCGTTTCAAAAAAAAACGTTACACTTTAATAACTTTATCTTTATTTAATAATTAAATGTTCATTAGAAGAAGATAATTACAACAATTTTGTGGTAATTTGTAGGAGATCCTACTGTGAAAGATTTCGAAGGGAGTCATCTGGTTTTTGTGGCTGCAGGATACGACGCGTTTGATGTTATTACCAATGCAGTCAAGTATGCACATTTTAATTAGCTAAAACTAATACTAAAACACTTAAAATTCATTCATTTTTTAACGATGAATTATAAAACCGTGCAGGAGCGTGGAGAGACATTTACAGACGTTCTCTCATCGCGAAAGAAAGAAGGTAATTTAGTTGATTAAGTGAAACGATTCATCTGTAGATAATTTTTATTTCTGACCCGTTGATTCAACCTGTTAAGTTATACGGGTCTGGTTTGAGTTACCATGGTTTAAATATGTCTGGACCTGAAATTCTAAACATGTTAGGTTTGAGTTGACATTTCCAACATGTCAACTTGACCGCTAACCTAAACCCGACCTGATTGTCACCCATATTCTTTACTAGATAGTTATTAACTTATGTTACGATGACGATCTTTTATGCATCATGTTATGTTTAGATGCCGGATATGTTAAATTGGTTCGGGTGGTGTACATGGGATGCTTTTTATACCGAAGTTACTTCTGAAGGTGTCAAACAAGGCCTTGATAGGTAAAGCCCTTATCATTTAACATTAAATTCTTTTATATAATTAAATGATTTTTAGCGATTGATATTCGAAAACCGACGATTATACAATCTATACAGTTTTGAGAAAGGAGGAATTTCACCAAAATTTGTCATCATCGATGATGGATGGCAATCGGTTGGTATGGATCCAAGTAGTCTTGAGGTTAAAGCTGATAACACAGCTAAGTAAGTATTTAATATATTTAATATTATTATCCTCCTATAAATCATCATATTGCCCGTCTGCCACATGTCAATCATCAGTTAGTCTCTTTGTGGCAGAATTTTTTTTATAGGAGGATATAACATTTAAGAAGTTATTAATTATATTTATATTACTAATGAAAACTATATATTTTATATTTGATATAGTTTCGCGAATAGGCTAACTCATATCAAAGAGAACCACAAATTCCAAAAAGACGGTAAAGAAGGTCATCGAGTTGAAGATCCATCCTTGGGACTTCGTCACATTGTTACCGAAATTAAAGATCGTCATAATGTCAAGTATACTCTTTTTTTTTAATCATACCAAACTAGGCATGTGCACGGTCCAAGAACCGAACCGAACCGAACCACTCAAAACCGAACCGAAAACTTAGAAGATGATTTTGTCCGGACCAAGGACCGAACCAATGACATCTTGGACCCGACCGAACCGGATCCAGAACTGAACCGAACCGAGAACCAAGAAAATCTCTTCGACTTTTTTGTTTTGGACTAAACATCACCGAGAACCGGACTGGTATAACTCGGTTCGGTTCTGTTTGGTTTGATTGTTCCGACCGGTTAGTTTGTCACATGCCTAAACCAAACACCACCCTAGTTTTTATTTTATTTTCTAACTACCACTTTATATACATAGGTATGTTTATGTTTGGCATGCACTAACCGGATATTGGGGCGGAGTGAGGCCTGGTGTAGCCGAAATGGAGCATTATGATTCCAAATTATCATTCCCGGTTTCATCTCCGGGAGTCGAATCCAACGAAAATTGTGGTGCTTTGAGTGCTATGATTAAAAACGGGCTCGGGCTTGTTGACCCGGAAAAAGTCTTCCATTTTTATAACGAATTGCATTCTTATCTTGCAACTGCGGGTATTGATGGTGTAAAGGTAGATGTACAAAACATTCTTGAAACACTTGGGTCGGGGCATGGTGGTCGGGTCAAACTTGCAAGAAAGTATCATCAAGCATTGGAAGCTTCCATCTCTAGAAACTTCCATGATAATGGAATCATTTCTTGCATGAGTCATAATACAGATGGTTTGTACAGGTACATAGAATTAAACAACTTTAGGCTTATTTATTTTTGGATTAATTAATAAAAAAGTAACGAATTTTCGTAATCTTGATAAAAAAAATCTTGGATTTTCAAAAGAAATTGACATAAGATATTTTACGTATCGGTAACTTTGACCATGTTGACTTTTGCTAACATGGAGTTGATATGTTGCTTATGTGGGGCCTGAAAACTAGGGGTGGCAATTTCTGACCCGACACGAAACACGACCTGAAACCGGCACGAAAATAAACAGGTTTGGGTTGGGGTAAAAAATAATTGGGTCAGTCTCGGGTTGAATCAGCTGGCCCGTTTATTAAATAGGTTAGGTTCAGGTCAATGATAATTTAAACGGGTCGACCCGCCAACACGTTTAATTATCAAAATATATTTTAAAAATATATATTATACTTAATTAATAGTTTACTAGTTAAAACGTATTTAATAGTTTGATAAAAATTAAAAATGTTACTTAGTAATTTGTTGTTTAGTATTTTGTTATGAATTTGTGTAATAATAACAACATATTGACATGTTTGACTCGTATAACTTGTTTGACCTGATAACTTGTTTAACCCGTTTTATTAAATGAGTTATATGGGTTAGGTTTGGGTTGAAGTTAAACAGGTTAGGGTTGGGATATCTGACCCGTTTATATAAACGGGTCGGTTTCGGGTTGAACGTTTCTGACCCGCCAACCCGCGAACCCGAACCCGTTAACCCGAACCCGACCTAAATTGCCACCCCTACTGAAAACCGGTTAATTTTGAAGTTTATTATAAATGAACATGAGCGATGATATATCCTCTTATAAATCTTTTTACAAAATCTTGCTGCCACATGTCAATCATCACATACACTTAGAAAAGGGCCCACTACCTCACACTGTTTCGGACGATTGTCATGTGGCAGTACGAAGATTTGTAGGAGAAAATATAATTTTTCGTTGAATTAATGTTTTGAAAGTTTACGCCTATTTACTAAGAGGGTATAAATGTAATTTTCTGAAGTGCAAAGAAGACGGCAGTTATAAGAGCATCGGATGATTTTTGGCCAACGGTTACAGCCTCACACACGGTTCATATTGCTTCGGTTGCTTATAATACTGTATTTCTCGGAGAATTCATGCAGCCCGATTGGGATATGTTCCATGTAAGCTAACAAAACCAGTTTGATTTAATTTTTCTTAGGGTAAATTACAGATTTTATCCACGTGGGTTTTTCTTCCTGTCAATGTGGTCCTATTTTTTCATTTATGTTCCACATTAATTGACCAAAATACCCTTATTTCAATTGATCACCTTATTTTAAATTATGCTCCTTTTTCCGGTCATCTTCTCCGGCATCCTGGAACTTAAAATATTTATGAACAAAATAAGGGTGTTTTGGTAGGTGAGGACCACATGGACAAAAATGAACCTGGAAAAAATATTCAGGGACAAAACCCCAAATCTGAAAGACTGACAATTTACCGTTTCACTTATTATCATTGTTTACTTATTAATTTTGCTAATCTGTATTGCTTTTATGTTGTAGAGCTTGCATCCCATGGCTGATTACCATGGTGCTGCTCGTGCTGTGGGTGGTTGTGCTATTTATGTCAGGTTTGAAGAACTTAAATCCCACTGTTGTTTTTTTAATATGGGTTTATTTATTCATATTAATGAACATTTATTATAAATACGATGCAGTGACAAACCTGGGCATCATGATTTTAATTTGTTAAAAAAGCTTGTGCTTCCTGATGGGTCAATATTAAGGGCCAAACTTCCTGGGAGACCAACACGAGATTGTTTGTTTACTGATCCTACAAGAGATGGAAAAAGGTATGTAAGTTTGATCTTGAGTGTGTCAAATATTTTTTTTTATTAGGGGTGGCAATTCTCGACACGTTTAATAAATGAGTTAGGTTAGAGTTGGCCTTCTCAACGCGTTTAAAAAACTAGGAGTGACAATTGGGTTAGCGGGTTGTAATCAATCAACCTGTTAAAATTTAGGGTCAGAAAATTCAACCCTAACCCAGACTCATTTAAACCAAGATAACCCAGACCCGAATTGTCTGACCCATATAACTTAACACGTTGGTGGGAAAATGAGTTAGTGGGTCAGAACCAGGTTGGTGGGTCATGTTTGTAATCAATCTTGTTATGGAAACTGGGCCAAAATTTAAGAGCATGGAAAGGTCAAGGAATTGAAAGGTCAAGGAATTGAAAGGTCAAAATTTAGGTGATATTTTAGGGGTTCTATTTATATAATTTTGAAAAAAAAAATGTATAAATCAAAACTGGTTGGCGGGTTGACCCATTTATACATAAGCCGACCTGAACCCAACCAGACCTAATTTATAAACGGGTCGACATATTTTTTACCCGAACCTGTTTATGGTCAACCCAAACTTGATTTTATTTCTGTCGGGTTCGGGTTGCGGGTCGTGTCTGGAATTTTCGCCCCTATAAAAAGAGTATTAAAAAAATTATGCTATATGAACCCGGTCGCGCTTATCTCATACCTTCAAGAACAACCTTGCTAATAACCAAAAGCGATTCTGAAAACTCGTTTTGGCCCGTTACCTGAACTGTGCCCTTTTCACAACCTCGAATGGTTGGTTCCACATCACCTTCAAGGTGTTGTTTATGTAAAAACTTCAAACCATTTTATGATGAATGTTTTTGCAGTCTCTTGAAGATTTGGAATCTAAACAATTTCACGGGCGTGGTGGGAGTTTTCAACTGTCAAGGAGCGGGGTGGTGTAAAGACGGGAAAAAGATCATCACTCACGATGAGCAACCGAGCACCATCACTGGCATCATCCGAGCTAACGATGTCAATTACTTGCCTAAAGTTTCAGATCCTAATTGGGATGGAGATGCCATTGTATATAGTCACCTTCGAGGTATGTTTAAACACATCTTGGTTTAGTAACCATCAATTTGTTGCTAGTTTGGGTAACCAACTATTTTATTTATGCAATGTAGTAATGTAGAACTATATTTGTTTGTTAACTATAGTTCAATGACCAACATAGCAAAAAATAACAGTTCAGTGACCTATATAGCAAATAGTGATCTTTTATTGACCTATATGGCAAAAAATAATAGTTTAGTGGCCTAAATAGCAAAAAATGATAGTTCAATCACCTACATAGCACAAAATCATAGTGTAGTGTAGGGATATGCATTTGCAATTGAGAAAATCAAACCGGAACCAATTAAACCCAGTTTTTGGGCCGCTTTTTGGTTCCCCTTTTTTTTGTCTTTTTCGGTTATAGGTTCTACTTTTTCCAATTCTGTTTTTTTCGGTTCTAAAACCTGAATTTGACAATTTCGAGATTACCTCAAGATGTAGTTTATGTTGATAGGGTTATGACCCGTTTAAACCCAAAATAATCGAACTGGAACCAAAACCGTTATTTCGGTTCTCGGTTTTTTTTTGTTGTAATTTTCCGTTCTAGTCCGGTACGGTCCGGTTCCAAACTCTAACACACCCTTAGTGCAGTGACATACGTAGCAAAAAATGATTGTTAAGTGTGACCTAGATAACAATAAATGAAAGTTTACTGACCTACATAACAAAAAATGATAGTTCATTGACCTTGTTTTCGCTCCATATGATTACGAAAATGTAACTTTTTTTTTTTTGCGTTTTGTAGGAGCGTTGGTTTACCTTCCAAAGAACGCATCTATTCCAACAACATTAAAACCAAGAGAATACGAGGTTTTTACAATAGTTCCAATTAAAAAAATGTCGGGCGGGGTTAGTTTTGCCCCTATTGGTTTGACCGAAATGTTTAACTCCGGGGGCGCGGTTGTGGAACTAAACTATGAGTCGGAGAAACAAGGAAACGTGGGGTTGAAAGTTCGAGGGTGTGGCGTGTTTGGAGCATATTCAACGAAGAAACCGACAAGAGTGATTGTTGATTCGAAAGAAACCGAATTCGGGTATGAAGAAGGAATTGGATTGATTAGGTTTAATTTGAACGTTCCGGAAAAAGAGATGTACTTGTGGGACATCATTATTGAAGTGTGAAGAATTCATAAGGATTATGTAATAGAAGTGTCGAAGAATCTTTTTATATAATGATTATTTAAGAAATTAATGTAGCATGTAACAAGAGATGTCCCAAATTTATTATATTTGAAGTGTTATATTCTTATATAAAGATTGTTTAGACATAAATAAATTCTGTATACCGAATGTTAGTAACATCCACAAATTATGTTATTACTCTGATTTAAAATAAATGATATATATTTTATTTTTTACAATTTCGAAATAATTGATATATTTTGACAATTTACCTCATTAATTAACAGTTTTTAGAGCTAACACCTACTAATTATCCAATTTAATTCTAATTATCCAATTTAAAATAGTGAAATGACCATTTTACCATTATTTTAATTTTATAAATGTGTGAGGCCTGTCCTCACTAACTATCCAATATAATATATTTTAATTTTCATTGTAATATTTTGTCCAAAAACCAACAATATATCACTTAATTTGAACCGGAGTAAGTAGTAAATTTGATTACATGTAGGCATGCATATTGGACTGAACAACATCCGGAACCACAAAACCAAACTAGACCAAACCGAGTTATGCCGGTCCGGTTCGTGGTTTTAATTTAATGGGAAGAAAACCCTAAAAAGTAGAAGAAACTTTATTATTTCTCGGTTCGGTTCCGGCCGGTTCTTTGTCCAGGCTATGTCGTCATCGTTTCAGTCCTCGGACGGGCAAAAACTATTTTCCCAATTTTTAGTTCGGTTCTTGAACCGTGCACATGCCTAATTACAAGTACTAAAAAGGAACCATATAAAACATGATTACACATGGACATGATTAATGACTATACTAGACAAAAGTGATATATGACTATCCGAATCTTTTGGTAATCAGTCCATGAAGGGAACCAACCAAAGTAAAAATCGATACAACTAAACAAAAAATGCTATAAACACGAAGAGCGACCCATTTACCGCTCCAAGGTACAACCTTCTTATGCACAAAGTACATCTCAACAGGAAAATATATGGTCAACGGCCAAAAGATGATTGACCCTGAAAACGCTAAAACCTCGTTGAAGTAAGGGAATAACATTGCTACTGCAAGTGTGAAAACCACATATGTTGTTCGAAAACATAACCTAAGTGGATTTATTATAAATTCGGGGAATAGCGACGACTTAAAACTTGTGATATCCGTCGCGAATACGCTTTCGGGATACTTTTCTGAATACCATCTTTCGGCCATTGCAAATAATGTTTGACTATATATCTGACAACACATATACAATAAAAAAATTTGATTGATAAATATAAATATAAGAGTAAAACTATCAGATGACCTAATGGTAAGGATGCTTAAAAATTTAAAAATTAAAAAAAAAGATAAAAATAAATAAATAAATAATAAATAAGATAATAAAATTAAATAAAAAGTAAAGAAAAATTAAATTAAAAATTAAAAAAGGCAAAATTTTATAACCAAGCGCGCAACGGAATTCAACTGTAACATATTAATTCATTCAGAATACAATTCCATTATGGAGGATTATAAAAAAACATTAAGCGATAATCACATGTGATTGTATACTTGATCACATGTGATGTTTTTGTATAATCAGATGTGATCAAGTATATTATCACAAAATATTGTTTTTATTTTTAAAAAACACAATAATAAAAAAAATGTGAGTGTCAAATGTCAAATGCCAAAAGTCAAATGTCAAAAATACCCCTTCATTTAAAAGCATGTGATTGATCTTGATCATTAATATTTATTGATCCAATTGTTGTAATTTGTTCATTGGGACTTTTATTAAAAGTTAGACCAACAATTCACTGAATTTATAATCTATTGTTTTTTAATTCAGATTACAAACACGTTGGCAGTCGATTCCGCTTTAACAAACCAACCCAAATACGACCCGTTTATAAACGGGTGGACCCATTTATGACCCGAACTCGTTTCAACTAGTATTGCCAGTTCAAGTGATACCTGATACCCTCCAACTAAGTGGAGAACAATGCACGCGTTACCAAAGTCAACGAGCCAATACGGTTCATAAAATCCAAACCCGGTCAACAAATTTCCAGGAGTCAAATCTCCAAATGCTGCATAACCCGAAGAACCGCACAAAAGGTAGAAAAAAGCAATTATGGAAACTGCAATAGTTGAAGTCTTCCTCATGGTTGCTTTTTGAGATGGAGGTGATTTTAAAGTGGCCTAAATATCACCAAATGTCATAAAAGTTATAATTACCAAAACGGGCCTTAAAATTTTGTAATTACTAAAACGGACCTTAAAAAGTTATAATCACCAAAATCGAAAGGCTAAGAACTTGTAATTAGAAAAACGGTGCTTATAAAATTCTTATTACCAAAACCGACCACCACCTAAAGTATATTGCTATTTTATGACATTTGCCCCAGAAACATCATACAATTGCTTAGGGCAACTATAAACGAATTGCTATTGTATGTATTTTTTTTTATCTTTTTTTTTCAATTTCCAAACTTGACTTTAATGGTTAAATTACTAAACTGAAGATCGTTTTTTTACATAGAGAAAAAAAGGCAAACGGGCAACAAGCTGCACCGTTATCGTTTGGATTATGAAAATTACCTTTTCATAACAAACTTCCAAAACGTACTTTTTGGTGCAACTAACTTATTTTTACATCATTTTATACACATTGATGAAACCAAATTACATCAAAATGTAAGTGTTGGAGTTTGTTACATCAAAAGGTAATCTTCATAGTTCAATACATACAATACAACAACTGTTTGTGTATAGTTGGATACATTTTCATATAATTTACTACTATATAACGATTATTTTAGACATTATACCTGTATTTCAAGAAGGATTAACGAAAATGAAACCGAAAATGCAATATCTCCAATAGCTTGAGCAACCAACCATACTTTTTGTGTGGGATTAGTAGTTGAGATTCCATTAATGCTACCTTTAATTTTCTTTTGTACTACAATCATATAATCAAGAAACAACTTGATTTGAAGATAAATTAATATTGCAAATTTACAAGATCATAATTCATAGACCGATATTGTTAGATACACATAGTTTAGGTTTATTATATGACCTAAGTCCAATTATATATATGGGCTTATGGTCCAATAGGGTTTTTATGTATCTTTGTAATCTATATATAGTGATAATAATACAGTGGGTTTTCAATATTTTATAGATATGTTGAAGAGCAATTTGTACCGAATATTTGGGCTAATCCAAGCCCGATCCCGATTAACGAATAGGTGAATGACATGATTGCGGCTATAATCGAGAGCCATTTTGTATGAAAAATGTTGGGTATTTGAGAAGCTATTATTTGAACAATTCCAAATATAAGCATATAATATTTGTTATTGTATTCACAAGCAGCTTCATGCCCTTCTTTGTGGTAACAATTTGATTGCCTAATTGCTCTGTTAAATTTATGTAAAAAAACATTAGGTTTATATATAATGATAATAAATGTTACATAAAAATGATTGGCTAAAAAGCTTTTATTACCCAGACGAGACAGAAAACCATCTTTTAATGACCCAATAAGACAAAACTTTGTACAATAATTAAACAAGGATAGATGGAAAACTATGTTGACATATTACACAAATAACCCCGATATGTATAAGTATATATATTAATAAAAACATAAGAATACCTCATACAAATAGCTGATGTGATTACATACACAACTCCTGTTTTGAATAAACTGAAATACACCAAGCATCCACATACCAATCCGTTCTTATATCCTGAAATCCGAACTCAAGAACAAGATATAATTACACGGATGGTTCCTGTGATTTACTCAAAATTTCACATATGATCCTTTAACTCAAAAATTACCCTGATAATCCCTACTTTGGAAACCTTTTTGCATCGACGGTCCTTTACGCTAACGGCCATTAGAATTTTCCAGTTATGGGGAGACTTAACAGAAAAATCTAACGGCCGTTAGCATAAAGGAGTCATTATTAGGTAATTTACTCACAAGGACCATTCGTGTAATTTACTCAAATAATAATAAAACTAATACAAGCTGACCTAAAATGGTGTGAACAGCTTGCAAGTAAGAATGGTTTCTAGTAGTGGTGTCATTATTAGGGTTTGTATAGTAATCAAAGTTGGTGATGAGAAATGCAGACACAAGGGCAAAAAGGACAATTGTAACAACACATAATGGGCCCGCAATCCATCCGAGTTGGGCCATACTCCAAGCGAGTGATAAAACGCCTGATCCTATTACTCCAGCTATAAAATGTGCTAATGCTGTCCATACGGTTCCTATAATTAACAACACAAAGTTAATCCAGTGTTTAAATATCGGTCTTGGCGGCCGGCGGTTATCAGCTGCAGACCGACCTGAATAATTACATAATGGGTGAAATTAATCTGTTGAACATTGGTCAAGTCGGTCAAATTCTACTTGAGGTAGAAAAATTCGGTCAACATTGGTAAATATCGGTCAAAATCAGTCAACTTTGATTAAGGTTTCCTTTCATCCATATGACGTAATTAAAGAGCTTTTTTTAGGCCTATAAGTCTATAACCTATGTGTTTATTTAAAGTTTTTAGCAATGTTTTAAAACTTGGATTTTGAATTGAACCAGTCGATGCTCTAAAAATGTTCGAACCGGTCGGGCCGGTTGAACAGGATTACAATACTATAGAGTATTTATGTTAAATGATACCAAACACTTAATATTAAACTAGATAATTAATTTTTCAAACTTCAAAACATATAATAAAGCTTCAAGCATATAAAAATGATACAAACTACTCACTTTAATAAAAAATGAAATTAAAAAAAATTTAAATAAAAAACACGGTTCAAATCCAGTTCAACCATCTCGGTCCAACCAGATTCACAGTTAATTCGTCCGGTTCATAAACAGACTTTTGGCCCACTAGATTCCGCCCACTATACTTCCATTTTGGCCTAGTAGATTCCGCCCAGTATACTTCCATTTTCCGGTCGGACCAGATCCAACCGGCCGGTCGAACCCAGATTTTAAAACACTAATTTTTAGCGCTATAATTACCAAGTAGATTACTCAAAAAACTTGTAATAAATTAAAACGTTATGATTACCAAACCACATGAGCACCTAATGTAGATTGCAATTTTAGGAAATCTGATCGCAATAAGCCCCTAAATCTCAACATCAAATTCGAAGAATCCGAATGAAATCAAAGTGAAGTAAGTCTAAACTATGTAGTTAAATTGACTTCAATTCAATTATTGTGTTTATATTTTGTAAAGCCAAGTCACGAAATTACCTAATTAGATTATAAAAATTGATACATTTTGGTTTGATTTCTAATTTTAAATCCAGAGATGAAATCAGAGGTAGAGATAGAGTAAATAGTGAAAGAAATGAAGTAGAGCAAACCATTGAGTTTATGATTTGAGCTCTGCAACAATGGCGGCTGTTCTTCTTCGTCGTCATAGTTTCCTCTGGCCATTTTCTTTTCTTCCTGTGTTGTTCTGTGCTCAACTAGAGCAACTTCTGGTTGCAGATCGTTCATCAGCGTCAAAAGGCCAAATTGTGACTTTAGATGTTTAAATATCTACAATTTTGATATCTATCAAATATAAATCAAACTATTATCCTTTCTGTGAACCTTTAATTTTAATAATTATTCTAAGGGTGGTGATAAATGTATCACATCTTTTAATGCTTACACCACAATTATTGCTTTATATACTTATACAGTTTGCAGTTTTACTTGTACCATATGATATACACATCAAATATTGTAATGTAGAAATCAACTCCCATATTTTAATCCACCGAGTAGTAAGATAAGTAAACATAAAGTGTAGTAAGATAAGTAAACATAAACTGTAGTAATTATTTATTACAAATTAACATTCCCCCACGGTCCCACCTACCACAATTAACTTTATTAATTACAAATTAACATTCCCCCACCTACCACAATCTTTATCTTTATAGTACTTTAAAGCCATGTCATAATGGTATATTATACCTTATGCCTGAGGCCACTTGACACTTAAATGTCAATTTATTATTGTCACCTAAAAGTTCACATATACATTTTTAAGTCACCTCACTTTTAATGACATTTATAAGAGCTAATTCCTATATCTTATTAAATATAAATTTAAATACTTTAGTGATAACCGTCCACCACATAAAAACCTTCTTATATGTAAATCTAAATGCAATGCAATATTAAGGTTGTAAATGTCCACCTAAACAATGTTAAATGTAATTACGTGAAGATCTTTTCTATTTCATGTTATACGATAGATCACTTGGTTATATTTTTTGATGATTGCTATTGTTAAAACGACGGTTACAATAACTTTTAATTTATGATAATCAGTGTCAAATAAAATATAACCAAATTGACTTTTAGTGACCTTTATGAAAGTCAATTCCTATATTTGACTAAATGTAAATTTAAATACGTTTACTGATAACCGACCACCACATAAAATATCTTCCTATATATAAATGTAAATGCAATGCAATGCACTATTATGGTATTAAGCAGCCACATAAACACTGCTAAATATATTTACTTATAGATATATTCTATTTTCTGTTATAAGATAAATCACTTGGCTATATTTTTTGATGAACGCTATTGTTAAAACTGACGGTTACGTTATGTTTTAATTTATGATAATCAATGTTAAATGAAAATTGAATAAATTTATTTTTGGTACACGTTGGCATCTAATGTAATTAAGGTATTTATTATCTATTTAATGTACTTAAATATGAATAGTTTTGAATAACAATGAGGTTTTAAATAATGTAATTTATAGTTTTAACACGAAATCTGTTTCATGAAAAAGATTTCAACTTGACAAAAGTGCAAGAGCAATGATAGTTGGAATTATGATTTTCTGTAACATTGTGCAACTATTGTTATTTATATATTGTCGATCATTTACCAAAGAAATAGTGAAAGTTTATGTCAAGATCACTTTTTTATATGTGTTATTTTGTGCTAAATAAGGAATAAATGAACAACAGAATCAGGTAAACCGATTCCCTTAAAAGTGTGTTGCCTTCTCGAATGAGTAGAGACGGTTTGCTAAACATAACCCCTATCAATCAGTGTATTTTGGTTGTATTTAATACATTTGGGTCAAATAGAAAAGGTTGTCTATAGTAAAACGGGCCAAACAGGTTGAAAGTCGCCCAACGTCTGTTTTAAATGCGTATAACCTACTTACTTGTTTTATTCTAAGATTTCATTATGATTTAAAAATAGCAAAAATGTGTTGGCGGGTTAAGCTAACCTGGTCCAGCCCGTTTTGACTCGTGTTAGAAAAGTCCCTTTTGAGATATTCGTTTTAAGTTTTTTTTATATTCTTATAATTATACATAAGATTATACTATAAATATGGGAAAATTCAGTATTACCAAAAATTAGTCAAACAAACAGTAATGTCTTCAGTTTACAGTGTAATATTTTTTATATGCACGAGAACAAATCAAAAGTAGACTACAAGAAAATTGCGACATTACATATGACTAACTTCTATATAGTGCCTCATGTTATGTTGCTTAAGTAATTAATTTTTTAACAGGTTGACCAGAGTTACCAATTAACCTACAATAGTACAATTTAAAGAATCAACTCTTAAATTCAATTTTTAATATAAATATAAGTTTTTTCAAACATCTGTAAGTTTGACATGTTGCTTGTTTTGTTTCGTTGTTCGTTTTTTTTATATGTATTTTATTTTGTTGACAATATGTGTAATCCGATCATATGAGCAAAAGAACACGACCTATAGAGGTAACTGATGAGATAAAATTTAGTTTATTCATTTTAATTAAATTTTCTAAGTTACATATTTTTTTCCAAAATTCAGGACATTATAAGTAGGTGAATCTGCATTTTCGTTCTCGGTCCATTCGGGTCATAGTCAAGCTTTTAATCCACCCGATTTACCGATGTGTTTGAAATTAAATCATTCTTTAGGCAATGTGAGAAAGACAAGACCTCTTCAATATTAAACTTATTATTGTCAACACATGTTTTTTTATATATTTTCTACTTATATTTGTGAAAATTTTTATAAGCCGTCCGTGATTTATCACGGGTTATAGGCTATTTAACAATTAAAAGAAAGGTTTTTTTTAATATGTGCATTACGGGCATATAATAACGAACATTTAGTTAATTAAAATTTCCTTAATTAGTATAAAACGGTGTTGATGAGTCCTTCACGGAAATTTGGTCGCCGTGACTGTTGTTTGTCGTCGAATTTCAAAAGGATAGATATTTGGTCACTACTATGTGAGTTTGTTCGAGTTTTGTCATATGCTAGTTGGGAGAGAACAAGCTAATGTGACAACGGTAAACAACTTAAGTTTGATCACCAGCATAATCTGACACAATGAACGCGAGAAAAATATACAGGTTAATGATATTCATGAGTTATGCAATGAACTTCTTCAAAAGGTCATATTTCCTCTAATAGCATTTTTAAGAGTAAATGTTAATAAAATATATGAATAATGTAAATCATTTTTCTTAATAAAATATGATTTAAATATTAGGTTTGATTCACTCCAAACTTTTCAAAATAACATATATATAATGTTATAAATATGTTAATTTACAAATATAATATATATTATTGTAAACATGTCATGAAATGTGAACACATAATCTTTGTTAATATGATAGTAAAGATATCATTTTAAATGAAGTATATATAAAAAAAATGAAATTTTATACTTTTAGGTCTTAACCCATTAAATTTCATTTATAAGCCCAACCATGCCTCAATTTTGCTCCTTATAACAAGTACCTAGATCCATTACCTAAACAAAATTAGACATATGGATGATTCAATAGCCAAATCGAATCAATTAAACTGAACTGGATCGAGAACTGATGAAATGGTTTCGGCCGAACTGAATACCAAACAGATGACTTTTTGGACCGGACCAAGAACCGGGTTTTTTTTATTTTTTTCCCAACTTTTCTGGACCAGATTAAGAACCGATCTTGTATAAAAACTGTAAGTGAGAACCATACGGATATGTGTCGATTCATCATAGTTCGTCAATTCCATCTAATTCGCAGTCCAATTTACACATGTCTAATCAACATTCCTTTATTTTAATAGTTAAATAAAATTAAAATAAACAAAAAAGTAAAGATAATTAATACATTTACCTCGGGATGAGTTGTAACTTATTAATCAGATTTTAACAGCACTTTGGTGTGTTTTTTTCTTTTTATTAATTGTAATTGAATATTATCACATGTTTACTACTACTAGTACTATTTAAAAATTGAAAACATGTTCGAGATGAGGGAAAGACTTGCGCCTAGAAATAGGCCACAAACAGAAATCTAGATATTAACATCTCATCTAACACGAGAAAAAATGGCTGAAGGAGATTATGAAGATGAAGAACAAGAAACACCATTGTTGCAGACGTCATCTCATAACTTCACTGGTTTGCTATGCTTCAATCCATTATCTGTTCCTCCATTATAATCTATGAATTCGTCAATCAACTTCAAACTCAAATAATGAACTAGTAATCAATATTAATCGATCAATTATTGCACCTGATTAACTTACTCGAACTGATCTAGCGTTGACTTTATAAAAGTCAAAATTAAATTCATTTGATTTAATTAGAGACTTGGTATTGGAAGTCCATTATTAATCGAATTTGCCTGTTTATTCATTGTATCATGGTTATCTTCCAAATTTACCAGAAATACTTGCACATATCTGAAAAACTAGTTTACAATCTGATATTTGCTATTAGGTCAAATTCTTACCATTTTAGGACTGCGCAAACTGCACCGAAATCGGTCCAGTTCTCGGTTTTTTCATTGAAAAAATGGGGAAAGGTTTTCGGTCCTCGATCTATCTGAAACTATTTTCTCTGTTATTTGTTCAGTCCAATTCCAAGCGGTTCGGTTATTGGACCGTTCACAACAATTCAAGATGTGGTTTGGTTGTAATAATAATTAAAAGAAATAGAACTTTTTTGTAGCCTCTAAATTTTGTACTTTATTTTCAAGACCATATTTTTAGTGACTAGATAATTTTACAAAAAGCCTCCAAAAACTCAGGGGGTTGTCAGTAACCTGCTAATGTGGCAAGTGACGTGTCATTCTTTTGGTGTCGTGTTTGAGTCATTCCGTTATTGTTGTGCCATCAGTTTAAGGGTGAGCATTTGGGCAGAAAAAACCGAACCGAAAACCAACCGAAACCGAAAACATGTAATCGGTTCGGTTTTGAAAATCCATCATTTTCGTTTTCGGTTCGGTTTTGAAAATCCATCATTTTCGTTTTCGGTTCTATCGGTTTTAGTTCGGTTCAGTCCTCCGATAGGGATGGACATTTGGGCTAAAAAAGCTGAACCGAAACCGAACCAAAAACATGTAACCAGTTCGGTTTTGAAAATTCATCATTTTCGGTTTCAGTTCGGTTCGGTTTCCGCACCGCGCTCACCCGTATATTGGTTTATCAGTTGCCGAATGACTCAAATTGTACACAAAAAGAAAAATGTAAAAATACTGTTATTTTAGGAGTCTGATTTGTGCTCTTAATTGTAGGAACCGTATGGACAGCATTAGCACATATTATAACAGCAGTAATAGGATCAGGGGTTTTATCACTAGCTTGGAGTATGGCCCAACTTGGCTGGATTGCAGGCCCATTCTCTCTTTTACTCTTTGCATTCTTCACTCTTATTTCTGCATCATTTATCTCTGATATTCATCTTTATTCAAACCCTAACACTCGGACCACAACCATGAACCGCTCCTACGTGCAAGCGGTTCAAACCATTTTAGGTGAGATATAGAGAAAAATATATAAAAATGAATCCAACTTTACACGAATTGCTATTGTACGTACCGGACTATAAAACTTACCTTTTGATGTAACAAACTTTCAAAACTTACCTTCTGATGTAATTAACTTCCACTTGTTACCATTTGATGTAACCAAGTTACATCAAAAGGTAAGTATTAGAAGTTTGTTGCATCAAAAGGTGTGTTTTAAAAGTTGGTTACATTAAGACGTAAGTTTTATAGTCCAATACGTATAATAGCAGTTTGTGTCAAGTTGGATACACTTTCTTATATTGTTTTGCTCTATATCTCATTTTGTAATTATGGATTACAGGATATAAGAGCAGTTTGGTATGTGGATGCTTGGTGTATTTTAGTATATTTAAAACTGGAGTTGTGTATACAATTACATCGGCGATTAGCATGAGGTATGTCTACCATTGAATGTATTCTTAAAATAGAAATACACACTACAATCTAATCCAATAAGCCACATTGATTCAAAAAAATAGCGTAGATCTGGTCTTCAAAGCATGTTAAATACAAGAAAACGAATTTGTGAGAAAGATTAATTTTCATAAATTATCAACAAAACATTCAGTTTCTCAAACAAACCCTAAATAAGGCCTAGATTTTTGAAGGGCCAAAAAGTCAAATAAACCAGAAAATGGGCCTAAAACAAAGTTCAAAAAAAAAAACCTAAGAATTCAAATAACTCCAAAAAATAGCATTTTTGGGCCATATTCCATATTTGGGTGTGCATCAATTTCTGACATTTTTTACTTCTGATAACAGAGCGATTAGGCAATCAAATTGTTACCACAAAGAAGGACATGAATCCGCTTGTGAATTCGAGAATAAATATTATATGCTTATGTTTGGAATTGTTCAAATAATAGCTTCTCAAATACCCAACATTTTTCATACAAAATGGCTCTCGATTATTGCTTCAATTATGTCATTTACATATTCTTTTATTGGAATGGGACTTGGTTTAGCTCAAATATTAGGTACAGAAAATGTATCTATATCTTCATGCTCATATGTGATTTTAGGGTTAGACCATAAACCCTAAAACCTATCTTCAAATAAAGTTGGTTATTTATATTTTTTTTACAGGAAATGGGAAGATTGAAGGTAGTATTTATGGAACTTCAACAACTAGTTCAACACAAAAAGTTTGGTTGGTTGCTCAAGCACTTGGAGATATTGCATTTGCTTTTAACTTTTCGTTAATTCTACTTGAAATACAGGTATATTGACATCCTTCCACTAGGGAAAATGTCCAAAAGATGACCAAATATAAATTTGACAATAAGGTGTACGGGTTATTTTCTCTCTTCTCAAAACTAATTTTTTATATAAAAAAAAAGTAAATTACACGGATGGCCCTTTAAATTTATAGCAAATTTCATCAATGGTCCTTTAGTTTTAAAAATTACACTGATGGTCATTAATTCTGAAAGATTTTTCACCGATGGTCATTTACACTAACTGACGTTAATTTTTTCTGTTAACCTACCCCTTGTGCAATGCACGTGAGGGTAAAAAGTCATTTTTAATTTCTTTTCATTCTTAAATTATTTTTTTTAAATCTTAAATACAAGTTTTTAGTTTAAGAATAAAAAAATTGAAATGAAAAATGACCTTTTTACCCTCATGTAGTCATGTGCATTGCATATGGGGTAAGTTTACAGAAAAATCAACGTTGGTTAGTGTAAAGGACCATTGGTGAAAAACCTTTCAGAATTAAGGACTATCAGTCTAATTTTTGAAACTAAAAGACCATTAGTGAAATTTGCTATAAACTTAAATGACCATCCGTATAATTTACTCTAAAAAAAAGTATTCCCGTTTATAACGGGCTCCCCCAGACGCGACCTAACCGTTTTCATGGCCGATTCTGAACCTTCCCATGACCATCTAGTAAATATTTACGTAGACGATCATTTCAGGCGCGCTTACTGCTCGCCATCACCAAATGATTCACTTCTCAAAACTAAAACTAGTGAAAGTTCAATTCCCAATCACACAAGGAAATTTTGATAATATAGAACTATATGTAGTTCCCCAAAAATTGTAAAAAGTTAAACTTTCACAGTAAATTTGTCAATATTTAAACTTTCACCCATAAATTTGTCAAAACTTGAACTTTCACCCACAAATTTATCAAAAATTGGACTTTCACCCATTAAATTTGTCAAAAACTGAACTTTGACGAGAGAAAAAATTACTCAAAACCCTCATTATCAAATTTGAGATATTTGGCTACCTTTTTATTCCTAAATTAGCACCCTTAAGTAATTATGTAACGTTTATGCAATGTAGAGTACTTTGAAATCACCACCATCTCAAAAAGTAACCATGAAGAAAGCTTCAACAATTGCAATCTCCACAACTACTATTTTCTATCTATGTTGTGGTGGTTTCGGTTACGCGGCATTTGGAGATTTGACTCCTGGGAATTTGTTGACCGGGTTTGGATTTTATGAACCATATTGGCTCGTTGATTTTGGTAATGCGTGCATTGTTATCCACTTAGTTGGAGGGTATCAGGTATCTGACTATACACATTTTATTATTATATGTATCGTATTTCAGAACTTACGTGGATTCAAATAAGAATTTGATTTTTTTTCTTACCTTTATGTACTAAATTTTCCTTAACCTATTATTGTACGTATCAATTTGAATGGTATTAATTGCTAAGGGAACTTAGGTAAACCGATACATACGATAGTAGGTTTTGAAAACTTAGTACAGGGAAAATTGCACGAAAAGGTACCTAGCTTTTTGTAAGTTTAATTTGAGCTAGGTACTCCAACTTATTTTTTACCAATTAAAGGTATCCAACTTTCTGAATATTCAAATTAAAGGTATTCGACATTCTATAAATAATTTTCTTAGCAATTAAAGGTATCAGACTTTTCTTTTAGCATTTAAGGGGGTGTTTGGAATTGCTTATTAAAAATTGAATACGTGTTTTGAAAACAGATAATCACACAATCATCATTTACAAACATGATCATGAAAACTACTGTTTGGATTTGATTATATCAGATAATTTTGGTTAGTTAATAGGTAAACTTTAAATAATCAATTTTCAAAACGCAATAAGCACCTCCCACCGTTCCACGTGCTTTTCCAAAACTGCTTTTTGGGGCCTCAAAAATGCAAATAAGTTTTTTTTTTAGTGAATAGTCATTTTAAATTAATTGTGTTTTCAAAACGCAATAAACAGATTATCACTTCCAAATTGCAATCCAAAACACCCCCTCAATCTTGGGACCTAACTTTCAGAAAATTTTCATTTCGGTACCGGAGAACTTTCCGAAGATGGTAAAAGAAATACTCTTGGTTGGAAAAAAAACGTTTATACCTTTAATTGCTAAAATAAGTTGAATATCCATAAATTAATACTCGATAAATTAATAACTTCGATAAAATTAATAATTTATCTGGTCCCAACTTGGGACTAGTACAAAATCGGACCCTAATCGATAAAATAATAAGATAATAATTTTTTTGAAATCCTAATGTAAATATATTAGTGCCAACCAAACTATAAATTAATAATTATTAAAATAAAATTCCAAAATTTTAGAGTTATCAAGTAAAAAATGAATCTATAGTCACTTGTTTTTTAGTGAACTTCAAATCTATATTGAGCTCATCTTTAAATCTCCCAATTGCACTTACGAGTTGAGGCATTGTATTCTCGTATTGCAACAAATCTTGTTGAGTGCATTCTCGGTGATCTCTCTGATACTCGCATAAAAGTTTTCGTTGTTGATTGGTCATCGTTGATTTTTTAACACCATTTAGTTTAGAAGCTATAGTTGATGTGATTTTAAAATTTATCATTAGACATTTTATAGTGATCAATCTAGATCTATGTACATTGAACTTGATAAGTTGGAATTTTGAAAGTCTTCTGAATGTGAATGTGATGCAGAATTTTGAAGGTCATGTGAATATGTGAATACATATTAGATAAGTTGATTTTATAATAATATTATATTTAAATTAATAATTTATTAATTTATCGATAAATTAATATCTCGCTAAATTAATAAAATATCCTAGTCTCAATCTTATTAATTTATAGAGGTTTTACCGTATTTAAATTGTCCAAAATAATTTTTGTGCAATTCACCCTTTAGTATATCATTATTAGATACATTCCAGTATAGTTTGCCGTTTTCTTTATCTTTTATCAATTTCAATGTGCTTCAAATACGCATTTTCAGATATATAGTCAGACATTATTTGCAATTGTGGAAAGATGGTACGCGGAAAAGTTCCCTGAAAGCGTATTTGCGAACGATATTCAAAGTTTGAAATTGTCATTAATTCCTGGATTTCGAATTAATCCACTTAGGTTATGTTTTCGGACAACATATGTGGTTTTCACACTTGCAGTAGCAATGTTATTCCCGTATTTCAATGAAGTTGTGGCGTTTGCAGGGTCAATCATCTTTTGGCCGTTGACCGTATATTTTCCTGTGGAGATGTACTTTGTGCAGAAGAAGGTTGTACCTTGGTCCCGTACATGGATTGTTCTTCGTATGTATACCATTTTTTGTTTGCTTGTGACATGTTTTACTTTGGCTGGTTCCATTGAAGGGTTGATTACCAAAAGATTTGGCTAATATTTGTGAACGAAATTTATTTGTTATATATGTTGTATGATAATAAAGGGGTAATAGTATTAGCCTGTATCAATGCCTGTTTGATTAATAAAACCATGTTTGATTACGTTTTTGATTGTTTATGTAGGATGATCAAAATGACCATTTTACTCTTCTTTTTATTTATATAACATGTTAATTGGTACACTAAGTAAAAGTCATAACATATAAACTTAAGTAAAAGTTATAACTATATGTAACTCATAAATGTCAGCTCTTATTGGGCTAGTAATATTTTTCTCCGCGCGGGTCAGTTTCAATCTAGGTCAGACCTTTGATCGGGTAAGAAGTGAAAATTATACTTAGCAAACGTTTTAATTCATACCAATTAACCTATTGAGAAATAAATTAAACAGCTCGCAATTAAGGAAAGAACATCATCGAATCATTGACTCCCCGAAATGGAAATTAGTGTTTCAATTACTAAATACAATTATAAAATTATCTGCAACAAAATAATTACCTTTAATGGGTATATTAACAATGCTAAATCTATTAACAATACTATTAGCAATACTATTAACAATAATTAATGTTTCTAATGGTTTACATATTGTCATGCCATGTCACATCAATAATTAATCTTGAAGATTTTCATAATCTTGTACATCTTCATGTCATGCGAGCTTGAAATAGATCTTCACTATGGTTTATGAAAAAATAAACGATCTTCATGGTTTATGCCAGTAACTTTTTAAGAAAAAACTTTGCAATGCAAAGTAACAAGAATATTTATTCATAACTGTTGGTTCACGACTCTTCCGAACGATCGGACGGACGCTTTCCCGCTTGTAGATCATGCAACCAACGAGATAACCCTAAGTCAGATGCTCCCCGGGAGATTTCCCGTGAGAACCCTCCGACGGTCAAGTTAGTAATCGGCATATGTGTATATATATGACGTGAGGTCGTGATCGGCAAGTATAGTGTTGAATGTTAGTAATAAATGATATATGCAATAAATGTACCGGAAGGTGATGATCCATATTAGACACCAGAGGATCATATTTATAGCCGGTCGTCTTTAGGCGGGAAAGGGGGGCAACCCACTTCGGACCGGTCGCTTTCGAGTTCTGCGGATATTAAGTCGCCACAGGAGGCTTGGGACCGGAGGGTAAAACCCTAACCCCGCGCCGGAGCCGCCCTAGGGACTTGGTCGCATTTAATGCGATCGTACTAGCGAGGCGCCCTTTCCGTAATTTCCGTATGTCGGTTGGATTGATTCTTGGGATTATCGATATCCCTGCGTCTGTTTAATCCTTCCGCTCAGGAAGGTTCTGTTTAATCCTTCCGTTCAGGAAGGTTCCGTTTAACCACTCGGTTGGGAAGGTATATGCGGTATACCTCATTAAGTCCCCTAAGTTCAAAGAGGATTACCTGGAGGATCGTTATTTGAACTTATTTTTCCATCTATTGGGCACCCGTCACTTCAAGAAAATGACCGTTACCCTTTTTCGGATCGTTGGTTTTTTAACCGTTGGCCTATCAAGGGTAACCGCCTCTTTATCTTCTCCCTCTTATATATTCCTTGTTCCTCTGTTGATTCCAGTTCTTCACACATCTTTCTTAGCCGCTTTCAGTTTTTTAAACAATTTCCGTCAAATTATTTTCTTCAATTCTCCAAAATCAATATGAGGAAAGACAAAACCCTTAAAGAGAGACCTGAAATCGATCCCGAGAACAGCCGCCAACACACATACTAAACTTACTCCTCCAGATCTGAACGCGATCTATGACGATTATCACATTGATCGTTGTTATCATCTCTTACTTCCTGGTCCTTCCGACACCATTCGTTCCGCTCCAGTCGGGTTTGAGCCGGTTTATCTTCAATTCCTTTTGGGCGGATTGAGATTTCCCGTTGACGATTTCATCCTTACCTTGCTCAAAGATCTTGGTCTTCATCTGGCCCAGCTCGCCCCAAATTCTTTTAGAAAGATAATTGGGTTCGTAATATCCAGTCGTGCGCTCGGCATTCCCCTTTCTACCAAATTGTTTCTCAACGTGTATGTTGTCACCGGTCGGGGTGACTGGGCGGTGTTTACCCATCGTCCTGGTAGAAATGAGAGGATCTCCGAGTTAAAAGATTCTATTCGAGATTGGAAGTATGAGTTCTTCTATGTCGATCGTTTGGCATTTAACGATATTGCCCTTTCTTGGGGGCCTATTACCGGACGATCCTCCGAAGCCGCTCCTGCATTAACTGATGTTGAAAACCAACAGGTTGAGAGTTTTCTGAGGCTAGAGATGGAATGGGAAGATCCAGACGAATACTTCCTTGGGATGGATGATTTGAGCCCCCACTTCTTCGTCCGTCGGATTCGCCCGATCTGGCAAGTGAATGGAAAGGACATCTCTTTGCTTCAACGTTTACAGATGCAGAAACCTCCGCGGGATTCCGTAACGGTAACCGAAGGGGCGATCACCCCTTTCCTTCCCCCCTCTGAAGTTGTTCTCAGTTCTGAGGGCACACCGACTGCATTAGAGCGTGAAACTGAGGAAACTTCAGACGTTTCTACATCGATTGCTGAGTCGTTAGCTTTCAGGACGGAAGATACCATGATTCCCGATTCGCAATCAGTGCTCGTAAAGCCCGTCAAGGTTCGGTCCGTTCGTACCCTCTCGAAAAGACCTCGTGAAGCGTCAGCCTCATCACCTTCTCGACGAAGAAAACATGAAGGTACGATTTAGGTTTTGCATTCGTTTACCTTTACTTTTCGTACTGTTGCGTTTACTTATTATTTTGTCTCTTTTTTCTGTTATATTTTCTTAAAGGGGAGAGGCCTAGTTCACCCCAACCATCCACCGAGATTCCGATTACGATTGCTTTGTCGCCTGCAACTTTGATTGCTTCGACCACCGTCACCTCAAGTATTGCTCCTGCGACTTCCACTGTTGATCCTTTGGTTTCGAGACCTCAAACGATGCCTCAAAGTGCTTCTGCGTTGGCGATGTTTAGTAACCTTCTGTTTTCCTCAGGCACAGGAACACCTTCCGTCAGTCAGGGTGCCCAGCCTATCCGTTCATCCAGGCCGCAGACGTCACTTCCCAACTTTCCATTTTTACGTAAGATTTTCACACATTTTTTTTATATATTTTTCCTTTAAAAGGCGACTAATTTTGCTCTGTCCCTTTTTGCAGCCCGTCAAGGTCGCACTACCATTGCCAGCTCCACACGAGCGATATCGGTTACCAGTCTTCCTGATCCGACCATGCCTATGGTCACATTGATTTCTAGTTTGCAAGCAACCGTTACTCCTACCCCATCAATCGTGCATGCGACGGCCGCTCCACCTGCTGTTGCCTTGAATTTTTCCGACATTTCTGACGAAGGTATCTTCCAGCGAGCACGGTCTGACTTGCTTAACACTGTCGAACTGCTCTCGGAGCTGCAACTAAGGGGCGTTCGCAACCAACAGACGTTGGTTGGTCATCACGAAGAGTTTGCCCGAATGGAAGAGTTGATCAGTACCGCCCGTCGCTTGCATCAAGTTGAAGTGGAAGAGAAAAACCGTTTATCCGAAAAAAATAAAGATCTAACTGCGGCCTTGGGAGAAATGAGAAGGAACCTCTCCGAGAAAGATGCCAGGATGCTTGAGTTGAGCGCTGAACACAGCTCCTCATCCGCCCGCATCGCAGAGCTGGAAATGTCGTTGGTGGAAAAAGATAGCCAGCTGAACGAGGCCGTTCGTTGCCACGGAGAACTGGATCTGCAAAATGATAAATTCAAAGAAGAGTTTGCCGTTCAGTCTCACCAAGTGGGTGCTCTTCAGGAAGACCTTGATTGGCTGATCCGAAAAGGTATATCTGGGTTATTCGGGAACTTGTTAAATTCTCCTGAGTTTGTGAGCCGGAATTCTCAACTCCAGCTAGAAAGTGTTAGGTTTGGCCAGTATCGTGGATGTCTGGATACTCATCAAGAATACTTTGAGCGGCTCCAGGATGCCAGACTTGTACACGACTATCCGGAAGCTCAGAAAAACATTATGAGCCTTTTCGGCGAGCTGGTGGTACCTAACTACCCCTTCCTCCAATCCCTCTCATCTGGTACAGCGTCTTTGGACGATATTAAAGAGCTTGTAAAGAAAACAGAGGCTGTTCCTGAGGATACTAGTGAAAGTTCGAATCGGGGGGGGGGGGGGTCGGGGGGGGGGGGGGGGGGGGGGCTTCCGCCCCGTAGGTAGGTTGTTATTTGTTTACTTGTTTCTTGTAGCCGTTTGTTTACCAACTGATGAATGTTGGTTTTGTCTGTTTGTCCCATTATCTTTTGTTTTGTTTCTTTTTTTTGTAATGGAAGGTCTTACCTTCCTTTGATCTTGACAACTTTACCTATTTACGTATTATGTTTACTTATCGCCTTCGTTTGATTCGTTTATCGGGTTCGTTCGTTTGTTTTTAATTAGGGTTTTATTTTCTAGCGTGGCGTCCCTCGTAGAATAGGAATAGGAAATGTTACTTCCGATCCTTACCTATTTAAGCATGCTTTCGTCGTCGATGCAACCTTTCGTTAGGTTGTATAAGTTACTTTCGTAGGGGGTTTATAAAGGAAAAAGAAAAGCTTACGTAAACGATATTTCATTAATCATTCATAACTTTCGATTGTATCGGTAGTGAGAACTCACACTACCCATTCGTACAATATTCGCACCAAAAGGGTTACGTAATGATTCGTAAATAGAAGAGAAAAATTTAAAAATAAAACTTCCGCAGATTTTGCATATTCCATGTACGCGGAATGAACGAACCGTCCATTGTCTCCAGAACGTAAGAACCGTTTCTTCGAGCTTCTTTGACCCTATATGGACCCTCCCAATTAGGGCAGAGCTTTCCAAGCTTGTGCTGGAGGCTTGCTTCGTTCTTACGCAGGACCAGGTCGCCTACCTTGCACGCTGCTCCCCGGACCTTCTTATTATAATAACCTTCCGTCATAGACTTGTATGCTGCTTGTCTTAAAGCAGCATTCTCACGCCGTTTGTCTATGATGTCTAAGTTGTGTCTTAACGCCTCTTCATTTTCCCCTAGGTGGAAGTTCTCGACCCTTGAAGAGGGAATGATAACCTCCAGTGGTATCACAGCTTCCGAACCGTACACTAGACTATATGGGGTTTCCTGCGTACCCCTCCGGGCCGTTGTTCGGTAAGACCACAATACACTTTTTAATTCATCCGCCCAACTACCCCCCGTTCTGCTCAGACGTGTTTTGATCCCCTTCACCATTGTTCTGTTAGAGACCTCCGTTTGTCCGTTAGCCTGTGGGTGGGCTACAGACGTAAAATTTTGGCGTATGCCTAGTTCAGCACACCATTTTCTGAACGGGTTAATGGCGAACTGCTTTCCGTTATCGCTCACAACGGTATGCGGGAGGCCAAAACGACACACAATCTGTCGCCACACAAACTTAACAATGTTAGCTCCCGAGATACATGCTAAAGGTTTGGCTTCCACCCACTTCGTAAAGTAATCGATAGCTACTACCAGGAAGCGCAGCCCTCCGGGGGCTTTAGGGAATGGTCCAACGATATCGATCCCCCACTGACAGAAAGGCCATGGGCTATGTATGCTGGTCAGGTTAACGGAAGGGGCATTCGGGACATTTGAATAAGCTTGGCACCCTTCGCACCTTTGCACATATTTGTGGACATCTTTGGACATGCACGGCCAGAAGTAATCCATACGAAGTAACTTCTGGGTTAACGATCTAGCTCCCGAATGCGACCCGCATAATCCTTCGTGGACTTCTCTTATAGCATCTTTAGCTTCCTTGCTTCCCAAACATCTCAACCATGGGGTGGAGTATCCCTTTCGATACAAGACGCTGTTCCTGATGGTATACTTTCTGTCATTTATTCTTATCTTCCTTGCTGCATTTGCTTCAGCCGGTAGTACACCTTCCCCCAAATATAACCGAAAGGGGGTCATCCAGCAAACTTCGTCATTCTCTATTTCTGACACCTCTTCCTCCTCGATGCTCCGCTTCGACAGTACTTCTACCAACACTTTTTTCGTCAAGTGGTGATACAACATTGCCGCTAACTTGCTGAGAGCATCAGCCTCCTTGTTTTTAGTTCGAGGGACCTGTGTGATCTTGAAACTATCGAACCAGCTCGCATGTGTTCGGACTCGTTCCAGATACCGTTTCATGTGTACTTCTTTCGCCTCATAGGAACCGTTGATTTGATTTACAACCAGCATTGAGTCTGCGAAAGCCTCCACCTTTCGGATCTCGAGACTTTTGGCCAGACCTAAACCGGCTAACAGGGCTTCATACTCCGCTTCATTATTCGAACAGGCGAAGTCAAATCTCAGGGCGTAGGTGACCCTTTCGTCGTTTGGCCCGATTAGAACTATTCCAGCTCCACACCCATCTGCTCCGGCCGCTCCATCCATATACATCTTCCAAACTGAAGGAGATTTTCGACCTACGCTCGTTTCTGGACCTTCCTTCTCTTCAATTGCCAACACCCTTTCGTCGTCCGTCATTTCGACCAAGAAATCTGCTAGCGCCTGGCCTTTAATACTGGGCCTAGGTTTAAACGTGATATCGTATTCCCCTAATTCGATTGCCCACTTTATCATACGTCCTGACCGCTCCGGTTGCAGGAGTATGTTTTTGATCGGCTGGTTAGTCAGGACGGTCACCGAATGGGCTTGGAAGTATCTCTTTAAGCGTCTGACGGCATATATCAAAGCCAAGATAAATTTTTCAACTATTGAATAATTAAATTCTTCCCCCTGTAGTGCTCGACTGACGAAGTAAACGGGTACTTGCTTTTTATCCCTTTCGGCGATGAGTACTGAGCTAACGGCTTCTCTATTGGTGGAAAGGTACATTACCAAAGACTCTCCGGATATGGGACTGGCCATGGTAGGAAGGTTCTTTAAGTGTTGCATGAGCTTCTCAAAAGCTTCCGTTGCCTCTTCCGTCCATTCGACCTCCCCTTTCTTCGTGCATCCGTGCAACGCTTTGAAGAAAGGAATAGACTTTTCTGCTGACTTTGTAAGGAAACGTCCCAACGCAGCCAGTTTCCCGTTCAGACTTTGTACATCCTTTACCGTCCGGGGGACATGCATCTTTAACAATCCTCCTACCTTATCAGGATTAGCCTCGATTCCTTCCGTTGTCACCATATGCCCCAAGAACTTGCCTTTGCTCATCCCGAAAGAACACTTCTTCGGGTTCAGTTTCATGTTAATCTTCGAGAGCTGCACCAACGTCTCTTCAATATCTTCGATTAGGTTTAAGTCGCCCTTACTCTTCATGACCATATCATCAACATACACCTCTAGATTCCTCCCTATCTGCTTCTCGAACGCCTTATCGACTAAACGCTGATAGGTAGCTCCGACATTCCGAAGGCCGAAAGGCATTTTGACGTAACAGAAAGTTCCCTTCTCTGTGTGGAACGCGGTTTTCTCTTCATCCTCCCGGACCATTTGAACCTGATGGTATCCTTTGTAGGCGTCCAAAAAAGATTTCCACCGATACCCACCTAAGGATTCCACCTTCTGCTCGATCTCCGGAAGGGGATAGCTATCTTTCGGACAAGCTTTGTTGAGGTCCTTAAAATCGACGCACATGCGCATGGACCCGTCTGCTTTCTTGACCAGGACCGGATTAGCGATCCATTTGGGATACTGGGTACTCCGTAACACCCCTGCTGTCACCAAACTTTGTACCTCTTCGTTGACCACCCTATTTCGTCCTGCTGCCATTCTTCTTTTGGTTTGCTTCACTGGAGGAAAGCTAGGGTTGATCATGAGTTTGTGCTCGGTCACCTCTCGAGACACTCCTGTCATGTCCTCGGATGTCCACGCAAACACCCTTTTGTATTTTTTCAGCAAGACTTCCAACTCGTTTCTTAATTGTGGAGGCAGACCTCCCCCAATTCGAATGGGAGTATCCGGGTATTCCGAGTTAATCACCACCTGCACCTCCTCTTGTTCCGTCCAGCTATCTTGATGCGTGATGCTGTTGCATTCCAATGGAGGCATGGGCATGCTCCGGACAGTGATCACCCCTTGATCGGAAGGAAATTTGAGTAGACCATGGATCGTAGAAGCGATTGCCTGAAACTGCCACATCCCTGTTCTCCCCAAAATGGCGTTGTACCGTGAGGGGGCCTCGATGATGATGAATTCCGCTAAAAGTATTTTGCTATGGAAGCTTTCCCAATCAGCTAACACGAGGGGTAGGTGGATTTTTCCCTTAGGCCAGACAAACTGCCCGGAGAACCCGACAACGGGAGACTTAGCTGGTTTCAGGAGGGCCCGAATATCAGGAGGGAATTTTTCGAAGCAATGACTGTACATAACGTTGGCTGAACTTCCTCCATCAACATAAATTCTACGAACCATCGTTCTAGCCACTATACCGAAGATAACCAGCGGTTCCGTTCCAACATATCCGTCAGGAACGGGTTCCCCCCTTCCAAACTCGACAATTCCTCCCTTCTTTTTGCCTAGGAGGAAAGGTTCCGACTTCTCTTCGATTGCGAAAATCTCAGCATTATAGGCAGCTGCATCTTTCTTAGGCTCGACCACGTTGGCCTCCGTTCTTTCTTTACCCTGAGCTTCCTTCTCTCTCCTGTAGCTTTCACAGGTCGCAGTGGTGTGACCCATGATCTTGTGAAAATCACAATAAGCGTTCGGATCTCTTGGGTATTTCTTTCTCGCCACTCTTCCGTTAGTCCTTCGGGCTTCCGTCGCAGCATAGACTTCGGGCCGATACAGGCCATATCTATCGCCTTGCGACCTCCCTTCCGGGATTCTCGCTTTGTAAGGCGACCTTCCGGAAAACTTGCTTTTGCGAAACCCTTCCCCTTATCTCCTCCTTTGTACGAATTCGATCCATTAGTGTTTCTTTTCTCCTGAGCTTCAAAGCGTAGCTTTTCGGCACTTTCCTCTTCCTGTTTTAACACCTTTTTCACCACGCTGATCATGTCATCTGCCTTATCGAAATCTCTTTTTGACAGTTCACGAAACAACTCTCCCTCCCGAAGACCGTACGTGAAGGCAGCAACGATCAGAGAGTCTTCCCGGACCGGCATCTTTCGGCTCTGCTCGTTGAACCTTTTAAAGTATGATTTGTTGGATTCCCCTTCCCGTTGTCGACAAGCCATAATGGACTGAGATCGCTGCTGATACTTCTTCTGCTGTATGAAACTATGGCTGAACTGCAGAATTAAGTCTTCAAAGCTAGAGATGCCCCTTTGCGGGAGACTTGATAACCAGTATCTTGCAGACCCTTCCAGAGTTCCCGCAAAGTACAAACACCAAAGTCTTGGATCCATCGGGATCATTCGTACAGCCCACCGGAAGCTGGCCACGTGATCGTCAGGATCCCCAGTTCCGTCATATGGCTTAACTCTGGGTCCTTTCAGACCTTGAGGTATGGGCATTTCGTTGATATCATCCGTGAACGGGGATCGAAAGTCCCTTGAACCGGAGGCGACGCGTCGATGAGGAGCTTCTCTTTCGTTCTTTGGTGGAGGGTTTCTTCCTTCTTCTTGTCTCCTAGTGGGGGTGAACTCCGTCCTACGAGTCCTTCTCGGAGGGGATGGATCTCTGTACACCTCTTCTATTGGCTCTTCATCGCTAGAGTACGTTAGGCTTCTTTCGACTCCTAGCACCCCTCCTTTCAGCTTTGTCTGAGGTTTTTCCATCTGCCTCATTTTCTGAAATTTACAGAAGAGGTTGTATTCTTCCAATTCTTCCGGGGTAGGCTCGTTTCCTCCACCGGTAGGTGGTGGGCATGTGGAGGTTGATGTCGGCGTCAACACCCCTTCTGTTGGCTCCCTGGGTCGAATCGGCGTCACTTATCGGATTTTCTTGGACCATTTTGTTCAGAGTCCCACGAATGGAGCCAAATGTTGGTTCACGACTCTTCCGAACGATCGGACGGACGCTTTCCCGCTTGTAGATCCTGAAACCAACGAGATAACCCTAAGTCAGATGCTCCCCGGGAGATATCTCGTGAGAACCCTCCGACGGTCAAGTTAGTAATCGGCATATGTGTATATATATGACGTGAGGTCGTGATCGGCAAGTATAGTGTTGAATGTTAGTAATAAATGATATATGCAATAAATGTACCGGAAGGTGATGATCCATATTAGACACCAGAGGATCATATTTATAGCCGGTCGTCTTTAGGCGGGAAAGGGGGGGCAACCCACTTCGGACCGGTCGCTTTCGAGTTCTGCGGATATTAAGTCGCCACAGGAGGCTTGGGACCGGAGGGTAAAACCCTAACCCCGCACCGGAGCCGCCCTAGGGACTTGGTCGCATTTAATGCGATCGTACTAGCGAGGCGCCCTTTCCGTAATTTCCGTATGTCGTGAGTACCCTCCGACGGTCAAGTTAGTAATCGGCATATGTGTATATATATGACGTGAGGTCGTGATCGGCAAGTATAGTGTTGAATGTTAGTAATAAATGATATATGCAATAAATGTACCGGAAGGTGATGATCCATATTAGACACCAGAGGATCATATTTATAGCCGGTCGTCTTTAGGCGGGAAAGGGGGGCAACCCACTTCGGACCGGTCGCTTTCGAGTTCTGCGGATATTAAGTCGCCACAGGAGGCTTGGGACCGGAGGGTAAAACCCTAACCCCGCACCGGAGCCGCCCTAGGGACTTGGTCGCATTTAATGCGATCGTACTAGCGAGGCGCCCTTTCCGTAATTTCCGTATGTCGGTTGGATTGATTCTTGGGATTATCGATATCCATGCGTCCGTTTAATCCTTCCGCTCAGGAAGGTTCGGTTTAATCCTTCCGTTCAGGAAGGTTCCGTTTAACCACTCGGTTGGGAAGGTATATGCGGTATACCTCATTAATCTTGTACATCTTCATGTCATGCAAGCTTGAAATAGATCTTCACTATGGTTTATGAAAAAATAAACGATCTTCATGGTTTATGCCAGTAACTTTTTAAGAAAAAACTTTGCAATGCAAAGTAACAAGAATATTTATTCATAACAAAATATTCATGTTCTGCCCAGAAAAAATAAACATGAATTTCATGTATGATCAGCCACACGTGCACCTAAAAACCTTAAAGTTTTCATCATACTTTTGTATGACCACATTAGTTAGCTGATCAAAATTGAGTAATAATATTGCTGCCTATCATTCGTGCTTATTCATCTGTCTATCAATTTGACCATGACAAATGTCAAAATGAAAGGATGATACAAGGAAAAAGAATTAATGGATGACTGATGAGATATATCTAGTTATAAAATAAAGCTCCAAATACTACTAATCTAGACTACCACGTTCATAGGCAAGTATACCTAATCGCGGGTAATATAGCTTAGGCAAGTATAAGGGTTGTCAAATCCTCAGGGAGCGACTTATGTAATCCAAAGATCAAAAGTTAACAAGTTAATTAAGTTGATTATAAGTTTCATTGTTTGAATTATAAGGATTAAATTGATTGAACAAATACTTAGAATGTGAAATGAGATTGGTTTTAGAAAATTGTTTTTCAAAAGATTAAAGTATATTTAATATGCCTGACTTTATCTAGGTTTATGTCTGGTTATTAAGCCCCGATTACTTCTAATGTTCTAGAGGTCACGATACTAGATTCCTCTCAATTCCGTTTAATAAATTAGACACAACTAATAGGAATTCATTCTCTCAAAAGTTGTAATCTAATCACACCTCGGGTTGTTGATTTTAATAGGTTTGGATCACCTAAACCCTCTAACCTAGAACTTCCATTACTACGTTTAGACTTTCAATTTACCCTAACTTATTAAAATCTAATTTCAATCCCTATTCCTAGTGAATTGCCATCTAGGTCACTTGGGTGAAAAGATGAAGATATAATAACTAGTTCAAATGTTGTCAATAGTTATACTAGTCACCAATAAACAAATTAGATGACAAAGATCAAAGGTATAAACCGAAAGATTAATGCTTTAACCAACAATTGTTCAAACAAAAGATAGAAAATCCTAAATTGAACCAAACATAACCCTAAAATCCATCAAACATAGTAAATATTAAGATTATTAGCCCATGTAAGTGCTAATAATCATCAAACATACAAAAGAAATCAAAATACCGAACATTATTTTGATCGAATTAATAGAATTCCAACGAATTGCTTGATTTGGTAAAGAAATCTCTTGAGAACTGCTATTTTTCGTCAACCCAGCTGCCCAAAAACACAGTCCCGTTCGAAGTTACCTTCTAATTTAACGAAATCTGATATAAAAAACGGAATCCCGCGTCACCTCGCGCCGAGCTCGCGGCGCGAGGTCTGCAAATCTGGCTTATTTTTTCATAGATCAAGGTACATAAAAAGGTAAAAAGGGTTCAACGCGAGTAAGGGGCGCGACCTGTAACGGAGAATTGTTGTGTTCGGCGCGAGGTGACTCACGTCTGGCTCGCGCCCAGAAGGCTTCGATTTTCACAAGTTGTCCTTTTTAGGTCCCTTTTCGCTCGTTTTCGCCATCTATCTCCTCTTCGGGCCTGAAATGCACAAGAACAAATAAATTGAGTAATATCAAATGAAATCTTATTGAAAACATGCTCAATTTACGCGATATTGACGATAAAGAATATGTCTAAAAACGTCAATATCAATGACACATGTCAAGTTTATAAGTGAGTAGGCATATACGTAGGAAATTATTAATATACTCTGTTAAAATTATTAATATATAACAAATAAGTAGACAGTTATATATATCAAATAAGTAAAAATTAATATAATATTTAATAGGAAACAATATCATCGCTTTAATTTGTTTGATTGCTCGTTAGTTTCTTTTTCAACAAGGGGCGGAGCTTGAATAAGCGAGCTAATAAGCTACCCAAATCAGTCAACCATAAGACATACGTATATACACATGCACGAACTCTAAGAGTTGACCAAGTGTTTTATGAGTGACCTACCTGCCAACGTGTCACACGCTCAACAGCGTTGAATTCTATATTCACAAATTTTAAAATCATGCACCTTTTATGCTTATAATCATGCAATGCCCTCCATTCATTACTTAAATACCATAATCAACCAAAAAAATAAATATATTTAACCATTCAAATTCTTCAAGAAAAATATACTTAGAAATCTTAAGCTTTTTGTTTTTAGGGCTTCAATATCAAGAGACTAAAATCTCTAAACTCTAAAGTTTGTAAATTTTCTTGTAAAGAAAAATAAGAAATGGGCCGAATTCCATGTTGCGAAAAGGAGAGTGTGAAAAGGGGTCAATGGACACCCGAAGAAGATCATAAGTTGTCATCTTACATCGTGCAACATGGGACGCGTAATTGGCGCCTCATTCCCAAAAACGCGGGTCTCCAAAGATGTGGGAAGACTTGTAGATTACGGTGGACTAACTACTTATGCCCGGATCTAAAACATGGACAATTCTCCGATGTTGAAGAACAAATTATTGTCCGGCTACATTCCGTCTTAGGAAACAGGTACATAAAACCTATGCATTAATTTAACATTTTTAATATATATTATCCTTTTCTTTAAACCATATTTCTTTGTAAAAGACATCTTATAATTATGCATTAGTTATAATGATGTGAACTAGATACTAAATCATCTTTTTAAACTATCTACAATAACTAAACAAGGAAAAACACAATAGTATATTGACATTTTAGTTAATTAACCACTTTTTAACCTGGATTCCGACTTGTTTTGAGAGACGACTAATTCCAGGACGACCACCCGTTTTGTGGGTGGTCAGGTGTCGGCACGGCACGGATGTTCTAAAATGCAAAAACCTATTAGACTGGTTGAAGTACAAATATTGAAGCATAACTACTGTGAAATTGTTAGTAAGTTTTAATCGTTGGTTTTTCATTGTTAATGACAATGTAGATTTGATTTAAGCACACAAGTATCCTTTTACTTTTTCACAAAAAAACCGGATATTATTAATTAAAAAATCGGACCGTTGGGATCCCAATAGAAAATTCGACCGTTAGAGGCGTTTCTTTTCAGTAAATAAACTCACTTTAAATCTCACTCACAATCCCTCCAAAAATCATACAAATCTCATCTGCGAATCCAACAAAATTTCTTACAATTCCTATTTAGTTTCTCCAATTCAATCTTATCCACTCCAAATCCAACAAATTTTATACTCAATTTTACATTTAATTTCATTTCATCAATTTTACTAACTCTTTTTGTTTAGCTCAAATCCATAAATGGCAGAAATGAAAAGCACCCACCACCACGTGGTTGAAATCGCGGTGGCCGGAGATCACCAAAAGCAAATGATCTCCGCCATTGCCGCCATACAAGACCACCCGTTGATGGAAATCTCCGATTCACCGGGCCACCTTCTTTTACTCAAATTCTTACAAAGAGAACAAGATTTATTCGGGCAAAAAATCGGCCTAAAAGAGCTCCGAATCGATGCTCTAAAAACCGAAATATTTCATCTTTGTTTATTTTTCGTCACGTTTTTAGGGTTTTTTTTAACTATTTTATTCACATCGCGAAACGACACTAACGCGTCGTGTAGAAAATGGTGGATTCCGATAGTTTTGTGTTTATTGAGTTGTTTTATGATGGTTTTTTTGGTTCAAATGAAGCTTTTCAGGTATTGGAAAGTTTTCGGGCAGATGTCGAGTTTACGGGCAGATAATCGGGCATTGATGAGATGTGTTCAAGAGTTGAGGATGAAAGTGTTGAATATTTTATATTCTGTAACAATGTTAGTAATAATCAAAGAACCAAAATGAACATGCAAACCTGAAACACCGACGAGAATCAAACTGCACGGAATGGGATTCCTGTCCTTTAAGGTTTATACGTGCTGTATGCTGCTAGCCTCTACGTATCACCCCAGGATTTGATGCAGTACGCTGGTAAGTTCTTACAGCCAAGAATCACCAAACAACACAAAGTGTTTAATCAGAAACAGGAAGGAACAGAGCACAAGAACGCAGGAGCAATTGAGAGAGAATGTGTGTTTTTTCGGTGTGTTCTAGACTGAGCCTCGAGCCAGTTTTTATAGTGAACCCAATGTGTCAAAACTGTAACTGCTCGGGATTAATATTGACCATTAAGCCAGACGTTTTAACTTATATGGTCATAAACCAAAAACGTTACAACGACCAAAGTCATCAATCAGTTTTAATACCCAGACGTTACAGTCTTCTCAAACACACGACCAAAAATAAAAGCTCCTCAGCTCCCAGCGACCGATGCGAAGTGCAAAGTGCGCCTAAATCGCGCCATTTCGCGTCATCGGTCTCGGCTCGGCGCGCGTGTGGGTCTAGCCTTTAATCCTCCACTAAAGCCTTTGAAAGCTTAAAGAATTAAATGCCTTATAAACCCATTTAATGTTCTTCCCCCCACCAATGTGGGAACTTGCCAACTTGCAAGTATTAATTAATATATATATATATATATTAATATTAATTAATAATTCCAACAATCCCCCACCAAGTTGGAAAGTTTCCTTTCATTCAGACAGATGCTGTCACTTAGGTGTCACGAAGATTAAACCCAAGTTTAATGTGAGCAAACAAGAGGAGATTGATTCAATGGTATCCTAATAGGTTTAAACCAAGAACCTTAATAACCTCCCCGGTTTACCCCCACACAACATATGCCATCTTTGTGTTCTCCCTGAGCACTAATATGGCCATGTGCTAAAATCCTTTTCACGACCCTTTAGAAGACAAACCAACAGTCTTCATTTGAGGCGGCACCACCTCTAGATCATATAGGCAAAATTTTACAACATCATCGTTGCTTAGATGTCTCCAAAATTTTGTTAAGAGTATTAACTCATCCTCGTTCTCGGCAACGATGTACTATCCTACCTCACATGGATCTATCTTGATTGATAGTACCTTCTATCGTTAGTAATTTCGTTGTTACCCATTAAACTTGAAAAATAGGAGCACTAAGTTCAAGTTGGGTTTCCATTACTAACGGTTCTAGTTTGGTTTTAGACCCATGACTCTCGCGGTAGATGTTACCAAATCTCTCGTCAGAGGTTTGGTAAACGGATCTGCCAAGTTCTTCGATGTCTTGACATAAACAACTTTGATGGTACCATTTTCAATTAGTTGTCTCACAGAATGATGACGAAGACCTACGTGTCTCGTCTTCCCATTATATACAGAATTATATACTTTAGACAGTGTGGCCTCACTGTCACAGTACATGGGAATTGAAGGCATTGGAGTATCCCACAAACGGATATCCAAGAGTAGATCTCTAATCCACTCTGCCTCTTTGCCTGCAGCGGCTAGAGCAATGAGCTCAGCTTCCATCGTTGAGTGAGCTATACATGACCGTTTCTTGCTCGCCCAAGAAATAGCCCCACCAGCTAGTGTATAAATCCATCCACTTGTGGATTTAGAATCACTCCTGTTATCAATCCAGCTGGCATCTGAATACCCTTCTAGTATACTAGATTTTGACGTGTAAGTCAACTCAAGATTACTAGTCCTTTTTAGGTATCCTAGTACTCTTCCTACTGCCTTCCAGTGCTCTGTACTGGGGTTGACAGTATATTGACTTAGTTTGCTTACTGCAAAAGCAATGTCAGGTCTAGTGCAGTGTGTAGCATACATCATGCTTCCAATTGCACTAGCATATTCTAGTTGAGCCACTGCTCTACCGGAGTTCACTTCAAGTTTTACACTAGAATCGAAAGGAGTGTTAAATTCCTTAAAATTCAAGTGTTGAAACTTTGTCAAAATTTTCTCTATGTAATGAGATTGACTTAGAGAAATTTGACTATCTGTTCTTTTAACCTTAATACCAAGAATGGTATCCACTTCCCCTAAATCTTTCATCTTAAAGTTCGAGGATAGGTACTTCTTCGTATCTAGAATACCTTGTAGGTGAGTGCCAATGATCAACATATCATCAACATAAAGACAGATAACAACGGTGTATTCAGTTGTGCATTTAGTGTAGATACATCTATCAACACTATTATGCTTAAAACCAAATGCAGATACAGTGGTGTCAAACCTCTCATGCCACTGTTTTGGAGCTTGCTTCAAACCGTACAGTGATTTAATAAGTCTACAAACTTTGTTTTCCTGTCCGGATACTATGAAACCTTCAGGTTGCTCCAAGTATATCTCCTCCTTGAGATATCCATTTAGAAAGGCTGTCTTCACATCCATTTGATGAATGTACAATCCTTTCATTGCTGAGATTGCTATAAGAGTTCTAATAGAACTAATTCTAGCAACCGGTGCATATGTATCGAAATAATCAATACCTTCTCTTTGTCTATAACCTTTAGCGACTAATCTCGCTTTATAGGCAGATATTGATCCATCTGGATGGTACTTCCTCTTGAAGATCCATTTGGATCCTATGGGTCTCATACCCTTGGGAAGATCAGCTAGTTCCCAAGTTCCATTTCCCATAATTGAATCCATTTCATCATTAATAGCATCCTTCCAGAAAGGAGCATCTCTCGATGTCATGGCTTCAGTGAAAGTCTTAGGATCATCATCTAAATTAATAGCTAAAATGACCTCTCTTGTCACCTTAGAATGAGATCCTTCAACCAAGTATGATAGAAAATCATCTCCAAAATTCTTTTCCTTTCTCACCCTTGTACTTCTCCTTGGTTCTTCTACAACAGAAGAAGGTGGTTCTTCTATAACAGAAGAAGGTGTAATCATATCTCGTGAAGTACTGGGTGCTGGAATGGGATTTGTGGTAGAATTGGAGTTTTCATCATCTCCTATTAGCTTATCCTCGAAGAACTCCACATCTCTGGATTCTACGACGACACCTGATTCTTTATCCAACAATCGGTATGCCTTGCTATTTTGAGCATATCCAATGAATATACTTTTCATAGCTCGAGCTCCCAACTTGGACCGTTTAGGATCAGGTGTACGATAATAAGCTAAACACCCCCACACTCTTAGATAATCTAAGTTAGGTTTTCTACCTTTCCATAACTCATATGGGCTGGAGGGAATCACACGACTAGTGATTCTGTTGTGCACATAACATGCAGTCAACAATGCTTCCCCCCACAGATTGTGTGGCAAACCCGAATGATTCAACATACAATTGACCATCTCAACAAGGGTTCTGTTTTTTCTTTCTGCCAAACCATTCTGTTGGGGAGTATAGGGTGAGGTTCTTTCATGCTTGATACCATTCTCTTCACAGAATGTATCAAACTCATGATTAAAGTATTCTCCGCCTCTGTCCGAGCGAAGAATCTTAATATGTTTTTCATGTTGATTTTCAACCTCGGCCTTATATAGTTTGAATGCATTAAAAGCTTCATCTTTTGTATGCAATAAGTAAACATATAAGTAACGGCTTGAGTCATCACAAAAAGTTATAAAATATCTTTTTCCTCCACGAGTGAGTATTCCATTCAGTTCACAAATATCTGAATGTATTAATTCTAGTAATGTTGTATTTCTCTTAACGCTTGGAAAAGGTTTCTTTATAAACTTTGATTTTACACAAGTTTCACATTTGTTAAAATCTTTATTATTTAATTTTAACATGCCTTTAGATTGCATTTTTTCAATATTTTTAATATTAGTGTGAGCTAAACGTTTATGCCATAAAGAAATTGAACAAGCAATATAACCAGAAAACATTATTTCATTTAGTTCAAAACCAACAACATTACTAGTGGTACCTTCACCATCACTAGTGGTACCTTCACTCTCACTCTCATAAAAACCAACACTTAAAACAGATTCACCACAAGCATTACTACCCACAACCCCCTCAAACAATTCAAGCCGATACATACCACGCGTATTAACGGCTTGTCCCACATACACCCCATCTTTTGAAAACAAGATCCTACCACCCTCAATCACCAACTTATAACCATTCTCATCAAACTTGGCTGCCGACACAAGCCCCTTCTTAACACCAGGAACATGCAACACATCACGAAGGGTGACCACACTTCCATTTTGGAAATTTAGTAACACCGTGCCAATTCCACGAACACGCACCTTGTGACCATCAGCACACGACACTACCGTTCCTTCTTGAACCGGGCCATATGTTTGGAAGCTACTACGATCACCACAAACATGAATAGTAGCTCCAGAATCAAGAAACCAGCCACGAGTAGTTATCACACGATTCAATGAGGAAATCATATTGGTTTCCCCAAGATCCACACTAGCCACCAAGTGAGTTAGATCTGCAACAGCATTTGCAGATCCACCAACGGGCCCCGATTTCCGCAGTGAACATTCTCGTGCATAATGCCCTGTTTCTCCACAAACGTGGCACTTTCCAGTTTTCTTGAGTTGATTGTTTTGCTGATGATGATTAGGCCTCTTGAACTCCTTCTTTTTAGGTCCCATGTTCTTGTTCATTTTGAACCCTTTCTTGCCTTTGTACCCAGAACCCGAACCAGATGCAGAACCATGACCCCCACCTGACACGTGGTGAACACTCATTCCGACTTTACCCCTTTTGTCCCTGTTGCGAGTTTCCTCCTCAATACGGAGGTGTTTCAACAGGATATCCAAGGAGTAGTCCTCGGATTTGTGCATCATTCTTTTGGAAAAGTCTTTCCAAGAAGGTGGTAACTTGCAAATGATTGCTCCAACCTGAAAAAGCTCGGGAAGATTAATAGATAGGGAATTCAACTTATTCACTATCACCTGGAGTTCATGCACTTGCTCCATAATCGGCTTATCATCCACCATTTGAAACTCGAAGTATTTTGACACAAGATACTTGTTGGTACCTTCTTCATGTGCCTTGTACTTGAGTTCAATAGCTTTCCACAACTCTCTAGGATCTGTAATAGGAGCATACAGATCATAGAGTCGGTCAGACAAGGAGTTCTTGATGTGTCCCAAGCATAAGTGTTCAGACTCTCTACGCAGAGCCCTTTGCTTGTCAAGTTCGGCAATTGCTTGCACATCAGGAGCACCTCCTTCAGCGGGTTCTGGATTAGCAGGAATTGGGACCAATTCAGGGTCCAACACGAAGCTCAGTTTAAGCACAGCAAGCATAAACATGACTTTGTCAGCCCATCGAGTGTAGTTCTGGCCATCAAAACGATCAAGCTTAATGAATTCTTGATTCATCAAACGGAAGTTGGTGGAGGAAAGTTCAGTATCCATTTTCTTTTCTCTGAAAATTGATTAGTAGATTAATCACAGAATATAGAACAAACAAAAATTATAAACCTTAAAGATTGTTGAATATTTTATATTCTGTAACAGTGTTAGTAATAATCAAAGAACCAAAATGAACATGCAAACCTGAAACACCGACGAGAATCAAACTGCACGGAATGGGATTCCTGTCCTTTAAGGTTTATACGTGCTGTATGCTGCTAGCCTCTACGTATCACCCCAGGATTTGATGCAGTACGCTGGTAAGTTCTTACAGCCAAGAATCACCAAACAACACAAAGTGTTTAATCAGAAACAGGAAGGAACAGAGCACAAGAACGCAGGAGCAATTGAGAGAGAATGTGTGTTTTTTCGGTGTGTTCTAGACTGAGCCTCGAGCCAGTTTTTATAGTGAACCCAATGTGTCAAAACTGTAACTGCTCGGGATTAATATTGACCATTAAGCCAGACGTTTTAACTGATATGGTCATAAACCAAAAACGTTACAACGACCAAAGTCATCAATCAGTTTTAAAATCGCGCCATTTCGCGTCATCGGTCTCGGCTCGGCGCGCGTGTGGGTCTAGCCTTTAATCCTCCACTAAAGCCTTTTAAAGCTTAAACAATTAAATGCCTTATAAACCCATTTAATGTTCTTCCCCCCACCAATGTGGGAACTTGCCAACTTGCAAGTATTAATTAATATATATATATATATTAATATTAATTAATAATTCCAACAGAAAGGGGTGAGTTTTGATTTGTCGAAAGAAGCGGGAATTGGAAAACGGATGAAGAGTTCAAGTGTGGAGATTAAATGGAGACCGTTGACTTGGTGGTCGAAGTATTTTGTGACGGTTTGTCTTGTTGGTGTTATGTGTTTGGTTGTTCCTGTTTGCAGATTCATGGTTTGCTTTTAAGGTATAAGAAACATGTTACTTTTGGTGGATTTAATGAGATTTGATTTGTTGGATCTTATGACTGATTTGGGATTTTGTTTGTGAATTAGGATAATTGGTATTTGAAAAGCGATTTCATGGAAAGATATCGAGAAGGGGGTGAAGCATTTTTGACCGTATGATCTAGCGGTAAAGGCGTCTAAAATGATTTTTTGAAGGTTACATGTTTGATTTCTTCCCTGCGTGAACATTTACCGGATGGTCAGGGGAAGATTCACCATGACAACAATTACATAGCGTGCATCACGAGCAAAGGTCGGCGAGCATGTTACCAATTGGTCAAGAGAAGATTTAGAAACGGTCATATAACGATTAGGTTGCATACATCACGAACAAAATTCAACCACCTTTCAACTGTGTGTTATCATTCCTGATATAAATTGATATCAATTATTTGGCCATCTAAGGCATTGTTTAATGTTAATGTTTACTTTCTTTTGTTACTTTATATTATTTAATGTTTATGTTGTGGGATTAATTTAGAATGAAGTTGCAACCGAGTAGCCCGAATGTACAAAGATCATCTTAGTCCAAAAATACAGCGTCTTTTGTTTGATTAAAATATAATTTATGAACAAATCAACCTTACAAAACCATTGTTACATTGCATTCATTATATTGCTCAAGTCATCCTGACAATAAAATGAAGTGGTTCCCTTAAAATTGTTCTATTAATAGCCTGGCCCATGATAAAACTGAAAACCCGTCCATTGAAATGAGTTTAATAACAGAATAAGTTTAAGCACTCTCAAAGCCAAATATCCGAAAAACGCCTGCAAAACAACATTTTGTGAAAACTGAAACTAAGTAAATGTTTTTATTTACTTACCTTCATCAGCTTCATATTTATTCTTATCATCACCAGCATATGCAAGCAGATTATATTTTGGATTCCACTCAACGCTATTTGATGAATGGATCTTCCACTTTCTACATTCGACTGCAATAATTAATTGTTACTTATATATTTATTAAGTAAAAAATGTGAATGGCGATTGAAGGAAATTGAGTTAAACATACTATATCAATGAATAAATCTTCACTAGCAGAAGCAATAAATTCACCCGTGTGATTGAAGCTAATCGTGCGAACTGGCCATCTGATGATGATAATAATAACAAGAAGAATAATAATATTATAATAAAAATATAAGTATAAAGATGATATTAAATGACTTACTCGAGCTTTGTGGATGTACGCACACACAACATTTCTGAGATATCCCAGAGGCTGACTAATGAATCAGCACTTCCAACAGCAAAATATCTGTCACAATAATAAAATAAAACACCATAAGTTGATGCTTAAATGCAATTAATTTTACTTAAATATAATTAAATTTTGACCTTCCTAGGGGATCAATTGCAATGCAATAACAACCAGCAGTATGAGCAGTTAAAGTGTCAACTGCTCGAAGAGATGGGTATGCAAGTACTTCAACAGTACCTAAAAAAAATAAAGATAAACAGTAATTGACTAACACATATACACAATACTAGCTTCATAGCCCGCCCGCATGCTTCAAGAAATATATAGGAAAATAACAAAAAAGATATATTGTTGAAATCATATAATAATCTATTATTGAAATAATGGCAGACTTTTTATTTTATACATGAACAAATGGTATACAAAATCTAGAGACAATCTAAAACTTATTTGTAAACAACATTTGTTGTTGAGTAAGTGTAATTAATTTTTTAAATTTTTATTTGAAATTTGAAGTTTTGAGTTTAACATATAAATTTGAATTGTTATTTGATTTTTGTACTTCGAATGGCTTCAATATTTTTATTTTGAATGCAGGGTATTATGGAATCAAGTAAGTTTACATCTAGGATTTGTAAGGTAATATTGTAGGGTTATTACGGTTCTTATCCAAAATTGCAAAATATATGTTTTAGTGGAAAAAGTTATAAAATGCATTTAAAAAACAGAGTATTCTTGTGTAATTGTATACACATTGGGATATAATCTTGAATGATATATTTACTTATATTGTTAAAATTTGAAGTTTTTGTTAACAGAGCGTTTATACATAATGACATGTTTATGCATAATTTAACTGAATGACATGTTTAACCGATTGGTTTATACATAATGGTATGTTGAAAAACATAATTCTAGAAAATACATGTTACTGTTGCAGTTTTGCGTTTCGGATTGCTTATTGCTTTTTAAAGCTGCTGTTTTGTATTTGAAGTGGAATGAAGATGATATATTTATATAAGCAGAAAAAAAGAAAATGATAACAAAAATCGGGAAAAGATTGATATAATTTAATTTTAAGATTGTTTTGAAATTCATAAAGATAATTTTCGAAAACAGTATTTCTGTAATTTAGTAGGTATTAATACAAATAATTTAATCCTTGAATTATGTGTGAATTTTAAAATTTTGTTAAATGGCCTATTTAAAATTTAAAATTATATGATATTTGCAATAATTATATGTGGTTATTCAATGCCCGAATTATATGGAGATATATTAATGGCAGATATATTAATATCATAGTAAACCTTATCTGTTGATGGCACATGTGGCATTTTAATCTAATTACACGTCATCAAAACCCTCCAATCAGAAGGAAGCATAATGACATGTGGACAAATTTGAAATCAAATACACACTCCATATATAGGGGATGATAATAAAAATAAAAACAAAAGTAAAATAAAATTAGGAAAACTAGTTACCATTTCCGGTTGTCAAGAAAAACATATCCCCAGTCATATTCCATGCAATCTCATTTACCTGACAAAAGGAACAGTCAGAAAATCAAAAAATAACTTAAAATCAATACTTTTTTAAATATAATTCAACCTCATAGTTGAATTTGCGCTTATGAATAGGCTTGAATTTTCGAACATTTAGTATCCTCAGTTCATCGTCCTATAAATATTTAATAAAATTATTATGAATCCATTATAACTTCCTAAAGATAACAACATATGAGATATTAAAAAAAATCAAAATAGAAAATAAAACGTACCCTGTTCCCAACAGCTACATGAGTCCCATCAGGTTTATACGTTATATTAATATTCTCCCCACTAAGTTCTGCTTGTTGTGAACATTTTCCACCTATCGTATATCAACACGTATGCATAAGAATTACTTACAAAATTTCCTTCAAATATATTATCAACAAATAAAGCAAAATTTTTTATTAAAATTTATTTGAAATTAAGATTAAAAAGTACTTACTGCGAACATCCCATAATCGAACAGTTTTGTCACCTGATGCAGTAGCAATCAATATTTTTAAGTTCGTGCTCGACTCGATTAAATAATCGATATTTTTGAGCTATACTCGGCCCGGTATTAGTATATGTGTTGATTAGCTCTCGACATTTTTAAGCTCGGCTTGACTCGATTCAAGTACTTTTGAGCTCGACTCGATTAGAAAATATAGTAAATTTTGTGATTATGAAAATTTGCACATACATAAAGGGTGAAATGAGTACAAGTTCAATTAGGCTCGCATGCCTTACGAGTTGTATATTTTCATACTCGAGCTCGACTCAAAAATCTGCTCGAGTAGCTCGAGCTTGTTTCGACTCGATTCAGTCCAATAATAAACCACAACTAAGGTTACAAATCTTGTGGATGGCTAGAGAATGGATTCTTAAACGTCAACTATTATACTTCGGCTAAGCTACATAAATCTATGTCAAATATTCATTCTCTAAGGTATCCCAAATAGCGAAAAATATCTTCTTCTTTTTTGTGATCGTACGACAATTGTAATTGATGAATTGTTTGGGATTAGGTCATTTCCTATAAATACTTTACAGATTACTTATTACTTAATTTTATACATTTATTATTTATTTCAAGGATTTAAATACATGATAATATATTAATATTTATTTGTTGAAAATGAGGATGGATGGTAAGGTGGGATAGTTGCATTGAAAGAGACTGGAAACTGTAAGCAGCAGTATGGAGTATCGAGAGGTGTCCATCACGAAAACGACGTCATTACCGACGCTTGTCGTGGGGTCACCCTCATGCAATTCTTTCTTTCTTACCAACCTTTTTGCTCCTTTCATCAATCTTACACTCTTACTCCCCTTTTGCATCATTTGATTTTTGTCGGTTCTAAGTAATGATGATAAAACGTATCGCAGCAGTTCTGTACTGTTATCTTAGCCCAATTTTAACCAAAATTTATTAGTTTTTAAAAGAAATTCTTAACAGTCATTACATGAATAAAGTAGCACAGAGCCACAGATGTAAGTAGTAACATTATACATTTAGATATGATCTACTAACTCCGTATCAAATAAGTGATATATTGAGAATGAGTCTCACACCATTTGAATAAAATGATACTCATGATGTTTAAAAAAAGTAAGGGTAAAAGAGTAATTTCAGTTTATTAAAGTAGATAATTAGTGGATAATAGTTTCCACCTTTTACCAAATAAGATAAATTTTAAAAATGTATCACTAATTTTAATTCACTTCTAAATAGAAAGTGTATCACTTAATTTGATACGAATGCAGTGTATGATGTGTTAAAAGTAATTCTCTAATTTTATTATTTATACATATTTTATATATTCATTAAACATTTGAAAAAACTCAAAAATATATGATCTTAGACTACTGCAATGGTAACATTACGGGCTTTGGCTGGTCTTCAGTAAACTAACAACGTTAGCATTATGGTGTCAGTAAGCATTTTTAAGTTGGTCCTTCAGTCGGACAACCATTTTGTATAATCGACTGTGGCCACACTTCTTTCACGACCCCCCCCCCCCTCGCGCGCACGAGAGGTGCTGGTGTTCACAAGCCTGTCACAACGTGATGGGGTGCCACCGACTGCTATATCAGCCTTTCAAAGACATGGAGTTAGATGGTGGAGGTGGAATGACTAGCGGAGTAAGTTGGCGGAGTAAGCGGCGGCGGCGGTCGATGGTTCCTATGCATGTGAGTTAATAGATGTGGTGATTAGCAGTGGAGTAAGGTTGAGATTGTGAAAGAATTATGTGAAATTTTTAGGGTGTCCATACTCCATACAGATTATGTGATGTTTAAATAGTCAATCCTTAGTTATAATATGAGATAACCAACGAAACAATATTTAAGTCATGGATTTTGTTTATGATTAAGTAATGATATTGGTAAGTTAGTGAGGACATTAAATAGATTAGCCAAAATCTAATGTTTAAATAACAAGCATCCACGTCAGCAAACAGGACTATGTTAGGTGGAACATGCCTACTTCTGTCGACTGCCAAATGTAGACACTGGACACCATCCTTTCAACCTGCCATTGTCATTCCCATGCATTCCACTCCTGTACCTTTTTTTTTTCCAAGCCCATTTCGTTATTTAACAATCATTTAAAATAAGGGTTTTGCTAATTAAAACATTTAGGCTGTCACTAACATACATAAAAAGCTTGTACATTAATTAAACAAGTAATATTTCTAAAATTCAGGGGGTTATCTTCTGTGTATTTTGTCTTCTTAAGGATAGCCCTTAGGACTGTCATTAGCATTTTCCTTAAAATAATACTCGATTTTTATATTATCAAATAAATATAACGATAAGTAAAATAATTTATTAGAAAATAATTATTCTTGTTTTTCTAATATGCGGGCACATGTTAAAGTGCATTAGTTATCACAATTTTTCTAGGAACGTCACAAAAATCATTTAATACATCCCTTTAAAATTATAATAAAACAAACTTTATTGATATTTGTTGTTACAATTTTAGAAAATTTGATTTCATAAAATACATTTAAACATGTGACTATGAAGCGCATGTTAGAAAAACCTCATATCTTTTCATTTGAATGTATTAAATATTGGTTATCAGTTTTTATACATGAAATGATATAACTATGTATAAATATCAACCTAATTTTTTATATAATTAATTTGTTTTTAATATTTATTATTGATTTTGACTAACTTATGCTCTAACTCTTTAAGGGCAAAAGCATGAGATTAAGATGTTTAATGAAGCTAAATTTATCATTTTTACTCTAAAATATATTAATTCAGTGCACAAAATAGACTCTATTAATGACTAATAAATATATTTATTTACTACGAAAGAAAACATAAGTTTCATTAAACTAGGTTAAAACCCGCGCGATGCGGCGTGCTGCGAACTACATATTTTTGGCGATTAAAAGTTCATTGGTTACATATTTTTATAACGAATACAGTACATAAGCATGAAAACTGTGTATAAAATAGAGGAAAAAGTCGATAAGTAGCATTGCGGCGGCTGCGAACTATATTATCCTGGCGATTAAAAGTCAACTGGTTACATATTTTTATAACGAATACAATATATAAGCATGAAAATCAATTGCTGACGACAAACAATGCTTTAAATAGACATTTTCCGTTTACCAAAAAAATAGTAATAACATGATTTTTGTTGATAGGTAAATATAGAGGTCGTGAGGCGGAAAGTTTAGTAGTATGTCAAAAAGGATACAAGTTGAAATGGGTGCGTCAAGAAATAGAAAAATGGTAAAAAGTCTTAAATCACAAATTAACACTCAACTGTAAAAATTATGTACATAGATATGGAGGAGTTGAATTAAACAAAAATGAAAAATGTTGTAGTGTTGTCATTGTTACAACCATCCATCTCAATCTCTATTTTAATCCATGCCCAGCCTTGAAAAGTGTTCAAAATAGTCAACTGCAGAAAATAATTACTCTCTAAAACTGGAATTCTATTTGTGATTATCACCTCTTGAAAAAGTCCTTTTGAGAACCTTTCAATCGCAGGCGGACTACGTATAAACTTGAGTGTTAAGTTCTACACATTTTTTGGTTAAGTTGAGAAGGAAACAAACATAAAAATTGACATGTGAGTTTACCTAAAAACAACACGAGTGATGCATGCATAAACTTCTATTGTCCCTTCATAATGCAATAGGGTTACTCCTTTTGAAATAGTACCTATTCAAACAATTATTTTTCTTTATTAGCTGTGTTTTGACTTTTAAGTGTCAAACTCGATATTCATAAGACTATTAGACACTTACCAGCAGTGTTGATCATGTCATCCACCATAATTGCTACCTTGCCATTCACATCACCAATCAAATTGATTACCTACAAACTAAACACACCTCAATCACCAAAAAACTGTAAGATTTACCATTCAGACTTGTTAAATTCAATCACCAAAACAATTATCTTACCCGCCCATTTTCTACAAATTTTGTTATTTTAACAAAAAAAATGAGTTTCCTTGCTGCACCAGTGTAACTACTAAACTGCCTTCAGGAAGCACATTAACAAAACTGAACCTGTATTTGGAAAGTGGGGAGGTGAAGCCCGTAATTGACCAAAACAACATGTTCCCGTTTGATCGGGTCAAAGAAGCTTTCGCGTATAAAAGCCTAATATAGCTACTGGAAAGGTGGTTGTATATCCCGCTTCTGAAGAGTATATTTTGAAAAAAAAAATGGCAAAATATATGTATACCATTTTATTTAACTGAAAAAAAATATAAATCTGTTACAAGGAAAGAAAAGATAGTTAAGTTAATTTTTCTCCTAATACAAGTTATTCAAACCTTATCATGATATATTTGAATTTTAATTATAAAAAAAATGTCACATGGTGCATTGCTCTTTAAAATCCAAATTGTTGAATTTGGTTTTTCACATTGCTTTAAGCAGCTGAACACACTTGTACCCAATCCTCGATGAAATGGATCCTGATATTATTATGGACAATAAGTTGTTAGTCTAAAAGTTAATTTATTTGGTATTCAGATTGAAATAATTTGTTTACAATAGTTTGTTTACCTGGATAAATAATTACATATAATTTTATAAACGTGAAGAACAATCAACTCACTTTTAAGTAATAGTAATTGTCTTAGAGAGAGGGAGTGGCTTGCAATTCCGGGTAATCCATACACGTTGTGCATACGGGCAAGTGTAAGTAAGTGTTAGTCCCAAGACTAAGTAAATAAGATTTGATGCTCGATAGCCAAGAAGAATAAATAACAGCTGAAGTAAGTATCTCAGCTGAAGCAAGTATACACAATAAACCTTCAGCTGAGTACGTACTTAGCTTTAGGATACAAGTCAAATCAGCAGCTATTAACGAGAGTTCATTCGAAGTCTATGACCAAAGGACAAAGACAAGAAGAAGACTACTCAGCTGATTGTGGAATCAGCTGATAGTACCTGCTGCAGATAAAGACTTAAAGGAAATGTTCATTGGCACCTTAAACATTTTCCTTTCCCGCTCAAAGAAGAAGAAAACGATGAAGATCTTCTATTTTGGAATAGAAGATAATGTTAGTACAACTTCATCGTTTGTCCCTCAAGCATGTAAAGAGAAAGTCAACAACTTATGTACTTGTGTAGTACACCTTTCACTGTGCGTCAGAAAAGGTACCGGAAGAAGTGGACACAAAGTACACTCGGGACGATAACTTGTGCAATCACATTTAATGATCCATGGCAAGTCTACATCGACGAATAATATGTTTACACGTCGTCAAACTTGTGGACTAAGGAACATGAATCTTGGGCTATAAATGCAGATGTAAATGCTTGCATTTACAACACACCTTTAACCCTTCAGAGCATCTTAGAAATCATAAGCACAAGAACATTCTCTGAGAGTTAGTTATTGTCTAAGTATTAACTCCTCCATAGTTATTACTAAGGCATTAATATCAGCTGTTAGTATCAGCTGGTATAACTCTCAGTGTATATCTCTTCTAGTTTGAGCGGTCTAAAGTGTCAACTCAAGTATAGAGTTTTAGGTAGTGTGTACTATCTATTTCCGCAAACTCTGTATTGTATTAAGCTGTTTTTAATAAAACTCTTAATCATTGAAACCTTGTTGTTATTTACTTATCATATCTTCGTCACTCGGCCATAACGCAACACGGTTGTGTTGTTGGGATCCAACAACTGGTATCAGAGCAGGTGTCAAAATTGTTTTTTCATCAATTTTGAGCATCTGTTATGGCTGAACCTACATCATCAGATCTTCCATCATCTGGAAAACCTCCCAAACTAACTCAAACCAACTATCCCATGTGGAAAACGCGTATGTTGTCCCACATGGTTACCTATCACCCAAAACTCCAAGATAACATAATGATAGGAAAATACGTTCCCAAAACCCTTATTCCTGGAACTCCTGAAGTCCCAGAACACTATGTTGTGAAATCTGAGGCTCAATGGACAGACGCTGAAAAACGTCTTGTTCATCTTGAGAATAAAGGAAGGGATATGCTTTTTCAAGCAGTTGGTGATGAACTGTATCACAATATTCAATTTTGTGATTCAGTTACAGAGATGTGGGAGAGGTTGGCTGAAGTTTATGAAGGCACATCTGTTGTGCGTGAACATAACAAAAACATGCTCATACATGATTATGAACTGTTTAAAGCCAAGCCTAGTGAGACTATCGCTCAAACATTCAATCGTTATAACATTCTGTTATACGAGCTGAAGTCTCATGGGGTTGATAAGGACGATATGTCCAAAATGTGTAAGTTTATGGCTGCCTTACCTTCTAAATGGGCTACCATCATAACTTGCATGAGTACGTCTCCTACTTTGAAAGATTATACTCTTTCCTCTCTCTATGGTATGTTTCTAAGCCATGAGAGAACTGTACTCAACAAATTTCAACCTCCAAAGGACTCTAAGGTGAGTCCCTCTGGATCTTCGACTTCTCTTGTTTCTCTAAACAAGCCCAGCAGAATCGAATATCCTCCATCAGATGATGAAGCTGACAATGCTTCATCTGCTGGTTTGTTCAGCATGCCTGAAGTCAGCATTGAAGAAGTTGATGTAGACGAAGACAACGAAGCCCTTATAACTGAGCTAGCCTTACTTGTTAAAAACAGAAAATTCTTCAAAAACAAGTCTGGCTCCTCACCTAGAGGCTCGAGTAGCAGATCTATCTCGTCAGCTGTGTCCTCCAGACCCTCTGGAAGTACACCTGACATCTCTGAGATAACTTGCTACAACTGCAACAAGAAGGGACACTATGCTAACGACTGCAAGCAGAAGAAAGCTAGTTCATCATCTTCAACTGGTGAGTCCATTGAAGAAAAATACAAAAAGCTACAAGCCTTCACCAAAAAGATTCTAGAAGAAAAGAAGGCACTTGAAAGCAAATCTGCTGACAAGGGTCTAGTAGCTGAGACTCATGATTGGGCTGACTCTGGTGACATCTCATCTGACGACGATGAACAAATGGCCACAATGTGTTTGATGGCTCGTGCTGATGACGATGAATGCATTACAGCTGATGATGCTAGTACCTATAAATGGGTCAACATTATTCACAAAAAGGTAACCTCTCTAATCTCCGATGAGGCTACTAAAGCTAAAGAAATTGTTGATTCTATTATTTGTGACTTGCACTTCATTAATCAGCTAAAAGGTGAATGTTTGGATAAACATAATGCTATTCTACGTGAAAATGCATTCTTAAAAGAACGTTTAATTGACCACAAAACTTTAAAAGAAGAACTTTCTGAAACGAAATTTATTAACTCAGTTCTCCAACATGATCTAAGTGAAAAAGTTAAAGAACTTGAAGCAATTAAAAAGATTTGTGAATCATGGTCTCGTTCATCCAAACGTGTGAGTGAATGTGTTAACTCACAAATCCCCAGTCAAGTACAAGCTGTACTAGGAGGAGATTTCCTTGCTATAGCCGCTGTACCTGACGGCAGTACAGATGATCTGTACTACTCGTCAGCTGATGCTTTTGTGCCAGCTGAAGAGTTGGTTTTTGGTTCCTTTGTTAGGTCTACCAAAACCTATGCTACTGAGATGTCCTCAGAAGATCCTTCTGTGGCTACCGGTGAAGAGTTATCTACTGACTCCTCTGCCATGGTAGTTAGGACACCTACTGTAGTTATTGTTGAACCTAGAAAATCTGTCTCGGGTTCAACACCTGCTGCATCTTCTGCTAGATCTCAGCAGAAGATTAAAAGAACAGCAGGAAAGAAAACTGTTCTTACACCCTCCAAGGGTGAGCCAGTTGGAGTTCGTACTCGAGCTGCAAAGAACAAAGGTAAGAGTGTTTCTAAGAACACTCCAAGTCCTTCTTCAGTCTTGTCTGTCAGACGGCTAAAAGGAAAGGTCGGCAAGCTGACATCACTCGTTCAAACTCTGACTATCTCTGATAATCAGAAAATGAAAGGTATTTTGGGTCCAGTTCCCAATCCTACTACCTCGCCCTCTACTCCACTGCAAAGAAACAGAAAATGCTATAAGTGTGGAGATGGTGGGCACATGGCAAGCGAGTGTGACAGCACATGCTTGAGACCTTCCCCAACTTTAGTATGTGAGCCTACTGAAAAGCCAACGTCTGTGAGTCCCAGCGGGAAGTCACAAGGACCCACCGAAGTGTGGGTTCCCAAAAAGAACTAACTCTTTTATCTTATGTGCAGGGTGATGAAAGCAAACATGTCTGGTACCTAGACAGTGGTTGCTCAAGACACATGACTGGTTACAAATCCCTGCTGGAAGAGTTTGAAGTTTGTGATGGCCCCTCAGTAGTTTTTGGTGATAATGGTAGAGGCTCAACTGAAGGTCATGGAACCATCTCTAATGGGTCCATAAAAATCACAAGAGTTGGTTATGTAAATGGGCTGAAACATAACCTTATCAGCATTAGTTAACTTTGTGATGCAAAGTTCTCAGTGAACTTTAACGAATACAGAGGAACGGTGACAGATAAGAATGGAAAGGTAGTATTAGTTGCTCCCAGAACCAAGAATGTCTATACACTTGACATGAATCCTCAAAATCAAGAAGTCTGTCTATTCTCTCAATCCACTGAGGAGCTGAATTGGCTGTGGCACAAAAGGCTATCTCACCTGAACTTCAAAAATATATCGAAGCTGGCGCGAGGTCAGATGGTGAATGGTCTGCCACAAATCAAATATGAAAAGGATAAGCTTTGTTCTGCATGTGAATAAGGTAAACAACACAAAAGCTCCTTCAAATCGAAGCAATGTTTTTCCATCGACAGCTGCCTTCACATGCTCCATATGGATCTATTTGGTCCCATGAGCACTGAAAGTCTAGGTGGAAAGAAGTATACACTTGTTATCGTTGACGAATACTCACGATATATTTGGGTTATATTTTTACGCCACAAGAGTGATGCAGCTGATGAAATTATCAAGTTCATCAAAAGGATGGAACTTCTAAATGGGTCTAGAGTCAAGATGCTGAGATCAGACAACGGTACTGAATTCAGAAACAAGACTTTGGAAGATTTCTGTTCAGATGTTGGGATCTCCCAAAACTTTTCAGCTGCTAGAACACCTCAACAGAATGGTGTTACTAAAAGAAGGAACAGAACCCTTATAGAAGCTGCAAGAATAATGCTTGCTGAGTCAAACATGCCTAAGCAATTTTGGGCAGAGGCTGTTAACACAACTTGTTTTACTCAAAATAGGTCTCTCTATGTGAAGAGACACAAAAAGACTTCTTATGAGATTTTTTGTCAAAGGAAACCCTTCATCGGTTTCTTTCACGTGTTTGGCTGTGTGTGTTTTGTGCTAAACACAAGAGATCAGCTGAGTAAATTTGACTCTAAAGCTGATGAAGCCATCTTCTTGGGATACTCCACTCTATCCAAAGCATATAGAGTTTTCAACAAAAGAAGACAAACATTGGAAGAGTCCATAAATGTTACTTTTGAAGAACACTCAAAAGCTTTGAACCCCTCCTCTACTGACTCGTCTGATGCCTTTTAGAGATCAGCTGAATCATCTCCTGATGATACAACTGAAGCATTCTCCGATGCTTTAAATCTCTTTGATGTTCCCGTAAATGAATCAGATGAGACATTCCATGATGCTCCTACATATCTTGTGGACATTGCAGCTGTTCGACAAGAGATTCCAACAGTTAGAGCATCATCCAAGGCTATTTCTAAGCCACCTCTTCATACTTCAAGAAGATCAGTTCAAAATGAAGTAATTCATCCTGCTGAGCAGTCAGCCGCTCAACAAGGATCTAATTCTGCTGAATCTTCCTCTTCTACTACTGCTCCTCAATCTAAGTGGACCTCAGAACATCCAATTGAGTCAATCATTGGAGATCCACAGCAGGGAGTAGTCACTAGAAGTAAAGCATCATGCAATCTTTGCTTATGGTCTTGCTTTCTAGCAACTGAAGAACCGAAAAATATTAAAGCTGCTTTAGAAGACTCAAGCTGGATTCAGGCGATGCAGGAAGAACTTAACCAATTCGAGCTCAACAAAGTATGGCAGCTGGTGCCTCCACCAGCTGGAAAGACTATAATTGGTACTAAATGGGTATTTAGGAATAAAATGGATGAAGAAGGTGTAGTTATTCGCAACAAGGCTATACTTGTTGCACAAGGATACAGACAAGAGGAAGGAATCGATTTCGATGAAACATTTGCTCCAGTGGCTAGGCTTGAGGCTATTAGAATATTTCTAGCCTACGCTGCTTACAAAGACTTCACAGTCTTTCAGATGGACGTGAAGAGTGCCTTCTTAAATGGAAAGCTGCAAGAGGAAGTGTATGTTAAACAACCACCAGGGTTTGAAAATCCTAAGTATTTAGACTATGTGTTTAAACTGGATAAAGCGCTGTATGGGTTGAAACAAGCTCCTCGTGCATGGTATGATACACTCTCCACATTCCTCATAGCAAATGATTTCACCAGGGGAAAGATTGATAAAACCTTATTCATTCGCAAAATCAAAGGTGATATCATTCTTGTTTAAATTTATGTGGATGACATAATCTTTGGTGCTACTGATGAAAAACTTTGTAGATGTTTTTCAAAACTTATGTCTACAAAGTATGAGATGAGCATGATGGGTGAATTGACATATTTTCTTGGCTTACAAGTTAAGCAATCTAAAAATGGAATTTTTATAAATCAAGAAAAATATATCAAAGATCTGTTAATGAAATTTGATATGAATTCATCATCATCCATGAAAACACCAATGGCTCCTCCAAACAATTTAGATGCTGACATAACTGGTAAGTCAGTTGATGTCACATTCTATAGAGGAATCATTGGATCATTACTCTATCTCACCGCCAGCAGACCAGACATTATGTTTGCTACTTGCATGTGTGCTAGGTATCAAGCTGATCCTAGAGAATCTCACTTAATAGCCGCAAAAAAGAATTTTGAGGTACCTTAAGGGTACTCCAAGCCTAGGTCTTTGGTATGCCAAAGACTCCGGGTTTGATCTAATTGGCTATTCAGATTCAGACTTTGAAGGTTGCAAAATGGATAGAAAGAGCACCACTGGAGGATGTCAGCTGCTTGGTGGAAAGCTAGTCAGCTGGACAAGCAAGAAACAAAGCACTGTTTCTACCTCCACAGCTGAAGCAGAATATGTTGCTGCTGGAAGCTGTTGTGCTCAAGTCCTTTGGATGAAGAATCAGCTTGTTGATTTCGATACGAACTTCTGCAAAGTTCCTATCTATTGTGATAACACGAGTGCTATTGCAATCAGCAACAATCCAGTTCTTCATTCCAGAACCAAACATATCGACATAAGGTATCATTTTATTAGAGATCACATTGAACAAGGTGACGTGGAACTCCACTTCATTTCAACTGACCTTCAGCTGGCTGATCTATTCACTAAGCCTTTAGATGAAAAACGATTCAACTTTTTGATCAGCGAGCTAGACATGTTAAATGCTTGAATCAACTGCTGAAGTACTATCAGCAGCTGATAAGATTCACCTTGTCACTTAGTACATTCAGCTGACTAAAATCTTTTGAATCTATCAGTCAGCTGAATAAAATCTCTTAAATGATAACTTATCAAGTTTTATAAGTTAAAACGTTTGGTTCTCCCAAAAAGGCATCTTCCTACCCTGTCCACACGTTCTCTGTGGTAAATATTTCCACTCGAGTGGAAATGTTTGGCATTTATGAGGGACAAGACCTCTGACACAGAAACGGCTCCACTACCCTGACACAGAAACGGCTCCACTTTCTCACACTGTCACATCCAACCACCTTTGCACGATAACCAACGTGTGTATAGTTGGTTTGTAACTATCCAATTATGACCCGGTTTTAACTCGAACTTTACCCAAACCGACCCATAAAACCCCTATAAATACCCACATCTCTTCCTCATTTTCTCCATCCCTCCCACAATTCTTTCTCCATAAACCCTCTATTTCTAAACCTTTATCTTTCTTCCCTCTCTCCCCAAAATGTCGAAGAAAGCCTCAAAGGTTTCTCTTACTAGGGCTGCTATTGGGTTCACTCAGAACTCAAACCTAGTAGGCAACTTTTCCCCACCGGATGATCTTGACGATATCTGTCGACCGGTTGTGACGTTTGTGCGTCACTGCCCCATCCGTGGTGCCTTTACAAGGGTCACCAAGAGTATCATTGAACTCTTGCGTGATTTCTGGATGTCCGCCTCCGCTCCTGGAGACGACATCACTGCGCAAGTCGGAACTCATCAAATCACCATTTCTCTTGATGATTTCCGAGTTGCTTGCGGATTCGATTATCTGCAACCTGGTGAAGAATATCAGCAGACTAAATCTGCTAATGAAGCTAAAGCGAGTCTAATCAGTATCACTGGATACAGATTAGAAAATGAAAATGATCAGGTTCCGATCTTCAAGAAGTCTCAGCTGACGAGACCCTGGGCCTATTTCTTTACCCACATCATTCAGGGTAGGGGTGGCAATTCAGGTCGGGTTCGGGTTGACGGGTTCGGGTTCGCGGGTTGGCAGGTCAGAAACATTCAACCCGAAACCGACGTGTTTATATAAACGGGTCAGATATCTCAACCCTAACCTGTTTAACTTCAACCCAAACCTAACCCATATAACCCATTTAATAAAACGGGTTAAACAGGTTATCAGATCAAACAAGTTAAACGGTTCAAATAGGTCAAAATTTTGTTATTATTACACAAATTCAAATAACAAAATACTGAACACCAAATTACTAAGTAACATTTTTAATTTTTATCTAATTATTACTTATGTTTTAACTAGTAAACTATAACTTAAGTATAAATATATATATTATAAAATATATTTTAATAATTAAACGGGTTGGCAGGTCGACCCATTTAAATTATCATTGACCCGAGCCTAACATGTTTAATAAACGGGTCAGCGGACTCAACCCGAGACTGACCCAATTATTTTTTACCCCAACCCAAACCTATTTATTTTCGTGTCGGTTTCAGGTCGGGTTTCGTGTCGGGTCAGAAATTGCCACCCCTAATTCAGGGTATCGGAGGCAATTCCGGGTCTCTCAACCAGTGCAACTCCAGCATGCAAGTCTTTGCTGAAGCCCTAGTCACTGGTCAGCGGATCGACTTCGGGAAACTGGTGTACGAGGAGGTCAAGACGAAGCTGAAAAGCAAGGGAAATAACATTCCCTATCTTCGCTTTTTCAGATTGTGCGTTGCACATGTGATGCTTAAAAAGCTGGAGATAGATTATGATGACGTCCCTGGAGAATCGGTGATGGTCCGTTCCATTTCCAGCCTCATCTTCCAGAAGAAGGATGATGAGAAGGCATTTCCCCTCACCTCGTACATGCTGAAGATCATAGATGATCGAGTCAGATCCAAAAGGGATCGAAAGAAGGGCGCAACATTGAAGAAATCTGCCCTCCAAGAAGGTAAGTCCTTTCCTCATCTGAAGCGTTTTCCCTCAACTGGACGGCCATCCGCAGCTGCTGATGGGAAAACCACCACCTCAACAGGGATCCCAATCCTTGAGAATGAGGATTCTGCTGATGCAGATGACTCTCCTCTGGTGGTGAAGAAGCGAGTTAAGCGACCCTCTAATCGCCCTCCTTCTTCTTCATTCTTTTTATCATCTTCTTCTGCCACCAGTGCTTCTGTCTCCCCTCTGCTGGAGGTCAGAAGGACTGCTACTATTGGTGCAGAAAAGATGATTTCAGATGCTGAACTTGAAGAAGTATCAGCATCTGGACTCAGCCGGGGTCCCAGAGAAGATCCCTTAAGATCAGAGGTTTCATCAGCTTCTGATCTTTGTTCTTCTCATTTTCAGATTGTCAGTGTTTATCAAAGAACTCCACCAATATTCGGAGTTCCTAGTCGAACACTCTCGGCTGTGTCGTCTTCCTTCCCTTTCATCCACTCTGCTGATTTCTCAACAAGTCAGCAGACTTCAAAACGGAAATTTCGTTCTTTAGGAGTTAGTGCCGGCTCCACACCTCTGCGTAGCTCCTCGACCGATTCATTATCTGTCGTTGTAACAAGGGAACAAACTCCACAAGCAACCTCAGTCTCTCAACAGACTGCTGGTGAAGTTTTTGGCTCATCCCAAGCCACCCCGAGTGTCAGCTGCACACACACCACCCCCAACTTCTTCATCACTTACTGAGTCATCAGCTGATGATAGACTGACTAGAAACCAAGTCAATCTTGAAGCTGTTCTTTCTGTTTCCCACAACGTCACCAGCGTAAACCAGCTGATGATCAAGGAAACCACCACCACCAATGAAGAGACAACTTTATACCAAGTTGTTACTGAGGTAATCACCCAAGCTGCCAGTGATGGCGAACGTATTCGCCAATTGAGCTGTGAGGCAGCTAACCCACCACCCAGAGGAACTCTTCCTCTAGTCTCCATAACAGTTTCGCCGACTGTTGAGACCGAAGCACCAGATTCTCAAACAGCATTTCATATGATGTTTGATTCTGCTGATATCCCCATTCAGCAGTACATCTTTTCAGATGATGAAGAGATGCAAGAATCTGGGCTTCAACCTGTGTTGACAACTGAAGTAGGCACTTCTGTTTTAACCCCAGAAGTTTCAGTTGGACCCAACCCACCCCCATAGTTTCTGAGGATCCCATAGGAATTCTTCTTCCTACCTCGGGAACACCTTCTTCCACAGCTGAGGTTACCCCTCAAGCTGGAGACATGACTGACTCCCTCCCCAAAAGCGTCCAAGTGTCCCATGCTGAATCCAGCAAAGCTGGAGGAAGCATTCCCATCAGAGCCGCTGCTGCTCTGATGTCTAGTGTTGTTACATCCCAGATTCGACCTGGGATGGCCACACTGAGGAAGCAGATGGACTCCCTTCGCAGGGATGTTCCAAAGAAGTTTGCCAAAACTGCTGAGAATCTCTCTTCCAGCATAACTTCTCTGCACGCTGAGGTCCACACTCAGACTCATCAGCTGGTTCTTTTTTCTGATCAGATTCGCCTCAACACCAGCGAGTTCATCTCTCTCAACGACTACGTGCGTCAAGAGCTGAACTCCCTTCGCGATTCTGACAGAGTCGAAAGCGACAAACTTCTCTCCGAAGTTCGGGAAAACCTGGCTCTTGCCCAATCAAAGCAAGAGTCCCTGCTGACGCTCACTCATAGCCACTTCTCTAAGGCTATCGATGAGTTAGCAGCTGCTGTGTCCACCAGGTTGGACAAAATGGAGACTGAAGTCAGCTCGCTGACTTCCCAAGTCGCTGGTCTCCGAGGCACCCTCAACCTCATTCTTGCCAAGCTTAATGAGGGTGCTGCTGATGTCCATCCTGCTTCAACACCAGAGAGTACCCCTCTTCTTCGGGCACTCTCTGAGGGGAAGAAAGTGGCCACTTTAGCAGGTGAACAACATGTTGAACAAGAAAGTTCACAACTTATAATCACATCTGCTGTTGGAGCCAATACTGAAGACGTTCCAGTAGGTGACAACTCGAAATCCACCTATCACCTCTGCTGGAACAGTAGAAGAAGAAGCTGAAACCTCAACTGGTTATACTAAAATCGTTGATTTTTTTGAATCAGTTGAGGTCCCAAAAGTCCAAGCCCCGCAAATCCAAAACCCTCAGCCTATTTCACAGGAGATTCCTCATCCTGCTGAGGGGGAGCCTACATATGCTTTGGTTGAAAACCTCATTTTAAATGAAGTTGGAACCACTGCTGATGTTGATACATCAATAGCCCTTCAAAGAATAGCCCATGAAGAGATGTATCAACAATCTGAAGCACAAAGTGCTGAGAACATTAGGTTGTTCAAAAAGGTTCTTGATCAGCGTAGGCAGGAAGCAAAGATCACCAGTGTAAAGGCCCCCAAATTCGATCCCAGCTGCCCTGATGAAATTGTAATAACAAGGGCTGGGAATGCGGTGCTTCATGAAAAGTTTGCTCTGAACAAGATCAGCCTCATTCTCAACTACGATGAATGGAAAGAGGCTGAAGCAGCTGCCAGAACTGCGAGACCATCGCGGATTATAACATAACTGGTAGATAGGATTCAAGTCGCAATCCACTCCTTCAAGAATCTATGCGATACAATCAGGAAACAAGCTCCTGAGTTGGCATATCGTATACCTCCTGAATTGTGTGAATCTCAAGCTGCTATTGTCAGAGAAACTGCTGGTGAAAGCTCCTCAGCGAGAGGGGAGAAACGTAAGTCCTTTCTCCTTGAGCCTCTTGCTGACTCCAGATCACTGGATATTGGGTCGTCCATCATATTTGCAAAACGACCAAAACCCAATATCACAAAAGCTATCCCCATGGGAGTTAACTTCGTCCCTGGGCTGATCGTAAAAGAACCAATTTATGGCTTTTGCTATCTGGAGAAAAAGAAGCTGCCTTGCTTCCAGCGGGTAGATGAGTTGAACTTATGTGATGTGGATTAACTGATGCTCTATCACAAGGTGCTGAGTTCCTCTACTGAAGAGGGAAGAGAAATGAAGAAACTAATAAGCTCAGCCTTCAACTCACTGTGTCACAATGTCCTTGGATCGGCTATATCCAAGACATTATAGTTTTTTTTATTTTCCTTGTACTTTAATTTTCTTATCAATAGAAAATCAAAACTTTGTAATATACTTGTAAAAATTGTAAAAAAATAAACATATACAAAAGAACCCTAAGGGTCAAAGTACATAAGTATTCAGCTGACTCCTTTCAGCTGAATCATTACAGGGTTACACTTATACGGCTATTCGATTGCATCAAATAGGGGGAGATTGTTAGTCCCAAGACTAAGTAAATAAGATTTGATGCTCGATAGCCAAGAAGAATAAATAACAGCTGAAGTAAGTATCTCAGCTGAAGCAAGTATATACAATTAACCTTCAGCTGAGTACGTAATTAGCTTTAGGATACAAGTCAAATCAGCAGCTATTAACGAGAGTTCATTCGAAGTCTATGACCAAAGGACAAAGACAAGAAGAAGACTACTCAGCTGATTGTGGAATCAGCTGATAGTACCTGCTGCAGATAAAGACTTAAAGGAAATGTTCATTGACACCTTGAACATTTCCCTTTCCCGCTCAAAGAAGAAGAAAATGATGAAGATCTTCTATTTTGGAATAGAAGATAATGTCAGTACAACTTCAACGTTTGTCCCTCAAGCATGTAAAGAGAAAGTCAACAACTTATGTACTTGTGTAGTACACCTTTCAATGTGCGTCAGAAAAGGTACCGGAAGAAGTGGACACAAAGTACACTCGGGACGATAACTTGTGCAATCACATTTAATGATCCATGGCAAGTCTACATCGACGAATAATATGTTTACACGTCGTCAAACTTGTGGACTAAGGAACATGGATCTTGGGCTATAAATGCAGATGTGAATGCTTGCATTTACAACACACCTTTAACCCTTCAGAGCATCTTAGAAATCATAAGCACAAGAACATTCTCTGAGAGTTAGTTATTGTCTAAGTATTAACTCCTCCATAGTTTTTACTAAGGCATTAATATCAGCTGTTAGTATCAGCTGATATAACTCTCAGTGTATATCTCTTCTAGTTTGAGCGGTCTAAAGTGTCAACTCAAGTATAGAGTTTTAGGCAGTGTGTACTATCGATTTCCGCAAACTCTGTATTGTATTAAGCTATTTTTAATAAAACTCTTAATCATTGAAACCTTGTTGTTATTTACTTATCATATCTTCGTCACTCGGCCATAACGCAACACGGTTGTGTTGTTGGGATCCAACAGTAAGATATGTACAGTCTAACCAGATTAGAAGAACAAACAAAAAGTTAACCTTTTTTATGCATTATTACCTACCTAGTGGTTCCATCAAAAGTTGTGGTGGTTTTGAAGTAAAATCAATATTTGGTGGACGATCGTCTTGCACACGTCCAAGTTCCAACAACAATCAACTTAATCAGATCAACCATTAACAACACAAAAAATACAAATTCTCTAAGTTTTCTTAATAAAGAGTCTTCGAATGATCTAGAATGTTCTTCAAGGTCACTCTGCAGAGAAAATTGAGTCATACACATGAATAACTTTATTTTAGATAATAATAATTTTACAAAAAATTTACAAATTGAAGCACCTCTACAGATCTTTAACTTAAGATCCACATGCAATTCCATAAATCTTGAGTTAGTTTTATCGTTATTCCATTAAATGAGCTTAATTACACAAGCAAATGTGATAGAATTTACCTATTTGAGGTTACACGATCCTTCATAAACAGATAGAATTAAGTGAAATGAGTTTTACAAGAGATAGTAGTGAAGACTTTCCATCATGATCCACAATTGCTACAAATAAACAAAAGTATTCTGTAAGTACCTGTGATTTAACCCATTATCGTTTTAGTTAAAAAATTAATTTTACCCATTTAAACCGTTAGAGATAAAACCATAACGCAAATTGTCTCACTAACAAATAAAAGGGTTGTAATTACCCGTTGTGGATCAAGCGTTTCAAAAAAATTTATTATTGTGAATTTAGCTTTTTTAGCAGCTAGGAGTAGTCTCTCAATGCACATGAACAATACTTGAAAGAAGCCCAACTAAACCATATTTGGCCAAGTAATTGAACACGTTTTTGCTGAAATCATGGCATCTGCGTACAACAAAGTTTCCCATAAACAGATTGTATAAGTTGACCACAAATTGTTTTCGTAAATATAGGGGCAATATAAATGGGATAATGTGTCGAATACATGAAAGAAATTTGTAAAATTGAAGCACATCAATTTAAATAGCTCCATAATCTTAAGAGCAATTTGTAAACTTCAAACAAATCAATGTCCCTGCTATTCAATAAAAATGGAAATAATTAAAATTCAATTCTTAAAAGATTAAGAGTTAGCTACAAAAACCTCAAAAACCATTGTTTGCGGTGTACATTCTTGGATACGTAATTAATTACTTGATAGGAATAACTTGATTATTTTAGTTCTAAAAACAAAGATGAATGATACAAACCTTATTTTTTTTGCAACACAATTAATTAGCAGAGAGAGGTGAACCTTAGGTGGTTGAGGAGGAAGAAGATCGAGTAGAGTGAGTACACAAAACCCCCAGATAAACGGAGGTCCTTCGTTTTCATTTCAAACCTAATTGAAAGATTTATGTCGATACCCAATGAAAACGTAGCATATATTCCGATTAATTAGGGTTTTGAGTAGATGAAATCACGGCAGAAATCAAAGGGGTGAAGCAAACATCTTGGATGATTTGAATCATGTGAGGGAATCACGGGATTGAATTTTGGAAATGAGAAATCTCTGCCAAAATTACGAATTGATTGGAGGGGAAGGCTGCGTACACAACAAGTTAATACCACGTTTAATAATGGGCCGTTACAATTACAATGAATAACATTTAATTCTCGGCTGGTTCAACGTGAAAGCATTGGTATAAGTCCGTTAAGCAACAAAAGGATAACAAAAACCACATGGCCCAGTGGTTATCACGTTGCTTGTTTTCCAACAGGTCTTGGATGAAGCGCTTTTATTTTGATTTTAAAGGGTATTTGGACATTGCTAAAAATGGAAGTGTTGAAAATTCAGACTTCCAGTTTAGAAATGTCAAGCATGATTTTAAAAATAGTATAGATTTATAGGTCATAGTTAGATAAACCCTTTATTATTTGCATTTTCTCTGTAATCTTTTATAACGGTACATAATATCAAAATAATTTTTGATTCAGAATTAATTACTCGCATTTAACTATCGTGAAGAATTTTAATAGCTTAAACTGTTGTAGCAGATTGGAATCCAAGGAGAGAATTGTAGATGTCCACGTCAGTTTCACCGCACCGTCACTCTAGAGACCAACACCGCAAGTCCGAAATAGGGATGGCAACTAACATCCGATCCGATGAACATCCACCCGATCCGCTCCACTCGTAGTGGATATGGATGAAGTTAAATGGGTGAATATCGGATGTGGAGCGGATGTGGATGTTTATTGGAGCGGATATGGATGATGATTTTCAATCCATGGATGAATCCACTTAACCCGAAATTAAATATATATTATAATTTTATATAACTATAAATATATGTTTTCAATAGTAGGTTGACTGATGAGGCAATTATTTATTATCATTTCCCATACTTGAATTTCTTAGGAACTAATCATTTTATCGTTTCTTATTCTGTTCTTAGTATGAAGGCGACGATCATTATATGACTCGTTACTTTTGAGATTTTTGTGTGATTTTCAATGCAACAACCCATAAATCACAAGCATGTAATTATAAATCACAAGCATGACTCGTTACTTTTGAGATTTTTGTGTGATTATCATAGTTATGTTTCCGTTTGACTCTTCTTTTGGAAGAAACTATGTAAATATGCAATAAAAATCGTAAATCATATATAAAACTATCGTACTTTCTTTAGGAGTTTTTTTTCTTCCGAAATCCAACGGATGTCCATTTACCCGCTCTAATCCAATGGATATGGATATGGATGGATGAAATGATTTTAAATGGATATGGATATGGATATGGATGAGGTAAATTTAAATGGATATGGATGTGGATATGACATCATCCGATCCACATCCGATCCATTGCCATCCCTAGTCCGAAACAAACATACATATGACTCATGTGAAAACATTGAATTTAATTGCATCTTACACCCATGAAATTTGATGATATGCAAAACATTCCTTTATAGTTTTAGCAAAATGCATCTTCTTGGATAATGAAAATATCTTCCAACAGTGGAAACCTGAATCCATGATCACAGGATAATGAAAATATCTTCCAACACCTTATAGCGTTATGCTACAAGCTCTTTGGTTGTTTCTCTTAATAATTTATCATATAGCACATTCCGTTTATGAATTTATTAAAATATTAGCGAGTAAAATATATGCTTACCTACTCTTGCATAAGTTTATAAACAATAAACGAGTATGGATGTTAAACAATACAAAACCTTCCCATATCGATATTTAAAACATGAGAAATTAGTATCATATAGATCGGTTTGGTAATAACAGAGCACTTGTATTGATTCGCACCTAAATTATACCCTGAATACGAACTGATTTTACGTTAACTTAATTTGTACTAAAAGACGACGTTTTACTAAATAGAAGTGGTTCAACCTCAAAATTACAGAAATGTATTGAATTGTACCATACCGAAAACATCATTTGTTATAAATGGTGTCATGAATTGTTTATATGCGACACTAGTGTTTACTCAATCTTTAATCAAACTTGAAGGTATCGTATTATGGTATAATGTTTCAAACTTATAGGTACTGTATAGTCTTCTATATTGTATACTCTTACAATATAATCTTCCATACCAATAGACTTGAATCGATGTTATTGAACATGTGAAACCTGTTTCTTTTATGTGTAGTCAAAATGTTACACATTTTACAAAACGGGGTAGTATCGAGATGATAAAAAAGAGAAAGGGTGTATTTTGCATAACTCTAAAATAGAAGGACTGAATTGAAAAACGATAGTAAAAACGTAATACGGAAAATTAATACAAATTACGCAAAGGAAATGCTCTCAGCTGGAAGCCTGGAATCCTTGAGAAGAACAAAAAAGGAGAGAGAAACCTAAAGATTCAATATATACATATAGCATACATACAGACTGAATCGTTTTACGCACCAGATCCTTCTGTGTTTAATTCTCCAGGATCATCTTTTCAATTCGAGAAATCACGAACGATTAATTCGAATTTTATCACCAACGCACCTGCGAAAAGAACGAATTGAAACAGCTCTGTAGATAGTGATCTTCGAGCTCGTGTTCTAAAAGATTTGGTATGATTTTGTAGTTTAATTTGTTATGAATCGAGTATGCTGGATAAAATGTTAATCGATGGGGCTAATTTGAGATCTGATTGATTCTGTGCTCGCATTGTTGAAATTCATGCGTTTTTATCACTTTTTTATGTGTTTGTTTTGTTAGATTCAGTATTATGTTTACAAGTTACAAGTTCACTAGAGTTTATAATTGGTTATCTATTTATTTTGATTAATATAAATCTTAATAGGATCAGATTTTAGATTTTTTAATACTTAATGTTAGATTTTATACTTTTATTTATTGAAATTGCTTTGACATATAAGAGATTCTAGATCTGCCTTAGCTTCTAGATGCTGTGGTTATCTATTTAGACTATAGTTGACATTAACTGAGTGGAAAAAACTGAAGGTTGAATATTTTGTCATTTTATGTGGAATTACTGAAATTTCTTTGATTAATTCCATGGAAAAAATGGAAAAAAGGAAATAATCTTTTGTTTGAGGACATTATTGATTTAATTCTTAATACTTGCATGTCATTATACTCTATGCAAATAAACTGAAGACATACTTATCATAAACTTGGTTTTACAGATTAAAAAAACCATGAACTTTTATGGCTTTGCTAATGGACATATTTATCGGTATTGAAGCCTAGTGTTTGAGTATTGATCCTCCTACACTGGCCAAAATGTCAGGTAAATTACACATTACATTGTATTATATTATATTGTAAATCAAATATTATTTATTCACATTTTCACAAAATCACAATGCCTAGAAGCACTTGAAGTATTCGATGAAATGAGAGAACGAAAATCAGATTTTGAGAATTCTGAAGATGAAAGACGACAATCCAAAATTAAATCCTTAAAAAAGAAAGCAATAAATGCTTCAAATAAGTTTACACATTCACTCAAAAAAAGAGGAAAAAGAAAAATTGATTATAGAGTCACTTCAGTTTCAATAGAAGACATACGAAATGCAAACGAAGAAAAATCCGTTCATGAATTGAGGCAAAAGCTTCTAGAAAATGATTTACTTCCATCTAGACATGATGATTATCATACCTTGTTGAGGTTAGTAATTTTTTCAATATTTCTAATTCATTGTCAAGATATTTGAATTGGGAGCTGATTCTTACAAAACAATTTTTATCCATACAGACCAATTTCATGTCAAAGGACAATTATGTCCTTCCTTTCCTTTTACCACAATTTGCTTTTCACCCCTCTCTCTAAGGGCATGATTGTCCTTTGATATGAAATTTCTGTGTAAGAATCAAGTCCCATTTGAAGTCCATTCTATAGGAAGGGTATATAGAAAGTATTTAACTATCCATAAGTTCAGTTTGATATCAAATTATATGTTACAAAATTATAAAGATATTATTGTCTCCAATAGGATGTTGTAAAGTATTTAATTTTTCCATTTAGGTTCCTAAAAGCACAAGACTTTAACATTGATAGAACGGTCCGAATGTGGGAAGAAATGCTAAATTGGCGAAAAGAGTACGGTACGGATTCAATATTGGAGGTAATTTACTAATTACAAAAACATTCCAAATTTTATAAATCGTTTCTGTATATTCTCAAATATTTTCTCTTTTTTTGTGTTAAATAAGGCCAAAAAAGGCAACACAATATACCAATTTTGACATCATAAATTTAATATCTCACATTTAGAGGAACGTTAACCAAAAAATCACAACTAAACAGGTAATCTTTTAGAATTGTAATCTTTTATAAAACATTCCCCTAAATGTGAGAAGTTGGATTAATGTCGAGTTTATAAATTTCACATACTCCACATATTCGGTTACTTTTTTTTGGTTCTTTTTTTTCCTCATATATATTAATCAAAAATTTCAGGATTTCGATTATAAAGAACTTGAAGAAGTTTTACAACATTATCCACATGGATACCATGGGGTTGATAAAGAAGGAAGGCCCGTTTACATTGAAAGACTCGGGAAAGCACACCCGAGTAGACTTATGAAAATCACTTCAATTGAAAGATATTTAAAATATCATGTTCAAGAATTTGAGAGGGCTTTTTGTGAAAAGTTTCCCGCGTGTTCAGTTGCAGCAAAAAGACATATTTGTTCAACTACCACAATTTTGGATGTGCAAGGGTTGGTAAGTGAAATTATTAAATATTTCATTTAATAATAATTTATCATCTTTATGCTTAATTGGTTGCATTTTTAACCATTAAAAGATGGTAACTTTTTTTTTTTTTTGTAAATTAGTAATTTTTTATATAACATTTAATATTTTTGTACATAATATATTAGTTTTTTCAAAAAAATATCCTTTCTGAAACCTTTTCTTTTGTTTTTTTGTTTTTGTATAATACAACTTTTAATGACCAAAATGGGACATGATACCATCTTTTAATGACCCTAAACAAGGACAAATAGAAAAGTCTGTTGACATTATAGGCAAATAACCCTTAATAGTAATCTAATATTATGATATGTGACTACAATTCTTTTTGCTGGTAAAATGTCTTATACTTCATTTTTACTTATAAAATACAGGGGTTAAAGAATTTTACTCCAACTGCTGCTAGTATTCTTGGGGCCATGGCAAAAGTTGACAGTAACTACTACCCAGAGGTAAATAACTTAATTCCTGACACAATTTTATTTTCCAAAATCAACATTTTATTATTATTATTATTATTATTATTATTATTATTATTATTATTATTATTGTTATTATTATTACTATTGTTATCATTATTATTATTATTCATTTTTTTATGCAATAATTTACTTTCTTATATATACTGACAGACACTACACCGTATGTTTGTCGTCAATGCGGGCCCTACATTTAAAAGATGTCTATGGCCTGCTGCTCAAAAGTTTCTAGATGCAAAAACAATTGCAAAAATTCAGGTAATTTAATATGCTTTTATTTTTATTTTTGTAATAATTTAAAAAATTCATCATGGTTTGACATTGTAGGTGTTGGAACCCAAGTCATTGGGTAAACTACATGAAGTTATCAGCCCAAGGTTTGTCTGTTGAACTGATTAACTGATTTTGACTTTCCTTTCTTTATATTTTAATTATAAATATAAAATAATCTTATTTTTGGTACTTTTTTGTAGTCAATTGCCTGATTTTCTTGGTGGTTCATGTCAATGTCCTGTTGAAAGTGGCTGCCTTAGATCAAATAAGGGACCATGGAATGACTCTGAAATCATGAAGGTATTTGATAATTCTGGCTGTTTTTTATTTTTTTATATTTTTAATTAAGGGTTATTTCCATAAAAATTGCAACACACTATACATTCATTTCTATTTCTAGCAACAATATATGAATATTTTTCTCACAGAGACGAACATTAGGCTTTTTTGCAAAAATAGCAACACTTTACCTAAAAAACAGATTGGAAAATCCGCAAGTTTTTAAATATTTTTTATTTTGTTTGAAAAATTAGCTACGTTTTTTGAATATGTTATTGAAAAAAATGGAAGTATGTTACTGTTTTTGCAAAAATATTTACAGCCTTTAACAAGGTAAACTGTTGCTATTTTTCAAAAATGACTGGCTACCTTGTAACAAGGTAAAACATTGCTATTATGCAAAAATAAAATAAAAAATAGCAACTTGTTATTTTATGCAAATAACCCATAAATCAAAAACAAAGCAGTGAACATAATATTTAAGTATTTATCATTTTAATTTTCATATTAACAATTAATTAATAATAAACTGCCTTGTTCTTTTTGCAGGTTGTGAATAATTCAGAAGCAATGTTTTTCAGACAAATCACCAGTCTCTCTAGTGATCAAGAGAAAGTTGACTCTTATATTCCGGTTTACCCCGTAAAGGTAATTAATTATCCCTATAAAATATATAAAACATTATTTATTTTTTTCATAATTGGTTTCCTTACAATATAATTTTATATTTTTTAGGGTAGAAGAAGTGATATGTCAAACATAGAATCTGGATCAGATATTGGCCCCAGAATCTCAAAATTGGCATCAGTTTGTGAAGAGGTAAGTGGTTGAACCAATGAACCCTAGTCACATATTATTTTTAACACATCCATTTATATATATATATATTTGTATGTATAATTCTATAGGGATGAGTTCTTTTACATTTGTCTCTGTTTAGTCACTGTACACATTTTTGTCCAATTGAGTCGTTAAAAGAGGGTTTCCTATCATATTTGGGCCATTTAAAACTATAAACGTCAATATATAATTTTTATATAACATTAACAGTTACCATTATATATATAACCATTTTATACATAACTTTCACTTTTTTGTAATATAGGTTATCGTTTTTTAGACATTCAAATTTTGTAAAAAAAAGCACAGCTTTTAATTCGACAAAAGTTCGTTCGATTAGTTCTTTTACTTAAAAAAACCCTGTATTAATTTAAAATTATTTATTTAATTTAAGTTTACTAAAAGCCAACATGAGCTTGTATTTTCTCGTAAATAACATGAATAATATTTATAAATAATTATTAATTATGCAGGCAACAACATCTGATTCACCAACTTATTACAGTTGCAACGATCATTTTAGTCCAATTGACCAACATCTTATTATTTCTCCAAGTCAATCTCCTAGTTATGGTGTGGCCCACCAAGATTCAGAAGGTATGTGATTATTATTGTTTATAGGCCAAATTGCATTTTAGTACCCTAAACTTGACTGACTATGTCATTTACCGCCCTGAACTATTAAAGGTGCAACATGGTACCCTGAACTTGACAAAATGGTCGATTTAGTACCCTGAATCATTAATCTAGTCGCATTTTCGTACTTGACTTACTTTCGTTGGAGCTTTTGACAGACTAAAAAATATATATTTATCTCGATATATTGATATTAGAAGCAAATCATGTGAGAAAACTAGTGAGTCAGTGTACTAAATCGACCATTTTGTCAAGTTCAAGGTATCGTATTGCAACTTTAATAGTGAAGGGTAGTAGAGGACTTCGTTAGCCAAGTTTAGGGTACTAAAATGTATTTGGCCTTGTTTGTATCGTACTTAAGTTACTCATCATTTACACAAGGTTCTCAATCGAGCTACAATTTTCAAATTTAGGTGCCATATTTCTACAATTATTGGATATGATTCTGGAAAAGATTGTAAAGAAAAGCTACAATTGTATAGCAAAACCACTGGTGTCATTGGTGGGAAAATTAATTGAACGTATTTGCTTTTTACCAATTGAATATTGGAAAAGACATCACAATATATATCCGAGAAATACGGTTGAACATAGACCCGATATTGTGACACCTGTCCATAATGAAGTAGTTATGAAAGAAGACCGAATTCTTCCGTGTGTTGAACGCCTTGAAAAACTGGAAGAAATATTGGAAGAATTAAAAAAACGGCCTGCTCAAATTCCTGTGGAGAAAGAGCATATGCTTCATCATTCGTTGGATCGGATTAAATCGGTCGAGTTTGACTTAAATAAAACTAAAATGGTAGGTCCCTTTTACATTATTTATTATTTTATTTTCTACCATGTACTTTTACATTTGTCCACTTTTAGTAAATGTAAGATTTTATGTCCAATTCACTCATTAAAAGATGGTTTTGTGTCACGTTTGGGTCATTCGGCAACCTGATAAATAGATGATGATGATGATGATGTGGTGGTACCGCTACATCATGTTTTATCAGGTTGCCGAAGTTATCCAAACGGAACACAAACCATCTTTTAATGACTGAATTGGACATAAAATTTGTACATTGACTAAAAAGGGACAAATGTACAAGTACGTTGTTATTTTATGGCAAAAATAACATTTGCAATACTATCTTAAAATACAACGTAGTTCTACATTTGTTCATTTTTAGTTAATGTAATAATTTCTGTCCAATTCAATCATTAAAATATGGTTTTGGGTCATTTGGCCACCTGATAAATTGATGACGTGGCGGTACCGCCAAGCCATGTTTCATCAGGTTGCCAAGTGATCCAAATGGAACACAAAACCATCTTTTAGCGACTGAATTAGACAAATGTAAAAGTACGTTGTTATCTTATAGCACAAAATAACATTTAATTTCATAGGTACTGCATGCGACTGTGGTGAAGCAGCTTGAGATTGCAGCCTTGATGGAGAATCTACAGAAATCCAAATTCAATGTAAAACTACTTTCCCTTGTATTTGTTTCATGCATCTTTAATTTTGGGTGATTTTTAGACTATAATAACAATGTACTTGTACATTTGTTGGGTCATTAAAAAATGGTTTTATGTCCCAATTACATCAGTAAAAATGATACTCTAAAACAATTTAGACTTATATATAACCCTTTATATAAAAATAATTGATCCAATTGGGGCACAACGCCATTTTTAGCGACCTAATTGGACAAAAAATGTTCAGTAACTAAACATAAACAAATGAAAAAGTATGTTGTTATTTTAAACAGATAATGTTTTATTACATGAGCATTCTTTTATAAGTAATTTATTTCATAGTATGATAATGACTTTTTATTTTTATTTTTTTGGTTGCAGCGACGAATGATGTGTTGAGAGTATGTACAGGTAAGGTAAATTAAATAGGAATGAGTGAGAGAATGGTACAAGAAAGAAAAATAGCAGTAGCGCATATAACAAATGATGGAGAAACTGCACCCGTACAGATTTACAATTATACCCTTTTATAAGAGGCGAGTAATTTAATTGGAGAGATGTTGTGGTGATAGTTTTTTTGTTTGTTTCCAAACTCTGATCTATAAAAGAAAAAAGAAAGCAAAATTTTAATTTTGGTCTTTTTTTCTGTAGAGATTACATGAAACCATTAACAGATTTTCTAACATTTGTCGTATCTCTATTCATACAAGTCTGATATGCTATTTGGACCTACAAATTAATGTATTCATATGAGACACTTGGCAAAACAATGAAAGATATGAGGGGGAGAGAAATTGAAAATTATATGGAGTAAATTACACGAATAGTCCATGTGGTTTGCTATGAGTTTTGGATTTGGTCCCTAACTTTCAGAAATTACATCGATGGTCACTAAGTTCAAGACTTCGTATCGGTTTTTGGTCCCTAAGCGTAACAACCGTTAAGTTTGGTTGTTAAAACATGAGGGTATATTTATCATTTTATCATCTTCCTTCTTTTATTTATTATTATCTCAATCAAAATCAAAAAAATTCTCATCTCTCCAAACTACTATAACCCATAAATTATCATCTCGCGATCTTCATGATTTCTTTTACTGCAAGTTTCGAAACATTGTCCCTTTCTATTTTATATATTTATAAACGATGATCGGAATCAGCTAGCGTCTAATTCCCCTCTTTTAATCGATGTTGACGAAAGTGTATCTAAATAGGCGGTGTAGGTAGTCCGGTGTGGGCCACTGTAATCACTTATCCGGCGTGGGTTTTAGATGGATTAGTGTACCTACGATCTTCGTCGGTTTCAATTTCAGATTTCCCTCCACTGATTTCTTCTTGGCGGTTCTTGGCTTTTGAGTGAATTTGGGTTTTCGAAAAAGAGATTCGTGTACCAGATTTGCCGGCGACCACTACTCGATTTTTGTTTCTGTTTTTATTCCGGCGACCCACCACCTTATTCTGGAGACCCACCACCGGCATTGCACCACCAGTACAACAACACAGATATGGAGGAAGGGATGCCGCCGGAGAAGACGATGATGATGATGTTATGTCAAGATAATGTGTATTCTTGTAAATGATAACGTACCATGCCTTTCCGACGTAACGCATGCATGCATGACCCGCTCAACATGCATAACTACGAATTGCGGGAAAGCAAGGACAGAAACGACGAAATAGTTAGACGTTGTAGTTTCGAGGTCTGAATGGCGTAAACGGGATTCAAGGAAAAGCGTAGGTGCATTTAATGCGAGCGGCGTGGAGGCTGCCCGAGAAGAAACACCATCGCACGGACCAGCGGTTACTAGGTCTCGTCGCAAGTTGTTATCCGAAGGGTCAAAGAGTGCTGCGGAAGAAAGAGGGAAAATCCTTCTTCCCGCCCAAGGACCTCCGCTATAAATAAGAGCTTCCGGAGAACGGTAAACACATTCCCTCATTAACTACCTTCTCTCCTCATTTACTTCACTTGGCATTAAACACTTATATTCAATATATGTCGCGTACTTAATACTTTCTATTACGCCCTTTCGTCACTTACTTTCCCTATCCATAACGCTGATTCTTACTTAGGCATCGGAGTGTCTTCTGGGAGCACATCCCGGAAGGCCTCTGACTAGGGTTGTTTGCCTGTTTCAGGTCACTAGACGCCGACGGAGAAATGTATCGTCCATCTAGGAAGAATCAGGAATCAACATTTGGCGCCATCCGTGGGACATCGAACAAAATGGCCCTCAAATCAACACCGAAAGGAGGGGATCGGTCTCCCATACCATCAATAAGTGAGCCCACTCCTCCATTTCCCGCTTCAGCTGTTGTTAACGCAACAGTATGTCCTCCTCCTTCCGGATCAGGCAAGGACGAGCCGACAAAGGAAGAGATCGAAGAGTTTAATCTCTTCTGCCGATTCAGGAAGCTACGAGACATGGAGAAAAAACGAAGAAGGCCTGCGGAAGGAATGAGCGGAGTCGGAAGGACTTTAACTTACTCAAGCGAATAATCCACACAGGAAGAATCCACGCAGGAAGTTTATAAAGAAAAAACCCCTCCTACTCAGGCCCGCAGCCATGGGCCTGAAAGAGAGAGAAGAAGAGACACAAACTCATGAAAGAAGAAGAGAACAAACTCCTGAGAGAAGAAGAGAACAGACTCCTGAAAGAAGGAGGGAGCGAACCCCGGAAAGAAGAAGAGAGCAGGCTCCGGGAAGAAGGGGAGAAGGTTCTGACCAACGCCACTCTTCGACGTCTCGAAGTTTCCAATCCCGTTCACGGACGACATCAACGAAATGCCAATTCCCTCGGGTCTTAAGGGGCCTAAAGTCAAATCCTATGACGGAACGGGAGATCCAGACGATCATGTGGCGAGCTTCCGGTGGGCCATAAAGATGATACCCATGGACTAGAAGTTATGGTGTTTGTTTTTCGCATGAAGCTTGGAAGGTTCGGCTCGATACTGGCTATCCAGTCTCCCGCAAAGAAGTGTAGCTAGCTTTGAGGAGCTCGTTGCGCAGTTTAGCCACAGCTTTATACAACAAAAGTCTCAGTCTATCATGGCTTGTAGACAACGAGAAGGAGAGTCTAATAAATCATACTTCAAAAGGTTTAATGAACAAAGCCGAAAGATGCATGTCTGGGAAGATTCGCTTATAATAGCAGCGTTCACATACGGTCTCCGAGAAGGCGAACTATTTCGGGAGCTGTCAAAAAAAGACTTCGTTAAAGCAGACGATATGATCAATATGGTGAACAAGGTGCTCAAACAAGAAGAGGAAAGTGCCGTGAAACTTCGATTTGAAGCCCAGGAAAGAAAAGGGATGTCGAGTATGGCTTCACATAAAGGTGGAGAGAAAGCTAAAGCCTCATATGAACCAGGCCCCGGAAGATTTCCGTACAGAGGAAAAGGGCAGGAAGGGAGGTTCACGAATGACCGGTACAACACCCATCGTTAGGAGGTTTTCCACACCCAGGAGGCGCGAAAACCCGCTAATGAAAGAATGATGAGGAAGCGATATCCCAGGGACCCCAACGCATACTGTGATTTCCACAAAATCATGGGACATACCACGGCTTCCTGCGAAAGTTACAAGCGAGAAAAATAAGGGAAGGGGAAGACAGAGGTAGCCGTCGTAGAACCACCAGCGAAAATCGAACCGGATGCCTACATTCAGAAATCTTCGCCTTGGAGGAAGGGAGCACGTCAGGAGTCCGTAATGAAAACGATGAAGCTCGTTCTTCCTGAAATTATAAGAGAAGCGGGTTTGGCGTAGAATTTGGAAGAGGGGAACCCGTCCCGGAGGGATACGCATGGACAGAGCCCCTTGTGGTGTTTGGAGTCATAGCGAAGGTAATGGTACGGCGGATCTACGTTGACGGAGGGAGTTCAGCGAATATCATGTATGAGCATTGTTTCGAGAAATTCCCGGAGGATATAAAGACGCTTTTAAAGCCAACTAACGCTCCGGTTATCGGTTTCTCCGGAAGATCTATATGGCCGAAAGAAAAAATACACCTTCCTCTTCGGTTAAACGATTGGGAAGGTAATCATTACAAAACCATACTGGCAGAGTTCATTGTGGTAGATGCTCCTTCAAGGTACGACGCTATCCTAGGGAGGACCGGTATGTGGCAATTACAGGCCATTGCTTCAACTATTCATGGCCTCCTGAAATTCCCTTCAGAGCAAGGCGTTATTACTGTACGAAGCATGCCAATGCCGCCGTTAGAATGCAACAGCGTCAGTCATCAAGACAGCTGGACGGATCAGGAGGAGGTCCAACTTGTTATCAACCCGGAGTGCCCGGAAGTAAAGGTTCGTGTCGGGGGAGATCTTCCGAAGAAGTTAAGAGAGGAACTCGAAGCACTGCTGAAAAAGTATAAACAAGCTTTTGCCTGGGAACCCAAGGATATGACAGGTGTGTCCAGAACAGTGGCGGAGCATCGTCTGAGTATTAATCCCACCTTCGTCCCGGTCAAGCAGTCAAAATGGGGAGTGGCTCCGGACCAAAACAAAATTGTCAATACGGAGGTGGAAGACTTGGTGTCTGCGGGGGTCCTGCGAAGTGCGCAATATCCGGAGTGGATAGCCAATCCTGTGTTGGTCAAAAAGTCAGACGAGTCGATGCGAATGTGTGTAGACTTTAAAGACCTGAACAAAGCGTGCCCGAAAGATAGTTATCCCCTTCCAGAAATAGAACAAAAGGTAGAATCGCTTGGGGGGTACAAATGGAAGTCTTTTTTGGACGCATACAAGGGGTATCATCAGGTGCAAATGGCGAAGGAGGACGAAGAAAATATGGCGTTCCACACATCGAAGGGAACGTTTTGCTATATCAAGATGCCTTTCGGCCTCCGGAACGCTGGAGCTACTTACCAACGATTGGTAGACAAAGCGTTCGGCGAACAGATTGGCCGAAATTTGGAGGTATACGTAAATGATATGGTCATCAAAAGTAAGAAGGATGAAGACCTGATAAAAGATGTGGAAGAAACTTTGTTGCAACTTCTGAAAATCAACATGAAGCTGAATCCGAAGAAATGCTCGTTTGGGGTCAGCAGGGGAAGGTTCCTCGGTCATATAGTTACGATTGCGGGAATTCAATCCAACCCTGAGAAGGTGGAAGGATTGATTCGAATGAATACCCCACGAACTGTAAAAGATGTTCAAAGTCTAAATAGGAAGCTTGCGGCGTTAGGTCGTTTCCTCGCCAAATCCGCGGAAAGATCGGTCCCATTCTTCAAAGCACTTCACGGATGCACGAAGAAAGGAAATATCGAATGGACCCCGAAAGCTGAAGAAGCTTTCGTCCAGTTAAAAAATCATCTAAGAAAGCTTCCCGCTATGGCAAGCCCAATCGAAGGAGAACCATTGGTAATATACTTATCCACCAATGCAGAAGCGATAAGTTCGGTCCTTATCGCTGAAAGAGAGAAGAAACACGTGCCTGTGTACTTCATTAGCAGAGCGCTGCAAGGGGCAGAGCTTAATTACGCCACGATCAAAAAACTCATACTGGCATTAATATACTCGGTAAGTCAGCTGCGGAGGTACTTCCAGGCACACAACGTCACAGTTTTGACAAACCAACCCATTAAAAACATCCTTCTCCAACCGGAGAGGTCCGGAAGGATGACAAAGTGGGCAATATAGTTGGGGGAATACGTGAAATGACCGAAACCAAAAATGACCACTTTTACAATATTTATAACAAACCTTTCGTAATTAGCCAAAATACAAGTTTTAAAACAACTAAACCATATCAATATACATACCAAAATACCAATTGCTATACCAGATACAAACCAACTAACCAACCCATAACATAAATATACAAAATTCTACAAGTCTATAACAAAAGAGAAGCTTTCCCAAGCTTCAAGCAAATCCAACTTCAAGTACCTATTCACACTTGCTCTTGCCTTTATCTATCCCTGAAATATGGTGACAACTAAATGGGTAAGCTATAAAAGCTTAGTGAGTTCCACAATGCATAATGATATACTAAATAATTATATAATTCAACGTAATTAAACAAACAAGTGTCAATGGGTCAAAATACCGGATTCGCATAACAATGTCATCACAAAGCGTCACTTATCAATACCGGGTCAACACGATCAAAGTACAATACCGGAATCAACAAAGTGCGTCATTCCCCCTTAGGCCATTAGGGAATGAGGCCGATGAAGGTGATCAAGGCACCCCTAAATGAGTCCAAGATCCAGCTTCACCACCACGGTCCATACCACTCCTCCGCTAGGTACTCCCACGTCCACCGCCCGACATATTACACGAAGTAATACTCGGACCGCCATGGGTCCACACGAAATGAATTATCACTCAAGGCATTTCACTCATACGGGTCAAGGAAATGTTACGGGTCAAGGAAATGTTAAGACCCGATTTTATGTCAGATCTGCACTAGATAGCGCCGCTATCTACAAGATAGCGCCGCTATCTTGCCTCCCGCGCTTTTTAGCGCCGCTATCTCCCAAATTTTTCGCGTTTTACCCATTGCTAAAACAAGTCGCTGTTCCCTTTGCACAAGATAGCCCCGCTATCTCTAAGATAGCGCCGCTATCTCTAAGATAGCGCCGCTATCTCTAAGATAGCGCAGCTATCTCCCAAAAATGCTGCAAATTTCGATTTTTCTTCCTTTTTAACTTGTACCACTTAATCCAATACACAAAACACAGATTTTTCATCAAAATTTTAACTATCAAGACTTAATTCCTTTATCATTTATACACTAATAATAAACTTAACAATTAAATTACTTGAATTTAAAACACGTATGTTACAATTACCTCCTCCTTTTGAGAATTTCGTCCCGAAATTATGTTGACTTAAACAAGAATGGATACTTCTCAATCATATCATCCCTTCTTTCCCATGTACAATTTGGGCCTCTATGATGCTTCCATTTCACCAATACTAACTGGATCTCCTTATTCTTGAGATTGACCATCTTTTGGTCAATTATTTCTTCCGGTTCCTCTACATACCTCAATTTCTCGTTGACTTTGACTTCGGTCAACGGCACCGTTTCATTAAGCTCTCCAAGACTCTTTCTCAAATAGCTAACATGAAATACATTGTGAATACCCGCCAACTCTTCTGGTAATTCGAGTCGATAAGCTTGCTTTCCGACCCGTTATATGATCTTAAATGGGCCTATAAATCGAGGACTTAATTTACCTTTCTTCCCAAATCTCATGACACCCTTCCATGGTGAAACTTTTAACATCACATAATCTTCTATCGAAAACTCTATCGGTTTTCGTCTTTTATCCGCGTATGACTTTTGACGATCTTGGGCCGCTTTCATTCTTTCCCGAACAATCCGAATTTTATCGCTTGTATCTTGGACCAACTCGGGTCCCACCAACACCTTTTCTCCAACTTCTCGCCAACACAAAGGTGTTCAACACTTTCTTCCATATAACTCTTCATAAGGTGCCATTCGAACCGAGGAATGATAACTATTATTATAAGAAAATTCGGCTAATGGAAAATATTTATCCCAACTTCCCCCGAATTCTAAAATACAAGACCTAAGCATGTCTTCCAAAGTTTGAATTGTTCTCTCGGTTTGCCCGTCCGTTTGTGGATGATAAGCGGTACTAAGAGCTACTTTCGATCCCAATTCTTTTTGCATGCTACCCCAAATATTAGAAGTAAACCGAGAATTCCTATCCGATACAATCTTTAAAGGAACACCATGTCTAGCAACTATCTCGTCTAAATATACTTGTGCCCAAGAATCCATCGGTGCCGATTCCCTCATAGCAAGGAAATGCGCACATTTGGTTAAACGGTCAACAATCACCCAAATACAATCGTGTTGTCGAGCGGTTCTCGGAAGTTTGGTGATTAAATCCATAGAAATTTCTTCCCACTTCCAAACAGGAATGCTAAGTGGTTGTAAACTCCCGTAGGGTTTCTGATGTTCGGCTTTAACTTGTGTACAAACATTACATTCTTGCACAAACTTTCCGATATCCTTCTTCATTCCTGGCCACCAATAATCCAATCTCATATCATGGTACATTTTATTCATACTCGGGTGAATTGAGAATCTTGAACTTTGAGCCTCTTTTAACACATCAATTCTCAAATCTCCGATTCTCGGTATCCATAAACGGTTATTAAAAACTTTGACACCCCGACCATCTACTTCCAAATCTTTCTCATAATTAACCATCCTTTCCTTCTTAATATTTTCGGGTTTTAACGCCTCATCTTGCCACTTCTTAAGATCATCGAGTAAAATAAACTTCAATGTAGTAGTGGATATTGCATAACACATACTCGTGTGATACGGTTTACGACTTAATGCATCCGCGACTACGTTTACTTTACTGGGATGATAAAAAATCTCACAATTGTAATCTTTTATGAGTTCCATAGCACGTTGTTGCCGCATATTCAACGATTGTTGGCTAAATATATTTTGAGACTCTTATGATCGGTAAAGAGTTGGAACTTAGTCCCATACAAATAATGCCGCCAAATTTAAGTCCAAACACTACCGCGGATAACTCAAGATCATGAGTCGGGTAATTCTTTTCATAACCCTTCAATTGACGGGAAGCATAAGCAATGACTTTTCCCCGTTGCATGAGAACACACCCGAGCCCCATTTTCGATGCATCACTATATACAACGAAGTCTTCCTCACCCTCGGGTAATGACAAGATTGGAGCATTTGTCAAACAATCTTTTAACACACTAAAAGCTTTCTCTTGTGCCTCACCCCATTCATAATTCACGTCTTTTCGGGTAAGACTTGTGAGAGGCACGGCAATACGAGAGAAATCTTTAATGAATCGGCGGTAATAACCCGCAAGACCTAAGAAACTTCGGATCTCGGAAGCATTTCGAGGCACTTCCCAATTCTTAATCGCCTCGATCTTGGAAGGATCGACCGATATACCTTCACCTGATACCACATGACCAAGGAATTGAACTTGGCGTAACCAAAATTCACATTTGGAAAACTTGGCATACAATTTCTCTTTTCGCAACAAATCAAGAATTTCATGAAGGTGCGATGCATGATCACTTTCAGATTTAGAATATACCAAGATGTCGTCGATAAAAACAATAACCGACTTATCCAACATAGGACGACATACCCAATTCATCATATCCATAAAAGCGGCCGGAGCATTCGTTAAACCAAATGGCATGACTAAGAATTCATAATGCCCATATCTAGTTTGGAATGCGGTTTTTGGTACGTCTTCTTTATAAACCTTCAACTGATGATAACCGGACCTCAAGTCAATCTTAGAAAAATAACTTGCACCTTGCAATTGATCAAAAAGATCATCAATTCTAGGCAACGGATATTTGTTCTTGATTGTCACCTTATTAAGTTCTCTATAATCGATACACATCTGCATCGTCCCGTCTTTCTTTTTAACGAATAAAACCGGTGCACCCCAGGGTGACATGCTCGGTTGAATAAACCCTTTGTCAAGCAACTCTTGCAATTGACTCATAATTTCCTTCATTTCTGTCGGGGCTAAACGATAAGGAGTTTTGGCGATTGGAGCCGCACCCGGTACAAGGTCAATTCGAAATTCTACCTCTCGATCGGGAGGTAATCCGAGTAAATCCTCGGGAAATACATCCGGGAATTCATTAACGATCGGAACATCTTTCACATATTTCTTAACTTCTACAACCGGGTTAAGAATATAAGCTAGATAAGAATAGCATCCATGGGACATCAATTTACTAGCTTTCAAGAAAGAAATCACTCGCATATTCTTCATTTTTCTATCACCATACACATACAAAGGTTCTTTTCCTTGTACGGGAATTCTATTCATTTTCTCATAACACATGATGTCGGCATGATACTTCGACATCCAATCCATCCTGATAATAATATCGAAATTTGGCAAATCTATCAACACTAGATTTACTAAGAATTTATGATCATCTATCTCTAACGAGCAATCCCTAAATACACGATCGGCTACCAAAGTCACACTACGCGCAGTATCAACACAGAATGGATTCAACAAAGGAGATGGAAGCACAGATAACAATTTAGCAAATTTCACAGATACGAAAGAATCAGAAGCTCCAGAATCAAACAATATATGAGCGGGTTGGGAATTAACAAGAAATGTACCAGAAACGACATTTGGATCTTCACGGGCTTCCTCCGGGGTTAACTGGAAGGCACGACTTCTCGCCTTGGGGACCTCCTCCTTTTGACCTGAAGCACCCGCTCGCGGGGGTTGTTGTACTGAACCTCGGCTTTCTGTAACCCGATTAGAGGGGTTAGGGCATTGACGCCTCCGATGACCCACCAATCCACAACCATAACAAACAACATCTTTGTTCAGGCACCTAGATTTAATGTGACCTTCCTCAAAACAACCAAAACACTTCACAGGTCCACGATCACTAGCACACCGTCCTCGGTGATTCTTGCCACAGGATTGGCAATCTCGGTTAGCATCCGACTAAAATATTTCAATGGTTAATCGCAATTCATTAAACATAAACATAACATGATACTTAATTTAAATTTCAATCTTACTTGAATAGAAAATGATTGGGATTGGCCACGAGGCCAATATGATCCTTGAGATTGGGTTCGACGATTAGGAGTAAATCGATTGGAACGACCGGATGGTGACGAAGTGGTTTGATCAACTTTTTGTCGCTTAGATTCGGGAGTCAATTCCCCACGAATACTCAAATCATGCTCTCTTCTTCGAGCATATTCAACCGCCTTAGCAAACGACGGTATATCACGGTTGTTCACAAAATCTTGAATCTCATACCTTAGACCTTCCACAAACATTTGAATCTTCTCGACTTCGGTCGGAATGTATTTCGTGGCAAATTAGGCCTTTTGGTTGAATAGGGTTTCATATTCATCTACCGATAAACTTCCTTGTTTGAGTTCTAAGAACTCCTTCTCCAACCTCCTTCTCATATCATTAGGACAATATTGCTCGAGGAAACGAGCCTTAAAAGCATCCCATGACATATGATCCTTTTCTTCTTCATCAAGGATCTTAAAGGTATTGTTCCACCAAGTTAATGCCTTTCCGGTGAACATAGCGGTGGCATACATCGTTTGATCATCTTTGGCGACACGAGAGATACGGAATACCTGCTCCGCATTTTCAACCCATAACAACGCCTCCACGGGGTTTGACACACCCGAGAACTCCGTGGCCCCACTACAACGGAAAGTTTTGAATGAAATCGAACCCGATTTCTTACTCGGGGATTCACCAACTACATTCTCCTTTTCCTTCATTCTTTCCTTTTCCGCACGCCTAAATTGTTCAAAAGTGGCTCGGACTATATCCGTGACCCGATTCATCAACCTCTCCTCCCTTGGAGATACCACCTCATCTTCTTCTTCACGATTATTAGGGTTCGTTCCTTGGGTTCGAGGAACCGATGGGCTTAATTCAGGACGTTCTGCACTTCTCGAGCCATCATTATTACTATTACTACTTCCTTGATCCATCCCTAGCTGAAATATATAATAATATAATGAAAGTATTAAATAACACTCACCCTAGCATTTCTATTGACCCACCATTATGTATCCAACCTATGGTTTGTATCCGACCTAAACTCTTAGCATATACACTATACCATCAACGCCTGAGTTTGAGTCTAATACCACAATGATACCTAGTTCACTCAAACCAATGCTCTGATACCATATTGAAATGACCGAAACCAAAAATGACCACTTTTACAACATTTATAACAAACCTTTCGTAATTAGCCAAAATACAAGTTTTAAAACAACTAAACCATATCAATATACATACCAAAGTACCAATTGCTATACCGGATACAAACCAACTAACCAACCCATAACATAAATATACAAAATTCTACAAGTCTATACCAAAAGAGAAGCTTTCCCAAGCTTCAAGCAAAACCAACTTCAAGTACCTATTCACACTTACCCTTGCCTTTATCTATCCCTGAAATATGGTGACAACTAAAAGGGTAAGCTATAAAAGTTTAGTGAGTTCCACAATGCATAATGATATACTAAATAATTATATAATTCAACATAATTAAACAAACAAGTGTCAACGGGTCAAAATACCGGATTCGCATAACAATGTCATCACAAAGCTTCACTTATCAATACCGGGTCAACACGATCAAAGTACAATACCGGAATCAACAAAGTGCGTCATTCCCCTTTAGGCCATTAGGGAATGAGGCCGATGAAGGTGATCAAGGCACCCCCAAATGAGTCCAAGATCCAGCTTCACCACCACGGTCCATACCACTCCTCCGCCAGGTACTCCCGCGTCCACCGCCCGACATATTACACGAAGTAATACTCGGACCGCCATGGGTCCTCACGAAATGAAGTATCACTCAAGGCATTTCACTCATACGGGTCAAGGAAATGTTACGGTTCGACAAGGTAATCTCAATGATCAAGGCAAAACATAAGGCATCCAATCGAAAGGAACACTATCTAACCACATTGCACATATATAATTAAAAGTATAGACATTGCACATAGTGAACTCACCTGGGATTAAGCAAATTGCCAACACGAGCCAAGAACTCTTTTAACCAAGATTCCAATGTCACCGGTCACATGGATTCCCACAACCTCCAAATCGATTATCTATCATATTCACACATAATTCAATCATCATTCTAACCCAAAGCTATGTCTAGTATAGTCCCTATATCACCAATTCTCCCAAATTGGTGATGATCCGAAACCCTCTACTACCAAATTATCTAAATTATGAACATAATCACTTATTATCTATGAATCTCATAGCTATATATCTACTATGTTAACATACAATCAACAATTCCAGATTTGTGATCCAAACCCTAACCTAGGGTTCTTGATTCTTCTCCAATTTTTAACCCTAAATCACTTACATGAACAAAAGCTAAGCATCATACCTTTATAGCTTGATCTTATGATGAAAACCCCTTTGATTTGCACCAATATTCGTCCTTGATTCACCAAAATCGCCCAGAGCAGTCACCAACTCGATTTATGAAAAAAATGAGCTGAAATGGGTCAAAGACCCGATTTTATGTCAGATCTGCACTAGATAGCGCCGCTATCTACAACATAGCGCCGCTATCTTGCCCCCCGCGCTTTTTAGCGCCGCTATCTCCCAAATTTCTCGCGTTTTACCCATCGCTAAAACGAGTCCCTGTTCCCTTTGCACAAGATAGCGCCGCTCTCTTTAAGATAGCGCCGCTATCTCTAAGATAGCGCCGCTATCTCCCAAAAATGTTGCAAATTTCGATTTTTCTTCCTTTTTAACTTGTACCACTTAATCCAATACACAAAACACATATTTTTCATCAAAATTTTAACTATCAAGACTTAATTCCTTTATCATTTATCAACTAATAATAAACTTAACAATTAAATTACTTGAATTTAAAACACGTATGTTACAATACGACATAGCCTTCAAAACAAAGTCAAGCATTAAAGGTCAAGCACTAGCTAATTTTTTGGTAGAAATGCCCGACGAGGAGGCCACGCTGAGTGTAGAGGAAAAATGTCCAAGGGCTCCTGAAAATAGCTATATGCCAGACGGAACGCTCTGGCGAATGCATATGGACGGTGCGGAAGGAGCTGATGGATGCGGAGCAGGGGTCGTAATGACTGGTCCCAACGAAGAGAAGGTTACGTACGCTCTTCGTTTCAATTTTAAATGTTCAAACAATAAATCGAAGTACGAAGCATTGCTGGCAGGATTAGGTTTAGCGGAGAGCCTTCGCATACGAAACCTAGAGGTATTCACGGACTCCATGTTAGTTATGAATCAGGTTAATGGGGCGTATGAAGCAAAAGAAGTCCATATGACGAAATATTTGGAGAAGGTCCAAAAAGCTATTGCCAAGTTTCCAAAGTTTAAGATCAACCAGGTACCTCGAACCAAGAATAAGGAGGCAGATGCTCTGAGCAAAATGGCATCAATGTTATACTGCCACCTAACAAAGGAAGTCTTGGTGGAAGTATTACCCAGACGAAGCATCGAAGGAGAAGGAGAAAGGGAGGAGTTAGCGGTCGTCAGCACGGATGACGAGTGTTGGATGACACCCATCAGACGATACCTGGAAAACGGAAACCCTCCCAAAAACGTGAAGGAGGCGAGGAAAATAAGGACGAATGCAGGAAGGTATACGATCATGGGAGGAAAGCTGTACCGAAGAGGTTTCTCTACTCCGTGGCTCAAATGTTTGAGTCCGGAGGAAGGAAAAGAAGCAATACAAGAAGTACACGAGGGTTTGTGTGGCTCTCACTCCGGAGCTAGGGTCTTAACCTATAAACTGCTTCGAAGTGGGTACTTCTGGCCGCAGATGTCGAAGGATACATAAGAATACATCAAAAAGTGTCCAAATTGTCAAGCATACTCAAACATACCCGCAGTACCTCCAGTCAATCTAACTAGCATCCATAGCCCTTGGCCTTTTTGCCAATGGGGTGTAGATATTGTTGGCCCCTTCCCTAAGGCGCCGAGAGGTTTTCAATTTTTAGTGGTAGCAGTGGATTATTTCACCAAATGGGTGGAGGCTGAGCCTTTTGTTTGTATTTCAGGAGCAAACATGATAAAAATTCGTTTGGAAGCAAATAATCTGTCGTTTCGGTCTCCCTCATACGATAGTAAGTGACAATGGGAAGCAGTTTGCACACAACCCTTTCAGGGAATGGTGCGAAAGATCATGTATTCGCCAGAATTTCACCTCCGTAGCCCATCCTCAAGCAAATGGCCAGACGGAAGTCACCAACCGGACAATAGTCAAAGGTATTAAGACTCGGTTGGATAGATCGAAGAAAGGGTGGACGGACGAACTACAGAGTGTACTCTGGGCTTATCGCACAACGGCTCGGACCGCGACGAAGGAAACACCCTTTAGCCTGGTATACGGCTCCGAAGTGGTCATACCATTGGAGTTAATCATACCATCCCCTCGAATAGAAGCCTTCCGCCTGGAAAAGAATGAAGGAGCGCTAACACACAATTTAGACTTAGTGGAGGAGAGGAGAGAAGAGGCAACGCTCCGACAAGCAGCGTACAAATCCCTGACGGAGGCATACTACAACCAGACGGTTCATGGGGTGGCGTGTAAGGTAGGAGATCTAGTTCTACGGAAGAATGAGGCCAGCCTCCACCCATTTGGCAGCTTTTCCCGAACTGGGAAGGTCCGTATAGAGTTCGCGAGGCAAGAAGAAACGGTTCCTACATCCTCGAAACCATGACATGATCATTGATTCCTAGGACGTGGAATATGAGGAATCTCCGCAAGTTCCACTTCTGAGGGTGGACCTTTTGTTTTCCTTTTTACTTTTTCTGCATTGTTTTTATCTTTGGTACTGTCGAAAGGATCGAATGTGGCGAACTTATAAGCCTTTTTGTACTAAAACGATTCGAATGATAGTAGATTCTTTCGAGAAAGGTCTTTCCAATTCTATCCGATTTAGTTAAGCGTAAGTCAAGATGGCGACAACGACGAACATCGAATAAAACGAAACGATACTCATAGCTATAAGTAGGGTTTTTACCTCCCGAAGGAAGGTATCAATCCTACATCCGGACGAAAACCGAGATAACTAATACGAAACGTTTGTTCTAATCTTCCTAAACTAGCAGGGGACGCTCTGCTAAGGAAACGTAAAATTCGAATAAACAAAAGTAAACAGAAAGTAAAGGTGACATTCAAACGAAACAAAGTCATTACATAAACGATCAAGATACAAGCCTTAAAAGGCAATTACGAGTAAAACAAAAGAGATACAAAATAAAACATCTAAGGAGCACTACTGCCTCCGGGGTTTGTACTCTCCCCAATGTCCTCCGGAGCGGAAGGGAGTTTGTTGATAAGTTCCTTTAGGTCGGCAAGACTAACAGCTCCGGCACAGGAAGAGTTCACAAGCTCATAGTTTGGGGCCACAAGCTCCCCGAAAAGGGTCATGATATGGTTTTCAGCATAGTCATGAATGAGGCTGCTGGAGCCAAGCAAGGTAGCGTACTCCTTGTGCGTATCTACGCAGCCCTGATAGCGACCGAGCCTGATGCTTTCCTCTTGCAAGCTAGCATTACGATTCATGAACTCTGGCGAAGTCAGGAGCATCTGAGCTATGTGCGGAACCCCCTTCCGAAGCAACCAGTCAAGGTCAAGACGCCCTGCATCAACTAAAATTTTTTGTTCTTCAACTCGTTGCTTTAAGAGGTTGTTTTCAGAAATCACCTCCGCAAGACGACCCTCGTTTTCTTGAATCTGAAGATCCCTTTCAACAGCTGAAGCTTCTAATTCGGAAATTCGTGCGGAGGAAGAACGGTGCTGTGTTTCCAATTCTTCATTCACCCGCCTTTGTTCCTGCAGGTCAGAAAATAAATCCGAAACCTCCCTTTTCAAATCAGCATTCTCGTTATTAGCGGAAACCAAGGTCTGGGCTAATTTGTTCCGCTCTTCAGCCTCTTTCTGATAAAGAGATTTACACCTTTCCATCAGCTGGTTAACTTGATGAAACGCCTCATTACGCTCTAAGAAGAGGTGCTCACGCTGGGCACTTCGGTTGCGTAGCTCATCCAACATCTCGAGAGCACTCAACAAGTTTGCTTTCGTTCGCTCAAAGGGTTTCTGATTCGGAGAACTTGCCAAAGTCAGTTAGAGCAGGCTCCGGAGTTGATGTCACCGGTGGGATGGAAATCTTTGCAATTGAAAGAGCAGACTTGGGAATCTCCACAAAAGGGGTCTGAGTTGGTGCAATTGTTGAAGTGATTGCTCCCGTAAGAACTCTATGAGGAGCTTCGGTGATCACAGGGCTCGCTTCCTTTTCCGGTGGCGTAACACGAACAAATCCTATCAAAGGTACAAATAAGGGTAAATAAAAAGTGGTCATGCATAGGCAGTACGAAGGAAAGTGTCGAACAAACCTCGAAACGGAAGGTTCGGCAATGATGATTGCGTTCTGGCGGATGAAGATGAAGGAGGGCTCTGCACAAAGGATGATGAACAGGCACCTGTGCCAAGCATCCTGATGCCAAATAAAGCCAGGGCAGAGGTACTGGATGAAACCATGGGAGTCTTCCAAGATAATGATGGTCCGGATTGGACGGGATGCAAAGAAATGCTCGCAGTAACGATTGGGGGGATGGTAAGTGAAGAAGGAGTAAACGAAACCACAACAGACGGCTCCGGCATTGAAACGGTGGTAACAGGAACATCAGAAACGATGACATCATCCGATAAATTTGCACATAAAGATAATATCGATTAGTTAAAAGGCGGAATGACAAAATATTAAACAAGCATACCTTCTAAAAAAAACTCTTCGACGTTTGGGAGAGAAAGACTGAGCATCTTCCGGCCTTTCCGTATTCGCACAGATTTTTCCCTTAAGGAAGAAGCTGTTCGGGTGGGGGCTCTGCAAATCCTTTGTAAATCAGCATGAGGGTCAGGAGATACGGTGTCCTCATTTTCAACCTCAATACCCGTAACAGGGTCAAGATCCACTCCCTGAACAACAGCAACGTTCCTGGCGGGTGAAGCCTCAGAACGATCAGGAGATAAGGTGGCCTCAGAACTAACGTCTCCCTCCGGAGGAGGCAAGAATGGGGTTAGGGGACCATTAACAACAGACACTGCACCTTTAAGGGGTTCACCCTTCTTCATTTGCAGGCGCTTCAGGAGCGACACTTCCTGATCATTGATTCGCCAGGAGGGGCGAACGCCTTGGTTAAGATAAAAAGGGCTAAGATCAGCCATACCGAGGAAGATATCGTCCGGATCGGTCCACTCTAGTTTGACGGAAGAGATTCTTCACACTTGCTCTCTCTCCTCGGGGTTGAGTTCCGGAAGAGGGTCCGATGGTCTACCAGTAACTTGACCCATGGACAATTTAACGTTGTTAAAGGCAGACTGATGATCATAGAAGAAAGCAAACTTCCAATCGTGGATTGAATCCTTCAGACCTAAGACGCATTCAGCTTGACCTTGACGACGCGCAAGAATAGCCCAATCTCCGCGTCCGGTCACAATATAGAAGTAGCGAAAAAGCTTGACGGAGGGAAGGATACCCAAAGAACGACACAGCATAATGAACCATGTAATCTTGCGAAAGGCATTAGGAGAAAGTTGGGCAAGATGCAGCCCAAGGTCTTGAAGAAGTCGAAGGATGAACTCGTCGATAGGAAAACGAAGTCCCCCGTGAAGAAATTGGAGATACACTGGCTCAAAATCGTCGGGCGCAGAGACGATTGTATTTGCGCTACCCGGAAGCCGAATTTCAAAACAGGGTTCGATATGAAAATCAGAAGTTATTTGAAGGAGATCGTCAGATTTAAGGTTACAGAACGTATTCATGGCGGACCGCTTGGTTCGTGCGGCCTTGTCAGATTTTTCTTTGATTGTTTTTTCTTTCCTCATGATAACAAAAATCGGAAAAATCAAAGGAAGGGGAAGAGAAGGGCAAATTAAGGAAATATTAGCAAAAGGGAAGTAGAGTCGTTAAGAATAGGTACGCACATATATAGGGAAGGAAGATTAAAGGGCGAGGAAACTCCCCACACAAAAGTCCAACGGTCAAAATCTAAAAAACTCCCAATGGTAACTTTAGCGTCACAACGGTAATATTTTTTACGACAAAATTCTACGGTAATAAGGTCGAAGGGAAGCGATTAAATTAATAGTTAAAATAAATTGATTATGAATAAATTCATATTTAACTATTGGGACTTGATAACGTACCATGCCTTTCCGACGTAACGCATGCATGCATGACCCGCTCAACATGCATAACTACGAAGCGTGGGAAAGAAAGGACAGAAATGACGAAATAGTTAGACGCTGTAGTTTCGAGGTCTGAATGGCGTAAACGGGATTCAAGGAAAAGCGTAGGTGCATTTAATGCGAGCAGCGTGGAGGCTGCCCAAGAAGAAACACCATCGCACGGACCAGAGGTTACTAGGTCTCGTCGCAAGTTTGTTATCCAAAGGGTCAAAGAGTGCTGCGGAAGAAGGAGGGAAAATCCTTCTTCCCGCCCAAGGACCTCCGCCATAAATAAGAGCTTCCGGAGAACGGTAAACACATTCCCTCATTAACTACCTTCTCTCCTCATTTACTTCACTTGGCATTAAACACTTATATTCAATATCTGTCGCGTACTTAATACTTTCTATTACGACCTTTCGTCACTTACTTTCCCTATCCATAACACCGATTCTTACTTAGGAATCGGAGTGTCTTCTGGGAGCACATCCCGGAAGGCCTCTGACTAGGGTTGTTTGCCTGTTTCAGGTCACAAGACGCCGATGGAGAAACATATCGTCCGTCTAGGAAGAATCAGGAATCAACAGTAAAGAAAGAGAAACGATGATGAAAAGAAAGAGAAACAAAATTTATTTAATTTTGTTATCCTTAATTTTGTTATGTTATGTGATGCCGTTCAATAAAAAATAAAGATGATGATGTGCAGAAAACGATGATGATGATGATGATGATGATGATGATGATGATGATGATGATGATGATGATGATGTGTATTTATAGAGACGATGATGATGTTATGTCAAGATAATGTGTAATATTAATGGTGGTAAAGCTTTTGGTCAGAGAAAAGAAATGGGTTAGAAGAAACAGATTGTAGGAAGAAAAAAATAGGAGAGAAAGGGTTAAAAGACCAAATGACCCTCATGTTCTATGCACATGACAGAGTTTAATGGAGAAAATAAATAGTTGTTGTGCTTAAGGACCAAAACCGATATGAAGTCCTGAAGTTAGTGACCATCGGTGTAATTTCTGAAAGTTAGAGATCAAATCCAAAACTCATAGCAAACCACAGGGACTATCCGTATAATTTACTCAATTATATATGTTATCGTCTTATTATGTAGGTTGATCAGTATACTTAAATTGTAGGCAGGAGGCCTATATACATAACTTTCAGATTTCAGGTTCATGTTTCTTAGGCTATGGGGTATGGGTACCACATGAGGTACCCAATTTTCCTACCACATCATCACCACCTCAGCAACCACACCACAACCACACCAAATCATCTCTAGGAAATACCCACCACACCACACCACACCACACCACACCATTTTATTTTTCATCTCATTATTTCATTTCCATTTATTTTTTAAACATAATATTAAACTTCCATTAAATTAAAATAACAATACATGAAATTAAAAAAACAATACATAAAATTAAAAATACAATACTTAAAAATTTTAAAAACTAAAATACTAAAAATTTAAAAACTACAATCCTAAATCGATCATGGCTTTCCGGGCTCTTTCCTTCGCGGCTAGGAAATGTTGAAGATCTTCTTGCGGCATGCCTGACGGCGGTTGCATACTCAAAATATTCAAATTATTGATCATTCTTTGTTCGGTTGCAAGCGCCCTATCTCTTTCATCTTTCTCCCTCTCCATTTGAACTTGTTGACGACGCATCTCTAGGCGCTCTTTCGTTGACCCAACGTGATCGCTTAATCATTTTTTTAATTTCTTCCCTATGCTTGCTCTTCGCTTCCATTTACGCTGCATGCCTACCCGCTCGTTTAGCCTTGTCTCTTCCAATTGGTCGTTGAGGAGTTGGGGTTTCATCAATGTCGTCGAATAGGTCATCTGGAATGTCATCATTCCCTGCATTAAGGTCGATACGAGAACGACCATCAGAAACATCAACCGATTGTGAACTTCTTGAGTGATTAGATTGTTGTTGATCTTTAGTAATTGTTCTGATCCATTTTGGATCCTCTTTTAAAATCAACCAATGTCGATCTAGCTCAAAATTATGACCCTTTTTTCAACTTTGTATTGTTTCTTGGCGGCCTCCATAACATCAAACTCGGCCATTCCGCTACTTCTTTCCGACGAAAGTTTGTTGTATATACCATTAAATTTTGTAACCTTGTTGTTTATTTCACGCCATTTGCTATTAAGACTATTGTCTTTTCGGTATGGCGGGACTCCCATGAAGCTATGAAATTTAGAAAGAATGGCTTCCCAATAGCTTTTAATTCTCATGCCATCCGTCTTTCTCGTTTTTTGAAGTGTCACACCAAGCTCAGCACAACGCAATTTCCTCCTTTTCCGTCCATGGAATTTGTGTGTCTTCTTCCACATCTTCTTCCACAACTTCTTCAACAACTTCTTTTGATTTCCCTTTCCCCTTCCCCTTTCGCTTGCTCCCCCCGCTTGTGGTTCTTGTGTTTGGGTTTGGTAGGGTGTATGTTGAGAAAGTGCTTGTTGAAAATATTGTGATGTGGGTGCAAATTGAGATACATTTTGTGAAAATTGGGGTTGTTGAAATTGAGGTTGTTGAAATTGAGGTGCGTTTTGTGGATAAAATTGTGGAGGTGGGGCAATACCGGAATTTAGGATGTTGATATATTGCTCGAAGCCACCAAATCCAAGGTTTGGTGGTATATTTTGTTGTGAAGGTTGGTTTGGTGTTTGTGGAGAGTTGTTGTGTGGAAGAATTGTAAGTAGAGAGGTATGAAGATTGGAGTTTGTAGAGAGTAAAATGGATGAATTTCGTGTGTAAAATGAGTGAAATAGGTAAATATATATATGAAAATAATTAAAAGAAAAAAAGTTTTTTTTTTTAAATTTACAACGGCATTATAGCCGTTGCCAACGGCTACTTTTCGATCAAAATAAGCCTCTCACGCCCGTTGCCTCCCGTTGGCCCTTGCCTGCTTCCACCACGCCCTCCCCCCACGCCATTTGGGAGGGGGGGGGGGTTCCCTTTTTCCCACCACGCAGTGGCCTGCCATGTCACACCCCACGCCGGCCTGCGTTGGTCCCGTACCGCACAGCCTTAACTACGTTATTTAACATGAAATAAAGGATTTTCTAACACGTGTGAATTGTTCTCAAAGTCATGAAGTTCAGTTTTGTTTTGTGTGATTATGAATCTGATTATTTGGAAACCCCAGCTCTCAAGGTTGAATGCAAGAGATAGTTAGCTATACTAAACTATCAACTAACAAACTTTATAGTTTTTCCTTAAAGGAAACAAACAATAGAAAGCTAAACATTTCACTGACAGGATACACGCATGTGTAAACTGGATCAAGAACCAGCGGTTTGAACAAGAGCAAGACCGAGCAATAGTAATCCCTTGGTTCGATCCGGCCGGAATCCTTTTCTCAGCTCCTGATCCAGTTGCAAACGGTCTTTGGACCGTCCACATGCTTATGTAAGGGAATGAGTCTTTCTAGGTGTATGGATTAATGCCAAGTGTCCATCCATTAGGCTGATTTACATGACATTAAATTATGTTGATTTATCTATCACTCGCCAATATTTCAATTCTAAACTACTTAAATAACAACAAACAGTAACATAATTCACTTCCTATATACACTATGTTATCGTGTTGAATCCAAACTGATACAAAAGCCACTCGACTCTTATTCTATTTATTGTTATATTATTACTTCACCGTATCCTTCTGGCTTTGGACCGAAATTCCTTCTTTGTGGTGCACCAAGAGTTCGGAAATGTGCTCAACTGCACCCAAAAAAAAAAAAAAACATTTTATGAAAATAGAGTAAATTACAAGGATTGTCCCTAAAGTTAATCTCAAATTTTACGTATAATCCTCTACTTAAACTTTAAAAAATTACATTGGTAGTTTTTTTTTTGGAAACCTTTTGCACCTACAGTTCTTTAGCTTCAGGTCCATTAAATTTTTTTAACGGACGTTAGGCTAAAGGACCGTAGATGCAAAAGGTTTCAAAAAAATAACTACCAGTGTAATTTTTTAAGGCCGAAATACATTTTAGTACCTTTGAACTTGGTTGGCTAGCTGTTCTATTACCCTAAACTATTAAACGATGCATCATTGTACCCTGAACTTGACAAAATGGTCGATTTAGTACCTTGACTTACTAATTTGGTCCTGTTTTCTCACGTTGTTTGCTTCTAATATCAATATATTGAGATGAAACTATATATTTTAGTCCATCAAAAGCTCCAACTAAAATGAGTCACGTAAGAAAATGTGATGAAATCAATGAGTCAGGGTACTAGATCGTTAATTTTGTCAAGGTCAGGTACCATGTTGCACTTTTAATAGTTCAGGGTAGTTGAACACCTAGTCAACCAACTTCAAAGGTACTAAATTGTATTTATTTTTTAAAGTAAAGGATCATACGTGAAATTTGGTGTAAGCCTCAAGGACCGTCATTGTAATTTACGAAATATTTCATCATGCGCTTTATGCAGCCATAAGATAAATAATTATTTTTAATAATAAAATGAGGTGAATACAACTTACGTTGCTGATAAGCTTTGCCCCATACCAAGCAGAATCTGCACCATAAGGGGGTGGAATAACTTTTATTCCATTGGCTACAGATGGTGCAACAACACCATGCAACTCCTTCTCTAATCTTTCTGTCATTTCAAAAATAAAAACAACCGCTTTAATTTACATCACAAGGAAAACATCATAAAATAGCAATATATACCGTAAATGTCATAAATAATATACTCTAGGTGGTGGTTTGTTTTGGCAGTTACAACTTTTTAAGGTTTGTTTTGGTAATTGCATTTTTTAATGGCTCTACTTTAGGGATTGAAGTTATTTGTGTACCTATATGGTAATTAAAAATTTGAGTTAATTACAAGGATGGTCCCTTAAGGTTTACCCTAAAATTTACGTATGGTCCTTTACTTAAAGATTACATTAGTAGTCATTTTTTTGGAATCTTGTGCACCTACAGTCCTTTAGCCTAATGTTCGTTGAATTTTTAAGTTAAAAAATTACACAGGTTGTCCTTTAAAATCACATTGATAGTCTTTTTTCTGTTAAAATACTTGACGAACATTAGGCTAAAGGATTGTAGAATGTAGATGCAAAAGGTTTCCGGAAAAAAGACTACCAGTGTAATTTTCTAAAGTAAAGGACCATACATGAAATTAGGGGTAAACCTCAGGGGCCATCCTTGTAAGTAAATCTGAAAAAAACTGGTCCTATTTAGTTTTAATCTTTTGCTAATTATACCCTTTTAGGGACCACTTTGGCAATTACAAGATTTTGTGCCAGCCTACATCTGTCATCAAAGATTTTTTTCATCCCTATCTGGTAAATTAAAAAAGTATATTGCTTAAACATAAAAATAATAATAGCCACACAGGGCTAATTCTATTTCTTTATTTACGTACCAAAAAAACTTTAAATACAAAAGTATGCCGGCTTAAAAGCTTGTAATTATCATAATGGACATTAAAAGGTTATAATGAGTTAATTACCAAAACATACCACTACCAAAAGTATATCAGTATTAAGTGACATTTACTTTAAATATAATTAATAATTAGTATTTGTACCTGCTACTCCCGGTAAGCATGCAGTTCCTCCAGCCAACACAATAGTCTTAAACCAACTTTCATCAGCAGTCAACTCAGCCTCGTGGCAATGGTCAACACAAAGTGCCACTGCCTGATGCAAACCCATTGCACGCCTATACATTAAAAAATATATACATATAAAGTCAACAAATATCATAACAGAAAAAGTCAAAGTCAACATACATTCCTGCGATACGTGGTTGAAACAAAATCTCTCCGGTTTGAAAACGTTCTCGTTTTAGAGTAAAGGAACCAGCAGCTGCTACTTCATATGACGCTTCTGTATCCTTGCATAATTCGGCTTCATAATCAAGAGCAACATAACAAAGATTCTGCATGAAAAAATATTAATTTAAGATATATAAAAAAATGGTTTTTTGGGTTTTTTTTAATCTAAAACAATAACGTACTTTTATATTTGTCACTGTACAAAGTTTTGTCCAATTTGGTGATTAAAAGATGGTTTTACGTCCCAGTTGGATCTTTATATTTATGTATGAATCTTACATCATATACAAAGATCACATTTTTATTATAATTTTTGCAAAAATTATCATTTTTGGGACAATATTTTGATTTTTTTTAAGATATTATAAAAAACACAAAATCATCTATTTTTTATGAAGAGAATGAATCTTTTTATGACTCAAATGAACAAAAAACTTTGTAAAAAAAAAACCCATGTATTTCCCCAAATAATACAAATTCTATCCAATTGAGTCGGTAAAAGATGGTTGTTAGTCCAGTTTGGTCATTTGGCAACATTAAAAAAATTGTCATGTCATTTGCCACCTCATCATGTTACTGCCACATCATCATTTAATAATTAATAATTTTTTATACCTCTTTTAGTGAGCGCACAGTGTATAATGAATCAAAGTGAAGATTTCTCTGTTGCATTTGCTCCCTAAGATATCCAGTAAGTTTTAAAGCTCCAACTCCCACAGCTTCCACACCAATTTTGTGCATTATTTTACCATTTAAAACTGTAAATAAAACACATAAATTTTACTAAAAGAAATTAAAATATCATTTATATTTGAAAATGGAATTTTATTTTAGCATACTTGGGACAACAGATGTTTGATGAAAACCGATGTTGACAATAATTCCTGAAGTTCTTTTTGCTGCAAATAAAGCTAAAGTTGCCTGTAAATTGTCAAAATGCAACATTAGGGGAGTAGCAATAAATAAAATATAATTTTCTTTTAAATTAAATATTAAAGGAAAGCTATATAACGAGGTTATAAAATTATTGTAACTACTTTATAGGCCACCTAAATATGTATCTGATTTTGTTTACACCAAATCTAGAGAAAAACAACATGGTTGACGAAGATAACTAAACTTTTTTGAAAAAACAAGAGTAAATTACAACAATGGCCCCTGAGGTTTACCCCAAGTTACATAAATGGTCCTCAACTTTGAAAAACTACATTGGCAATCCTTTTTTTGGAAACCTTTTGCACATACAGTCCTTTAGACTAACGTTCGTCATATATTTTAACGGACCATAGTTGAAATTTTTTAAAGTAACAGACCATAGTTGAAATTTGGGGTAAAACTGTACAAAAATACCCTTGGTGAACTTTTCTATTTTGTAGAGCAAATAAAATTATCGAACAATCAAAAAATTTAAAAAATATACTACCTCCGTATCAAAATAAGTGATACATTTGGGAAATTACGGTTTTTGAGGCAAAAGATTGGAAATTGATTTAAAATAGTATAAAGTGGATAGTTAGTGGATAATGGGACCCATTTCTTTTGGATGTAGTGAAATTAATGATGTTTAAAAGTAAAAGTAAGGGTAAAAGAGTAATTTTACTTTATTAAAGTAGATAGTTAGTGGAGAAGGGGTCCCACTTTTTTGCCAAATAAGGAAAGATTTTGAAGTGTATCACTTATTTTGTTCCACCCCTTTTAGGAAAGTGTATCACTTATTTTGATACGGAGGTAGTATATGTAATCCTTCATTCATCATATTTTTTATCAGATTGATATGATATAAACGAAACTGTATATGTACTTTATAAATAGTAAGTAGTTAGTCAAAAGTCAAACCTGACTGACTGCACAAACAGCAGGAACATTCATGCCAAATAAAGCCGTATATATGGCTTCTTTAAGTTGTCTTCTAGCAGCTTTAGCAGCTTCAGTATCTAAGACAAAATTCAGAGAATACTTATATAGAATTATATATTATAAATAATAAAATATAAAAACTAATATAACTCGTTAACAATGAATGTAATGTTATATAAAAGTAAATTATTATTTATAAACGAGTTTATAAAATTGTACCATCATATTGGCAAATTGGAATCGACACAACAATCGGTTGAGAGGATGATTTCACCTGCATCCTGCATTTTTTTTATTTTAATTTGTAACCGTAAAAAGTAATTTCTCAGATTCAAATAACTGTAACAAAAGTAATTAAAAAATTATTAAGACCTGCTATAAATTGTTGCAAAAAAATGACGAAGCCTTGAATACATTGGAGACTCGATATTTCCAAATTCCTACACGTGGAATTAATCTATAAGAATATTAAATAATATATTTAGCTTGTTATAAGTTTCTCTGGTCTAAAATCACAATTCACAACTTGCTTTATTATTCAATTAAAATAATAATTATTTAAACAAATTAAACAATGACTTACCAAGAACGTTGCTGACCGCCCAGACGGAGAATCAAACTTGCTCCAACCAAATTTACAATAACCAGAACCACCTTTGTAAGATTAACAACATAAACTATTTAATATACATTTTTAGAATAATTACTTGATTATTTAACCTAATTAGAATAATACCATCATTTTCCATATTTAAGAAAAATCAACTATATATATAGATAGATACATACCATCAATGATCATAGCTCCCGGAACCTGTGCTCGTTGACCATATATATTCATAAGCGATTGCATCTCACTGTATGTTCTACAATCACCCATTCAAATTGTTAGCCTCATTCAACAACTAAAAAGATTCTAATAAAATGGTAAAAAAAAAAAAGTTTATTTTCAAATTTCAATTGTATATAACAATTTTGACAAACATTTCAAACATTAAAAAAAACAATTTACCTATGTAGATTTGACAAACTTTAAAAAAAAACTAATTATCTCATAACTACAATTTCAAACAACATAATCAAATTCAAACACTATTTTTTAGAATCACATTTTGTAACACCTAAGCTAATGATCCGCTTATCCATTTTCAAAATACATAATCTATTTTCAATAAGCATCTCAAAGTGTTTGAGTAAGCTTATTAGCTCATTGAGTTTTGGTATTGTTAATGAATTGTTCTTAGCTTATTGGAACTAATAAAAAATCAAATAAACAAATTAGCTGGAATTAAATCTAAATTTATAATAAAAAAAATTATAATAAACATACTCAAGAGGATAACCGAATCGCAAATTAACTTCCGAGAAGAAAACCGATTCCCAATCAACGTGCTGATTTTGTAAATAGTACATCCATAACCTATTATCAGATACAATTAATTTCCACGATTTACAAACAGCTGTAAGTCTAGCTGCCTCAATTGGTTCAAGCAACTTCAAAATTTGCATAAACACGTCACCAGGAATCCGATCAAATTCTCCGGTGGACGACGAACACATCATAATCTGATCGGATAACGATAGACGAGAAGAACCTGCGTAATTCGAATTCGAATTCAAATTCAAATTAGAGGATGAATTTGAACTGTATCTACTCGAATTAGAACGAGTAGAAAAGGATTCCCAAACTTTTTTAAGTAAATTCGACATCGTATATCGGAATCATCAACTGTTTCAAAATTGTCAGTGTTCTATTTTATTTTATGAAATGAGATTTTGGGGGGTTTTGAGTGTGAATGATTTTTGGTCAAGTTCTGCTGCTGCCGGTGAAGGGGTGACGTGGACGGAAAACGGCCGTTGATTCGATTGATGCGGGTCCTGATGTCGGTCACACATGGTTCATCGGATAGCCCAACCACCCCAAATTTAGATTATTTTTTTAACCGGAAGTTAGTTAGAGGTTTGAGTTTTGCGGGTGTTTTCTTTGAACCTATCTTTTTTTTTTTCTGAGAAATAAATCTAGCAATTTTCTCTTTTTAAAAATGCCTCTAACAAGTCTTGAACCGAGCTCTTGAAGAAGACTCCTAAGACTATCCTTGGCCAATTAATATATTGTCTAAAAAAGGCTTTTGGTGTCTCTTAAGCTTATGCAAACTAGATCGATGACAGGACAGAATCGTCAAACCGGACCAAATCAACCCGAGTTGAAGCAGTCTGCTTCTCGGTTTGAAATTAATTTTATCAATTAGTGAGACTAAGTTACTAGCTACATAAAGAAAAAGAAAATGAAACATAAGGGTTGTGGCCTGCTGGTTGTATTTGATTTTCATAAGAATGGAATTTTTAGGAGAGTCCAAGTTTAGTCCTTGTTAGAAACTAGGCATGTGCAAATTGGACCGACAACCGATTGGAGCCGCAGAACCAAGCAGGACCGAACAGGACCGAACCGAGCTACATCGGTTCGGTTATCGGCTCTAATTTTTGTGGAAAAAGTTCCAATCGATACGGTTCCGCCCGCTTCGGTTCGGTCTGGTCCAAAATTGAATTATTTTTTTTGAAGAAATTACTTATGTTCTCGGTTCGGTTCGATTCCGAGCATCATTGGTACGGTCCTCGGTCCGAAAAAAACCATTTTTTTATTTCCTGGTTTTAGTCGGTTCGGTCCGGTTCTCGGAGTGCACAACTTATTAGAAACATAAGAAAAAATACCTCATTGAGGCCAACGGGGTTCACCCACGCAAATTCTAGATTACCTATAAAATGGTATTTACCCTGCAATTAATTGACTCGTAAAACGAAATAGAACATATATTACTAAAAATTTAAAATATATATGTTGGTTATGATCACCCCTTAAAATAATGAGTGATGTGTTTAACAAATCTTCTGTATGCAGATTTTGTGTGTGGCATAGGGACTTTTGGATCTGGAGTTTACTTATTTTGATGTATCTAAAACAAATAGTACCATCTATTTTGAATATAAAGAAATATTAGGAAATTACAAATTTAAAAAGATTTGGGATTTGAACCCAGACGCGCTACCATTGCGCCAAGGATCCTTAGATGCTTATTTATCCGTTCCAAAGTAATATGTATAAAAACTACTAATTCAGCACCAGAAAATAGATTCCCATCTAAGATGTTATATCCAAAACCAACCAATAAAACAACGCCACGTAACCACCCCAAAATCTTTCTCCCATCATTTCCCTCCTCACAATACTCAATCTCTCAAATATATCCCATCTCTAATTCTCCACTCATCTCCAATCGCATAATTCATCTCATCACACCACCATGGCATCCACCTTATCGGCGCCAACATTCCACGGCCTCCGGCCACTCAACAAAACCACCGACTTCCCCACCATCTCCGCCGCCAGATCCACCGTCGCAATCACCCAAAAAAAGAAATTCAACTGCGGTATCAAGGCGGAGCTCAGCCCGTCTCTAGTGATCAGCCTCTCCACCGGACTATCACTTTTCTTGGGCCGGTTTGTGTTCTTCAACTTCCAAAGAGAGAACGTGGCCAAACAAGGGCTGCCGGAGCAAAACGGAATCACTCATTTTGAGGCCGGAGATACGAGGGCTAAGGAATATGTTAGTCTTTTGAAGTCAAATGATCCGGTGGGATTCAATATTGTTGATGTGCTTGCATGGGGTTCAATTGGACATATTGTGGCTTACTATATATTGGCTACATCTAGCAATGGATATGATCCCAATTTCTTTTGAATTTCATGGTTTTTAAAAGGTTGTATGTTTACGATTAATGAACGTATTATGTTATTGTATATTGTTTGTTATCGGTAATGAAATCTATATGATTTTGACTATGTAACGCTTAAGATTGTTAATTTTTCATTGCTCGTGCTTTAAAAGTGTGCACTAATTAATTAAGCAATATAGACATATAGTTACCTAACTTTACATTTAATATTGTAAGACGATTTATTATTCCTAAGCATGTGCATGAGAAGTATGTTTATTTTTGTTTTGCAGACATACGTATCTTATTTATTTATATTTTAAATTACTATTCATATGGTTTACAATATATTATTTTTTTCTACAAAAAGTTTATATCTTGATTATTTTACTCAAATTTATGCATTTTTGTTTAAAATATATTCAGATTTTTGTAACAATATATATACTTCCTCTGCATTACAATAACTGATATATTGTTATTTTCATGATTTTAGAATCAAAAGATTATATTTAGTGCTAAGATAGATTAAAATCGATAGTTATTGGATGAAGTGTCCTCGCCTCTTAGATAAAATGATTTTAATGATGTGTAAAAGTAAAAGTATTGGTAAAAACGCATTTCACTTAGGGAAATAATTATGAGATGTGAGCTATACTTTCGTCTATCAATAAGGTAAATTATTAAATTATTTTGAAATTATTAAAAAAATGTGTATAAAGTATAAAATTCAAGCACGCGTGAACAAAATATATATAAAAAAAAGTGTATTACTTATTGGATCATTTTGTTCATTTAATAAATAAACGAACTTCTTGCCACATAATTCGATTAAGCATTAAGTTCGTTTATATATTGAACCACTATAAGGATCATTCTGTGAAGTTACAAAATTAGAGAATCGATTTGTTTCTCATGCGATATTTAGTTTCAACTTTCAAACAAGATCCTGATTTTGTTTTATCCCTTTTGATCTCATAATTGCTCATGAAAACCCGGAGCATAGTAGACTGCAGAAGAACTTGTTTCTGTATAACTACATTTAGCATAATTACCGTTACCGACCTCCATCAACAGCAAAAAAAGCACGAAATCCACCGTTACTAAACGCCGTTAAGCTCTGAGATAACGGGTAACCAGAAACCGAACGATTATGAACAGTTTCAGGGGGATCTCCGTTACGCATGATCACGCCGTTCATCATTTCATCATCAGTTTTGTTTCCAATCCTTGTGTCTAATGCTTGATTTCTCAAATTATTAGGTGGATTTTGAACATCCACCGTTAAGTTCTTCCCCATCAGCCTGATTACCGGTTTCGAAGGACTACCAATTGAATCACACTCACTATAAGCCGGAAATTTCATTGTTGCCGGCGCCGGCGGTTGTGAATTCGGCCTTAAATTAAACAATTCCTGATAGTTTGAATTAACGGTTTGCGAGAACGCGGTTTCCTTTCTCGAGCAACAACAGGTCTGATCGTTCTTAAAAACCCTAGCTTGCATCGATCTCAAATCGCCGTAATTTTTTGCAGAAATTTCGTTTACGGAAAACTTGCCGGAATCCAATTTTGTTAATGCGGGATTAGAGACGGTTGAAATTGGTGAATCGGACATAAAATCATGATCAATTTTATCATGATAATGTAGTTCACTCGATTGAACCGTATTTTGTTGAAGTTTTTCAGAAAACAAATATGAATTTTGTTGCTTCTCGGAAAACAGTTTTCTATTTCTGTTTTCTACTGGAGATTTCTGTTTTTCTCTGCTTACAGATAATGACCGTTTCTTTGGATAGCAAACAAGTGGAAAAGTCTCCAATTTTTGCTTATTTTGTTGTGACGAAATTCGGGTTTGTTTCAAACCGAATTCTGAAACATATTTGCCATTTGTGACACTCGAGTTGTTTGTCGCATTATGTCTTAAATGTTGGGAAAGATGAGATCGTTTAAAGCACGCCCATGGTGGCCTTACAATCGGAAAATCGTCCGATTTCTTACGTATTTTAGGCTGCGTTTGCTCTTTTTCTCCAATGCCAACTGTTACTCCATGTCCAGTTGCTACCTGTTTATAGAGCATTTAGTTATATAAATTAAGTGATACTAGCCTATAACCCGTGATAAATCACGGGTGGCTTATAATTTTTTTTATAAAAAATGTCATAATATTTTACTTCTTTAACAATACTTTTTTCATTGAAAATTATCGTAAATACCACCCTAATCTTACTACTATATAAAACATTTAGGCCTACCTCATTAGGCAAGTTTAAGGAGCTCCTTAAACTTGATTTTAAGGACCTTTCCACTTTTGTTAGTTAGTTCTCTACCTTAAAAAAAAATCACGGCTAATAAGATTCGAACCCAAGACCTCTCCTAACTTATCACTATGTGTTAACCACTTGCTATACATTACACTTTGGTAACACCACCCGCACTTAATAACAAAAGTCTGTTACTCGAAAACCATTTTACCCAATAACATTAAATATACGACGCTGTAAATCATCAACTCTTACCAAAATCCACATTTCCGTTTAATTATTTATTTCTAGCAATAATTATTACCGTGTAAACGAACAACACTTGCTCGCCACGAAATATGGTTTCTGGGTACCCGCCGCCGCATTGCGCGGGTACCCTGCTAGTATTATTAATATATGTAAAATTCTTGATATGTTTTTCTTGAAAGTATTTATTTGGGAAATTACTATGCTGGTCCAAATATTTGCAACGATTTTCAGCAATACAGTTTGGGTAGTCATGTGACTCATGTCCTGCAAGCTCTTCCCAATTGTCAAATTAAACTATCTCATGAATCTTTGTATTTTCATTAGATTGGAAGAAAGCAATCTCAAATTCTTTCAGATTACTTGGGCCCCAACATATGTGAAATTAATATCACAATTAAGGTGTTATGATTACAAATTAAATATGTAATTATAAATTAACGAAGAAGAAGATTACCTTAAATGCAAGTTGATTTGTGGATATAAAAGTTTTCTTTGTTGCATATAAAAGAAGGTTGTAATATGAAGCGCAGTAAACACTCAAAAAAAGTCAATGACACCCACACAGCAACAACAACACTATGAAAAGTCAAATGTTTGACTTTTTTTTTTTTGTAAAATCAAATCTAGAATGACTCTTCTTTCTTCACGGTACTCGTGTTTGATATATGACGGGTTATTTAGGAAAAAAAGTCAGCATGTATCCTTTTCTAATTAAAAAATGACTTGTAAAACCCCTAACCTGAACCCATTTTGACCCGTTTTAAGAATGAAATCAGTGTCACCATGGCATGGTTCCATGAGTTATCAACACTAATGTTTTACTTTTATAAGAATACCTTAATCATCGTGTCAAATGTAAGAACACCAATAAACTCAAACATATCATTTATTGCAGAGTGTCATAAATCTGCAAGAACTAATAAATAATTTTAATAAATCTGTAAATTTTTTATAAACTGTGAGGTTTAAGTAAAAAAAGAAAAAAATTACATTCACTAAACATGGAAAATTATTTCTACCAAAATCAGACACCATACTCGTACCACATCCTGTTTCCTCACTCAGTGAAAATATTCACCTTCTCGCTGTTTACACAATTACTTATTAAAATAAATAAACTACACTATTAATTTACTTTTAGTTAAAAATTAAAATATCAATACTATTAGCTCATCATAATCTCGTTACCCGAGTCCTATATCATTGACAAAATAAATGTCAGACAATATTAAACTTTGTATAAAGTCTACTTTGATGCTATAAAAATAGTTAAGTACTCAATGTTTTAAACATAAATACAAACATACTTGCATATCCACCTTAGCCGGAACAGAGTAGTTGTCTCTCTGTTGCTTTTCTCGGTTTGCTGATGTGGCATTTGTAGTTATTAAACTCTACATCTGCCATGTATCCTGCAAGCAACACAATGAACATGATAAGACAAAATACAGGTCATTTATATTATTACCTATTATTTGTTAAGGTTTAATAATGACAAAGCTAAAAATATGAATCAAGTTTTCTGATGAAGAAACAAAAGTTGATTGTGAATATTATTCACAATTTTGAATCCCGTGATTTGAATATCTATATGAAGGAACAAAGTTGAAGGTTGATGTGCCCGTTGTCTTTAAAGGCAAAAAAGTTTATCCTGGTCTTAAAAAAAGGTTTGTATTTTTTCTACTATTGATCAAGTATTGCTTTTTATTTTATGTTTTAATAATGTGTTGCTAACTTAGCTGCATATGTACAATATATGTAGCAGATATGGTGTGTATATTTTTTTCCTATTTAGAAAAACTAAAATTTGGCCTTTTTGGGTATTATAAAACGAAATTGAAAAGGTACTATAACCAAGGAGTGTTACTATAACTCTTAGCACTTAAAATAGGAACCTAACCAGATAAAAGTTAAAAAATTAAAATATCAAGATCAAAGCTGGTGATCTTGATTTAGTAGTCAAAGGTGCTAACTAAGCACGGTTTGGGCAAGATTCGTTTCTCATCGCGTCAATACCATCTGAGATTATCATGAAGCACAATTCCATCACTAACCTGTTGACTGCAAAAAGATTTAAAAAAAATGCTAATCATGAAGCACGGTTTGCAAAAAAGATTCGAAACAACAAATGATTAACCAATTTGATAAGTTACTGAAGACAATTTGAATCACCTTTTTACATTTTAACTTCACCACCGCCGGATTTTAGAGGACCATCTTCATTGCATTGCCGACACTTTCTATTCCTAACAAAATTCAAAAAATTGAACCTAAAAAAAGTCAGTAAAAGTACTAATCAATTTAGAAAAATTTGAACAAAAATATTGTCACCAAACAATTATGAATGGGTCAACCACAACACAAGTCAACTAATTCATAATTAAATCAGTCAGAACCACTTCTAAAAATCAACATAGAAAAAAATTTCAATATACTCTCTTGGGAATTTTTTCAGAAGATTGCACTTTTCGAGCAACAATTCTAATTTGTTTTTGCAATTGGGGATGAATCTTAGTTCTACTAAGTTTAGTCAACGCCAAAAGCAATTTACTTGCAGATTCTTCAACAACCTCTACCCCTGAAGGCTTGTTATAAAAGCAATAACAACTGAATCAAGTGCTTGATTTATCAAAAATGGCACGTATCTACTGTTCAAGCACCAGATTCGATGTCTTTTAACCCATATATGTAGATTGAAACACGTCTTTAACATTGAAAGAATCGATGGGTGTTTGAAAGAGAAAACGTTTCAGATAACACTTCTGTGAAACCCTAACGCCGAAATTCAAAATAATATCAACACAAATCAAACACATAAACATATCTTCGAATGAAAGAACATAACAAATAGAGAGTTCGTGAGAAGATTCCGAAAACCTTATTTGTTATTGATCCAGTAACATCAAATCCGAAAATTATGGCACACGATTTAGAAACTGAATAATCGATGCTAACCAACATTCATAAACTTGGGCTAGAAAACGAAACTGCTAATGAACGTGGGTACATGTGGCGAACATGTGGCCCAAAAAGTGATCAACTCCACAGCTGTTATTATGAATCATCATCTAACGTGGCATTAATAGTTAGAAATGAATTCAAAATCCTTTTAGTTAATATATACATAGATATTGTTATTTCTCTCACAGTTTTTGAGAGAAAAGTTCATAATGAGGATTAGATTGTGTTAAATTGGATAGTGTCACACACTCACACATTTTGAACAAATTTTGAATAATCTGATCTTAGTAAACTGTAAAAGTAAGGATAGAATAGTCATTCAACTATATTAAAAAAGATAGTTAGTACGTGTAGGTCTCGCTACCTTTTACCAAATAAGGTATATTATCATAGTCAGTTATTACTTATTTTAAAACTATCAAAAATGTAAAGTGAATCACTTATTTTAAATCGGAGGAAGTGGATATTTTTAAAAGGTATTCATGTTTATAACGGGTTTCCTCGGGGTGGTCGTTCCTGAACTTTCCTTTGGTCATCTAGTAAACTTTACTTAATTAAGGAAGAGATCAAACCCGTGACCTATTATTTTGAGTACTCTTACCGCTTCGTTTAGTTAATTTCAACCGATATACATGTAAACAAGTAAGAAAAAAAAAAATGTACCTCAAAAGTTTTGTTCTTTGGGCTTAATTTCAGATACTCGTGTTCGTGTTGATCTCTATGTTCATGATTCTTGTTTTTCTTCATCTTCCTCTTAAAAGATTTACTCAATTTTCTTCCTTTTATCCCTTTTCGAGTTTCATGATCACGTTGTATATCAACTTTTGGTAAAGACAAAACCCGAATTTTTGTCCCATCATTGTCAATATAAACATCGTTTTCACGATCAACAATCTCACGAACAATTGTGGTTTCTTCCATGTGAAACTCGAGTTCTTGAGTTGGAAAACTCGAATTATTAGCCCAATTACTTGTACCATTTTTTGCATCAAGTTCTTCAATAGTACATTTAGGGGCAGTTTTGTAAATATCCACCATCAACCTCATTTTTCGAGGTTTAATCCTATTCTTCGCAACTATTTTTGGTTTTGGGGTCCATTTTATATTTGATTCGCCACATAGACATTGATCTATATGTGCGTTTAACGTTGTGTTTGAAGACGATGAAAAAGTTTCACAAACTGGACACATTTTAGAACTAGCCATGAGCGATGAAACCTCTTCAGTTGGTCCAGTTTTGAACTTTTTAATGGCGGGTTCGGTCTTTCGAACGGGAACGGGCTTGTTTGACTTTCTTTGACCCGAATTTGTTGTAATTGTTTTTCTTGATTCCAAAGTCAAATCTTGATTGTTTCTTAGTGATTCAAGAGATTGAAAAGGCGGCAACAAATTCTTCATTTCATTTTGCAAACAAATTTGTAAGGTTTTTGTCGAAAATGGCCAATTACGAGCGATATCTTTCCTGCGTGAACCGAAAACGTAGTCTCTGCAACAAAACAAAACAAAATTGTTTCAAAAGATTATACTTCGTATATTTCAACATTTAATAACCATTTAATCCTACAACAAAATCATATGCCAATTGTCAGGATCGATTAACTATGAAGAGTTAATAAACATCTTTAGATCTAATTGATTATAGAAGTTACAGCGGATTAACACTATATCAATATAATTAAGAACGATGAACTGTAAGAACAATATGCGAAAATATTAAGAACACAGTTTCACAAAAAGCTTCAATGTATATTATTGATTAACAATACACACGTACGTTTACAATTCGTAAGGCACTATATATAATAGTCCTTGAAGCCTAACTATTTACCCTAGTTATTCTAGGACTTGATTTACATCGAATAATAAAAGATATACATTGAATTACATTCTATAACTAACTCTACGAAGATCTCGGACTCTGATATGCTTCCAAAACGTGTACCAGTAGTAACTGCAATCACCAGTAGTAAATTTGCATCGTCAGTAGTAACTCTGGTGACCAGTAGTAAGTCCAAAACCAACGTCAGTAGTAACTACTAAGATCAGTAGTATCTTCAATATGTTCTTGATCAGTAGTAACTAAGTTATAGACTTCATCAGTATCAACTCATCAGTAGTAAATGGTTCTGCCCCATCAGTATCAACCATAGTATTTATCAGTAATAACCATGATCAGTACTAACTGCAGCATCAGTAATAAGTTGATCTGTGATCTGCTCCAACAATCTCCCCCTAAACTTATTGATTCTCTTTCAATCACATAAGTTTCTTTTGTTCTTCTTATTCCCTCTTTCTTTTCTCTAGGGTTCTTTGATTCTGTTGTCTTCTTTGCTCAATGATGTATTTGCTGTTTCTCTTTGTGAAATAAGTCAATTTGTTCTGGAACATTACAGCATCATACGACTTCATCATTGTGTTAGTGAATATCTGATACATAGTCTTTACAGAATGTGGATATTCTTTTTCATACAAGTATAGCTCACATCTTTTGTGTGATTTTTCAAAGAAGTACATATTTGCAGTTGGGATCACATTCCAAGCATATACATTCTCTGGATTTGTAAATTGTTCTGGGTAGTTGTCTGGATAAAATGCAGCATCAATCATTCTTGTTAAATATCCAGCACCAGATTCTTTCCATGATTTCTTTGACATCCTTGGTTTTCCAATGATCAGAAGTTTAATAACATCACTTCTTGAGCAGGATCCAATCAATGGTAACCATCCAGTAAATCTTTGTACAGCTTTGTCTTCCCTTACAATCTCTATAACATTGTTAGGCATAACTCTCCAATTGATGATTGGATTGTTCTGCAAGGGAGCAACAGGTACTTCAAGAACAGGAATGATTTGTTCTGTTTTTGATTTCTTTTTAGTACCATGTTCTTGAGTAACAGCCTTTCTTTTCTTTATTTGGGGAGTTGAGGATTCACCAGTAGTTGATATACTACCAGCTTTAAATAAACTTGGACTGATTGGAATTAAGGCTTTTGATTTCTTTTCTTCTTTTGCTTCTTGTTCAGCCAAATCTTTCTTCTTGGCAGCACAATATTTTTCAATAATAGTTATCATCTTCATTCTGCCAAAGGACTTTGCACTGTGCCCTTTTGTTTTCAAATATTCAATCATATTGGTTTTCTGTTCAAATACATCATCTGTTGATTCACTTTTTGTTCTTTTGCATTCAGATACCAGATCTTCAAGACATTTTATATGTTCTTCTTCAACTTTTCTGAGTCTTTTAAATTCTGCTTTTTGAGCTTCTATCTGAACATCTTCTATTTGAACTGGTAATTGAACAGGTATTTCATTTTGAGCCTTCTTTTTCTTCTCTTCAAGAGCTTGATACATTGCTACTTTCTCTAAGTATCTCTTATGTTTCACCTTCCACCTTGATTGTTTATCAGCTCTAACAAGATTGATTTTGTTCACCATGTAGTGACCTAGTGCTCTGTTAGGGTAATCTTCATCATAAATTTCTTTACCCTTTCTACTATAAGCTGAAGGTGGAGGTGGAATATATTTCATATCTGGCATACCTCTGATTATTATTGAAGGAGAAAATAATGTAAGATCATTTTGTTGAAGAATTTTTGGATGTGGAGGAAGTGAGCACTCATCAACTTCAAACCAGTTCACATTATCATCAATGTCAGGTATGATAAGTGGTTGATCAGGTGTAGGTGGTTTGGTGATGATTTCAAAACGTTCTCTTTCAAATAGCTCTGGGAGCTTTAGATCTTCCTCTTCAGTAGTAACCAAGGTAGTTACTACTGGTGTGACTTCAGGAGTTACTACTGATAGGGCATCAGTAGTGTTTGGTGCAGTCATTTCCTCTTCTTGATTTACTACTGGTATGATATCAGTAGTAGGAATTACTACTTGTTCTTCTATATGTTCACCAGTAGCAGGCACATCAGTAGTATCCATGTCTTCTGGGCCTTCAACATTTACCTGGCCTTCATCAACTTTAGTTTCTTTAAGATTGAGGAGAGAGGTTGCTGCTGTTGCAATTGATTCATCAATCATGGTTTGAATGTTGTCCTTCTCCCCCTTAGTGAGCTCAACTGGTGGAGCCTCACTATTTTCAATCTTCTTATAATCTTTGTTTGTTGATGAAGCCTGTGCTCATATAACCTCATCCTTTTGTTGATTGTATTGATATGCTTCTTCATTACTGTCATTGTTTTTCCCTGATTGGTGAGATATTTAAGGCAGTCTTGTATAGTGGATTCAAGGTATCCCAACCTATCCGTCAATTGTGTTTGTTTAATACTGCCCTCACTCCATCTAGCAAGATCATCGGGCTCACTAACAGGTACATTGGCTTTAAGGTTTTCCATCCTTTCCGTCAATTTAACAGTTTCAGGTCTACCCTCATCACTTCTAGGTGATGAAATGGGTTGTTTGGACACTCTCTTCTTCCTAGAAGAAGCAGTAGTGCCCCCTTTTTGGTTTCTTGGCACCGGGGTCCTCTAAGTAATTCCTCAAAAGAGTCATCACTTAGAGTTGCCGAGGTCTGGGTCTTAGTGATGTTTTCACTGTCCTGTGCACCCACCTTTGGGGCATCAGTAGTGAAAGACCTCGCCTCATGTCCTCTCTCCTCCTTGGAGGACAACTCTTGGAGCCTGGGGTTTGACTCAATTTGTCCCCTGGTGTCCTTGAAGGAAGATTTCTTCCTTTTATAAATAGTGGAAATATTTTTGGTTACATTTGGTAGGTCTTCCACAGAGTGAAGAGTAGCACTCTGAGGATTTATTTCAAGTTCCTGGGACACATTCAGGACTTCTATTTGTGTGGGTGATTGAGTGACTATTTGGGGTGGTGTTTGGGCTGCATTTGGGGGTGATGGAGTGGGTTGAGATTCAATTTGGGTTGTAGCTTGGATTGAACCTTCTCCAATAAGTGAGAGATCTTTGATCATGTTAGGAAACAGAGGGGTTTCCTTGCCCGAAAATTTAAACTGTTTTCTCATATTAGAGAAAACTTTCTTGTTCAACTCAGGAATTATAAAAATGTTTTTAGGAGTCGACAAGTTTTGTAATTCACAGTTTAAGATATGTTGAAGAAATCTGGGATACATTAAAAATTTTGAAGCACTAAGATTTCCCAACATACCTTCAAAAATCATGTTTGAAAAATTAAATATCTGGTCTGTGCATAAACAAACAACAGCAGATGCTATTGATTTGTTAAACTCATTCCAGGTACTTCTTTTGGGAGAAATACAGTGTTGAATGTTATGTACAAGAAATTTCCGTTGTGTGGAGAGAAGACCTTTTTGAAAAGTGACTATGTCAAGTCTTCCCTCATAACCCATTTTATTTAAAATTTCAACAATGTATTCCTTTGGAAGAGAAAACATACCTTGATCATCGTGTAGATGCAGATGGTGTCTGATAGATTGTTCTGTTATTGTGACCATTTTGCCATCCACAGTTGATTTTATCATGGACATTGTCGACCCTTCGGTTTGTTCAGCATTTGTCCAGAAATCAACCAAGTGTTGTTGATATGCTTTCGGATTGACAGTTAAAGCAAACTTTATATATGAATTTTTTAAGAAATTTACGATTGGACGAAAATCCTTTGTTCCGTCTGGATTCTTTAAGAATGCACACATATTGTGAAACTCTGAGTATTTAAGATCCGTTTGAACATCAAGAGATTGTAGAGTTGCCATTGTTGTTGATGTTATGATGTTTGATTGATTTCGATTTTGAGAGAAACAAGTATGAGTTTTGTTACTGATGCAGGGTTTATGATCGTGAGTTGGGGTTTATCGAGAGGATTTAGCAAATCGATGCGAGGATAATGCTAAACTAATCGACTTCAGCTATTTATATCTTACGATTTATCCTGCAAAAATACTAAATTGCCCTTTGAATCATAACACAACGGCTAATTTCATGAGGGTTAGTTTGGTAATATGATAGTTTAAAGACCAGTAGTAAATTAGATGACAGTAATAAAACATCAGTAGTATCTAAGAACATCAGTAGTAACTAAGGATTTTGACATCAGTAGTAACTATTGACATCAGTGGTAACTAATGAATTTCATTACTGACCTAACTTATAAGACCAGTAGTATATGTGGACACCAGTAGTACTGATTTACCAGTAGTATTTGTGTAAACCTAATACACACCAGTAGTAGTTTCCTACCAGTAGTATTTTGTGCACACACCTACATACCTGTAAAGCAGAACTACCAGTAGTAAAACACTTAAACAAGTAAATAACTTTTTACAATAATACTTTACACATGATTTTGAGTGAGAAATTAATTTATTAAAATCATTCCAATACTGCTAACCAAGAAGCTGAATCTTCCTACATCAAATGCTTTTGTAAAAAGATCTGCTAATTGATCATCAGTATGAATTTTAACTACTTTGATTAATTTCTTTTCATTGCAATCTCTTATAAAATGAAATCTTATTTCAATGTGTTTGGTTTTAGAGTGTTTTACTGGATTGTTCACAATACTAATAGCACTTTGATTATCAATAAATATGGGAGTTTTAAGGATAGAGATACCAAAGTCTAGAATTTGGTTTTGAATCCAAAGTACTTGAGCACAACAAGCAGATGCAGCTACATACTCTGCTTCAGCAGTTGATGTTGAGACATTTGTTTGTTTCTTGCATTGCCATGACACCAGTCTTGATCCAAAGAATTGACATCCACCAGTAGTGGACTTTCTATCTTGACATTCACCTCCATAGTCACTATCTGTGTAGGCTATGAGTTCAAAGGGTGAATCATGTGGATACCATAGACCAAGTGATGGTTTGCCTTTCAAGTATCTGATTATTCTTTTGACCGCCTGCAAGTGTAGTTCTTTAGGTCTTGCTTGATATCTTGCACACACACAAACACTATACATAATGTCAGGTCTTGATGCAGTTAAGTACATCAGAGATCCTATCATTGATCTATATAAGTGTTCATCTACATCCTCCCCCTCAACATCAGGATGTAGGTGTTTATGTGTTTCCATTGGAGTACTTGCACTCTTGCAGTCTTTCATATCAAACTTCTCCAAGATGTCTTTAACATATTTTGATTGGTTTATCAAAATACCATCTGTTCTTTGATTGACTTGGAGTCCAAGGAAGAAGTTCATTGGACCCATGGAGCTCATTTTAAACTTAATTTGCATGAGATTTTCAAACTCTTTACATAATGAATCATTTGTTGATCCAAAGATGATATCATCTACATAGATTTGCACCATTAGTATATCATTTTTGACCTTTCTTGTAAACAGAGTTTTGTCAATTGCTCCTCTTTTGAAATCATTCTTCAGTAAGTATGATGACAATGTATCATACCATGCTCTTGGTGCCTGATGTAGGCCATATAGAGCTTTGTCTAGTTTGAATACATAGTCACCATGTTTTGGATCTTCAAAACCTGGAGGTTGGCAGACATATACTTCTTCTTCAATTTTCCCATATAGGAAGGCACTCTTTACATCCATTTGATAGACTTTAAACTTCTTGTATGATGCATATGCTAGAAAAATCCTAATTGCTTCAATTCTAGCAACAAGGGCATATACTTCATCATAGTCTATTCCTTCTTCTTGAGTGTATCCTTGGGCTACAAGTCTGGCTTTGTTCTTGATCACTATACCTCTTTCATCTTTCTTGTTTCTAAAGATCCACCTTGTTCCAATGGCTCTTTTTCCTTTAGGTAGAGGTACAAGTGTCCAAACAGCTTGTAATTTGAATTGAAGGAGTTCTTCTTGCATTGCCTCAATCCAGTTTGAATCCTTCATTGCTTGTTGAATCTTCTTTGGTTCATCCTGAGACAGAAAGCATTCAAACATACATTCATTAGCAATTAAACTTATATTACACATGTTTGCAGTTAGACTCTTATGTAATTTGCTTCTTGTCTGCATGCTTGAGTTCACATCACTAAGGACTTGATCCAAAGGATGATTCTTTTCAGTTCTGGTGCCATGCACTTTATCAACACATAGTTGGTTTTCAAGATTGGACTCATTTGTCTCAGGAGATTGTTCCTCTTGAGGTTCTTCATTGTCATTGAAGTTTGGTTCATCATCATTTACTGGTTCAAAGTTACTACTGGGATCAGTAGTATTTAAGTTATTACTGGGATCAGTAGTGTTTAGAGAATTTAGGTTATTGCTAGGACCAGTAGTATTTTGAGTACTATTACTGGTCTCAGTAGTATTTGAATTACTACTGTCCTCATTGTCTGATTCACTACTGCTTTCAGAATTTGAGTTATTACTGTCCTCAGTATTAACTGTGTGAACAGTATCAACTACTATGTATCTCATTTCTTCTTGACCAGTATTGAAAGATGATGTTCCTCCTTTTTGAGAGTGACAATTTGAATCACCTGCATTTAAATCCATGTAAGTGTTAAAGGATTTGGTTAGTTTGTCTATGTTGAATAGCCAATCTGGACCATTTCCTTGTTCATTAGGAACATTCTCATTAAAGGATACATTGATGCTTTCTTCAATTATCCTTAATCTTTTGTTGAACACTCTGTATGATTTGCTTTGAGTAGAGTATCCCACAAAGATTCCATCATCAGCTTTGCAATCAAACTTACCAATTTGTTCTCTTGTAATCAGAATAGTACAAGGACAACCAAATGATTTTAGGAAACTTATAGAAGGTTTTCTTTTGTTAAAAAGTTCATATGGTGTTTTGTAGTGTGGCTTAACTATTAATACTCTGTTCTGTACATAACATGCAGTATTAACAGCTTCAGCCCAGAAAGTGATTGGTAATTTTGAGTCTGCTAACATTGATTTTGCTGCTTCAATGATGGTTCTATTTCTTCTTTCAGCTACACCATTTTGTTGAGGAGTTCTAGTGAGTTGTATTGCCTGTCAATACCTTTAAGATCACAAAAGTTAATTAAGTTAGTATTTTTAAATATTGGGCCATTATCACATCTTATGGCTTTAACTTTTTGATCAGATGTGTTCTCCAGTTTAACAATTAAGTTCTTGATGAGTTCACTTGTTTCATCTTTTGACCTGAGAAAGAAAACCCATGTATATCTGGAAAAGTCATCAGTAATAACAAGACAATATTGTTTCTTTCCAATACTCATTACATTTGTAGGTCCAAAAAGGTCCATATGTAAGAGTTGTAAAGGAACAGAAATAGAGTTTATCATTTTGGACTTATGAGAAGACTTATGTTGTTTACCTTTTAGGCATGCAACACAGTGATGATCACACATGAATTGTTTTTGTGGTAGTCCAATTACCAAGTTCTTTCTTACTAAATTGTTCATGTTTTTAAAGTTTGTGTGACACATCCTTCTATGCCAAAGTTCTGATTCAGTAGTGTTTACCTTGGATATAAAATAGTTGACCTCATTTGAAGAAATGAGTTCTCCCCCTATATCCAGGCAATACACATTGTTTCTCCTTGAAGTTCTCAAAACTACATATTTTTCATCTAAAACAAAATCAGGAGAAAGAATGATGCACTCAATATCTGTAAAAAGAATCTTGTTCTTTTTATCACATACTTGAGACACACTGACAAGATTGTATTTTAGCTCAGCTACATAAAATACATCATCAAAAGTAATCTTACCATTAGTAACTGTACCCTTGCCTGAAATCTTACCTCCCTTTGGGTTCTCACCAAAGGCCACATATCCTCCATCAAATGATTTGAAATCTTTAAGAATTTGCAGATTTCCAGTCATGTGCCTTGAGCATCCACTATCAATGTGCCATGTTCTACCTTCTTCAGGGATCTGAATGCTCTGCACATGTAAGTAAAGGATCAGTTAAGTTTGGGAACCCAAGCTTTATATGTCTTGGGTTCATCCTTTGAGAAATCAGATTTAGAACAGTTAACTTTAAACATTTTTGGTACCCAAACCTTTTTAGTACTGGTGTTCTGTTTTACTACTGCCCTTTTAGAATTGGTACTGGTGTCTGAGTTCACTACTGATCTTGGTCTATACCCATGATATTTAGTTTTTGAATACTGTACTACTGATGGACCAGTAGTATTTGGGTACTTACCATTTTTTAGAATGACCAGTAGTGTTTTTGGCATTTGGTTTGGCTGTTGGCAGCAGTAGTATTTTTAAAATTAGGGTTTTTACCAGTAGTGTTTTGGTACTGATATCTAACAGCATTGTAATTAGGTTTAGGATCAGTAGTAAACCTGTTAGAGTTTCTACTGGTGTTGGAAAAATTAAAATATTTTTTATTTTGATTTGTTTTTCCATTATTTTTGAAATAATTGCTGTTGTTAGGGCTTCCAACTCTTTTATTTTGCACAAACCTTGGTGCATTTCTTCCAAATTTTAGTGTTTCAGATTTTTGAGATTTTATTTTATTTACTACTGATGGACCAGTAGTATCTTTTAACTTTTGTGTTTTTGCTTTTTCTTTAGAATTTTTAAATTCTTTGAACTCTTTACAGTTAATTGGATTGAAGTGACAATCCTTTGATAAATGGTTTACTTTGTTGCAAATAACACATCTCAATTTCTTATCCTTAGCACCTTCAGGTTTTCTTTGATCTAAGAGTTGACTTTTATTTCTTTCATTTCCCCTTCTTAAAATTTGTGGTATATTTTCTGCATTATATTTAGGAGAGTCTTCTTCACTTTGTGCTGTGTGAAAGCTTGTGTCAATTGAGTTTGTAGATTCAGTTTGAAAAATTGTAAATTCAATTGAGTCTGTAGTTTGATCATCATCAGAAGAATCATTTGATTCAGATGTTTCATTATTAGATTCAGTTTGATTTTCAATTTTTAATTCATTTATGATTCTTTCTGAACTATCTTTAAGTGGAGGAATGAATTTATAAGGAGGTGGTACAGCATGATATCCCACTCCATGCACAACTTTTTCAGTGGTTTGATTACTTGTTAATTCATTTACAATTTGAGAGCTTCTTTCAAATTTTTTAATGGTTAATTTGTTTTGCTCTAATTCCATTTGAAATTCTTCTAATTTGATTAAAGTTTCTTTTAATTTTAACTCAAGATGTTCTTTTTCATAGGTGGTTTGTAGCAATTCTTCTTTTATCTTTTGATCAGTTATTTTATAAATTTTAATTTGATTTTCAAGATCAGCTATACAACCATTATATTCAATTCTTCTGTTTCTATTTAGAATCATCTCTGCAAGTGTTTCTTTATTTAGTTTTTCTAAATCTTTATAAGCTTTAATGCATTCAGGAGTGCAAGATTTAGATTGTACCTTAGTAGGAGAGTCAGTGAAGGCCATGAGAGCTTGATTCTGTGCATGCTCCTCTGCTTGAAAGCTCCAGTCATAACCTTGTCCTTGTTGTGAAACAAGAGCAGTTGAGTTTGATCTTTTGTCTGGCTGAGGACATTCTTTAGCAAAGTGTCCAAGGTTGTTACAGTTGTAACATTTGACTTTAGTCTTGTCAAATCCAGCCTTGTCACCTTTGTTGAAGTTTAGGTTTGTTCTTCCAGTCCTCTTCAAGAACCTTTTGGTTCTAAGGCTCAGCATAGCCATCTGCCATTTAAGATCCATCTCTTCAAGATCATCATGATTCAGTTGTTCCAAATCATCACTAATTAGTGCAGTATGCACATGACTAGTGAAGAAGGATTCTCTTGCAGCATCTTCACAATCTGCAGCCTTTGCAGTTTCCTGACTTGTTCCTGTGCTAGACACAAAAGCAGCATTGTTTGAAGATAAATTAGGAGTTTTAGAACTTACCTCAGATTCAAACACTCTAAGCTCATTGTACAATTCATCCAGCTCCTTTTCTTCCAGGGCATCACCTTGTCTATATATGACTGTGTACATAGACCATTCTTCTCCAAGAGATCTGAGAAATTTTCTGTTGACATCATCATTGTCAGGTTTCACACCAACTTGATTCAATTCACCAATGAGTTTGTTGAATCTATCAAAGGTTTGAGATAGAGATTCATTCTTTTGGCCTTTGAAGTTTTCAAAGTCCTGCTTCAGTACAGACTTCATGTTTCTTTTGGTGCTTTTAGTGCCAACAAATCTCTTTTCCAGTGCCTGCCACAACACCTTTGCATCATCATATTCAACAAAGAGATGTTGATAGTCATTAGGAATGGCCAGAAGAAGAGTGCTTAGAGCTTTGAGTTCGATTCCTCTGTCTTTCTTCTCCTTTTCACACTTGAGTTTGTCTGCTTCAGTTGCAGAACTTGTTGCTTGACCAGGAACAGTTTTGTTTCCTTCGACAACGACTTCCCACATGGAGTAATCAGTAATAAGCAAGTATTGCTTAATACGATTCTTCCACATCCCAAAGTTATTGGGAGTGAGTATAGGGATTTTATTAGCTTGAGTACTTTCATTGTTATCAGTCATGATTAACAATTAGTGTGTTTTAAAAGATTAAAACTTTTTGTTGTTCTTAAAAGTCGTAGATCTAGAACCAATATGCTCTGATACCACTTGTCAGGATCGATTAACTATGAAGAGTTAATAAACACCTTTAGATCTAATTGATTATAGAAGTTACAGCGGATTAACACTATATCAATATAATTAAGAACGATGAACTGTAAGAACAATATGCGAAAATATTAAGAATACAGTTTCACAAAAAGCTTCAATGTATATTATTGATTAACAATACACACGTACGTTTACAATTCGTAAGGAACTATATATAATAGTCCTTGAAGCCTAACTATTTACCCTAGTTATTCTAGGACTTGATTTACATCGAATAATAAAAGATATACATTGAATTACATTCTATAACTAACTTTACGAAGATCATCTCGGACTCTGATATGTTTCCAAAACGTGTACCAGTAGTAACTGCAATCACCAGTAGTAAATTTGCATCGTCAGTAGTAACTCTGGTGACCAGTAGTAAGTCCAAAACCAACGTCAGTAGTAACTACTAAGATCAGTAGTATCTTCAATATGTTCTTGATCAGTAGTAACTAAGTTATAGACTTCATCAGTATCAACTCATCAGTAGTAAATGGTTCTGCCCCATCAGTATCAACCATAGTATTTATCAGTAATAACCATGATCAGTACTAACTGCAGCATCAGTAATAAGTTGATCTGTGATCTGCTCCAACACCAATAACAGGGAGCAAAATCCATGAATTTAAAGACAATTTTCAAGAAATCCATCATAGAAACTTGGGAAACGTAAAATCACATAAATAGATAAATTGTTGAGTAAAAAAACAGAAAGTATTCCGGACGGTTTCAAACTTGAACGAGCCCAAACGAGTTGAGTCCGAGCCTGCAAATTACGTAACGAGCCCATTTACACTCCTACATGCAAGAAAAGAATTTTAACAAAAAACCCTCAATTTTTGACAAAAATCTGAAACCATGACACTACGAATCGAACCCAATAAGAAATAAACTTTGAAATGGTTTGTCATTAAAGTTGAATAATTTAAAACAACTAATTTTGTACCTTATCGAGAAACTGGATTGTAGGTTATTGGTGTCATCAAAATCAACACAAAAATAAGCTTTCTCATTGCAAATGATAGTAAAATCATTTAAAACCTTTTGTTGATTATAACCATGGTCAGATGATATCATCTGCAACTCTGCAAGACTGCAACTGATTATATTTTGTTGTCTTGTGATGTTTTAAACTGTTTCTCTCTCAAGAACTCGAGTGAGAGATAGAAGATAATTAATGAATCCATTATTAACCTGCAAAAAGTAAAAGATTATAAAACATTATTAAGAAATTAAAAGATAATAATTTATGTGATCTTGAAGTATAAAGAAACAATTTTGGACGATACCCACAAGCAAAGATTGGAATTAAAGATGAAAACTAACTTCAAAAACTGTTATTTTATGTGGGTTATCCTATTTTTTTCTGGGCATTTTATGTGGGTATTAAAGATTAACAGCAGATAAATTAAGTAACCGATATGAAAATTGGGAACAAAAGCTAGTGCACACTAACATTTGTCATTAAAGATTTGAACTTTATTGAAGAAAATTCCAAACATAAGTTATAAAAACCTCAACTTTAGTTGCATACAGTTGGAAAGAGTTCCAAACAAGAAACTAAGCCAGATTTCAAAAGTCAAATCTTTGGGTAATGCTAGTCAACAGTAGATCATAACCATATGGAAAATTTTAAAACTTAAAAAATTCAAGAAAAAGTTTAAAGATTTAAATGTGTTTATCTATATGTTTATGATTAAAAAATATAAATAATATTTGAAGAAGAGATCATAAAATTACAAATTTAAAACTTGTATGCAATTAAAGGTTGGATTTTTACATCAAAAACGGGTAAAGACGAAATTTGAAAAGTAAACCACCAGAAAGTAAGGAACTTTCAAGAAAAAATGGCCAAAATTCAAGAAAAAGGTGAGGAAATAAGGAAATTTGTTGACTTTTGAGGTCAACTGGGAAAATGGAAGTGAAAATAAGGGGGAAAAGAAAGGAAATTGTGGAGAAGATAAACATGAAATTGAATAAAGTGAGTTACACTCACAAATGAAAGGGAGCATCAGGTTCTTGTGCCCACCAAAAACAAATTTGTATCCATTCAACACCATTGATTCATCGTTCATATATGAATATGCGTGTTTCTGTGTGTGTTTGTGTGTGTGTTTGTGTGTGTGTGAGAGAGAGAGGGGATTTTGGGTAGTGTTTAAAGGTGTTTTGAGTGTGTTGAAGTCTTGAAGAGGGCAGCAACTATATTTCTTTTCTTTATTAATGATATTTTTGGACATGGTTACCTTAGTGAAATGACGGATTTACCCTTCACCTTCACAAGATTATTTTTTTCTCTTTTCTCTTCCCCACACGACAAGACCTCTCTAGACTCTACCTCTCAAGTCTCACCTTACTTCAAAGTTACAAGTTCTTTCTTTTTGTATTCTGGTTAATAAGAGACTTTTTTTAGTTGAGTTGCTCGGAATATATGTAGTACTTAATTTAAATATAATCGTGTCTGCCAATGTAAAAAATGTTTATATAGGAAAGTAACCATACCAATTATCTTTGTGAGATTATATTGATGCACTTATCGCTAGACAATCATGTGATGATTAGCTAGTTAAAGTTACATCTAAAACTTCTAAATATCATTTGATAAATGATATACTACCTCTGTATCAAAATACTCACAAAAGATTATTTCGATGCATTTATGTAGTATTTGACAAGCCTTAAACTACGGATGTGATATCTACGCCATAAAATTATTTTATTCACAGTACTTGACAAGTGTTAATCAAAACATATATTTATTTGCAGGTGATCTGTTTTTTTTAAACCTCTTTCCTTTGCACTAAATTTAGTGTAATCTATCTTCTATTTTTTTCATTAATAACAATAGTGTGAAGCTTTGTATATGCATTAGAGAGAAATTTTAAGAACTTTTACATATAAATTGTATAGAAACATATTAAATTTATAAATTAAAGATGATACTAGCAAAAACAACATTCACAATTTGTTCCATTTTGTTGTGGGGGTCGGCCGGCGGGTTAGTTAAAAGTGTGGCGGTCCATTAGCCACTTATTTCCTAATATAATATCCCTCTTGTTTTCAACTTCAAAAAGAATTGTTTATTAAATAGTTATTGATAGTGTATCACTTCTCCGTAACGTTGCATGATCAACGACATGCAAGGTGGTAAACTCATAACGATCAAAACGACGACGTTAGAAGCAAAGCCCGAGGGCATTGGAAATGTAAGCGGGTCTTCGGGGTCGTCTGTATGCGCATTAAATGTGAGACGGCGCAGAAGCGTGTAACGAGCTTTTACCCAGCGGATAATAAGGGTTTGGGGGTCCGTATTGTCCGGAGGACCTTAGCAATACACGGACCGAAGGATGAACCCTCAAGAGTCCCGCCAAAACCCTCCGCCCATAAATAAGAGATCTTCAGGCCGGTAAGCGACACACAATACTCGTTCTATTACTTCATTATCCCTTCCGCCTTATTCTCCATAATTGATACAAACCTAACCACTTCGCATTCAATACATTCGACCATCTTATCTCATAAATACGAATACTGACTTAAGCTTCGGAGTGTCTTCACGAGGTGACCCTCGTGGGACTTCTGCCTTAGGGTTCCTTTCGTGTTTGATTCGCAGGTTTCAGGACGAAGCAATATACCGTTCGTCTACGGAGAAACTAGGTTTCAACATTTGGCGCCATCCGTGGGACCACAAACTAAATGGCCCTCGAGTCAACGCCACAGGGAGGAAATCATTCAACTCCACCGAGGAATGATCCTACTCCGTCGTTCTCTACTTCGGCCTTCGTTAATGCAACAACTTGTCCTCCTCCTTCCGGATCGGGGAAGGATGACCCCACAAGGGAAGAAATTGAGGAATTCAACCTCTTCTGCCGGTTTAGAAAGCTGCGAGACTTGGAAAAAAGTCGAAGGAAACCGGCGGAAGGAGTGAGTGGAGTAGGTAGAACCTTAACTTATTCTAGTGAAGAATCTACCCAAGAAGAATCCGCGGAGGAAGTTTACAAAGAAGAAACTCCCCCAAGGCGGACCCGGAGTCGGGAGTCAGGAAGAGAGAGACGGGGAAGGCAAACTCCGGAGAGGAGAAGAAGGCGAACTCCTGAGAGGAGAAGAGAATCAACCCCGGAGAGGAGAAGAGAACAGACGCCGAATGCAGGAAGAGAAAGATCTGCCCCACGGCACTCCCCGGAACCCCGAAGCTTCCGATCTCCGTTCACCGACGATATCAATGAAATGCCAATTCCTCCGGGCCTTAAAGGGCCTAGGGTCAAATCCTATGACGGAACCGGAGATCCAGATGACCACGTGGCCAGCTTTCGATGGGCTATAAGAATGATACCTATGAACCAGAAGTTGTGGTGCTTATTCTTCGCATGAACCTTAGAAGGTTCTGCTCGGTACTGGCTATCCAGTTTACCACAAAGAAGCATAGCTAGCTTCGAAGAACTGGTCACCCAATTTAGTCATAGCTTTCAAACCCCGGTCAAGTGTTAAGGGTCAGGCCCTAGCCGATTTCCTGGTGGAAATGCCTGATGACGAAATTGTGTTAAGTGCGCAAGAAGGATCCGCTGATGCCCTGCAGAAAGAAAATACAGAAAGATGTATACGCTGGAGGATGCATACTGATGGGGCAGCAGGAGCGGATGGTTGTGGCGCAGGAATCATCATAACAGGCCCAAACGAAGAAAGAGTAACGTACGCCCTCCGTTTCGACTTCAAGTGTTCAAACAACGAGTCCGAGTACGAAGCGTTGTTAGCAGGCCTCGGCCTGGCCAGAACCATGAAGATAAGAGATATTGAGGTTTTTATGGATTCCATGTTGGTGGTGAACCAGGTTAAGGGGGTGTACGAAGCAAAAGAAGTTAATATGAAGAAGTATCTAGCAAAGGCCAAAGAGTTGATTGCTTGGTTCGAGAAGTTCAGTATTCAACAGGTCTCGAGGACTAGAAATAAGGAAGCCGACGCGTTAAGCAAAATGGCGTCCATGCTATACTATCACCTGACTAAGGAGGTCCTGGTCAAAGTGTTACCGAGTCGAAGTATAGCAGAAGAAGAGCAAGTGCTGGAGGTGGAAACGGAAACTGAATGTTGGATGACACCTATACGAAAGTATATACAAGATAAAGTACTCCCAGACAACGGCAGTGAAGCAAGAAAAGTGCGGATGAACGCAGGGAAGTACATGATAAGCGAAGGGAGATTGTATCGAAGAGGCTTTTCTACGCCGTGGTTAAGGTGCCTCATCAAGAGAGAAAGCGAAGAAGCAATAGTTGAGGTGCACGAAGGCATCTGCAGCTCCCATTCGGGACCGAGAGTCTTGACCCAAAAGCTGCTCAGGTCAGGATACTTTTGGCCCCAAATGTCTAAAGATACGGAGGAATATATTAAGAAATGCCCAAGCTGCCAAACGTACTCAAACGTACCAGCAACACCTCCAGTTAACCTAACGAGCATCCACAGCCCATGGCCGTTCTATCAATGGGGAATCGATATCGTGGGACCTTTCCCTAAAGCTCCGGGAGGTTTATAATTCTTAGTGGTGGTGGTGGACTATTTCACTAAGTGGGTGGAAGCCGAAGCATTGGCATGCATTTCAGGATCGAAGATAGTAAAATTCGTTTGGAGGCAAATCATTTGTCGATTCGGCCTTCCTCATACCATCGTGAGTGATAATGGAAAACAATTCTCTGACAACCCTTTTCGAGAATGGTGTGAGAAGTCCAGAATTCGTCAGAACTTCAACTCCGTCGCACACCCTCAGGCGAATGGGCAGACGGAAGTTACCAACAGGACGATCGTAAAGGGAATTAAAACCCAATTGGACAGGTCGAAGAAGGGATGGGTGGACGAACTGCAAAATGTCTTATGGGCATACCGCACGACGATACAAAGCTCAACTAAAGAAACGCCGTTTAGCTTGGTTTACGGTACGGAGGCAGTTATTCCATTGGAGGTAGCCATACCATCTCCGAGGGTAGAGAATTTTCGTCTGGAGGGAAGTGAAGAAGCACTGAGGTTCAACCTTGATTTGGTGGACGAGCGGAGAGAAAATGCGAAGCTCCGTCAGGCGGCGTACAAATCCTTGACGGTGGCTTATTATAATCGGAAGATCCGGAACACGGCTTGCAAGGTAGGGGATCTAGTACTCCGTAAGAATGAAGCAAGTTTGCAGATTAAGCCGGGTAAGCTTTGCCCAAATTGGGAAGGGCCATACATGGTTAGGGAAGCAAGGAGGAACAATTCTTACATCATCGAAACCCTCGCAGGATCGTTAATCCCACGAACATGGAATATGCGGAACCTACGAAAGTTTCATTTTTAGCGCGGCGGGATGAAGAAGTTTCCTTAGGTTATTTATGTTTATTTCTATTCGTATTGAGTTATCAAGCGTTCATGTTGTACGATTCGTAAATTGTAGAACATGTTGAGCACTATATTAGTAAACCTTTCGTAAAAGGTTCTTTTGTTTATCTTAGCCTTTGATAATTGCGGCAATAATGGCGCAAATAGAAAACGAACATCGACGAAGTACTCATAGCTATGAGTAGGCTTCGGAACTTCCAAAGGAAAATACGAAGCCTACTTCCGGACGAAAACCGGATTAACGAAGCGAAACTAGTTGAAACTTCTATACTATGTGGGGGACGCCCTACTAAGTATGAAAACACGAAGCAGTAGCATTTTATATAAACAAATGTAAAAGCTAAAAGAAAATATCATATTCCATGATGATCCAATAGATCATTTTGTTACAAAAGGGGGGATCATATTCCCATTACAAAAAAAAAAAAAAACAAACGAAATAACCCTAATGCCTAAGGGTTCAGATTGCGGCTGGAACTCTCCCCGATGTCTTCCGGTCCGGAAGGTAGACCATTCACTAACTTCTTCACTTCATCCAAGCTAACAATACCCTCCTCCAAAGAACGCATCAAGTCATAATCGGAAGCAACCAATTGATTGAAGAGGGTCATAATGTTGTTCTCCGCATTAGGGTGATTGTGCACCAACGAGCGAGAACCAAGTAAGTCCTGGTACTCCTGATGAGTATCTAGGCAACCTTGATAACGACCCAGGTTCATGCTCTCTTCCTGAAGAGCAACGTTTCGGTTCACAAAGTCATCGGAGGATAAGAAAACTTGAATCATTCCGGAAACCCCCTTCTGCATTAGCCATAAGAAATTTTCACGGTTAACACCTGCCGACACCCTTCGGTCTTCGACCTCACGCTTCAACACTTCACAATCAGACGAAACCTTTGCAAGGTTGCGTTCCACCTCTCGGAACTGCAAATCTTTGTCGATAGCAGCACTCTCAAGCTCAGCAATTCTAGCTCCGGAGGAATTCTGTTGCCCCTCTAGCTCCTCAATTCGTTCCCTCAACTTAGTATTCTCCGCAGAAAGATGCTCGAATGATTCCGATAGTTGTTTCTTGCTTTCAGCTTCTTTGGCATAGAGGGATTTACATTCCACCATTAGTTTCTCCAGGCGGTCCAAATCCTAAGTCTGGTCGGCAAATACCCGTTCGCGACGAGTATGGTGCTCCTGAAGCGAAAAGAGCATCTCAACGGTGCCCAGTAAGTTGTTCTTCATCTTCGCAAAAGTATCAGCCTCAGAGACATGAGTAATGGGCGTCGGAGATACAGTAACCACAGGTTGGAATTTGGGGGGAGCAATGAAGGAGCCACTTCGGGTGACCAGAGGGTTGACATCAGCGGCTGAAGAGCTCCTCAAGGGGTCGGAACCGGTGGAAAGTGCAGCTCCTGTTTAGGAAAATCAGGAAGGAAAACATGTAAGTGTGAAAATCAAAAGAAGCATACGATAAGTTGTACCGCACATATACTTGTAAACGGAATATTTGGAAGCGAAAACTGACTCTTGGTCGGACGAGGGGTGTAAAGGCTTCGGGCAGATAGTGACGATCCGACACTGGCACCAAGTAAGCGGCTACTAAAACGAGCTAGGGCAGATGGCCCCGACGATACGGGAGGAAGTCTTGGAATTGGCACAGAGATGGGCCGCATGGTATCAACATCAATTACGGGGGGGACAGTCGATGCAGGCCCCTCGCCAGAAAAAGCAGCGGAACTCATCACTACAGTTGAAGTCGAAATTGGAACGTCGGAAGCAATAATACATCTGGTAAATCTGCAGCAGAGCATTTATAGGTTAAAATGAGAAAAGTAATCTTTAAAGTAGTAAGCTTTTTACCTTCTAAAAGCACCCTTCGACGCTTCGGAGAAGAGGACTGAACATCTTCAGCAACGTTTCTTAGTCGAGCCGTTTTCTCCATAGAGCCGGAAGGATTTTCAGACCGCTTCCTTCGAAGCCTTTGAAAGCTTGGTTGCGGTTCTGGAGATGCTGCATCTTCACCTACAAGTTCATCACCAGTGGAAGGATCAATCTCAACCCCTTGCACAACTACGTGCTCTTCAGACTCCTGGAAGGACTCGGACGGTTCTCGAGTGGCTTCGGAACTTGCACTCTCCGTAGAAGGAGGGAGAAAAGGGGTTATCGGACCGTTAATGACGGAAACAGTACCCTTCGGGGGTTTACTTTTATCCATTTCCAGACGTTTCAACAGAGACACATGATGACCGTTAATCTGCCAGATAGGGCGAACATTCCGGATAAGGTAAAATGGACTTAGGTCAGCCATGCCCAAAAATGTTTCATCAGGATCCTCCCAAACAAGTCTCGCAGAAGACAAACCCCCAATATAGCTTTTTTCTTCGAGTGTAACTTCTGGAAGGGGATCGGAAGGTCTTTCCGTAACCACTCCCCATGGCAGGGCAACGTCATTAAAGGCAGATCTTTTCACAAAAAGAAACCCGAACTTCCAATCGTGAATAGAGTCTTTCAGGCATGAAACACACTCCACCTGCCTTGGCGATGAGCGAAGGTGGCCCAGTCAGATCGGCCTGCCACAATGTAGAGGTATCGAAATAATTTCACGGAGAGAGGAACGCCTAGAGCACGACACAGCATAATAAACCCAATAACCTTCCGGAGGGCGTTGGGTACGAGCTGTGCGATATGGAGACCAAGATCTTGCAGAACGGTGAGAATGAAGTTGTCGACAGGAAAGCGAATACCGCCGTATAGAAACTGAAGGTATATGGGTTCATAGCCTACAGGAGCGGATCTTATGGTGTCATCCTCACCCGGAACGCGGAGATCAAATTGGGGATCAATATGGAATTCTGAGATGATTTGGGGGAGGTCAGAAGCTTTTAGGGAACAAAAGGTGTTCATCGCGGTTCGTACAGATCGGGCAGATTTGTCAGTTTTTTGTGTTTGCTTATCTTTCTTCATAACGTCAATGAACAAAGAAAAGGCAAAAGGGGGAAGAAAGGGGAGCGTAGTAAGAAGGTGTGAAAAGACGGTGAAGAAGGAAACATGATATATATAAGGACGGAATGTCAAAAGGCGCTTGGGGTATCTTAAAAAACCTAACGGTCGAAACGTCACCTCAACAACGGTAATTTTTTAGAACTCTCCTTCCAACGGTAACTTTCTACAAAGTAGTCCGTAGTGACGATTAAAGAGTTTAGTTAAAACAAGACAACTATGGTTAAGTCTTGCCTTAACTAGAGGGACTTGATAGTGTACCACCTCTCCGTAACGTTGCATGATCAACGGCATGCAAGGTGGTAAACTCATAACGATCAAAACGACGACGTTAGAAGCAAAGCCCGAGGGCATTGGAAATGTAAGCGGGTCTTCGGGGTCGTCTGTATGCGCATTAAATGCGAGACGGCGTAGAAGCGTGTAACGAGCTTTTACCCAGCGGATAATAAGGGTTCGGGGGTCCGTATTGTCCGGAGGACCTTAGCAATACACGGACCGAAGGATGAACCCTCAAGAATCCCGCCAAAACCCTCCGTCCATAAATAAGAGATCTTCAGGCCGGTAAGCGACACACAATACTCGTTCTATTACTTCATTATCCCTTCCGCCTTATTCTCAATAATTGATACAAACCTAACCACTTCGCATTCAATACATTCGACCATCTTATCTCATAAATACGAATACTGACTTAAGCTTCAGAGTGTCTTCACGAGGTGACCCTTGTGGGACTTGTGACTTAAGGTTCCTTTCGTGTTTGATTCGTAGGTTTCAGGACGAAGCAATATACCGTTCGTCTACAAAGAAACTAGGTTTCAACCGTTATAGATTAACATTAAGTAATACGTCACATTTTTAGAAAAAATGGAACCTAAGCAACCTAATGGCCATTTCCATTAATAACCAAAATATATATTTACCTAAACATAACCAAAGAAAATACTATAAACAAAGTAATTTGCTATATAATAATTTTTTTATTTTTTATTGTTTAATTAACTATGGGCCTAGGCAAAAAGTATATTGAGGGGAAGTAAAAGTAATAACACTAGAGGAATGGTCTATTAGATTAATAAAGTGAGCTTTTATTTTTTATTGTTTAATTAACTATGGGCCTAGGCAAAAAGTATATTGAGGGGGAAGTAAAAGTAATAACATTGGCCCGTAGTTGCATGGTGTTGAGTTTTGTAGAATTTATATGGAAATAGTCTATCTATCTATATTTATATGGGAGTATGATTTTCTACCAATTATCTCTTGCATATTCTTATTTGAAATGATTAAATATTGTTGTTGTTATTAAGCATCAAGAACAGTACTTTGTTAGATTATTATTTTAAAAAAAAAAAAAATATATATTTCTGTTATAAGGGCTCCCTGAAGTGGCTGAGCTTATGCTCATAGTGTATGCGACCTAAACATTATCGTTTTCGTTTCTTAACATTCATTTTGTCATCTAGAAAATATTTATTTAAGGAAAATATCAAACATGTGATAGATACAAGTAATCCGGTAACAGGAAATCGCTGCAAAATATGTTGCAAAAACAGTTTCTTTCAAAACAAAAAATAATGATGAATTCCAGAAAGTGATTGCAACAAATAGTCAATGATATGATGCAAGAAATGCACTAAGTTATAAGAAGTCAATGACGTGTCATAATTTATGGTTTAACTTAGACTTCTATTGAAGTATCCACTAAATGACACAGTAGTGACCACTTTAAAGTTGATAGCAAACTACACAAGCACAACTAATTTTACAATGATAATGTTGATATATATTTACTAAGATCACTATCTTTTGAACGGGTATTTTCGTAATGATGGGCTGGCATAGGATTGTGAAATTTTACTCTTTTATCATTGTTCTGACCGTTTTTGAATCTTTCCTTGGCAATGTTATTAATGTTTACTTAGGGAAGAAATCAAATCATGACTTTTGAGAGATCAGTTCAAACATTTTTACCATTATACCTAGCCGTGCACACAAACCGGTTATTGACCAAAACGGTTTCGGGATTGACCCAAACCGGTTTTGGTCAACACCGGTCAAAACCGGTTTACGCCTAAAACCGGTTCGGTTTCTAGCCGGTTCCGGTCCTCGAAAACACTAACCGGTCTAACCGGTTTCGGTTTGTAACCGGTATCAAAAACCGGTTTCACCGGTTTGGCTATAATAGGATTCATTTTTTACCGCAATACGAGTACAAACTTAAATTACAAAATATAGAATAAAAAAGGTTAAAGTACTAAAATATTGCTAGTCTTTACTCATAAGACTAATAAAGTGATTATAATTCACCTACATAATCCGATAATCGTGATTACAATTCACTTATGATCATTTTATATTCACATATACTTGCCAACAAATTAGTAGCATGAAAGCTGACATTCTAACTGACACACGTGAAAACAATATCTCTTCACTATTCACTTTCTCAACGGGAAATACAAGTGAACTTAGGGGTGATTATCAGGCCAAAACCGAACTGAACCGATAGAACCGATAACGATGAATTTTCGAAACCGAAACCGAACCGATAACATGTTATCGGTTTCGGTTCGGTTCGGTTATTTTTAAGCCAAATGTTCATCCTTTTCCAACAACCAAACCGAACCGATAGAACCGATAATGGTGAATTTTCAAAACCGAAACCGAACCGATAACATGTTATCGGTTTCGGTTCGGTTCGGTTTCAGTCGGTTTTCGGTTCGGTTTTTTCGGTCCAAATGCTCACCCCTAAGTGAACCTAACTCGTGCATTTTCTAGGTTTCTAAGTCGTTTTCCTATTATAATTTAGGTCGAGTTGTCGTTTCTTGCTTTAACCAAAACATAATTGGACATAACATATGCAAGTTCCCTTAGGTATGTTTGCATACATATAGAGTCTTGAGTTACATCTCAATGTCCCAATCATTCAACCATATTTCTTTGAACTATTCATGTTGTTCCTCCTACCATTGCCTCCCATACTTCATGCCTACCCTATATGGGTAAGGTTAGATTTGATGCTACATATATCCCTCCAAATGCTATATGTATATTAAAAACTCAATCTATTAAAGCAAAATAGTTAGCATATAACCTTTTTTATTCTATTTTTTGTAGTATAAGTTTGTAAATAGTAAAACAAAAAATGTATTTACAATTTAAAACTGAAATTAGACTTAGTTTTCTTAACAAACAAATACGAACACGAACACTTGAGTTCGTTCATTTAAGTGTTTGTGAACCGTTAATAAACACTTTTTTTTCTCAACAAACGAACACGAACACGAACTAGTAATCGTACGTGCGAGTAGGAAGAAAATATAAAAAGAAATATCATTTCCAAAGTATGATAAACTTAAGTAAAAATTTATAATTTGAAATTAGGTATGGAATTGTTTTATTCAGTCAAAATTGCGGTTGATTGCATCAGAAACCAATATTAAGCAACAACAATCCCCTTTCACCGTCGTTTTCCATTGTTTTCCATTCGGTTCCATCATCAATTTCTGGCTACCAGCATTACACTTTGTAGTAGGTTCGCTGGATCCCTAAACCTATACTTCTCCGATCAATTCCAGAGAGCTGAATCTCCCTCGGTGGTAATTAACGAGAAATTAAATCATAATTCTCCCGTACGAAGCTCACATACCACGCAATCGATTCAATTAACAAGATCCGAATCTCAATTTGATCGATTGTATGAGAGAATGAATAGTGTATGTGCAAGTTAGGGTGTGAAAAAAATGTCTGGTGGCGATCACAGCGATGGCGCTATATTATTGCGATCGAGTTCTTCGTCTTCAGACAAGGATTTAGAAGGACAAAATTCATCTTCGAAATCATCTGCAAGGAGTCCTAAAAGCATTAAGGATATATGGAATCGACTGGATCGAGCTTTTTCCGGTAAACGTCTTAGTATTAAGCGCCGGTCTCCGAGGGAACGTTGGTCGCCTAGGGATCATTTATCTCCTAGAGGAAGTAGCAGTGGCGGTGGTGGTGATGATGATATTCTCGGAGACGGTGCTCCTCCGGAATGGGCGTTGCTGCTTATCGGATGTCTTCTCGGCGTTGCCACCGGTCTATGTGTAGCTGCCTTCAATCGTGGGGTAATTATTTATTCACTTGTATGAATTATATGTATTTTATAGATCTGATGCGATATGGTGGAAATATCAATGTTTCAAAACAATGTAACAAAAACACTCTAATTTCACTAGTTAGAAATTGCTGCCTGCTATAACAGATGCTTGCAGAACTAGACAAAATAGAGAATGCATCCAGCTAGCATTTTACTTCTTGTGCTCAAATTAGCGCATAGTTCAGGGGGGCGTTTGGTTAGAGGGTATGAGAGGTTGATGTTTGGTTAGTGGGTTATAAATCCAGTCACAGAAGGAGTTATAGTTGGAATATACAACTATAACACATATGCTTTCACTTAAACAAACAACTTATGCCCGAATTTGAGCTATAATTAGTATTATTTTCTAATTAAACCACAAATTTGTGTTATAAAATACATTTTATTTGATTAAATACAGGTACATGTAATACACGGGTGGGCATGGGCTGGTACACCAAACGAGGGTGCTGCTTGGTTACGGTTACAACGACTAGCTGACACCTGGCATAGGATACTGTTAATTCCAGTTACAGGAGGAGTTATAGTTGGAATGTTACACGGTTTACTTGAAATATTAGAGCAAATAAAACAGTCAACTCCTGGAAACGGGTCAAGTTTTCTTTCTGGATTCTTTCCAACAGTTAAAGCTATACAAGCTGCTGTTACATTGGGAACGGGCTGTTCTTTGGGCCCGGAAGGCCCGAGTGTAGATATTGGAAAATCATGTGCCAATGGTTGCTCTTTGGTGATGGAAAATAATAAGGAAAGAAGGATAGCTCTTGTTGCAGCTGGTTCTGCTGCTGGCATTGCTTCAGGTTTTTGAATAATTTTTTTTTTTTAATTTTTTAATTGCTAAAATGGACCATAAAAGGTTTTGATTTTGTGTGTTGTTTGTTTTAGGATTTAATGCAGCAGTTGCTGGTTCTTTCTTCGCAATTGAGACTGTTTTAAGACCGTTGCGTGCTGAAAACTCTCCTCCGTTTACAACTGCAATGATTATATTGGCTTCTGTTATTTCTTCTACTGTCTCAAATGCTGTTCTTGGTGAAAAGCAGGCCTTCACAGTGCCCCAATATGATTTGAAATCAGCTGCTGGTATTTATCATTCCTTACATGTGTGTGTGTGTGTATGTGTGTATATGTGTGTGTGTGTAGGGAGAGAGAGTGAGAGGTAGGAGCAAATAAAAAGGCATAAATTTGTAGAATGGGTGGGAAGGATTCTGGTGCTGACACGTGTCATTTTGTGCATCATGGAAAATCGTGTATCACAACACGTATCGTTTGGTTGGGACACGTGTCATACGATGCACAAAAATGACATGTGTCAGCACCAAAATCCTTCCCATCGTTTCTACAAACTTTAACTCTTTTTCGTCAAACTTTGCATATGCATAACTATATAAGTATAAGTATATATAATACATATATATAGTTATATATAGGTGTGAGCATTTGGGCCGAAAAACCCCCGAACCGAACCAAAAATCGACTGAAATCGAACCGAAAACATGTAATTGGCTCGGTTTTGTAATTTCATATTTTTCGGTTTCGGTCCTGTTCGGTTTTGGTCCGGTCCTCGGATAGGGGTGAGCACTTGGGCTGAAAAAACCAAAACGGAAACTGAACCGAAACCGAAAACATGTAAAAGGTTTGGTTTTGAAAATCCATTATTATCGGTTTCATCACGGTTCGGTTTCTGGACCGCTCACCCCTATTTAGACTAGGGGTGAGCACGGTCCAGATACCGACCGAAACCGAAAATAATAGAATTTTCAAAACCGAAATTTAACAGATTACATGTTTCAGGTTTCGGTTCGGTTTAAGTTTTTTTTAGCACAAATGCTCACCCCTATCCAAAGACTGAACCAAAACCGAAAATGATAAAATCTTCAAAACCAAACCGAAAACATGTTTTTTCAGCCCAAATGCTCATCCCTACTACCTATATATACACAATGTTCAAAACTTCAAATCATAAATTTCATTTTTTATATATGCAGAGCTACCTTTATACCTAATATTAGGCATGCTATGCGGAGTAGTTAGTGTCCTATTCACCCGTTTGGTAACATGGTTCAACAACGCATTCGAATACATAAAAGACCGGTTTGGCCTTCCTAGTGTAGTCACACCAGCTTTAGGCGGTTTAGGGGCTGGAATAATAGCCCTAAAATACCCTGGAGTTTTATACTGGGGGTTCACAAATGTGGATGAAATTTTACATACTGGAAAGATAGCTTCAGCTCCTGGAATTTGGCTGTTGGCACAACTAGCTGCAGCTAAAGTTGTTGCAACCGCTTTGTGTAAAGGCTCGGGGTTAGTTGGTGGGATGTATGCACCGAGTTTGATGATCGGTGCAGCCGTTGGTGCGGTTTTTGGTGGTTCGGCTGGTGAGTTGATTAATAATGCTATTCCTGGGAATACTGCTATTGCTGAGCCACAAGCGTATGCGTTGGTAATTATTATTATTTTTTTAATTTTTTTTAGGCCAAATGTTCATCATTTTCAGAAGACCGAACCGAACCGAAACCAATAGAACCAAAAACGAAAATGATGAATTTTCAAAACCGAAACCGAACCGGTAACATGTTATTTGTTTTGGTTCGGTTCGGATTCGGTCGGTTTTCGGTTTGGTTTTTTCAGTCCAAATGCTCACCCCTAGTTCTCGGTCCAGTTTGCACAACTTGGTTGATCATTAAAAGATGGTTTTGTGTCCTGATTGGATTACCTAGAGATGTTTTTTTTTTTAATTTTTATAGAATAATCATTGTTTCAAAAATGGCCATTTTTAAATAAAACATGTTAAAATTTATATTCAAACAGGCACTTTATATATACATAAACTTAATAAAAAATAAAAACAAACAGGGCCTAAGTTAGGCCCTGTTTGTTTTTATTTTTTATTAAGTTTATGTATATATAAAGTGTCTGTTTGAATATATATAGTATATATTGATTAAGCAGTTACTAAATGATTGTTGTTTGTTTTTTGTGCTGAATAAACTATTAAAATAACTATAAATTACCAATTTAACCCTCTATCTAAAATATGAGGAATAAATATAAATGGTTGTTTAATAAAAAGTTTATGAAGTAAAAAAATATATTTTTATAAAAACCATTAAATATCGTTTAGAAACTTCATGTACACAATTAACAAAACTTTATTAACAAAACATAATGCTTGTGGAAATTTCTTTTTATAATAAAACTTTACTATAGTTTGTTTAAACTAATTGTTACACCGTTTAAAAACTTTATTAGATAATAGTACCATATTTTGTTATAATACAATTTGATATATCAAGATCAGAAAAAAAGTTGCAAAAAAAAAAAATGCTTGTGAATTTTTTTTTTTTTATAATAACGATAATAATGTTAAAAGTAAATTATACATGTGGTCGTGGGAAACAAAAGGCACTAGTGGAATATTTTTTAAACTTTGATGACTTAATGGGGAGACTCTCATCCCTACCACTTTTCACATTCAGCCACTCTTTTTAAATAAGACAATAAACAAACAAACCTTAGACGACTTAATGGGTTAAGTTATATTCATATTAAGCCCATTAAGTCTAAATCAAACACTACCTTAGATTAATACATAATGATAAGGGAAAATGTCATAAAATAGCAATATACTTTAGGAAGTGGTCCGTTTAAGTAATTAATAATTATAACTTGTTAATTTCCATTTTGGTAATTATGGCGTTAAAAATCTTAAAAAAGGGTGGTGATTTGCTCAAGGAAGAGATCTATTCATACAAGGAAATATAAAACCAAATTGATAATTCTACCCCTAAACATAATTTAGTTCCAACATGAAAATGTCAAATTAAGGGGTAAGATTGTCCACTTCCTTTTAATTTCCTTGCAAGAATTAATTTATTCCTTAACCAAATAATGCCAAAAAAGACTTTCTTTAATTACAAAATCGGGACTAAAAAAAAATTCAGTTATCAAAGTAAGTCGGCTCAAAACTTGTAATTACCAAAACGGGCATTGTATAGTTGTAATCACCAAAATAACTGAAACTCGTTATTATTTTATCCAAAAAAACTAATTTTTAAATTTTGTGTTCATATTATGAGTAGAATTATATATTGTAGGTTGGAATGGCTGCAACTTTGGCTTCGGTTTGTTCTGTTCCATTGACTTCGGTTTTACTTCTGTTTGAGCTGACAAAGGATTATAGAATTTTACTTCCACTCATGGTAATTCTATAACTGAATTATGTATTTATTAAAAAAATAAATAAATAAAATTTCGGTTTGTGTTAATAAATTTGGTTTGACTGTTGACTTTTTAGGGGGCGGTTGGGTTAGCAATATGGGTACCATCTGTAGCAAACCAGTCGAAAGAAAACGACGGTTCTGATACAAGAAGAGGTTATTCTATGCTTTCACCAGTTGATAAATTTGAAAATTGGAGACAAACTGGTGATGATGATTTAGAACTTTGTATCATGGGGCCAGATGATAACCATGAACCAGTCGATGAGGATATTATTCTTGAGGATTTAAAGGTTTTTATTTTCTTTTTTAAATATGGAATATATGCGGTTTTGTTTGTATCAAATCTGATAAAATACATGCATAATGACGGGAAAAGGTTTAACTTTTTGACTGTTCGATCATTTTGAACTTCACAAAACATCTGGTGATGGCCTAGTGGTAAGGGCGCCTGAAATGATCTCCTAGAGGTCACAGTTACAGGTCTGATCCCTTCCCTAGGTAAACATTTATCGGATGAACACGACAGTAATTAGGTCGCGTACATCACGAGTAAAACTTGACCACCACTGGGGAGCACGTTATAAACGGGAATATCTTTTTTTTTTTCTTTTAAAAAAGAAGATAGTTTTTAACTTTACAAAAGAAAAAGTAATCAATTTGTCAAAAATATCAACATACTTTTCAGTTTGTTCTTGTTTAGTCGTTGTACAAAGTCTTGTTCTAGTGAGTCATTTAAAGATGGTTTTGTGTCCCATTTGGGTCACTAAAATCTGTTAAATCGGTTAATATCGTATAACATTATTCATTATTCACGAACCAAATGTTTTTGCACGTAAGTGTAACTTTTTTAATTAAAATGGCCTGTTTTGAATTTTTTCTTATTAAATAACTTATTTTAATTTCCCCATCGGAACATAAAACCATCTTTTAATGACCAAATTGGATAAGACTTTGTACAAGGAGTAGAATAGGACAAATCATAAATTATGTAAAAATTTAGGCAAATAATTTGAATTTTTTTTTAAATTTTAACGTTATCTTCGTCATCCGGCCTTTTTTTTTTGTCTATAAAGTATAAAGCAACCCAAATACATATTTCAATAGTTGGGTGACCTTAATGAAAATTGATAAATAGTTGGGTGATCTCCTTTACGCATGTGCACGGTCCAATAACTGAACCGAATCACTCAGAACCAGACCAATATGGCTCGGTACGGTCCGTCAGTTCTGGCTGGTTCTGTGTGAAGTTTGCACAGGCCTAATCTCCTTATACTTTTATTTAATAGAATTTTGACACAATTTTTTTTATTTATTAGGTTTCGCAGGCTATGTCAAGTAACTACCTTAATGTGCAATTATCATCAACTATTAAAGAGGCCATACAATGTATGGACAATGGGCAACAAAGTTGTGTTCTTATTATCAATTCTGAAGAACATTTAGAAGGGATTTTAACATATGGTGATATTAAACGTGGAATGTTGAGGAATTATGATGAATTTTCAGATGGTGGCTCCATAACTCCAGATGTATGCTATAAATCTCTCATTCAAATATATATTATTTATCGCTCAAACTGCACAAAGAAGTAACTAACTTTATGAAAATTTCCATATGATATACGCAACTTTTTTTTTTTTTGGTTAATTAAAGAGTAAATTACAAAGATGGCCCCTAAGGTTTGCCCCAAGTTTCACGTATGGTAATTTAATAGTTTAACATAAAATGGACTGCCTGTGTAATTTTTTAGCAGAAAAATTTAATGAACGTTAGGCTTAAAGATTGTAGGTGCTAATGGTTTCTTTTAGGTTTCCAAAGAAATGACTACCAGTGTAATTTTTTTAAAGTAAAAGGATCATAGGTGAAATTTGGTGTATATCTAAGGGACCATTCTTGTAATTTACTCTTAGTTAAAGGTACTAAACTTCAATTTATGATCAAAATGAGTATAGTTTTACTACTTTGATGTGTATTGAACCGAAAAAGTGTCATTTTTGGCTTTTTTTAGGTAAATATTCAATTGAGGTACTAAAGTTTTATCTTTATTAATAAAACCTATCTGATACACTCTGGCAGTATCGATCAATAGAATGAACAGAAACAATCAAATGTAATGGAATTGATTTAGGAAGTAAACGATTACACGAACTTGGAATTGAGAAATTACAGGAAACAAACTAAAGAACTATTGAGAGAATTATCTAGGGCTAAACTAATCCTAACTTTACCATAAACCAAACATCCCTCACATTATTCTCTAACTTCTTTATTTATAGCAACCCTAACTCACTTCTCCTGTAAAATACCCAGACTACCCTTCCCCCCTTCTTTCATCTAACATGTGTAGCCCGTATCTAATGAGGAGGGGAAAGTGTATCAATGCCCCCCCGTAAAACTTCCACCTTGTCCTCAAGGTGGCAATTATGAAAATGCACCACAATATCATCCAACATCTCATCATTTGTATCAACTTTTCCAATTCGTCTTTTTGATAAGGTGCATGATGATATGGTACAACATTTATTGGTCCACTACTATCTTTCAACATAATAGTTTGCTCATGCCCAGTTGAAAGATGAAGACCATTGAACATATCAAAACTAGCTTTGTATTCATCCAACAGCTCGTGCTCTTCTCTACTCAACCCCTTGTAATTATCTTTCTCTTGAGTATCTAACAGTTCGAATTCTACCAATATATTTTGACCTGACTTCAAATTAACGGAAACTTTTGACCCGATTTCAACAGTCTCAGCTGCCAGCACGGCCTCGGGTATATCATCTCCCATTTGGCTCTCAAAATCCTCTTTATTGTCATCTCCCTCAACATCTTGATATACTTAGACATTCATGTTCTTCTCTTTCATCCCGCTATCCTTATTCACCTCAGATTTTGGAAAACGACTTTCATTTGAAGCATTATAGCTCATTACTGATTTCCAGTAAGGAGATGCAGCTAATAATTTGCCCTTTTGAATTGTATTATTCCTTTCCTCTACCTTCACTGACATCTCCATTGCCACATTCAAATTGATCGGATTCAGTAAACGTACTTCCGACCTAATCAGAGGATCTAATCCGTTTATGAATTGACATAACAACTCCTCTTCAGAAATTCCTTCCAATTGAGCAGCTAAATTGACATATTGTCGTATATAATCTGCAACGTTACCGTTTTGTTTTAATGCCAAAAACTGCACGCACGGTGTACCGTTTGAATTGGAATGGAATCGATGTAGTAACATCATCTTCATATCTCTCCAATTTCGAATCGGACACCTCTTATTCTCCCATTTAAACATCCGTAATGCATCTCCTTCAAACGCAATTATAGCGAGCTCTTATTGTTCTTCATTAGTCGATCGATTTAACAAAAAATACCTCTCAGCTCGAAGAATCCAACTGTCCGGATCCGTTCCATCAAAAATTGGTAACTCTATTGTAAAGAAAGGACAACCATCCGACAATTTGTTATTAGAGAACGTACCACCTGAGGAAGAAGCTTCAAACAGAGTTGATGATTGATGATGTTGAATCAATTCCTCCAATCGTTTCATCATCAGCTCACTTCGTTCATTCTGAGCTATATTCGATTGAACCAATTCACGTAACTGGAACTGAATTGAATTAATGGACAATTCCGCTTCATCTAATCGAGTATTGGTAGATCTGGTCGTCATCGAAATCTTCTCTGATATTCAAAATCGAATTAAGAAAACAGAAACAGAAACCGAATCGAATTTCTTCTGATTGAATCGAGTGAAGTGATTCTAATCACGTATCACTCCGTTCGTTCTGTGCCTGAACTGATTCAATGTTCGATTACTGTACAACCTCCGATTGAATTGAGTTGTTGTTTGCCATCGCTCAGAATCGAATTAAGGAAACAGGATCGATACTTCAATTTGAATTAAGGCACAATATCGAATTAGGAAATAGAATCGACTTTACGAAGCAGAATCGATTACGAACAAAATCGAATTAAGAACAGATCGTGAAATTCTCTGTTCACGCAAGTTCGTGTTAATTTGATAGTATCGAATTGTGAATCGAACGAACACGCAATGATTTTGGAATTGATTGAGAAGGAAACGATTCCAAAAAACAGAGAAAGGAAAACGCAGCTGCTATGGATGACGGATCGAAAAGCTCTGATACCAATTGATACACTCTGGCAGTATCGATCAATAGAATGAACAGAAACAATCAAATGTAATGGAATTGATTTAGGAAGTAAACGATTACACGAACTTGGAATTGAGAAATTACAGGAAACAAACTAAAGAACTATTGAGAGAATTATCTAGGGCTAAACTAATCCTAACTTTACCATAAACCAAACATCCCTCACATTATTCTCTAACTTCTTTATTTATAGCAACCCTAACTCACTTCTCCTGTAAAATACCCAGACTACCCTTCCCCCCTTCTTTCATCTAACATGTGTAGCCCGTATCTAATGAGGAGGGGAAAGTGTATCACTATCAAAGTGGAAAATTTGATCAACCAAAATGCCAATATGGTGGTGACATGGCATGCCAGTGTGCCACATCACACAAGTTGTCAGAACATTGCCTACTAACTTGATGTGTTAATAAAAAAAAGTTCTATTTGGGTGATTTATGTTACTTAGAATATAATATTTTTTATTTTTATTTTATTTTTTTTTGCAGTTCACTGAGTGTCTTGTATCTTCTGTGTGCACACGCGAGATAATTTACCGTGGGAGAAAACGTGGACTTTTGACTTGTTATCCCGATACGGATTTAGCAATTGCTAAAAAGTTAATGGAGGCAAAAGGAATAAAACAACTGCCAGTTGTACAACGTGCAGTTGACTTTCAGGAAGAAAGAAAACGCAGGATTGTTGCTGTTCTTTATTATCATTCTATATGGAATTGTCTCAGGTGACGTCACTGCTTTATTTTTCATATTTATTTAATATTTTAATACTTATTTTAATTTTATCTTTTTTATTAGGGCTGGTGTCATCTAAATACATTTTTCTGTACTTTGACCTTTGACTATACACCATCTCTTTATGACTTTTTTAATTTTTAAGTGTTAAATAAATAGAGATAATTTTATACACGTTTTTGTAAACTTCCGATATTACATATATATCCTTCCAAATTTCATTATTACGTATATATCCTTCAAAAACCTCATTATCATATATATCATTTTACCTAATTTATTAATATTTGAATCATTTATAACTTAAAAAAACATAAATCGTAATATAAGTTAATGGTAAAATAGCCTAAAATCACTTGACGAAAAAAATGTAGTTGTCGAGTTTGACAAAAAAATACCCTTGACGAAAGGAAAAACCCTTAACCTTTAAATTTAGGACATTTTACCATTAATTTTAACTAAAATTTATGTTTTTTTTTTTAATTTTAAATGGTTTAAGTATTAATAAATTAGGTAAAATGATATATGTGAGAATTTTGAGGTTTTTAAATGATATATACGTAATAACGAATTTTGACGTAATATTAGAAGTTTGCAAGGACGTATATGAAATTATTCCATATAAATAATATCTTAAATCATTGTGGTGCAGAGAGGAACTAAGTCGCAGGGGACTCGAGTATCAGCAGAGACCGGAAGATAATGTTGATGAGAAGACATCCAACGGCCATTAATTCGCGTTATATCACACTTTCGAGGTTTTATTAGTTCCATTTACGAAAATGGAAAAAAAATACAAAAAATAAAAAAGAAAATCAGAGTTTTGAATTATTATAGTTTGTCGAAAATGAGAGAAGGGTATACATTTTCATGAAAACCCTCTTGAGTTTTGAAGGTGGAGGCGTTAATATGTAGATGTTATATTATACATGTAGTATACAGATACGGTTTTTAACGGTAGTTATAGGAGGATTTTGTTGGCAAAATATGGTTAATAAAAGCCCTAATTTGTTGTATTTCGCCTTTGATGGATTACCGGAGTGTTAAATAATTAGTTCTTTTGTATAGTAGATATGCAACAATAACAAAACAGGGAGGTGATTTCTGTCACTATGCATGTGCACGGTCCAATACGCTAACTGAACTGCTCGGAAGACTGGATTGAGAAAATGCTTTCTGCCAGACCAAGGACCTGAACCCATGATGTCTTGAACCCATGATGTCTTGGACTGAACCAAACCGGACTGAAAATCAAACTGAACCAAACCGGACTGAAAATCAGACTTTTCTGAAGAAGAAAAAATTCGGTTTTCGACAGAACCGAGAACTGATTTTGAATGAAATTCAAACCGAGAATTAGATCAATATAGCTTAGTTCGATGGTTCTGGCTAGTTCTTAGTCCAGTCGGTTCTGACTAATTCTCGATCTAGTTTTACAGGCTTATTTGACACAACATTAGAACACACGAAATAAACAGTTAGGGTTTGGACTAAATAGATTGACATGGTAAACTTATTTAATAAACGAATCAAGTTTAAGTTGACCTTCCAAAATGAATTCTAACGTACGACGCTTTTAAATAGTTTATTCACAATTAAACATTAATGCAATTCCGTTTTTCTACAAGGCCCTACTCTTCTATGCTTGTTTGATATGTATCAACTTCTTATTGTTCCCATTTAAATGACCAATTTTACATGTGAACTGAATCAACATAAATTTTTCATTTAAATAAAAATCATATTTATTTTTTCATGTAGTAGAAATTTTATATATCTAAGAAATAACTGATTCATTAAATGCACTTTAATGTATGCCCTTAAGGTATAGGTTAGGAAAACCCTTATATATACCATCGTCTTCTAATATTTGTAGTGTAACTTTTCATTGATCGCGTTACGAGGTACAAATTCGGCAACCTAAACACATCACAATCAACAAGCCCTACAAAAATGGATATTAACAATGTAGATAACTGAAATAATTAAACCAAGAAAATCCACATAACCATAGGAAAATAAAAATTCAAAGTATAACCAAAAACATAAAAATTTACATTTGCAACCCATTCATGATCTGATGATGATAAGCTGACGAACCATTGGTTAGATTCAAACCAGAATCCAAAACTGGCTCCACCTTCGGCTCACCTTTCGGCATAATCATTCCCATTTCATTCATTTGTAGGTACTGATGAACCGGAAACCCTCGGTTAGGTCCTTGGTTAGGTCCGAACCCAGCCATAGCCATTTGAGCCAGGTTCAGACCGTAACCATAGCCATTAGGACCTGGTTGCAAACCATAGTTTGGTCTTTCAAACCTAGCTGCCATATTGTTTTGAATTTGAGTTTGAGGTTGTGAATTGTTTGTCATAGTTGACTTAATGTGACTGCTGTTACGGGCTGCGGGTACATCGTGATTATGTTTTCCTTCGTATGTTGTGATTACGGATTTAAGGTCGTGTGAAGCGCGTTCCACGTGTTTTCTCACGGTGCATCCTGTGCTCGTGCACTTGTAGTAACTCCTGTATAAGAACATAAACACAAAATGTTAATTACAATTCAAATTAGTAATATAATGGGCATAAATAGGGGTGAGTGTGGTCCGGTCATGAAATTACAAAACCGAACCGAAAATCATACTCGGTGTTGATTCGGTTCAGTTTCGATTTCTATTCGGTTTTTTTCGGCACAAATGCTCACCCCTAGGCATAGTAATGTTGATGTATGTATAGGTAACCAAAGTGTTGAAAATGTTACTCTAAAATAGTACGTAACATATGATAAAATAATAACCTTGGATTTGGGTTTCCTTTAACAACTTTCTGCCCGTATTTACGCCAACGATACCCGTCATCAAGAATATCCACCTCACTTGTTGTTTGCACAACCACTCTCGGCTCCCTGATGGCCCGAGTCGCCCCACTTACGTCTGCTGCATAAGCTTCAACCTTTCTGAATTATATAAAAAAACATCCACAATTAAAAGAAAAATGAAAAAGATTATGTAAATATAAATAAGTCTCTTTGCTTAAAATAACAACCTACTTTTAATGACACAACCTGATAAGTCATTGTACAAATTCCGGTCTATTTTGGTCATTAAAAGATGGCTTTGTGTCTTGTTTGGGTCATTCTGGGGTCATCAGAATGACCCAAACAAGACACAAAGCCATCTTTTAATGACCAAAATAGACCGGAATTTGTACAATGACTAAACATGACAAATTTGAAAGTACGGTATTAATTTAGACCCTATAAATAAAATGTACACAGAATAAAATGAAACGATTATCCAACCTTCGTTTTGACTCCGATTCATCTCCTTCGCCATCACAACCCAATGACGCGCTGCCATGTGTCACACCATCATCATCTTCTTCATCATTAGAAAAACTTGTCGACCCATCAACACGATCACTAGATTCATACTGAGTTCCATTACAAACCATAGTCGATGATGTCACTTCAACATTATTACCATCATGCCCCCACTCATCACTCGTCGATCCAACCGTTGATCTACGACCAAGGGCCGGTTTTGCATGATTGTGGGCCCCCTTGTAGATAATTTCGGTTATGTGTCCCTCGTGTGATCGCTCCACTTTTTTCTTCACGGGACAATTTAAATTGGTACATTTGTAATAACTTCTTGGATACTCGCTTCCTTTCACTTGTTTTTGCCCGTATTTTCTCCAATTATATCCATCTTCACTATTACCATTATTATTATTATCGCCATTATCGACACTTGTTGTTTGATTTGCACCGTCGTTTTGTTGTTTTTGAGCAACGTTTTCAATAGGGGTTTGAGAAACGGGAGTGGATTTGGGGACGGGTTTGAATGCAAAAGATGAACCGTTGAAGTCGTTAAATAAATTATTTTTATTTTTATCGGATGATTCTGTGAACATCATCGAGCTTTTGCCATTTGTAGCAAATGGGAATTTTCCGGTTGTTGGAGACGGTTGAACCTGAACAAGTTAAAATCATTAAATAATCAGCAAATGTGTCACAGGTAATTATCTAATTCTAGTAGCTAGGGGTGTGCATGGATTGGTTTTGGGCGTTTTTAGTTTGAAAATTTTCAAACTCAATGGTTTCGGTTTCTCTCGGTTTCGGCTATTAACAATTCAGTTTATGTTTTAAAACAGAGCCCAGCTTGTTTTCAACATAAATATGGTTTCCTGCACTAACCGTCATTTTCCAACATTATATACAAATTTCTACAACAATATCTAATTTCCAGCATTAAATTCAAAATCTAATAACATATTTCGACGCTGAATAACATTTTCAGCTCAAAATTTAAAATATAAATATACTCTGTATCATATAATCATCATAATATGAACCATAATTAGTGGGGCGGCTTCTATACGAGGTGGATTCTGGTTAAAACAGAAATCCAAGTGAACATATAAGTTTTTCAAAATTTAAAACCGAACCCTTTTATAAATAATTTCAGTTTTATCAGTAGTTTTAACTACTTAATTTCGGTTTTCAGTCACCCCTATCAGTAACCACCATATTAAATGAGTTTTAATCACTTTCAATGAATTTTAATTAAAAAAACAATATATTCTTAAAAGATTTTTACCAACGAATTCGACAGAAAAACCGGAGAATCCAAAAACGAGGTGGGGCTAAACCCGGGAGAAATCATGAAATAACCCGATTGTTTGTCCACGTCAGCAGTATTCAACCTTGGAACATTGTAACCATTTTTAGCCGCCCTTCGTTCAACAACTGACCGTGAATTTGCTGTTTTCGGGTCACCAAATGCACCTGAATTTGTATCCGGTTCATGAAAACTGAACCCGTTCGTTAGCTGATCAGTCGGGTCGGGTATAAAGAACAATGATCTCGGGCTAGGGCTAGGTGGCATCCAATCCCCGATTATATCATCAAATCCACCCATCAAATGCTGAATAAAAGTTAATTCCTGGTAACAAAGGCACAATTAATTAATAACTGAAGAAAAATGGTTTTAATTTTAATTTAAAAGGATTTCTTTTATCGTGATTTTCTTGAATTATGCACGATTTTTAAATTTATGAAACAAAATAAGGAAGTGAAATAATATTCTAGCTGATAAACAAGGCTGCTTCGTTAAAATCAAAGATCTGCATGAAGAACGAAATCTAAGAAATATATATATAATAAATGTATTAAAATATATAAAACTGAAATGAAATGAATATGATTATTTAATTTAATTTATAAATAAATTAAATTGTTGAAGGTTTGTGATTACTCACCTGGTAGACACTGAAAAACAGAGGAAACCTGATTTCTTTTTCTTTTTTCTTTTTCAGATTTAGTTGATTCTTGTCTCTCTGATTAACAACAACTCTTCATTTATGCAGGAAAAAAGGGGTTATTTTCCTGTCAATTTCTGTAATTTACTCCAAATATTATATAAAGATATATAATTTAAAAAGAGAAAAGGAAAAATGAAATTTGGGATTATTGTGGTGGACCAAATGATTGGAGTCTTTTAAGAGAGGGAGAGGAAGAGTAAAAAATTTAAAATGAGTTATTGCTAATTAAAGTTTGCATCTTTTTTTTCTCAAATTTATTGCATGATGTTTTATAACCATCACTATATTTAAATGATCATTATATAATCTTTATGAAACAATAGGAGATGTTTGACAACATATATTGAAGTCTCGCTTCAATTTTTATCAGTTTGGATGCTACAACTGATATACAGTATATTATTGTTAATATTATATTCATTTAATATTTTTAAACCTCACTAATTATATTACACACATATTACTAATATACACATAAAATATCCATTATTATTCAATTGGGCCCACATGTCCGTTACTTTCCCCCTCCGCCAAATCGCATCGCGAAATGGAAGGTGAGAACTGGCGGCCTGGTGCCAATGATGTCTCTAAACTGAAACTCGTTAGTTTGCAACAGACGCTCCCGTTGGGAGCCGTTTTTTTTTTTATTGACAGATGTACATCCTATTAGTAATGAGTTCAATATATATCTTAGGTAAATATTTACCATATGGTCAGGGAGGTTTGAAAATAGTCACTCTAACGGTTATATTATTGTATTACGAGCAAATTTTGACTATCTTAAGAAAAACTATTATAAACGAAAATACTTTAATCAAAGTGAGCGGTGCTATACTATAATTGGAAAAGGGCGATAATTAATTTAAATAGTTGTGATCGTTTATTTGGAAACATACGGCTGAATATTGGACAATATTAATTGCTAGTGTCACATACATTATTTTTTGTTATCATCTTTATCTAGTTTCAAGTCTAGACCCCACACGGCTATACGTTTGTGTTTTGTCTTATTGGTACTCATGAGATGTGTTACTTTAAGTTTTTCTTACCTCCTTTATAAAATAGTAGACATTTTTTATGGTATATTATTTTAACAGGTTAAACATAAAAAATATTAAAAACGCGTATAAAAAGGAAACTAATTGAAAGTGTTTTAAACTAGTTATTTGAACCCGCGCGTTGCCGCGGGTTTTTTTATACAATACGCAAAATATCGTTTTAAAAAGATTGTTTAGATTAGCAAGTGTTTCGGTTTTCAGGACGTTGCATTGTATGCGTCTCCTTTTATTCGGTTGATCGTTGCAGCATTTTGGTTGTCTTCTTGTCAGTATCTATATGAGTGAAAAAGACAATAGTTAGCAACTTTTTGTGGTTTTCGTAGGGAATATTTTTAATATAAATAAATTCTTGTACTTGGTGTAGTTATATTTTGTGGTGTTATGGTTGGGAAAATTTTGTTGTTCATTTGGTCTAAAACGGGTCAAAACGGGTTAAAAGTAGTTGTATCTCAGTATGCTGATGAATATGTGCAACAAATAATTTTATTTTTAAGTTTATAATTGTTTTAAACTTTTAATTATCGTATATATAATGGATTTTCCAATAAATGAAAGTAACAAATAATATTAGAATTCATATAGTCAAAACACATACCTGAGTATAGCAAAGTTGTACCACAAATATTTCCAATTTGAGCAGTTGCAAGAAGAACACTTCCTCGCTTCCTGCTGCACCAAACACTAACAACATCTGCATTTTTTATGATCACTGCATTTTTATGATCACATGAATTGCTTGTAATTATAACAATTAAAATGACAAAAAGTTTTGACATTTAAGTTCAAATATTGTGTTTTTCATATTTCTGTATTCTTTGTATTTAGTTTTCCCTTGTTTTCCAAAATTAAGTTTTTGTTCAAAAATTTAACAATTTGAAATGTTAATTAGAACAGAGTAATGTCCCTGTTTTACATTTAATATTCTAAATTGGAGAATAAGAAAAAAAAACTCATATTCCTCGATTCTTTGCAGTTAGTTTCCCCGTGTTTTCCAACATTAAGTTTTTGTTTAAAATTTAGAATGATTTGAGATGTTGATGGGAACTGAGTAATGTCCCTATCTTACATTGAATTTTCTAAATTAGCAAATAAGGAAAAATGTGAACAAAATGAAAGTCGTGTGGTACCCTTCAGTTAAAAATCCTCTTTAAAACCAATTGATATGATCATGATAATTATCATACCTGACCAGCTTTGAGGTTGACTATGTGAAACAATCATTTTGAAAAAAAAAAAAAAAGAGAAATCAAAGACTTATCAAATTGAACCTTTTTACAATCTTAATCGGTTATTTTAACTGATGCAACTTTATCGAAATTGAACCTTTTAACAATCTGAATATATGCAAATTTACGAACCCTGATCTGAAAGCACAAACTAATAAATTAAATAAACCAAAGTTAAAGAAGTAAGTGACGAACGAAGGTTACCTTTAGAGGTAGCAACAGGAATGTAGATGTTGTGTGTAGATGTTGTGTGAAGATCATGAACTGTAATCTAAAAATCTGGACAACGATCAGTTTCTGAATAAGAAAGAAAGAATCGATGAATCAAGGTTACATATACCCATAGTAAGATGGAAATTGTTGACTGAGAGAACTCTAATTCCTATAAACGAACATGTGAATTCAGAAAAAAAATATTTAAAGAGTAGTTGCAAGACGAACATGCAAATTAGAACAATTTGGGCAGCTGCAAGATGAACACTTCCTACTACAGGCTAGAAAGCTCTTGTTTCTTCAATTTTTACAGCAGCTATGTTGTAGGACACCAAGGTGCATCAAGCAACTGGGTTATGAACCAAATGAAAATTAACAACCTTAAAAAACAACAAAGGACATCATCATCTATGAGCTAATTAATAAAAAGGTATTATATTTAAAAAAAATTAGATTTACCTATCATCTTATGAGCCAAATGGAAGACATTATTGCTCCATATCTAGACAATAATCCCTTTAATTCACGTAATAAATTCACCCTCTTCTAGATTGAACCTTTTCCCCTAATATAATCAAATTAATGAACCAATTTTTTATGAAGTTAAATATTGCATAAAGGATTACACATATGACGTATAACTATTAGATACATGTTATATTAAATTAACTTACTGAAAAGCAATGTTTCAATTTTTCAACAGAAGCAAGCATTTGATATGCCATAACGACGTTGATGTAATAATTCAATGAAGTTACCTGAACCCTAAATTCGAAAAACAACTTTTAAAGAGTAATAAATCAATAGAAGTTACCTGAATTGAAGAGGAAGAGTTGCAGACGTTGATGTATAGAGAAAATTGCAAATCCTAATTCAAAATTGAAAACCTAAAATCAAAAGGGAAAACTTTAGAAGGAAGAGACCTGAAGAAGGAATAGTTAACAATGGCTCAGTCGGTGAGAAGGAAGACTAAGGCGTCGGAGTAGATTTTGTAGGTAGGCAGCAAAATGGCAAAGAGTCACCAAGCAAAGAAGGAGCTGTCATGAATTTGGTGACGAATGATTTTCTGAAGCAGGAGCTGGTGGCGGTGAAGATGAATTTTATATGTAGCAGGGCCAGGCAGGCACAAACTGAAGGAGGAGGTGGCGCAAATCCGTAGCAGAAGACGTCAATTGAAGAAGGAGGAGCTGGAATTGATCGAATGGAAGGGTTACTATTCACCCGTTCATAAATGTTATATAGTAAATTGCTTTATTATGAAATATATGCCCTTATGACATGTATTTGAATAACCCTTATCTTAAAAGGCCGGTCTAATGTAACACACTAACCCGTTGATCATGTGTTTAAAAATTATTTTGACTTGAACCCGTCATGACTCTTCACTCAAAATGCCCGACACTATTCAGTTTGTGGTATATAGCTGATATTAATGAAATGAAATGTGCGAACTTGGGTTTGAGATTAATTTTGATAAAAAGTTGTTTATATGATTATGTTCGTACACATATATATTTTAACTTGTATTTTTGTCAGTTGTCTCTTTGCAAATAGTGTATTAACCTCTAGATAGAGATATAATTATTTATATAAATACCTTTACATATCTTTATTTGAAGGAATTGAATATCTTTATCACTGTTTATATACTTATATGACATATATAAACTCAAAATCTGGACCTTACAGAATATAACAATAAACATTATATTTGAGAGGAGGACAGTAAAAGCAATGAGTAGAATCACATGTGTGACCAAAATATGGTACAATAAGGAAATATCCATAATTCTGTTGTGTTGTGTAAGAGTTGTGCCAATTGTGAGTATAATCATCCATCCAAAAAGAACTTATCATTACTTGTCAAATTTAAACTTACACTTTGGTCACCAAACTATCATTTGTACCCATATTTTACCTCCAAGAATCAAAATGGCCACAATACTTACTCTTGGCAGTATTACATAAATCACTATATTTTAAGTCTAACTACTCGGTCTACTAATTAATAGATATAGTTTGTAGCATATTTTCTGCTTGCGCACATTAATATTACGTACGCCGTATCAATTCGTGCCAATTACATGAATGAATAATTTCACTTAGTTTTTAAACGGAGAATGAAAAATAAATCAAATGAGCACTTGTTACTGGATACCATATCAAAAGGGATTTTTGTCAAATGTTCTTCCGTCTGCCAATATGTTGATGACCCTTTAATCAAGAAGGTTGAAGAAGGTTGTATGTTCAAATCTCATAGAAACGTGTAATGAGTATATAGTATATGTATTAGTAGTAGTATTTCCTTTCAAAAATAAAGTGAAACGGGGTAAAATAACTAATTGGTAAGTGGAGGGGGTCAAACAACTAATAGGTTAAAACACACTTTAAGTTTTACCCAATTGTCGACTTTATCCTATATAGCATATGGCAGGGGTGGGCATTTAGGCCGAAAAATTAAATCGAACTGAAAACCGATCAAAACATAACTGAAGTGTGAAGTATAAACTGAATGCATGTAATCGGTTTGATTTTCGGTTTTATAATATCATGATTTTCGGTTTCAGTTCTGTCTTCGGATAAGTGTTAGCAGTTGAGTTGAAGAAACCAAACCGAAACCTAATCGAACCAAAACCGAACATACGTAATCAGTTCTAAAAATTCATTATTGTCGATTTTAGTTTTACCGACTTCGGTTCGTTTCGATATCTTGACCGCACTCACCCATACTATGCAATAAGCCAAGATATTTACCAGGTTAATGAAAAAAGAAACATATACTATACGCGTTTTATGTTTTATTTTTTATTAATTTATTTATCTTGCCGGTCGGGACCCACTAAAAAAGATTGTTTGACCGAGTCTTTGTCTGCAGTTTGTCCCCCTTCTCTCAACTAAACCCCTAGTAAAGTAGTAATTTAGTAATTACAGCTCATAAGTTGCTAGTACAATAACATTTTAACTTAACATAACTGTAAATTTCATTAAATTTTCTATTAATATAAACATTTTTTTCTAGTTGAAAGCAATCACACTATCTTAAACATCATAGTCTCGTATTCTATTCAACTACATACCAATAGGTTCATTTGTTTCTTCATCAGCTTTGTTGGTTGATTGCTTGTCACTTGTTCCTTTTTAGTTATCTTTCTAAAGTTTGTGATGACATAAAGGAAGAGCTGTTATTGGTGAACATATGTCATTTTAGAAATGTTGATACGACGTTAATATGATAACACTAGTAAAACGATAAATATTTATAACTAATGCAGTATGGCTTAACTTTCAATAGTTTATATTATGTTTTAAAAAGATTCCTAACATATATTAGATATTTCAAATTTTTAATTATAACCACTATGCTTAATTTTAGTTGAAATATTTATCTAATGGAGCTTGACACTCACAAAAATTAGACAAAAAAACTTCAAAATTCCACGTTTAAATTGAAGGCCTGAAGGGTGATAGTGGTTTTTGTACATTTTATTCCGTCTGTGTACCATCTCACTCTCAACCCTCCATTGCTATTGTTCTATGAAAAAGGATATTTATGTTCATAACATGATTCTTCAAAGTGGTCGAGCTTTCCACATGAATTGTTACTATTTACGAGTTTTCTCATGATCATTATATAAAACATCATTATTTCATATCCTTAATAGTTAAGATTAAAAATAATGTTGCATATGGTAAGATTAAAAATTCATGTTATATACAAGTTGGCAGGTTTATAAATCAGTATTGAAAATTTGTATTCTGACTCAAACAATTTTATTGAGTTGGTTAGTTATGTCGACACGATTATGACCTAATTTAAATTACCGCCACCGCATTGCGTTAATTGAACAGTTTTAATGAAATTATTTCACTACTGCCGCATTGCGTTTACCCTAAATTATATTTTACTTATTTGTATAGTTATTGATAGAAAATGATTACAACAATTACTCGCCTTAAAATATAGTAAAAAATATCAGCACCCGTATTACGTGAATAACATGCTATTATATTAAGGGTTTTGATAATGACATCTCTTAGGGCTGTCATTAGATGCATAAAAGTTGTACATTTAATCATGGGGAAGTGGTTCCTAAAATTTAGGGGTAGTTATAAATTGATGTACAAGTATTTGACGCATGTCTTTTGACAGCCCTTAAAGCTGTCATTTCAAAACCCTTATATTAAAAGGGTGAAGTAAAACGTCATATGTCATAACTACAAATGAAACAAGGGACATTGTTATTCGGTGATAGAAAAATCCGGATACCAACAAAAGTAGGTGTGAATAGAAAAAAGCCGGGGAACTGCTTTGGAACCGCCGATTCCAGTTCTTAAAATTATGAGACCGCTTTAAGAGGTTCTAGTTCTCAAAATTTTGGAAGCGGTAACTGTGGAGTAACCGGAATCGGCGATTATTCGAACTATTTTAAATATATATATATATATATATATATATATATATATATATATATATATATATATATATATATATATATATATAAAAATTCAATGACCAAATTTTAACAATATGAGAAATTTGGTGTAACTTTGAATGAGTTTAGACATCTTAGTCTAAATATAATGTTTTAACGATATACAATTATTAGACGATCATTGTTTAAGTGTTAAGAAATATGATTATTCAAAGATTAATAGATAAAATGACCAAAATTTTACGATTTTAGAAGCACCATAACCGGAATTGACACATCCGATTCTAAAAATTGAGGAACCGGTAGTCACCCCAAAAAAAAAAAAGGAAAAAAAAAGAAAAAAAAGGCCCGCGCAAGAAACCAATGAAGGATTTTATGCATAAGAATCAAAAGCCTAATAGGTTAGTTTGTATTTATATGAGGAAAACTAATACCTCTTCCAACTGTAACGCGTTCCTTAACTCGTAAGAACTGACATCATCCTCTTCTCGTAAGAACTGACATCATCCTCTTCTCTATCGACGAGAACTGATAAGGTTGCGCCAACAACAACAACTCATCACTAACTCATTCCGAGCTCTACGACGAGTTAAACAACTCGTCCTTTTTTGACGAGTTGCAAGACGAAGGGCGTGCCAATGGCATCCCTTTTTGACAAGGTCACGACGAACTACCGCCGAGAGTTTACCCCTGTCGTTGGGAGGGGTCTAATATGGCGTTTGATTTTGATTAACATGCTTAATACAAAAATGACTTAATGTAGCAGTGACTAAACCAAGTTTGGTCACCCCCGCCACTTCAGCGTTGTAACACTCGTATTTTTATAACATCGTTTAAAACGTTAAAAAAACATTTTTCAACAATCAACGTGTTGTCCAAATTACAGTTGAACAAAAACTTTAAAATCTTTATCAGAGTGTACAAAAATACGGTGTCACCAAATATATCAAAACCATAGGCAAACGGGATCTACCTAAGAGCTCCCGAGCTAAACATCTCTAGGTCACTTCTAGTGCAACCTTCTATCACTTCAAACCTGTACCTGAGTACATAACCACAAAAACAAACATAGTACGTGAGACAAAATAGTCTCGTGAGATACATGAGTTTTAGACCCGACATTAATATATATTAATCACACATATGAGATATGTAAATACATGTATACTTTAGTTACCTCCGCGGTAACCCTAACACATTCATATACATCGATCACCTCCTCGGTAATCCTATCACATTCATTCATAGCCTATTCGACTCGTCAAGTTGATTGGAATGCCTCCAATCCCACGAGACCCCATTTTTGTCCTACTAACCGGAATGCCTCCGATTCAGTAGAACCCCCATTGTCACCGTGTCCAAGCAAGGTGACCCATCTTATCTTGCTAATCAGAAAGCCTCCAATCTAGTAAGATCCAACATCTTGTTGGGTGATCGGAATGCCTCCAATCCATCAGTTTAAAGATACCATGATAACCAGAACGCCTCCGATCTATCACGCACCTGTGATATTTCAATCTACCCGTCATAATCATTACATGTGACTTTATGTCACATCTATCATTAATGTCATACGGTCATCTTACAATCTATCCACATACTAATCTTAATTAGTATTCACATAATCAAATCAACTAGTTTCATCATTAGTAATTACATTTATAAAAAGAATATACTCCTTTTACATCATATCAATAATTAGTTATTAATCACTTTTCATTATCATTATCTCTTTCGAAATCATCAATTACTTTAGACATACTTAGATAGTCTACTATTTACTATTTTCGCATCTTTTCAATCATATCTTTATTAAAATCATTTATTAACAAAGGCTCATAAAACATCATAGTTTTCAAAATCATTTGCTATGTACCCGGTTTAAAAGTCTCATGTACTCACCTTAGCAATAATGCTCCAAGCGTGTTCTTCCAACACAATCTTCTTGCCTCAACAAGCTAGCACTTTCCAAAACTTCACCAAAAGCCTAACACAACAATCACAAGTTGTTCAACATTTCATACTACTAATAATATACCCATTTATCACTAGGTATCCTTTAATAACACTTTCCCCCAATTTTGATGATTTCCAAAATCGTAGGTTTAACCAACCCTTAAGATTCTTACAAATCTTAACCATACACTTGTTTCCTTTGTTAAAATACCATCTATTAAGTGTATGCAACATTTATTTCACCACTTAAGAAAACCCCAAGAACTAGGGCTTGAGATCCAAGCTTCAAAACCCATGGATCTAAGGTTACAAAGATCAAGGAGTGAAGATTTACATTTAATCTTCAGCTAGGAGTGAAATTTACCAAGCTTTGATGAAGAAATCGTCCAAGAACTGCACTTGCACTCAAAAATCGCCAAGAGAGAAAACTAGGGTTTTGATATGGCATTTATGACCAAAAACCCGACTTTAAAGTTGTGTCTGACGGAGTTCGCGCCGTGAACTAGTTCGCGTTCGTGAACTATGCGCATCGTGAACTTTTCCCGATCGTGAACTAGCCGTGAACCCCGATCTCAAAAAACCCAAAGTCTCTAGTCGATGTTCGCGATCGCTGGATGTATAAGTATGGGTGAATCGTTTGGTGTGGAAATACACTCGGGGACGGTTTCCCCGGTTCGTTATGTGTAAATGTATGATATGCGTGAGTGAATGGGCGATTGGTATGTCGCGGGTAATTAGGATATTAAAAAGAAATATTATCACGAGAAAAGTAAATGATTTCAATGAAAGGATGGTAGTACGCGGAAGTACTAAGACTTAGTGAGAATGATTTATATGGATGTGAAACCATGTAAGGAAAAAGTTCAAAAGTAAAATTTGTAGCACTTGGTGGGAATAAGGATGAGTGATGTGGTATTACCATATGATAACGGTAAAGAGAAGAATGATGAAAAATATAGCGAAGTTTCAAAACTCGTGAATAGAAAATATGTTGGAAAGGATAAGCATCGGGGATGACAGAAATTAGTAATCGAAAATGGTTGAGTAAAAATTGACAATTAGTCATGACAAAAGTTTGTATCATGGATGATAGATTCGATGCTAAGGGTAAAAGGTTAATTAATGGTAAAATGTACTAGAAATGGTATGCTAAGTCAAGGGTATTAGTTATTGGAAAAAGGACATAGAAATAATGTGATAGGTTATGTTTGGATTATGGATTGGAGTCAATTAGTTGACTCGAGTTGACCGGGTGATTCGGTAAAATATGGATAATAGAATGAAATGGTGGTTACCTAGGTGGTGAAAGAAGGATTGGGAATTTTAAAAATGAGAAAATGAATCGACTAAAGATGATTGGTAAAAGAGTACATTGGTGGAAAGCATGAGAAATGTTATGTGTATACCGGGTGGTATAAAGGGATAACTGGGAGTCATGATAATATATATATATATATATATATATATATATATATATATATATATATATATATATATATATATATATATATATATATATATATATGATTTTAGGAAGGTAATATTATGTGAAATGTGGGGAAATATAAATTGGATAGAGAATGTGATTAGTTATGAAAGAAAATGATAGCATGATGCTAAGTGAATGATGCATACATGAATTGTATGCAAGATAAAATGGTATTGTATGGATCTTGTTAGATCGGAGGCTTTTCGGTTAACGAGATTTGATGAGTCACTATGGATTGGAGGCTTTCTGATCATTGTGACAGTTGGAATCGTGATGGATTAGAGGCTTTCCGATCATCTCGATAAGATAATTAAAGTATAATTTGTTATATAAGGGATATGGTGTTTGTATCTGACGTATGTAGAACCGTATGGTTAGTTATTGTTATGATTTTTATGGCAAGTGAGAACTTGGGTTGAAAACACGGGTCGTGTTTAAGTATAGGTAGGTGTGAGAGATGTAAAAGTTTATAAATTATGGAAAGGGATGCTTATAGAAAGCAAAGCTTAATGGTAACTGATGAGTGGAGAAAATCGGATGATAAGTGGTTAGGTCGCAATTCGAGGTGAATGAGGCCCTAAAGCCGGTAATCGAGAATTGCAAGTGTGGTATGAGAATATTTGAAAGAAATTGTAAATGGTATAAGTATTTGAATGGAAAAAAAATAAAAATAAATAATAATAATAATAAATAAAAAATGAGATTGGTATTGCTATAGATGGAAATTGTGAATCGATTGTGGAAATAGAAATCAAGGAAAAGAGAAACAATTGAGAAAGGAGGTATGGAAATTGGAATTGGAAACAAAAAGCTTGAGAAGTGATGTCTCACTAGTAAAGAGTATGTGAATTTTGCAAATTAAGTTTGACTTTATTCATAAGTCAAGGTTGGTCAACTAGTGAATTGTTGACTTTGGTCCAATTGGGTTTCGACTTTGGTTTAAAATGGTTAGACGAGGATAAGAACATAATGTATCGCCCACATGTAAATGATAATGGTAGATTGATTGATGTAAATAATTATGGTGTGCGACTTTGACCGTTGGGTGTGTCGAGTTGAATTTGGGAATTGAGCATATGATTATTGATGAATCATGAAGGTAAGGTCGATTGTAAAGGAAATAATGATTAGTAGAACCTTTAGTGAGAAAGAAAATTGTCAATGTATGGTTGACTTTGTGCTTAAGTCAAATACTTGACAAAGTTGGGATATGGCGATTTGGTCGAGGTTAGACATTGACTATCCTTTGATTAATTTGCTAATAGTAATGATTGGGTCATATCGTTCCTATGCGAATAAAAGGATTTGGCTAAATGATTGAGAGTGTTATATTCGAGTTATGAAATTTTGACCCCTTTGGGGTATTAAGGGCTTAAGATGGATTTTTGACCCGTTTGGGCATAACGGTGTTAAGAGCCTTTAAATGTATAATTGTTATTTGGTCACGATTGGAAAAGGCTGATGGTAATTGTAACACCTCAAATTTTAATACAAAATATTTACCCAAAATAAATCATTTTTCATAAATAGAAGAACTATCCCAAAATATGGATTTACAAAAATCTTTGGTATGAAAATCACAGTATAAAGTTTGGTGTTACAAAATAGATCAAAACCAAAGCTAAGCATAAATCCAATCTAAAGTTCTTCTATTCTAGACCCGCATCTCTATCCATGCGTACCTAAACCTTCGATCCCGAACCTGAGTACATAGCAAAACAAACAAGGAGTACGTGAGACAAAAACGTCTCGTGAGCTACATGGGTTTAGACCCGATAATAAATAAAATCGTATGACATATAAATAACATATAAGTAAGTCATCCATCTAACTAATCACCCTATTGTGACTCTAACACTTTGCTTTACTAGCAATCATATCTAGTTGTCGGGACATCCCCAACCAACTAGAACCACATTAACTCATTAACCGGGGATCCCCCGCATTAACAAGCTTCAAGGTAAAGGCAAGAGGGAATCGCCCAATCTATCTATACCTGCCTTACTCGCCGGACTACTTCCAGTTAGCAAGACTACTATCATGGAATGGGCCGATGGGGATCCGCCCAAATGCTCCCCATTCCATACCTCATGACCGGGGATCCCCCGCGTCATCACATCGTCTCAACCTTACTATAACTCGACGATTATATCAATCAAAGCCTTTGGCTATCACATCAATCATTAACAAGTTAGTTACCTATATTCAACAATATGCAACTAACTATATTTGTTAAATTCTACACAATTATCAAATAGATTCGACATATATAATAACAAGTATTTTCATGGCTATGTACTCAATAAAGTCCACACGTACTCACCTTAGCAATTAATGCTCCAACCGTGTTCTTGACACCAAAACTCTTGCTTCCATAATTCGGTCAAACTTCCAAGACTTCACCAAAAGCCTTTAATCTTCACTTAGGAGTGAAATCTATCAAGCTTTGATGAACAAATCGACCAAGATCAGCACTTGCACTAAAAAATCATCAATGGAAGAAACTAGAGTTTACTATTGCATTAAATGAGTCAAAACCCGACTTTAATGCTGCACGACCAAAGTTCACGACGCGAACTAAGTTCGCGTCGCTAACTTCCCTTGCACTCGAACTTCGCGATCGGTAACCAGTCGTGATCTTCCAATCGCCAGATACAACAATCCCTGGAGGGAGTTCACGTTCGTGAACTATAGTTCACGCCGTGAACTTCCCTCGTACAGCAGGGCTGCACTTTTCGGTCTAGGTCTCGACCCGGTTTCGCCCATAACTTTCTCATACGGTCTCCAAACGACACGAAACCAATTCCTACGTTCTTTAAATGATTTATCCAAATTTAGCATATTTTTGTACAATTTATTTATTTACAAATTTCGGGTCGTTACAGTAATAGATACAAGAGTATGGGAACGGAATGGGGATTGGAAATCCTTGAGTTGATTCCGAGGACGGAATCCTTTTAAGGGGTAGATAGTTGTTGTAACACCGCATTTTTTTTTAAAAGGCAATTAAGTATTAATCTAAGTACGGAAGCATCTAGTTAGTTAAGTTTACTAAACGTGGTCCCACAAAATATTACAACCAAAGTTATTTAAAAGACGGTATTACTAAACACGGCTCATTTTACAAAACATATAATTTAAGCATGGTCAAACTTCCCGTCCAAGCCCGACCCGTTCAAGCCATCCAACCTGAAATGTGTCAATAAGGGAGGGATTAGCACAAAAGCTAAGTGAATGAATTCATAACACTAGCAACTACACTAGTCGCTTAACACGGAAGTTATAAAACATCTCCGGTTGGGTAATCACTATTTGAGAGGATCGGCGGCTTTGCGGGCCTTAAACCATGGTCGGCCAAAACCACGGTAACCGATAGCGTTTCGTATCCAACACCCGGGCAACTCCCTCCCCTTAACCATGCAACAAATACAGGTAAGGTCGGATACCCGATTAGTCGATACCCGATGCCCATCCGTTCTCCTTCCGACACTGACCTCATCCCGAATGTGCACATAGTCATGTATGGTATTCCCTAACACTAGGCATACATAACCAAGAAACTAGCTACGAGTAAACACCGCGAAAAACGTCACAATCAGAGTTCCCAATCGCGAACTCCAGTTCACGATCGCGAACTAGAGTTCGCGACGTGAACTCTGATCGTGAACTCTTCGCGATGACTAACAAATTTCTCTGGACCAACTTCCCGATCGCGAACTAAGTTCGCGTCGTGAACTCCCCCCGTCTGGTGATTTTCTGCATTTTTCCACCAACAAGACAAAACCAGTGGGAATAACCGAAACCCGAGTTGTAGGTCGAATCCACTCACCTTTCAACCTTCGATTCCTTAACTCAGTGAGCTAGTATCACTGAGTATCCTTCCCGGTTCATGTCAACAACATACCGAGTTAGTGATAATCCACCGAATCGTCAAAATTATCAATTTCAACAACTAGCTACATAAGACTCATAAAATGCACATTTCATGACATTTACAACTAGCACTAGTCCTTCATCAATACAACTGACCATTTTGACCATTTAGCAAATATTCACAACTAGTTGACCCAAACGGGCCAAACACCCGAACATGATCCTAACACTCCCACATTTCCATCAACTAGCAATTAATCTTTAAACTAGCAATTCATAATCATCTAACAATTCCATCAAGATCATAACCATCACAAATCCAAGTATGATACTTCCAAGATCACTAGTTAACCATTTTGACAAAATCATCCAAACACTAGTTAAACTACTTCACCAATTGATCAATACTAGGTTTTTAACATCCATAACTTACCAAACATGATTTCACAACCTAATAAACAATTCTAACCATCCAAAACTCAAGAAATCCAAGATTCATCAAAACCCACCTTCAACATCCACCATTAATGGAGGTTGAAGGTGATTTTCACCAAATCTTGTATTCCTTCAACAATCTACCATACAAATGATGTAAAAGCTTGCATAAACACATAATACAACATCCATAACAAGATTCATCCACAAATCATCAAGCTACATAAACCCTAGTTCAAGTTCTAGCTCAAGAACAACAAGAACAAGTAAAGAAGAAGGAGTAACTTACTTCTAGACTTCTTCTACACAACCTTTAGTAAGGATTTCGGATTTAAGCACCAAGAATCAACAAAACAAGTTCAAGAACAAGAGAGAAAGATGGATGGAGTTTCAAGCAATGCAATAGTGAAATGAGGATAATGTTTCAAAATGAGAGTCAAGACAAAAGAGAGGGTTTCCCCCTCTCTCTCCCTTAACCGGCCAAACACAAGGGGTGGGACCCCTTTGTGGCTTTTTTTCTACTTTAACAGTATCCGTCTGAGAGTCCCTTTCGTAATTAATTTATTTAAAATAGCAAACGGACTCCAATTTTAAAAACGAAAGCATTTCTGGAAATGATATTTAACAAGGAATCTAAATATATAAAAATCACGTTTTCATTCCAAATATAACACAAGTCGGGTATTTTAACCCCTTGGTTAAAATACCGCAAAAGACAGCAGGCTAATTAAATTAACTAAGCATTTAATCAGATAACCATTTAATAAGATACCTTAAGGTCAATAAACTACTAGGCCGGGTTTTGGGATGTTACAACTCTCCCCCACTTAGGAAGATTCCGTCCCCGGAATCCCATCTCGATCAAACAAGGAAGGATAACGTTCCCGCATATCGGCCTCGGTCTCCCACGTCATATCTGCACCCAAACTGTGCTTCCACATCACTAGAACCATAGGAATCTGTTTCTTTCTCAATTTCGTTACTTTTCGGTCTAATAACTCCACCGGTTCCTCGACTAATCTTTTCTTTGTATCAACCCGCAACTCTTGTACCGGAAGAATTTGACTCGGATCTTCGATGTTACACCTTCTCAAGTAACAAATGTTGAAAGTGTTGTGTATTGTCGACAACTCCGGGGGTAACTCGAGTGTTACCGATTGAGAATTCATCACCTTACTAATTCGAAACGGCCCAATAAACCTCGGGGCCAACTTTCCTCGTTTACCAAAACGAATAACACCCTTCCAAGGTGAAACCTTCAAATAAACCATCTCGTTCTCCGAGAACGTAGCGGGTCTACGTCTTGGGTCGGCATACATCTTTTGTCGGTCACGGGCGGCTTTTAACTTTTCTCGAGCAATAGCAACTTTATCCGCGGTCATTTGTACAATATCGGGCCCCGCATATTGTTTCTCACCCGCTTCCAACCAACACGTCGGGGTTCGGCACCGACGCCCATACAACATCTCATACGGTGGCATTTTAATACTTGAGTGATATGAGTTATTATAAGCAAACTCGATCAACGGTAGGTGGGAATCCCATGACCCACCGTACTCTAACACACAAGCCCGCAACATATCTTCTAGCGTTTGTATCGTTCTCTCCGATTGCCCATCGGTTTGGGGGTGGTACGCGGTACTCAAATTCACCCGCGTCCCCAATTCTCGTTGCAAGCTATTCCAAAAGTTTGAAGCAAAGCGGGGATCCCTATCGGACACGATAGAAATCGGAATACCATGTCGGGACACCACTTCATCAATGTATAATTTTGCCAATCTACTAAGTGAGGCGGTCTCACTAGTAGCCAAGAAGTGTGCACTCTTCGTCAAATGATCAACTATGACCCAAATCATATCGTGACCCCTTTGTGTACGCGGTAATTTGGTCACAAAATCCATAGTAATCCGGTCCCACTTCCACTCGGGAATCGGTGATTGGGTTAAAGTTCCATAGGGCTTTTGGTGCTCGGCCTTCACTTGAGCACAAACATGACATTGGCCCACAAAACGGGCAATGTCGGTCTTCATTGTCGGCCACTAATAAAGTGCTTTTAGATCATTATACATTTTCGTGCTACCCGGGTGAACCGATAACCGAGAATTGTGAGCCTCGGCTAAAATCAATTCCCGCAAACCCCCGAGTAATGGTACCCAAACCCGAGTTTGATACGTCTTCAAACCCCGAGAATCTTCTTCTAAATCATCTTTCCTCTTTAATAAAATCTCGGCCTTCAAATGTTCGACATTCAACGCTTCCATTTGTGAAATCTTCAACCGGGACACCAAATCCGACACAATTTCCATCCTCATAAATTGTACCCGTCCCGAATCTCCCTTTCTACTTAAGGCATCGGCCACCACATTTGCCTTCCCGGGATGATATCGGATTTCACAATCGTAATCCTTAATCAACTCTAACCATCTTCGTTGGCGCATATTCAACTCCTTTTGCGTGAACACGTATTGCAAACTTTTGTGATCCGTACAAATCACGCACTTAGTACCGTACAAATAGTGTCTCCATAATTTTAGTGCAAAAACCACCGCCGCCAATTCTAAATCGTGAGTCGGGTAATTCTTCTCGTGATTCTTCAATTGCCTCGAAGCATAAGCAATGACCCGATCTCGTTGCATTAACACGCAACCCAAACCCGTAAGTGAAGCGTCACAATAAACAATAAAATCCTCCGGGCCTTCAGGTAAGGCGAGAACCGGAGCTTGACACAATAATTGTTTTAGAGTTTGAAATGACTTCTCGTGCTTTTCACCCCACCGAAATGGTACATCTTTACGGGTCAATCTCGTCATAGGACCCGCTATCTTCGAAAAGTCCTTTATAAACCGGCGGTAATAACCCGCCAAACCCAAGAAACTCTTTATCTCGGTTGGGTTCTTCGGAGCAACCCAATTCATAACCGCTTCGATCTTCGCCGGGTCCACCTTGACCCCATTCGAACAAATAACGTGACCCAAAAAGTGAACTTCTCGAAGCCAAAATTCGCACTTCGAGAACTTCGCAAATAATTGTTCCCGTTTCAACGTTTCTAACACTTGCCTTAAGTGTTTTTCGTGTTCTTCTTCGGTCTTGGAGTAAATTAAAATATCGTCGATGAACACAATAACGAATTTGTCGAGATAAGGCCGACAAACTCGATTCATCAAATCCATAAATATCGCGGGAGCGTTCGTCAATCCAAACGGCATAACCAAGAACTCATAGTGTCCGTAACGAGTTCGGAACGCCGTTTTGTGAACATCGTTTTCATGAACCCGAACTTGGTGATAACCCGATCTCAAATCAATTTTTGAGAAATAAGAAGACCCTTGGAGTTGATCAAATAAATCGTCAATACGCGGCAAAGGATACCGATTCTTTACCGTTCTTTTATTTAATTCTCGATAGTCGATACACATACGAAGTGCACCATCTTTCTTCTTTACGAATAAAACCGGAGCTCCCCAAGGTGAGGAACTCGACCGAATAAAACTCTTATCCAATAAATCTTGGATTTGTGTCATCATTTCCCGAATCTCGGACGGTGCTAAACGGTACGGTGTTCTAGCCACGGGATTTGCACCCGGCACCAAATCAATTTTGAATTCTACCTCCCGAACGGGAGGTAACCCAGGCAAGTCTTCGGGAAACACCTCCGGGTATTCCGAAACCACCCGGAGATCACCAACCACTTTCTTTTCTTTCTTTACATCGATCACATAAGCTATAAACGATTCACACCCCTTGGTCAAGGACTTACGGGCTTTCATCATGGTTATCATGGGTATGGTCGGGGTCGCACGGTCTCCCCGGGCCACGACGTGTGACCCGTCGGGTAAAAGAAAGGTAATTAACTTTTGGTGACAATTTATGTTGGCCCTATTAGCACTTAACCAATCCATACCTAAAACCACATCAAAGCCGGATATCGGCATAACAAGTAAAAGAATCGAAAATTTCACGCCATCAATATCAATACTAGCCCCGGACACGGATGTCGTGACCGGAACCATTTCACCATCGGCCACCTCTACCTCTAGAGGTGTCGCGATCAAGGAAATAGGCAATTTCAATTTGTCACAAAAACTCTTTGAGGAAAACGAACTATTTGCACCCGAATCAAATAACACGCGAGCGGGTATCGAGTTTATTAGAAACATATCGGTGATGACATCGTCGGTGGTGGTGGCATCCTCCACCGTCATTTTGAATGCCCGACCCGTAGGTGGCGGATGACTCTTCCTCTTTTGACTTCCCGACGAAGCCGCTCCCCCGCCCGAACCCGAACCCGAACTTTTCTTCATTGGGCAAAACATGGCCCGGTGACCCTCTTTTTGACACGTCCAACAAACACTCTTCTCTAACTTGCATTCCGAGGATTCATGCCCGTGTTGCCCACATTTAATACATCTTCGAGTTTGTGCCGTACACGGACCGGCATGGGAGGACTTACACGGTATGCACCATGGGTTCCTTTGGTTGGAACCTTGAAGGATTTGTGTTCGGCGATCATTGCTTGACCTATGATTTCCTTGGGATTTCTTGTGGTTGCTCGAGTTTGACTTATCATACCTTCCCTTATGAAACGGGGCTTTCTCTCGATTCGCGGCCTTTTGGGCCAAAATGTCACCTTCGGCCGATTTGGCAAGATCATAAGCTTGCAAGAGAGTTCCCGCAAGCCTTGTTACGTTCCGATACTCGGGCAACAACGCCCCGACAAAGTGTTTGATTTGGGTGGACTCATCGGGCACCCATTGTGTCACAGATCGGAGCTTACCATTAAATTTGAGGATAAGCTCATCCACCGTCATCCGCTCGGTCATCTTCAACATCATGAACTCATTCCGGATCTTATCCAACTCAAACGGGCTACAATACCGAGCCTCCACTTGCTCCCTAAATTGTTTCCATGTGACCGCATCCATCATTTCGTTGCTAAAGTTCGCGGTCAACCCATCCCACCAATCCATAGCCGGTCCCCCCAACATTTGGGACTCATACCGGACCTTCAAGTGGTCCTCACAGTTACAAGCAATAAGAGCCTTCTCGGTGGCCCTAAGCTAAGTTAGAGTTTCCGCCGGGTCGCTACTTACCCGGTACTCGGTTGGTTTACAATCGAGAAAGTTCTTGTAAGTGCACGGTTTCTTCTCAATCGGGAAAGGTTGGTAGAAGAATTGTTGGTGTTGGGCATTGGCAATTGGTACGGTGTGGGTGAGTGGCGGTTGTAGTATGCTTGTATTGGGAGATGAGGAGTCGTTTTGGGGAAAGACGGGATTTTGAGTAGTTTGAGTGAAGTGAGGGGGTGAGTTTGCTTGGGTTGGGGGTGGCAAGGTAGACCGAGCCTCGGGTCGCGGCTCAGTCGATTGGCTTTGGCGAAGAACCCTAATGGTGTCCTCAAGTTCCATATTCCGTGTCTCCAACAACACGATATATTCTTCATTCGGTATTTCATCACCCCCCGAGCCCGCTGCTCCACCGTTCCCAAGGTTCGTGTTCGGTGGGATATTATCCAAGGTGTTTCCATCCGTAGCCATTCCTGCTACAAAACACAACATCTCACCAAGGCTTAGTTTAACTCGTTAGTACACATATACCAACTACTAAACCCAATTCACCCTTGCTCTAATCCCCTTTGACCGGAAGGTTTGACCAACACACGAGCCACGATTTGGGAATGGAACACCAACCCCATGTATCCATCGCCAAACCGAAGCTCTGATACCAAGTTGTAACACCGCATTTTTTTTAAAAGGCAATTAAGTATTAATCTAAGTACGGAAGCATCTAGTTAGTTAAGTTTACTAAACGTGGTCCCACAAAATATTACAACCAAAGTTATTTAAAAGACGGTATTACTAAACACGGCTCATTTTACAAAACATATAATTTAAGCATGGTCAAACTTCCCGTCCAAGCCCGACCCGTTCAAGCCATCCAACCTGAAATGTGTCAATAAGGGAGGGATTAGCACAAAAGCTAAGTGAATGAATTCCTAACACTAGCAACTACACTAGTCACTACACTAGTCGCTTAACACGGAAGTTATAAAACATCTCCGGTTGGGTAATCACTATTTGAGAGGATCGGCGGCTTTGCGGGCCTTAAACTATGGTCGGCCAAAACCACGGTAACCGATAGCATTACGTATCCAACACCCGGGAAACTCCCTCCCCTTAACCATGCAACAAATACAGGTAAGGTCGGATACCCAATTAGTCGATACCCGATGCCCAGCCGTTCTCCTTCCGACACTGACCTCATCCCGAATGTGCACATAGTCATGTATGGTATTCCCTAACACTAGGCATACATAACCAAGAAACTAGCTACGAGTAAACACCGCGAAAAACGTCACAATCAGAGTTCCCGATCGCGAACTCCAGTTCACGATCGCGAACTAGAGTTCGCGACGTGAACTCTTCGCGATGACTAACAAATTTCTCTGGACCAACTTCCCGATCGCGAACTAAGTTCGCGTCGTGAACTCCCCCCCGTCTGGTGATTTTCTGCATTTTTCCACCAACAAGACAAAACCATTGGGAATAACCGAAACCCGAGTTGTAGGTCGAATCCACTCACCTTTCAACCTTCGATTCCTTAACTCAGTGAGCTAGTATCACTGAGTATCCTTCCCGGTTCCTGTCAACAACATACCGAGTTAGTGATAATCCACCGAATCGTCAAAATTATCAATTTCAACAACTAGCTACATAAGACTCATAAAATGCACATTTCATGACATTTACAACTAGCACAAGTCCTTCATCAATACAATTGACCATTTTGACCATTTAGCAAGTATTCACAACTAGTTGACCCAAACGGGCCAAAAACCCGAACATGATCCTAACACTCCCACATTTCCATCAACTAGCAATTAATCTTTAAACTAGCAATTCATAATCATCTAACAATTCCATCAAGATCATAACCATCACAAATCCAAGTATGATACTTCCAAGATCACTAGTTAACCATTTTGACAAAATCATCCAAACACTAGTTAAACTACTTCACCAATTGATCAATACTAGGTTTTTAACATCCATATCTTACCAAACATGATTTCACAACCTAATAAACAATTCTAACCATCCAAAACTCAAGAAATCCAAGATTCATCAAAACCCACCTTCAACATCCACCATTAATGGAGGTTGAAGGTGATTTTCACCAAATCTTGTATTCATTCAACAATCTACCATACAAATGATGTAAAAGCTTGCATAAACACATAATACAACATCCATAACAAGATTCATCCACAAATCATCAAGCTACATAAACCCTAGTTCAAGTTCTAGCTCAAGAACAACAAGAACAAGTAAAGAAGAAGGAGTAACTTACTTCTAGACTTCTTCTACACAACCTTTAGTAAGGATTTCGGATTTAAGCACCAAGAATCAACAAAACAAGTTCAAGAACAAGAGAGAAAGATGGATGGAGTTTTAAGCAATGCAATAGTGAAATGAGGATAATGTTTCAAAATGAGAGTCAAGACAAAAGAGAGGGTTTCCCCCTCTCTCTCCCTTAACCGGCCAAACACAAGGGGTGGGACCCCTTTGTGGCTTTTTTTCTACTTTAACAGTATCCGTCTGAGAGTCCCTTTCGTAATTAATTTATTTAAAATAGCAAACGGACTCCAATTTTAAAAACGAAAGCATTTTTGGAAACGATATTTAACAAGGAATCTAAATATATAAAAAATCACGTTTTCATTCCAAATATAACACAAGTCGGGTATTTTAACCCCTTGGTTAAAATTCCGCAAAAGACAGCAGGCTAATTAAATTAACTAAGCATTTAATCAGATAACCATTTAATAAGATACCTTAAGGTCAATAAACTACTAGGCCGGGTTTTGGGATGTTACAGTTGTAACGACCCGAATTTCTTTTGTGTTAAATAAATTATGAAAAAAATATGATAAATAAGGATAAATCATTTAAAGAACGTAGGAATTGGTTTCGTGTTATTTGGACATCGTATGAGAAAGTTATGGACGAAACCGTGTCGAAAAGGGCAACAAAAACTGCAGGCCAAAGTTCACGGCTCGAACTAAAGTTCACGAACGTGAACTTTGGTCCGAAATGTTGGGTTTTTGATTTTTGGAAGTTCACGATCAGTTCACGACTAGTTCACGGCGCGAACTTTGCTGAAACGGCATAAAATCGGGTTTTCTTGTCATTTCTCTCATTTCCAAACCCTAAAACATTCTCCCAAGTGTGAGTATACGATTTTGAGTGTAAGGAGGCCATTGGAACTGATTTTCACACTTAATCTTGAAGATTCTCACTCCATTGTTGAAATATAAGGTAAATCTCTACTCCTTTTAGTTATGGATGATGTTTTTGGGTGAAAATGGTGAAGTATGCAAACCCTAGTTGGAGGGTTTGTAATGGGTGATGAAATTGGGTTTATATAACTTAGATCTACAACATATTGTCAAGGAAAATGTGTTCATAACATGGATTTGATGATTATCTAGCTAGTTATGAACTTTATTTTGGAAAAAATGGTGGTTTGGGTAACGTACCAAGTTATCTTTGTGGAAGATGACTAAGATGAGTGTAGAACACTCTTTGTAAGCTTAAGAACCTTGTGTTCTTGTTAGATTTGGGTTTTGATGATGGAAATCTTGAACTAGGGTTTTGAGATTTCACCAAGTTGGATGAACTTGGTGGTTAGGAGTGTTGTTATGGATTGTTTGGTGATTAGTTATGGATAATAACTAGTTATTGTGATGATATTGATGGTAGGTCAAGAAGACCTAAATATTGGTGACATTTCACAAGCTGGAAAGCAATGATTCGTGTTATTAAACGCGGTTTGGAGTTAGCTTGGCTAAGGTGAGTACATGAGACTTTTAAAACTGGGTACATAGCAAATGTTTTTTTGAAAATATATATGATGTTTTGTGAATCTTTATTAATAAATGATTTTTAATAAAGATATGATTGAAAAGATGAGAAAGTGATAAATAGTAGACTATCTAAGTATGTCTAAAGTGATTGATGATTTTGAAAGAGATCATGATAATGAAAAGTAATTAATAACTAATTATTGATATGATGTAAAAGAGTATACTTTTATAATATGTGATTACTAATAATGAGACTAGTTGATTTGATTATGTGAATGCTAGTTAAGATTAGCATGTGGATAGATTGTATGATGGCCTTATGGCATTGATGATAAATGTGACATATAGTCACATGTAATGGTTATAACGGGTAGACTGAAATAGGACAGGTACGTGATAGATCGGAGGCATTCTGGTTATCATGGTATCTTTAAAGCGGGTGGATTGGAGGCATTCCGATCATCCAACAAGATGTTGTATCTTACTAGATTGGAGGCATTCTGATTAGTAAGATAAGATGGGTCACCTTGCTTGGACAAGGTGACAAAGGGGGTTCTATTGAATCGGAGGCATTCTGATTAGTAGGACAAAAATGGGGTCTCGTTGATTCGGAGGCATTCCGAACAACTTGACGGGTCGAATAGGTTATGAATGAATGTGATAGGATTACCGAGGAGGTGATCGATGTATATGAATGTGTTAGGGTTACCGCGGAGGTACCTAAGGTATATAAATATATATCTATATATATATTCATTATGTGTGATTATTTATATATTAATGTTGGGTCTAAAACCCATGTATCTCACGAGACTATTTTGTCTCACGTACTAATTTGTTTTGGCTATGTACTCAGGTTCGAGATTGAAAGATTAGAAGGTCACGATAGAGGTGGCCTAGAGATGTTTAGCTCGGGAGCTTATAGGTAGATCCCGTTTATCCTATGGTTATGATATTATCTTTGTAACACCGTGTTTTATAACTCTGATAATCTTTTAAAAGGTTTTTGTCAAACCATATTTCAGGATATTGGACTTTGTAATATTTTTATTTAAAAATATGTTTTAAAAGGTGTTTTAAAAAGTGAGGTGTTACAGAACTTGCTATTGCAGCATGGTTGCACTTTTTGATCTTCGTCTCGACCTTGTTTCGTCCATAACTTTCTCATACGATGCCCAAACGACACGAAACCAATTCCTACGTTCTTTAAACCATTTATCCATAATTATCATATTTTTATAAAATTTATTTGATTCACAAAAATTCGGATCGTTACAAGCGTCACATCAATTTTTTTCCTCCGACCAAACACGTGATAAACCCTGACCAAACCCACATAACATTGACTAAACCCACAACCAAACCTTAAATTAATTTTATTAATACATGTACCACTTAACAAACATGAAACAAACACCCAATGCACGATGCCTCACAACATTCACCAGTCGTCCTGGTGACGACACCTGCATGAGAACGGGTCGAGAGAAGGCTATGTAAAGAGGAGGATGCGTCGGACCGTTGGGGACGGAGGGTCACGATCAAATTCCTTACACCCTTAGATTATAAATTTATTTAATTATAATTATTAAAACATCAATTATCATTGTTAAATTATAAATTTACTATATTTATCCATATAAAATATATATATAAAGATAAATATATAACTAATTTGTAAAAAATGATTTATGATCTATTATAATTGAATTTAAATATTTAAAAAGAATAATGAAGAAAAATAACTGATTTTCTTGGAAAGAAGACCGCCCCATAATTTTCCCCCAATCTCTATCTGCTACGATTTTGTAGCTTTCTACTTCCCCCAACTACAGATTAAAATTTCTGCCAAAACTCAATCGAATCGATTATAATCGAAGACGAAATTGCGATTGATTGATAAGATCAATCGAAATCAGAGATGGCGATGAGGGAGTTGGTGACCGGTGGTGCCGCATGCGCTGTACCTGGTTCTTCTTCTTCATCAAATCCTCTCGGTGCTCTTGCTAATGCCCTAATCGGTTCTTCATCTCAAAAGGTACTTCCATCAGCTCGTAATTCTTCAACTTGTTGATTTCAGTTGGCAATTTTGACCTACTGATGTTTATATTGTTGATTTCAGTCGTCAATTTTGAAATTATATGGAAATAAGTATCCATGAATCGATGATGAATAGCATGGAGGTTAACATGTCAACATGTTTGTACATATGCATAATTACCATTGATAAATCATAGTTTACCTCTATTTAGTGATTAATTCAAATGTTTTGCCCCCAATTTTAACATGGATTGCTCAATAGAACTCCAGATAAAGACAATAACTTCTATGTTACTTAATTTTTTATATTTTCAATGTTGTTAAATGACCAAAAAGTGTTGCAGATATCCACTTAAAATATGAAGTTGTTTCATTTAAATTCATAAACTCTGACAATTGAAGAGGTGTTAATTGTGTACAGATATTTTGCAACCACCAAACTTTTCACAATGTGTTTCTATGCTCAATTAAATCATTATGCTATACATGTCAATTTTATTCTTAATTTGTTAAGTTCATACTATTGATCTCTTAATTTGTTAAATAATGACGATTAATTATATATATATATTTTTACATGCAGGAAAGATTGCAGGAAATTCCTACATCAACACTCAATACTTCTGGCAACAATTATTTATCAGGATCTAGAGAGCCATTGTCAGCTCTTCCTGGTTCAGAGTTGGAACATCCTCTGCAACATGAAAATTCGGCTTTTGTTAATGGTTTTCGTTCTGCAAATGACAACAGATTTGGTGAAATTTGGGATGGAATACAAAATCCTCAATTTCATCAAGGGAATCCTCAGCTTCAACCAGAAATAAACGGTAAAATTGTCGTTTTCGTTCATTTTTGTTTTGAGTTTTTAATGATTGTAATTGTTGTTCAAAATAAGTAGGTCCACCTCAAAGAGTATTATCAAGTTTTTTGCATTCATTTGTCAACTCAAGTCATGGTGGGGTCCCTTTTGGTCCTACTCAACTGCCAGTATTGGGATTGTCTGAAGGGGATAAACGATGTATACGCGATCGTAGTAGCATTATGGCTCAACATATTTTTGCTGACAAGCCTGAAGATTTCATCAATGGCCAGGTTTGTTTCTCAAATTACAAATTGAAATTTCGTCTTATTATCATATTAGTTTAGTTCCTGCGCAATTATATGTCAATGTCTGTTTCAATAAAAACTTACGTACAATATATTAATGGCCAGAATGCATTTTAATTTTAGTACCCAGAACTTGTCTAACTAGGTCCTCTGCTACTCTGAACTATTATATGTGCATCTTGGTGCCTGAACTTGACAAAATGATCGATTTAGTACCCTGACTCACTAATTTAATATTTTTTTACCCGTGAGTTGATTCTAATATCTATTTATTGAGATAAGTTTATATTTTGTCAGGTAAGAAAATACGACTAAATTAATGAGTCTGGATACTAAATCGACCATTTTGTCAGTTCAGAGTATCATGTTGCACCTTTAATAGCTCAGGGTAGCAGAAGACCCAGTCAACCAAGTTTAGGGCACTAAAATGTATTTTGGCCTTTATTAATTGTACAATAACTAATAAGATTATGCCGCCTATTTGATCTAAGACAAAAGATGATGTCATCTTTTTTTTAAAGATAAAGAATATGCTTTCCCATATATCAAAAATTATAATCAGTTTTCTTGATACTATATACATTTTCAGGTGAATGCTTTATTATCTTCTTTAGAAATAGATAATCATGGGTTGGCTAGGGGGCCCGTACCCGGAAGATACCCAGAGCTAGAACAATATTGGGGGGAATCTCAAATGGGCCCGGGCCCAAACGGGCCAGATGGCTGGGCTGATGAATTTGCCCAAAACAGAGCAGGACAAAATGACCCGAATTCTTGGGCTTTATCTTTTGAAAGACAACATGGTACTGGTGGTTGGGCTTCTGAATTTGAACATGTGAGTACATGCTACAACTCTATAATTTATTTTGATAATTATTTATTTAATTATTATTAGTTAATTATTATTTTTTGTTATTGATTTTAGGAACAAGCTCAGATGACATCTGTGGGTCGAATGGCAGGTGCTAATATTCCATCATTGGCTGCTATGGAGCAGAGTCGTATGCTGGAACACACTTTAGCTCAGAATAGTAATCCCAAATTTCAGGTTTATTATTATTATTATTATTATTATTATTATTATTACTATTACTATTATTATTATTATTATTATTATTATTATTATTATTATTATTATTATTATTATTATTATTATTATTATTTTTGTTGTCAGTTCTACGACATATTTGTTGATAATATTATTTAATAATATGTAGAACTATTAAAGGTGGATCATAGTAACCTAAACTTGATAAAATGGTTGATTTAGTACCCGACTCACTAAATTGGTTTTGTTTTCTCACGTGATTTGCTTCTAATATCAATATATTGAGATAAACGTAAATATTTTTTAGTCTGTCAAAAGCTCCAATGGAAATAACTTAAGTAAGAAAACATGATCAAATTAGCGAGTCAGGGTACTAAATCGACCATTTTGTCAAGTTCAGGGTACCATGCTGGACCTTTAATATTGGACCTTTAATATTTCAGGGTCCTAAAATGTATATTTAGATAATTTAGGCAATTGTTGATAATATAATCTAATAATATGCAGAACTCGAAATTCCTTCAATTTGTTTCAAAAATGAGCCGTGGGGAATTAACTATTGAAGATAACCAACTTAAGCCTGGAAATGGGGACTGGGCTAATGAGTATCAACAACAATATAACACGGGCCCGTCTTCTTGGGCCGATCAGTATGCACATGAACAGGCAAGTAAACAAACGTTTGACCTACATTTGACCTAAATTTGACCTATGTTTGACCTATATATATGTTGTTAATATATGATCGGGTTCAGGTTTTAAGGGGTCCAGATAGGTGGGCTGATGAATTTGCTAATGGACGTGTGCATCACGGGCCAGTAGATGACCAATGGGTCGATGAATTTTCAAAATTACAAGTAAATGATTGGGCCGATGAATTCGGGCGTCAAGTTGGTGAAGGAATTTTAGGAGATGATTCTGTTGATAATTGGGCAACTGCATATGATGAGTAAGTCTATATATTTATCCACAGATTTTAGCCAACTTATATTTCTATTTTATTTAGGTCAAAAATACATTTTAGTACCCTGAACTTAGTTGATTAGGTTCTTTACTACCATGAACTATTAGAGGTGCAACATGGTATGGTACCTGAACTTGAAAAAATGGTCAATTTAGTACCTTCCGTTAGAAACCGAAATCGAGAATGATGAATTTTCAAAACCAATTACATGTTTTTCGGTTTTGGTTCAGTTCGGTTTCGGTTCAGTTTTTTAAGCCCAAATGCTCACCCTTATCCGGGGACCGAACCGAACTAGACCGATAGGACTACACTGAAAATCATGAAATTACAAAAACCAAAAAACCTAACTATTTACATGTTTTCAGTTTCGGTTGTTTTTTGGTTCAGTTCGGTTTTTTCATCCAAAATGCTCACCCATAAATATACGTTCATCTCATAAAATTGAAATTAGAAGCAATTCACGTGAGAAAATAAGACCGAATTAATGAGTGAGGCTACTAAAATGTCTACGTTTCCAAATTCAGGGTACCATGTTGCACCTCTGACAGTTCAGGTTAGCAGAAAACATAGTCAGGCGAGTTCATGGTACTAAAATATATATTGGCCTTAATTAACCGAGCGGGAATAAATATTAGTGATGTAAGCGTGTTGATCGTTTAATTTTTTTTTTTTTTTTTGTAGTTATGTAAATGAGCAAGAGATCATGAAGCAAAAAGGCGATAGTTCAAGGGGCGTTTATGTCTTTTCTGATTTGAACCCTTATGTGGGCCATCCTGACCCGTTTGGAGAAGGTCAAGAATTGTTCCGTAAAGGTCTTTTAAGTGAAGCAGTTCTTGCTTTAGAAGCTGAAGTTTTAAAAAATCCTGAAAATGCTGAAGGCTGGAGATTACTTGGTGTAGCACATGCTGAAAATGATGATGACCACCAGGTTATTTTTATTATTATATTATTTTTTATCATATTAATATATATTTACCTTAATAATATTGTATTTCTCTAAAACCTCAAAAAAAGATCAAAATTGTTGAATAGTTTTTATTCGTTTTTTTATAGAACTTTAAAAAAATCTGTATTGATAAAACTTAAAAAAAAATAAAAAATCATTTATTTATCACGAAAGAATGAACTTTTTTAAAGAGTAAATTACAAGGATGGTCTTTGAGGCTTATACCAAATTTCACGTTTGGTCCTTTACTTTAAAAAGTTACATTGGTAGTCCTTTTTTGGAAACCTTTTGCACCTACAGTCCGTTGGCCTAACGTTCATTAATTTTTCTTTTAAAAATTTACACCGGGAGTCCTTATACTGTTAAAGTATTTAATGGACGTTAGGCTAAATGAGGCTAAAGGACTCTAGGTGCAAAATGTTTTCAAAAATAAGACTAACAATGTTATTTTTAAAAATGAAGGACCATACGTGAAATTTAGGTAAAACTCAGGGACCATTTTGTAATTACTCTTTATTTTAAGTATATTTTCCTTTTTTTTTAATTCTTTTGGCGCTTCTTTGTATATGGCAGGCAATTGCATCAATGATGCGTGCACAAGAAGCCGACCCAACAAATTTAGAAGTCCTTCTTGCCCTTGGAGTCAGCCATACAAACGGTACTTATAATTATAAATTTATAATTTATATTTATAATAATAAATTAATAATTATGATTTATTTTTCTACAGAATTAGAACAAAAATCCGCATTAAAATATTTATATAGTTGGCTACAACGCCATCCCCAGTACGGGAAAATCGCCCCACCCGAACTCTCAGATTCCCTCTACTACGCTGACGTAAGTTTTTCTTTTTCTTTTTAATAAAAATAATTAATCTATTTTTTTATTAACGAATTAAATATATAGTCTTACATATTTTGTACAGGTGGCTAGAACTTTTAATGAGGCAGCTGTGATGTCACCTGAAGATGCAGATGTACACATAGTACTAGGTGTATTATATAATCTTTCACGAGAATATGATAAAGCGATTGAATCATTTCAAACCGCTTTAAAACTAAAACCGAGAGATTATTCGTTATGGAATAAACTCGGGGCAACACAAGCAAATAGTGTTCAAAGTGCCGATGCAATATACGCGTATCAACGGGTTAGTAATTTTACGGTTCTTGGTTTGGTTTTGACTGGTCTGGTTTTTGGACCGTGCACATGCTAAAATACATTTTAGTACCTTGAACTTGGCTGACTAGGTCTTGTACTACCTAAATTAATTAAAGGTGCAACATGTTACCTTGAACTTGACAAAATGGTCGATTTAGTACCCTGACTCATTAATTTGATCGTGTTTTCTAACTTTCATTGGGGCTTTCGATGGACTAGAAATATACGTTCATCTCCATATATTGATATTAGAAGTAAATCACGTGAGAAAATGCGATCAAATTAGTGAGTCAGGGTACTACATCGACCATTTTGTCAAGTTCTGGTTAACATGCACCTTTAATAGTTCAGGGTAGCATAAGATATAGTCAACCAAGTTCAGGTACTAAAATATATTTTGGACTTGAATTAATATATGGTGTTAATTTGTGTTATTATCAGGCATTGGATTTAAAGCCCAATTACGTTCGTGCATGGGCTAACATGGGTATTAGTTACACTAATCAGGTAATAATTTTGCTTTTTTTAATTTAATTACAAATGTTTGTATAATTTTTCTTTTTAATTTTTAAAATAATAATTTCGCATTTACAGGGTATGCACGAGGACTCGATTCGTTACTATGTGCGTGCACTAGCAATGAACCCAAAAGCAGATAATGCATGGCAGTACTTGAGAATTTCCTTAAGGTGAATGAATAATAATTCTTAAAAGTTATATTTCTTAAGTTTTTATTTTTTTATTAAAATTATCTTAAATTAAAATCATCTTGTTTGCAGTTGTGCTTCAAGGAATGATATGATGGAAGCTTGTGATTCCCGAAATCTCGATGTTCTTCAGAAAGAATTCCCGTTATAGATCATGTTAACTTATACGACTACAAGATTGAAGGTTCATAATATTTATGATTTATTTTGTTACAAGGTAATTCGCCCTCCTTGCATGTAACAATAAAAGTTAATATTTGCATTAAAGATGACCGAGCTAGATTACTTTCGGATAATATTGTTACATGGTGCTACAAAAAGTCCATATATTATTTCTCTTCGCGCATTTTAATTACATTAAGGTGTTGTTTGGTAGAATCTGAATGAACTAAGAGACTAATTAGCCAGCCCATAAGAGTGCATTTCATGAAGTCTTTGGACTTCAAAAGATCAACTCTAAATGCTTACTAACCTAATTTAGTAATCTAGATTTATACGAGTTGTATGATACTATTGTTATCATATTTAAAATTTGAACATTCAATAAGACCTGTGTCAACGGCACGTCGGGGGAGGGCGTCGAGGGCCGTCGACCCACGACGGCGTTGGCACCGAGCCGTCGTGGGGGCGTCGTGAAGCTGGACGTCGGGAGGAAGACGGGGTGGTGATGGCGTCGAGAGCGGAAGAAGAAAGAGAGGGGAGAGAGAGGAAAGGGGAAGGAAGAGAGAGAGGGGGTGGGATGCTTTGGGGACTTGTACACTAGGCTGAAAAAGTTGTACATGTCATGTTTTTTTTATAAAAACTAGTTTTTTTTCTATTTTTTTTTTAAATTTAATTTTTTATATATATATTTGTTTTAATAATACAAATATATTAGTGTTTTTATAATTATTTAATTTAAATTAAAAATGATGATGTGGAAAGGATGGGTTTAGTGATGGGTTAGTGATGAGTAGGGTTGGCACGAACGTGTCAGTAGCATGTCAGTAAGGATGCGATGACGTGGCGCTAGTGATGGGTTTAGTGATGGGTAAGGGTTGGGAGAGGCCTAAATATATAAAACAATTAGCTTTTGAGACGAACCACACCGTGTCATATTTGATTAAGATTTTCCTGTTTTGATTGGATCCCGATGTTATGGAGATTAAAAGTAAGATTTGAATCTTAACAATCTTGATATAAACTATAAAGCCATTTTTGTGCCTTTTTGGCATATTGTTTTCTTGAATTCTTATTAAGGTTTGAATGGAATGTGAGGTGATGTTACAAGTTATTGAATAAATCGAACCTAGCCGGACTAAGAACTAAGAAAATGGTTTCGGTGGGACTGAGTTCCAAACCGATGAGGTCTAGGACCCGACCGAACCGGATCGAGAACTAAGAAAATGGTTTCGGCGGGACTGAGTACCGAACCAATGAGGTCTTGGACCGAAACGGACCGAGAACCGCGGTTTTCCGGTTTTTATCTAGTTTTTTGACTTTTTTTTGGGGTTCTTTTTTTCCAGTTTTGGATTGGACCGAACTGTACAGAGAGTTTTTGCATGAAGAATTAGACCAAGATAGCTAGTTTTGATTTGGTTTGATTAACTGATTTAAGCCGGTTTTCAATTCAGTTTGCATATGACTAAATTATCCATATTTGGAATGCAATAATTTGGACAAAAATTCCATAAATACTTTTGGAGAACAGGGCCCGGTGTACACGTAGCGATTTGATTGATGCTAGGTGAAGGTTGTTTTACCTTTTCAAGTACATTAATTCCCCCCACAAACCATTATGCTTACCTTTGTATGCTCAAATTATTGCTAGTAACATAATAATACCTCAAGGTATACAATTGGTATTACATCTATTGACAACTCTTATTAAATTATCTTGGCTACAGAAACACGCACATACACATCTTTCCCGTACAGCGGAGATTCTATTATTTGCCTAGGTAGGTCCCGTGACCTACTTATATTTGAAATTATAAGTAAAGATGTGGACTGTCATACCTTAACTATAAGTAAAGGGGCTGCTTTCAGAGATATTTTCGGCAAAAGTGCGAGCGATTTGAAGATAGTAGTTGGAAAAAAGATGTATCATATTTTGATGGGATATTGTTTCTTTGATGATCTGATTTGTTGAGTTTTCTATTCTTAACCCAAAACATGTTTTATAGATGAAAGAATACTTGATAAGTTACTATGCAACAAAAAGGTGGCATTGTCTGATTCTGTTTTTGCCAAAGTTGATTAGTAAAGTGTCACTTTTCAACTTCAAAGCTTTTTTATCATGTCTTTAACCCATCCACCCACCCACATTCAGTTGACTTCCTTCCCTCATTGATATTGCTATGCTATTTACCAAACTTCGCAAAGAATCAATCACCCCAACTATATACTACTATATAGGTTTAATAATTTGATCAAACCCTATTGGTGGTCTAAGGTAAAACTTGGGTCTCCAAAAATTGGTGAAATTCCATAGAGATTCCAAGTTCAATATTTAAGTGCTAGAAAACACCACTTGTTGCCACAGAGGTTTACATGGCCGACTTCGAGCTACCTACAAAACGGATGGCCGACTTGGGATTACTCGACTCACAAAGCAAGTCGAAACCAAGATTACTAAAAAAAATTGTATCCATTTTTTTTTATTATATATAATGCATAAGGACCTTGTGTTTCAAGAAATATTTGCGTTTTGAAAAACTTTACAGCCCCTGCATTCGAACCTGCGACTTTAATGTTATTAGCAAGGAGTTAGCTCTAACCACTGAGCTACTATGACAAATTTTGATTACTTCATTGTGTAATTATTTATATGTCATATTATCTTTATTAATCATTAAACTTATATATCGTGTCTATGTACTTGTTAATTTGGCAGTTGAAAGATGTTAATTGATGATAAAGATGGATAGAAGAGACTGATCATATGGTTAAGAAATCAAGCCTTTTTGAATATGCATGAGAATCCATTATGTAATGGCATCTTCAAGAACTCAGTGGTGGATAAATTAAGTATCTCTAGAGATGAAAGTGATTTTTCGCCTGCACCTCAAAAAGTAGCATCAAATTAATGTATTAACGCAATAACTAAATTAAGTTTTATTCGCATTTTTTTATTTAAGTTTGAAATGAAAGAAAGGAGCTTGACACTATCATGCATGTAAACCCCTTGATAGTTTTTTAAAAAGTTATTCATGTTATAAGAGTTACTGTTGGGTTTTTAAGGTCGCCGAGCTTAATTAAAACAAGTAATTTATTTAATGACATTTAATCTACTTAATTTTTTGCTCTTATAAGGATTTGAACTTATCACTTTTATGTCAACACCCTATATTAAATTACAAGCTTTGCATTAACAAAATCAAGTAATTAATGAATAGAAAAAGGGGCGGAGGTGGTTCCTTGTTGGTAGTGCACATGATTTTTACATCCCGAAGAAAAGATTCCTGGTTTTAATTAATTAATTAAAGGTCAAACCATTAGCAAACCAACATATTAATTTTTTTTTAAATATGTGAAGTGGTTGGTTCGCATACTCTGAATTATCCTTATCAACTCACTTCACTTGTCACTCTCACACACGCATAGAATATATGATAACCGGCCACTTAATTATGCTTCCAAGCATAATTTTTATTGAATACGAGACAACATGGCACGTGCGATGCACGGACTTTGTTCATGATAAAACGTTATTTAAAGGTAAATCGTATATATTGTATTGGTGTAACGGACAAAGTACTAAAAGAAAGACCGTTAACATATTTAGGTTGATTGAGAGTGCTCTACTAAATAAGCAAAATTTGTTAGAGAAAAATTCAAAGTAACATAATCGTTATCATTTTTTTATTAGTGCAATACAAAACATGTTAATCATAACATATAAGTGGTACTATGAAGAACTTCATGGTTATTATAAGCAAAACAATGAATCAATAACATTATATTTTCAACTAATGTCGATTGATGCAAACATTATGTCAGACTTCTAATTATACATTTTTCTCCAAAAGTACGTAATAAAAAATAGCTAGGAATTCGTACAAATACACGAAAATATGTATCTCTCTAATAAAAATACTAACAAAATCGTTATCATCACACTCTTTTTTTTTACGTGGATGTTCTGTTGGGAATAAGCTAAAATCATTTGAAAACTCAACATCATTTGCATCTTGATAGTGTACTATTTATAGTTTATAAATGTAACTCTAGTTAAATGAAAAGACTATTATTTAATTGAATTTACTACTATTATTTATGTTAAACTCTTAGTCTTATTTAACTAAGGCTTGATTATTTTTATATATATGGTTTACTACATTTATTCATGAGCATATACAAAAACTCAATTTTCATTTCAAACTTGTTTTTAATTAAATGCAACATCTAGTTCTTCAAATCCAACAAAAGGTACATGTTTATTGTAGATTGTGATATTAATTTATTGTATATGAACTGAAACGAATATTGCACGGTAAATTGATGAGGTTCTATATGAAGTGAAACGATACTACAATAGTTCTTCCTTTAATTCGGATATTTATTGTATATTGAATTTAAATATTTATATTTATTGTAATTCTTCTTATCTAGCACCATTCAACATCTGAGCTTCTAAAAACGGATGAAGATGTTTAATACCGAATTAAAATGGTAATTTGATTATTATTTCAAGACTTTTCATATGACAATTTAAGTTTATTAGTCATAATTATTTCTTCAACTTTTAAATATATTAAATAATTATAATTAAATTCTACTTATATTTCTTATAAATTTTTTTATTACTTATTTTAATTTATTAATAATTATTTCAAGACTATTCATATGACAGTTAGAGTTTATTAGTCATAATTATTTCTTCAACTTTTAAATATATTAAATAATTATAATTGAATTCTACTTATTTTTCATGTAAAATTGTTTTTATTACTTATTTTAATTTACTAATAATTATTTCAAGACTTTTCATATGACTATTTGAGTTTATTAGTCATAATTATTTCTTCAACTTTTAAATATAATATATAATTATAATTATATTATACTTATTTTTATTATAAAATGGTTTTTATAACTTATATTAATTTACTAATAAGTATTTCAAGAGTTTTAACGTGACAATTTGAGTTTAATAGTCATAATTATTTCTTATTCATATTTATGACCAAAGTTTAACGTTATTATATATTAAATAAATGTAATTAGATGCTACATTAGTTTAGACATTATTTCATGACTTTTGATATTACAATTTGAGGAAGTTATTAGGTTTTATCATATTTTTTATTACAATAGTCTTTTTCATTACATTAATTTATTAATCATATTTCTAATAATTATTCTAATACTCATGATAAGTCAATTTATTAGATTTTATTATAAATATACATGAGTTTATTACTCATATTTATTTATTAACAATATTATTTCAAGACTTAAGGTATGAAAATTTGATAGAGTTATTAGTTTTTACTCTATTTTTTTATTACATTAGTTTCTTATTTTTGTGATAAAACTCAACTTTTAAATATATTAATTTATTTATATTCACAAATATCTAAGTGGGCACTTATATGAAAATGAAGGATCATGTTTATTATAAACTTTGCTACATATTGATTATTAAAGTAATGCACAATGTCACTTGCCTTCACCCCCAGTCACCATTTATTCTTTTTGTTTTCCCGTTTGCATTGTCGTCATGCCTTGTGTTGCTCAACGATCGTATCGCCAACCAACATGTTTAACTATTGGTGTGTGTCATATATACTGTATATATATGCTTTAACACTTGAGTATAAGATATAATTAAAGAATTTTATAATCAAAGAATTAGACGACATAATCAAAGAATTATGAGGATTTGTTTTCCCGTTTGCATTGTCGTCATGCCTTGTGTTGCTCAACGATCGTATCAGCAACCCACATGTTTAGCTATTGGTGTGTGTCATATATACTATATAGGCTTTAACACTTGAGTATAAGATATAATTAAAGAATTTTATAATCAAATAATTAGGTGATATAATCAAAGAATTATGAGGAACTAAATCATACCGATTTGAATATAAGATATTTTGAAATCTTCATAGTAGCACCGCCGGAGATAGTCGATTCTACAAATTAAACAAACCTAAATTAAACGATGTATCATTATACAAAAATCACTTTGAAAACAATTGAGACATATTTCATCCACCAAAATGAAATTCATAATAGGAGAATCACACTTACATATTTATACTAAATGTATCATTTTTAATTTGTATGAAAAAGTTAGGAGAATAGATGAATGAGTTTATGAACCACACTTACCTATTTATACTAAATGTATCATTTTTAATTAGTATGAAAAATTTAAATTAATTAATACATTTAATATGTGTCTTTACACATGCTATAAATTAAAACCTATATATTAATTAATCTTAAATTGTGACACTTCATCTACTTGAATAGTTTTAAGGGTTAAATACTTGAATAATTTAAATTAATTAATCTTAAACATATATATTAATCTTAAATTAACAACATTAAACATAATACTCATTTTTTTATGTTATATAGATAATGTAGATATTCAACTATTTTTGCGATTCAGAAATGCATGGACATCATTATTGTTATGTTTATAAATATTGTTTATATATGGTAAAACTTTTGATCTTACAATTGATTAATTTATTATTGTCTTTTACAAATGGATTTATTAGATTAATTATTGTTAAATGCAAGGTAATATTATTTTTTACAAATGGATTTATTAGGATTATTATTATTATTATTAAATGCAAGGTAATAAATGCAACTTCAAACTTAAACTCATTTTTATATATATAGATATTAATTAATCTTAAATTGTGACACTTCATCTACTTGAATAGTTTTAAGGGTTAAATACTTGAATAATTTAAATTAATTAATCTTAAACATATATATTAATCTTAAATTAACAACATTAAACATAATACTCATTTTTTTATGTTATATAGATAATGTAGATATTCAACTATTTTTGCGATTCAGAAATGCATGGACATCATTATTGTTATGTTTATAAATATTGTTTATATATAGTAAAACTTTTGATCTTACAATTGATTAATTTATTATTGTCTTTTACAAATGGATTTATTAGATTAATTATTGTTAAATGCAAGGTAATATTATTTTTTACAAATGGATTTATTAGGATTATTATTATTATTATTATTAAATGCAAGGTAATAAATGCAACTTCAAACTTGAAACTCATTTTTTATATATATATAGATTTGACAATAGCCTTAAGAGCATTAATTAAGTTTAGTTAATTAATTAATGTATAAATATTAAAACATAATCATCATTGTTAGGTGGTTAGTGATTTTTAGAGAGTGATTTTTTATGGTTAAAATACCACTAACTTTAAGCATGCATTTTTATCCTAACCATAATCCTAAGAACAATGATTAACATTTTATAAATACAAACAGGGGCGGAACTAGAAATTTCCACCAGTGGTAGCACCCTTGTGATGATTAAGAATTTTTTTTTTTAAATATATAGGGTTAAAAAGAAAAAAGTTGAAATATATGGGCTGAGAAAAAAAAAACCCTTGTAATATAAGGCTAAGAAAGGAAAAAAAAAAGTTGATTTATAAAAATAAGAAGGACAAGATTCGAACTCTAGACCTCCTCTATACATGCACAAGGTGTTAGCCAATTGTGCTAGCCAACATACAGTTATTATTATGACTTTTCGGATATATATTAATGTATTCAAAATACAATAATAAAAAAAATTCCAAAAAGTTACCGGACCGAAATTTTTTGAGTAGTAGCACGTGCCACCGTGTGCTATATACTACATCCGCCCCTGAATACAAAGCCTTCTACATAAGAAATAATCTTTGCTACTTCTTATATATATATGTAATGATAAATACTAATGTATTTCTAAATATTATATGAATGTACAATAATGTGCAGTTTGATCGGTGTGGAGATTGTGTGTGTGAGTGTAGATGGATGTGGTTGTGACAATTTGAAGGGCAGTGGGATGACAATACGTACGTGTGCCTTTGCGTGCGAAATCTCACATAAATTTGCTAGTAACCATCTTGTCACTTGTCAGCCCTTACCACCCAATACAATATATATCTATCCACACTCAATCATACTCAAATATATAAATTATTATTATTTTCAAATCTCTCTCTCTCTCTCGACATACATAATTGTATGTACTTACTTTATGGAGGGAAGGTTAATAATGTCATAACTTATAGGGTTAGACAAGTGAAGGATGATGAAGTTAATTAGGGTTTTGAAGAAGATGGAGATGGAGATGTTACAATAATTAATTAATGAGATATATAATTAATTAAAGAAAAAGAAAATGGGGAAGCATAAGCAACACAAGACACGAGGGAGATACCAGCTTGCTAAGTAAAGGAAGAATGGGGAGCAAAGAGTCCTCATTTTCATAGTCTTGTAGTTTACCAGACAAAATATGCTTACTTTTAGGGTTTTCAAGTTTCGGTTCCATTTGCCAACGACATCCATCCCCACCTACATCCCTTCCCTCTTATTATTTTATTTATTTACTCCTACGATAAGTACCCTATATTATTGTTTCCATTAAAATAACAAACACGGCTTTAATTGGGATTAATTAATATCTATCATTAAGGGTATCTATCAGGCTGTCGGGCCGGTTCCGTCCGGTTTGAGGTGAAAAAATCTTAACTCGAAACCCGACCTGATTAGGAATCAGATTTGTCGGATTGACCCAACTAGTTGGTCGGTAACACTTAAGTTATGATTTTTAGACAAGAACAAAAAAATATCTACTATATTGAAGTTTAGGAGTTTAATTTAACACCTATAATTGTTAATTGATTTTTATTTAATGATTTATAGTTATTAATGTGTTAATTCATTGATTTAATGATAAAAATATCTTAAATATTAAAGCAAAAAAAAAAATTAAAACTTCAATCGGGTCTATTTATAGGGTCAACTTGAAACCTGACAAAGGTAAGCAATCCTAACCCGATAAAATGTTGACATGATAGGGCCGGTCTAAAAAACCCGATATCAACATAAGACCTGAATACACCCGACCCGGCCCGCATAATCGGGTTCGTATTTGAATCACGTCGAATTAATCCTTAATTTGGGCACCCATATCTATCATTAATATATATATGCATGAAAGGGTAAGAATTAGGGATATTAGTTAATGACCACATTTCTCAATAGCTTACTTGAAGAGCATTAGTCAATTGTTGTAGTTTAACTAATCAATCAAGGATAATTTTTTGTTAATAACTTCAGTTTAATTATGTATATTAAACTGAAACTAGTTAGAAGTTGCCGAATGCACATCCGTAAATTAGCATTAACATGCCATGACTAAAAAAGGGGAGTCAAATGATGTCTCAAATTAAGATCAAGTATATTATAACTTGTTGAGTTTAGAACAACTCTATATAAATCGATCTTAACTTTGTTTCTTCGATTTAGGAAGTCTGATACAGTGCGTTTGTTTGCCACACACTACACAACCTTTGTATCCGCTGTAAGGACATCCACATAGTGTACCAAGGGCCGGGTAATCATTTATCGTCCATAAAACAACTGCATGTAAAGTGAATGTTTGTTGTGCAAATGTGTCATATGTTTCGACTCCAACTTCGAATAAGAGTTGCAAGTCATCAATCAAAGGTGATAAGAAAACATCGATATCGTTTCCTGGATTTCCCGAAATCAATAATGAAAGCATGATAAACTTTCTTTTCATACACAACCATGGTGGTAGGTTGTAAATGACAATTAAAATTGGCCATACACTGTGATTCCTATTTCCTCTATTCACGTCGACCCCATCAGCGGAAATGCCAAGCCTTAGGTTTCTTGGATCATTGGCAATTTCTGGAAATCGGTCATCTATGGCAGCCCAAGCTGGTGTATCTGCAGGGTGACGTAAAACGCCATCGTTTATTCTATCGGTCGCATGCCATGTTAAATTTTGTGCTATAGTCTTTGATTGAAATAGTCGTTTCACGCGCGGAATAATGGGAAAGTACCACAATACTTTTGCTGGAATATTTTCGTAAACTTTCTTTTTTACCTCATCCACCTTCCATCTCGATTTTCCACAAGTAGGACATACATTTACGTCTTTGTACTCGTTCCTATAAAGAATGCAGTCATTGATACATGCATGTATCTTTGTATACCCTGAACCCATTGCCTTCATTGCTTTCTTAGCCTCGTATGTACTATTAAACATTTCGTTACCTTCAGGTAGCATTTTCTTTAACATAACTAGTGTTTCAGTGAAGCACTTATCTGAAACTCCATACTTACTCTTCAAGTTGAGGAGTTGTACAATTGCAGACAACTTTGTGAAATCTTGACACCCTTCATAAAGTGGTTTCTCAGCATCTTCAATTAGTTTTTGAAAATTTTCATGGTCCTCAATAAAATTTTCTTCGGTAGCTTCAACCATCTCTATTGTTTCAGCAGCATCCGTTGGAATTCCCGTTGCGAAACTCGTAGATTCAACAAATTCTGTTGAATCTGTTCTATGTATTCTATAGTTGTCTTCAAAGAACATAGTATTTGGTGAGTACTCTTTTTCTCCATGCTTAATCCAGTTCGTATAGTTTTGATCTATTCCATATCTGAATAAATGATGATCTACCTCTCTCACATGAAGAGAAATATGGTTTAAACATTGGGTACACGGACATGGAATTTTTATTTTGTCTCTGGTTTTTAGAGGGTCTATATTCCACAATATTTTCAAATTATGGACCGCATAATCTAAAAAATACGCAACTCCATCTATATAAGGCTTTTTGTGTCTATCAGTTACCATCCAAGACTTGTCCATGTGAAATCTGCAAATTTGACAACCAAAAACATCATTTATTGCTAATTATAAATAACAATGTTGTAGAAAAAGTCTTTTTGTACAACATTGTTATAAAAAATATCAACATATCATGTAGCAGTTGTTACATATAAAAAACGTTGCCACACTTTAACTTTCTAGGTAACTTTCTCTTGCTAATTAGAAGTGGTTCATGATATGATACTGAGAATATTAATCCACACATTGATGGCTCTATCGGGAAACTTAATCACTCATGTTGTGATCAGTAAGAACGGTGATATTTAACATTTGTGTAAAGTCCCCCTTTTTCACAAAACTTAAAGATGGAATTTAATTTGGTCTTACTTTACTATATACAAAAGCATCCCTGCATCATAATCACGATCTTTTTACAATAAGATTTTGTTTTACATAAAATGAAATATGTTATATACCACTAAGAGGAATCACAATCTGCTAACAACGACATAATCGGGAAATTGTATCTATGGTAAGTACAAATATTCAAAATTAATTGTTCAATAAAAAAACAGGTGAAGTGTTCAAGCCCTAATACGGCAGATTCAATATAGGAATCGATTGGTAAGCAGACCAGAAATCACAAAATCATATAATATATTTATGCAGCGCGTTAGTGAAGAGTGCGTTTAAACCTGAATCTGAAAATCACGATTGCTTTGGTGGAGGGAATTGATGCGTATTGTTCAATTATGAACTTTTCGGTGGTTATTTTGCTACAAAAGATAAATGTGGGGGATTCAAAGTTGCGTAAGTTTGGATAGACACCCAATTCTTAGATAAAATATAATTTAATTGATATTTTACAAGTTATGGATGTTACGTAACTAATGTTATTGTTGTCAATAGTTTAATTAGGTAATATCTTAATTAATATTTTAAATATTTTCTTAACCATAACCTTTAAAGTAATGAAGGTCAATGAAATTAATTTGAATAGTTAGTTGATGATGATGAGTCCCACATATTTTGATTAAAGTGGATTTAATGATGTTTAAAAGTAAAAGTAAAGTACATATGGCTGTAAATTATTAAGATAAATATTGAATGACATATAATAATAATAATAATAATAATAATAATAATAATGTAATATAAATAGTACATGAGCATTTAGGGCAAAAAAACGAACCGAATCGAACTGAAAACATGTAATAGATTCGGTTTAGAAAATTCATCAATTTCGGTTTCGTATCTATCGGATTCGGTTCGGTTTACCGAAAGGGAAGAGTGGGCTAAAATAACCGGACCGGACCGAACCCAACCAAAACCGAAAATATATAATTAGTTCGGTTTTGAAAATTCATCGTTTTTAGTTTCGCTCCTATCGATTTTGATTCGGTTGATTTTTAGATCACCCTCACCTACAAATTGTAGTATTAGATTGGTTTGATAAGCACGACTAAAATTATAGTTGAGTTAGAAATTTGGTAATAATAAGTTTCATAAAATATAAGAAATTTGTTTTACTAACGGTAATTGTTTTTTAATATAGTTTTTTACATGGATAAAGAAGGCAAACGGGCAACAAGTTGTGCCGTTATCCCTTTTTTCGATAATCACCCCTAGGTGTGAGGTTGGATTGTCAGCCAAATAATTATATGACATTGGCTCGACTCGGCTCATTTTTTCGATATCAGTATTTTAATTACGTAATACTTTAATTGATGTTGCATGTGAGGTTGGATAACCACCCAAATAGTTGTTCGACATCGGCTTGACTCATTTACATCATATATACACCCAAAGTATTCGTTGTCAATATTTTAATTGATGTCACGGTTCTTGCGTATATTTATTTAATTAAATTAATTAATATAATCAACAAACTTTAAACCTGACCAACCCGAACCTAACCTTCGTGATTCCTTATAAGATTGCGGTTTGGGTTATATTTTTTTTTTTAACTTCAAATCCGACGAGTCCGACCCAATAAAAACCTAAACCGAACGAACAACATGATTTAACATCCCTATTAAATAGAAGAGAGCTATACCTTATTCTTACACTTAAAATAAATATTGAGTTAGTTGTACCGAATATGTATATCATATTTTACTTGTAAATTCTAAATAGTAAAAAATTATATAAATACATAGATAAACGCTAATTTTGAATAATTATAATATTGTTTTTAATAAGAGTTATATTAATTGTTCAAAACGTAATACTTTTTAAAAATAGTTATCCACTATCTTATGTGTTACATTACATCATAATGTAATGGGTGTGGAAAAAATTTATCTCTTAACAGAAAAAGAAGCGTACACATCATAACCTGGTCGAATTTCTTCTGGCCCCAAATCAAGGCGGGAATTCTCACCGCCAAAATAATTCACATAATCCATCAAAAACTGTCGTACGAGATATTAGGTTACAGGCATGAAATTCGGATCTGCTTCGACTCATCTCAATATGTTAACGAGGTCAAGTTATTTCACACAAAATCTACTGTGGCTATGGGTGATCAACATCGACAACCGTCTGACATTAATATGTAAGTGTATCATTGAATTTTAACATTATTACGATCTTTTTTTATGAATTACAATGTTGATTGTTGTAGAATGATGTAAAAATGCTTAAAAATTGTAGTTAATCGTTATGGTGCTTGCTGCACACCAACTGTTCGATGAAAAGCTTACATTACTAATTTTTTGTCTACACCAATAATTTCATGTCCGGTGTTAAAAAAAATGACTATTTTCTTATATATGATAAACAACGATACATGCTAGAATGATATTCAACTGCTAGGTAATTGAGATTTGTCAAGTTAGTTATGATTTACGTTTATGTAATTTCACGTAATTGAGACCTTGCAAATAATTAGTCACTGTTTGACATTGTGTTTTAAAAGTGATTATAAAATTATTGAGTTGTTGAGATTAAAGGAGCTCTATAGGTGATTGGATCTATATATTTGAAGATTACTGAATTTGATGTTTCATTAATACGTTTTTTATTAATACTAGAAATAACAAAGTTGAATTTTAGATTTGGTTTGAAATATGAAGAGTTGGAAAATATTATTGACATATTGTATGACAAAATGTTATGCATGTAACCCAGATCCCATAATTTTTGGTTGTTTTTTAGGCTGAGGAATAATCTAATTGTTACTCCATGATTTCTTATTCATATATTAATAAATACATAACTCTTATGTTATTTTACATGTAAAAAAGCATGGTAGATGATGATATGCCCGAATATGAAATGGAAGATGATGTTGAAATCAATGATGAAGATTTAGTCCAAGATGATGTGTCTGATAACAGTTCCAATGAGTCCGATAACACGACAGATTCAGAAAAAGAAGTAGAATCTAAGAGGGGCTTGACTCGATTGCCAAAGTTGAAGACTGGATATACAAAATCAGGAGGAAGAAAACATAAAGTAATCTTTGATGAATTGGATAGGTTTACGGGTAAGTATAGATCAGAGTTTCCTAGTTATTTGGGAGACTTGGTACGGGAGAAAGTAGGAGTTAGTGTATTGTCGTGGAAGAAAGTGACAAAAGAAAACAAGGCCAAACTTTGGGAAAAGATAACGGTAAACATCTTATTTCTTTAGTTACTTGGATATATTCTACATTATAATTTCATTTTATGCATAATATACTAACGAGTACTATTGCAGCGTTATTATGAAATCGATGAAAGTAAAAGAAAAATTGTGATGAATAGGCTTGGTCAGCTTTTACGGAATTTTAGAAGAAAACTATATGCAAAGCACATATTGCCCAATTTAGACAAACCTGCCAAGCTAGCAAAAATTCCCAAACAATTTAGTACAATAATCCAAAAGCAAACAGACTGGGACAACTTTGTAGAATATACAAAATCAGATAAATTCAAGGTTTAATTCATTTATGTTTTATTTTGTCGTCATTCTTTTTTGTGTTTTTTATCAACATAATACTTAATTTAAACTATTATTTTTTGAAGGATTTCTCAACAAAAACAAAAGTGGCGCGTTCAAAGTCTAATTATCAGCATCATTTGGGAAGAGGCGGATACACAATGCTAAGAGAGAAACTGGTAAATTGCATACTCTTTGATAAAAAATATTGTTAAAATTGTTGTTAATTGCTCTTTAATTACATTTTAAACGTTTTGTTAAAAGTTCTATTAAAAGTGTTGTTAAGTGTTGTTAAAAGTGTTGTAAATTGTCGTTAAAATTGCTGTGAAAAATACCATTAAATGCTGTTAGGTGCTATAAAGTGCTGTTTATTGCTGTTAAATGTTGTTAAGTGATGTAAAAATGCTGTTAAGTGCTGTCAAGTGCTGTTAAGTGCTGTTAAGTGCTGTTAAGTGCTGTTATTGGCTGTTAAGTGCTGTTAAATGTTGTTAAGTGCTGTTAAATGCTGTTAAGTGCTGTTAAATGCTGTTAAGTGCTGTTAAATGCTGTTAAGTGCTGTAAAAATGCTGTTAAGTGTTGTTAAATGCTGTTAAGGGCTGTTAAGTGCTATTATGGGCTGTTAATTGCTATTATGGGCTGTTAATTGCTGTACAAATGCTGTTAAGTGCTGTTATGGGCTGTTAAGTGCTGTTAAATGCTGTTAAGTGCTGTAAAAATGCTGTTAAGTGCTGTAAAAATGCTGTTAAGTGCTGTTAAATGCTGTTATGTGTTGTTAAATGCTGTTATGTGTTGTTAAATGCTGTTAAGGGCTGTTAAGTGCTATTATGGGCTGTTAATTGCTGTACAAATGCTGTTAAGTGCTGTTATGGGCTGTCAAGTGCTGTTAAATGCTGTTAAATGCTGTTAAGTGTTGTTAAATGCTGTTAAGGGCTGATAAGTGCTATAAAAATGTTGTTAAGTGTTGTTAAGGGCAGTTCTTGGCGGAAAGATCCAATCTTGTAAATTTCTATTCTTTTTGCGTAACTTTCATGACTTCATAGATGTAAAAAAGCTGTTAAAGTTGTTGTAAATTGCTGTAAAACAGTTGTTAAAATTGCTGCTAATTGGTGTTAAATACCAGTTTAAAAGGTGATTAAACATTCAGTTTTATCCGATTAAAAGTTTTGTTAATTTCTAGTTTAAATGGGTTGTTAAATTACAGTTTTATCATAGATTAAACATTTCCTTTGTTGATTTTCATTCGGTTTTTACTATAAACTTATATACGTTTTTCAATTGAATACAAGATTAAAGAAAATGTGATTGATAAAGATACGCTTCCTGATCGGTCACTCATGTGGAGGAAAGCACGTGAGAACAAAAATGGAGAATTGGTTGATGCTGATGTCAAGGAAATTGCAGATAAACTAGTAAGTTTAAACATACTTTATTGTTATTTATTTAATTCGTATAAAGATTGTGAAACTTGATAAATATCAATTGAGTAATTTATATTCATTTCATATATGTACAGATTGATCGTGAAAAACAAATCAGTGAAGGTAGCTTGAAGCTTGAACCTGGAACAGATGCCCTTACACTAGTCCTTGGAAAGGAAGGAGGATTCTTAAAGGGGGTTGGCACGGGAGTCACTAGAACAAGATATTGGGATCTTCCTCGAACTAAAGGAGCATCCAAAGAAGTAATTGCAGACCTTAAACTTCAACTACAAAATCAAAAACTCGGGAATGTGAAGAAAGATGAACAACTAAAGGAGTTGTCCACACAGGTGACAGAACAAAGCAAGACTCTAAATTCTGTATTAGCTCACCTCGCTTCTAACGGAATGGCTTTACCTGATGTTACATCCCCTACAAATCAAATATCTACAAAACAAGTAAGTTGATCTTTTTAGTGTTTTAATTTAATCTTGTACATCAATTGACCAATTTTTCCTTACATTATGTAGGTGATTTCATTTGACAAAAATATTGGATCTAAGGAGACTCCTAATGTTAACACATCGAAAGTATTGCAAAAGAAAGGCATAACACAAGTTACTAAGGTACGTTACAATATCTTTACTTTTAATATCTTATGGGGTTGGATGGGCATATTGTTCATAAAGCATGTTGCTTATCAATTTTCTTTAATTTTTAAGGATATTATAAAAACTAGCAAAAAAAAGGTTGGAATTAAGAATCCAACCTCAAATTCTGTGACACCATTGGATAATGATTTACAACCAAAGGTACAAAATACAAATTCTCTCTTATTATCCGACAATATATATAATTATTTTTAACTTTATGATGTTGATATGCCATAAGCCATTGCAGGAAATGAAGTGTACCTTGTCGAATCCGGATAAAAGAAACATCGTAGCTCGTGGAACTATTTACTTGTCATCAGAAAAACAGAGCATTCATGGAGTTCCATTGCAAGATGATTGCTACAAAGTCTCTATTGATGAAGTGATAAAGGCAGCGGCATTTTTACCAGTAGAAACTAGTGAATGCAAAACCGTCGGGGAAGCACATAAAAGTTTTGTAGGTTGGCCAAAATGCCTTGTCACTTGTGACTTAAAGGTTAGTTTGTTCTCTGAATTTGTTTCTTAATGCATTACGGTTTTTTCATGATAAATAATTATATTAAACTACTTAGTTTTTCATATATTTTTCAATCTTTCTTACATGCAAATTTATTTGTTTCCATAGGTTCCGCAAACAAAATCGAAGACAAATAACGAAGTTGAAAACCCCAAGAAGCGGAAACAATTTACAACTATAAATCATCTTGTCAAGACAAGGGCCAATATGAGCAAGATCAACAACATCTAGTTTTCCTTTATGTTTTTATGCAATTTCATTTGGATATTTCATAGTTTTGTTTGAATTGGAAGTTTTATCTTTGTCATTTATCTTTTGAACTTATGTATGGATTGTCTTTTGGTGTTATGTATGGATTAAAGTTTTTTGATAATGTTTTTTTTTTAATTAAAAAAGTGTTATTTTAGTAATATTTTTATGTGGCTATTGCATATGCATTAGTAACAATAAATTTGTGTAACTATTTGATGCATAATGGTCACACAAAAAAAACCAAAATCGTATGTCCTTATTATACTTTTCGCCATTGTTTCACTAATTATCTGTGTCTAAAGGTACATAATAGTCATAATAAACATATATTTTTGTAACTAAATCATAGAAAATGCCACTATCAATAAATTACTGTAACTATTGGTTACACAATAGTCACACAAAAAACAAAAACCGTATGTCCTTAATATACTTTTCGCCATTGTTTCACTAATTATCTGTGTCTAAAGGTACATAATAGTCATAATAAACATATATTTTTGTAACTAAATAATAGAAAATGCCACTATCAATAAATTACTGTAACTATTGGTTACACAATAGTCACACAAAAAACAAAAACCGTATGTCCTTAATATACTTTTCGCCATTATTTCAGTAATTGTATATGTCTAAAAGGCATATAATAGTCACAATAAACATATATTTTTGTGACTAGATAATAGAAGACGCCACTATGACATAAATTTATGTAACTATTGGGTGCACAATAGTCACACAAAAATACAAAAATGTGTGTCCTTATAATATTTTTTGTCATAGTTTCAGTAATTCTATGTTTCTAAAAGGTACATAATAGTCACAATAACATATATTTTCGTGACTATATAATAGAAGACGCCACTATGACAATAAATTTATGTAACTATTGGGTGCACAATAGTCACACAAAAATACAAAAATGTGTGTCCTTATAATATTTTTCGTCATAATTTCAGCAAGTCTATGTTTCTAAAAGGTACATAATAGTCACAATAACCTATATTTTCGTGACTATATAATAGAAGACGCCACTATGACAATAAATTTATGTAACTATTGGGTGCACAATAGTCACACAAAAATACAAAAATGTGTGTCCTCATAATATTTTTCGTCATAGTTTCAGTAATTCTATGTTTTTAAAAGGTACATAATAGTCACAATAACCTATATTTTCGTGACTATATAATAGAAGACGCCACTATGATAATAAATTTATGTAACTATTGGGTGCACAATAGTCACACAAAAATACAAAAATGTGTGTCTACAAACAATTTATGGCCACACAATAAGATAGAATGCATGATTACAGCAATAAATGTTCTTCACAAATAGCCACACTTTTAAGCTACGGCTACTGTTTTTTGGTTATACAACAACTTAATTTAAATGTAGCCATATGTTGCCTAAAATGACACGACCTTTGGTCACACTTATAGTGGAAAAAATATGTGTGACTAAAGGCATACAGTCACAGTTTTTATGTGTGACTGTTGCTCATTTTTGTACTAGTGCTTTAGGCTCAAGAATAGTTAGTTCTTGATATGGAATATATACAAGTACAAATAATAAAATTTGCGGAATTTAAACGAACAGATTTGTATTGCTAAACAAGGTTTCATCATCATCTTTATATACAATGATTACTAAAAGCCCCAACTCTACATATAAATATGTAGAACGGTTTTGGTTAATAGGATCAAACGACCTTGAGGCTTAGAGTACACACACATACACGTTAAAAAGTGGGTTTCAAGAACGACTAATTCTATGCCTCTAGGTTTCTTTATATACTAGAAAACCTAGAGATTTACAAGGAAAAGATAATACTAAATCTTATAAGCTAATAAAGATATACTATATCTATTACATTTATGATTATCTCCTAAATCTTTATTCAAATATTGACTTCCATATCTTCAATTTAGGTCATTGTACTTTATAAGTTTTGACACATCAAATCTTTAATGAATATTATAGAAATATTCCTAACAATCTTCCCCTATTTGATTTGACAAAACTTATAGAATTAGCTTGAAATCTTCAAGTCTCTTCCCCTTTTTGACATAATCAAATACAAATATGAAAAACTTGAACTTCCCCTTGAATGATCAACACTTTTTCTTCCCCTGAAAGTGTTCTATCATTCCTGTTGTTAGGACCAAAATTGTAATAGTTTTGACCTTTAAGTCCGTTACTTAACAAGTTCCTTGTTAAGTGGTATATGGTATAAATACATGTATGTTTGTCTTTCAATGTAAGCTTTTCCCACACTTAACTGAAATACAATTCTGAAAGCTGTTCGTTCTCTCTCGTTTACACACACTCACACCATCTACACACACTCACACAAATCTTCAATTTCTCACTTGAATCTTCATGAATTAGCTTGATTCTAGTCTTAAACGATCTATCAAGTGGTATCAGAGTAAAATCTCTCTTAGAGAAGATCCAAAATCGAGCTAGATTGATGAAGATCTGAGAAAGTTTTGAAGAAAAGTTTGTTCGAGCTGTGAAAATTAATGTTGTAATTTTTCGTTTCAAATCGATGAATTGAAGACAGAATAGTGTGTCTCCATTGTTTCTAAGAAGAATAGAATCAATCTCAGATCAATTCCATCAACATTCGACCTTCAATTTGATGATTTTGGTGAAAAAGTGAAAAAGTTGAAAAGTTACTGTAAATCGAAGATTCGAAGCTCTTGTGTAATGGATTGAAGAATTTGATCGGATCAAAGTGTTAGAAAGTTGATTTCGAGTAGTTAGCAAGAAGAATCATTCAAATCGGTGAAGTATTAAGAAAAATCCGATCAACAAGGTGAAGAATACGTACAAGTGTTCGTCAACGACGAAGAACAAGTTCGGCAGAAGTTCGGCCAAATAGAAGCTCGGCCCGAAGTACTTGTTCGGCCCATTGAGTAGTTCGGCCCGAGCTTTGCTTAAAAAGTACTTCGGCCCAGTTGAGTTCGGCCCGAAGTAACAAAAGAGAAGTTCGGCCCGAGGTAAAAGGAGAAGTTCGGCCCATTAACTTCAGAGTAGTTCGGCCCAACTGTTCAAAGCAGTAGTTCGGCCACCAAGCTCGACACCTAGTTCGACACTTTCGTTTCATCACATAGTTCGGCTGATCAAAGCTTCACACCTAGTTCGGCTTATACAAGTTCGGCTCTATCTTCTTCTTGTTCGATCAATGTTCGGCTATCAACTGTGAATCCAGAATCATCAAGTATTTCAACAGATTTAATCTTCAATTGATCTTCTATCGATCAATTGATACCAACATATTTCAATTGAGATTCTATCGATCAACAGATTTCAACAAATCAACAAATCTTTTCAATCACCATCGATTCGACGAACAGAAAAAGTCTTCGGCTTAATAAATCGAAAATCAAAAATCAAACAATCAGTCGACTTCCAATTGATCGGAAATTCCAATCTGATTCAAACAAGTCGACTACAATCTTGACTCCGATTCAAAACGATCAAAACAATTCAAGTGTTCGGCTACCTCAAGATTCAGACTTCGACTCGAGATGTTTGAAATTGATCTCGGCTTATGGTGCTTGACTTGATTCTAATACGATTTCAGTAATCTCAATTCAGTTTACTGCTCGATTTCAGACTTCTGTTCAGATTCGTGTTCGTTCCCGACCTCAGACTTTTCTAGATCTCGGCAACTTGATTGAAGACAAACTAGACTTTGGCCCAATTTCAATTCAGGCCCACAGTTGTGATTTGAATTAGCCGAACAGTGTTTTTTTTTTTTTGGACCAAATTAGATACCAACCCAATAACCAAATATTATTTCTATACCAAATTCGATTTTAAATCTGCCATTATTTTCAATAATACAAGACAACAACAACAACACAACTTTTTAAATATTAAGTTCAAATATTTTTTTTTCATTTAATCACGACTCAACTTTTTAACTTTTTCAAACTTTTTAAACACTTTTAACGTTTACATTTGTTTTAAAACGTTTTTAAAAGAAAACTTTCACAAGATCTTTTTCATTTTAAAGACAAGAACTTTTACCCAAAATCCTAATCATCGCAAAGAATGGAAAAATCTGCATCAACCACATTTGATGACATGGAACAAGACCCTCAGGTAGTGCTAAAGGCTATGTCATTTATTTCAACGTATAAGAAGAAATGGTACTCAAAGTCTACAAACAAAAATTTGGTATCTTCATCTGACACTAAACCTGATCTCAATGCTACAATCTCAAATGAAAAGTCAATTATCACACCTTTGGATGCTACAAAGAAATCAATCGTTCATGATTCATCATATTATAAACGTAAGATGTTGAGGACTAAACATCTTGAGACTGCAAAAGTGTTACTAGCTGCAAATGAAGAACATTCAGCAAATTTATGTTTCATGGCACGTGAAAATGCTGAAATCTCTGATCATTTCAATGAAGAGGCTACCAAAGAAATAGAGGTAATCAGTTCTCTCTTATCTAATTCTTCAAATACAATTGATTCTGATAAATGTTGTGTAACAAACCAGAATTCTGAAATTGAGTCTTTAAAACAAAACCTTTTGAATGAAAAAGATTTAAATGCTCTACTCCAACAAAGTTTAGCTGATTTAGAAAACGAAAATGAACAAATTGTTGATCATAATACACAACTTGATCATATTATTAAACAAAATAAAATTTTGAGAAAAAGAATCAGACGTTACAAAAACAAATATCAGAATTGAAGGTTAAATATGAGACTGATATTCAACATTTGTCTCATACTATTTCTGAAAAAGAAATTGAAATAACCAATCTTAAAAGCACACAATGTACCACATCTAATGCAGAAAATGATAAATATTACACATTGTACATTGAAGCATGGCATGAATATCAAATAACTAAAAACTGGTTGGAACGCAAACAAAAAGAATTTGATGATAATGAAAATCAGTTTAAATCCTTAACCTCACAAATTAAAGAATTATCTGAAACTTTACATGAAAACGACATTCAAACATCACGAGAATTAAATAACAAACAAAATGTCATTCATCAACTTCAACATGATAAAATTCAACTTTCTTCTCATATCAAACATCTTGAGGATATGAGTGCCAAAGCCAACCAAGAAGTTTATGAAAATAACGCATTACTTTTGAAGATTGAAAATCTAACAAAAGATTCTGAATCAAAGCAACTTCAGATTGTTGAATTAACAAAGAAACTTCATGACACAAATACTGTTAATATTTTGAACATCGAAAAACATTCTTCTGTTTGTGCTGAAAATTGTATTTTGACTGATAAAATCAAACTACTTGAATGTAATTTTGGATCTGATTTACAAAAACAAATCTATATTTTTAATATTGAGAAAACAAAATTGATAGCTAAAATTACATCTCTTGAAACAAATCTTTCTTTGACTCAAAATAAAAACGAAAGTTTGTTGATTCACCTAGAAGAAAAATCTAAAATCTTTGACAACGACAAATCAGTTTTACAAACCAAAATTTTTGAATTAGAAAATAAAATTGACAAGTCACAAAAATCTTTTAGTGAAGATAAACTGAAGTTGCAAATACAAATTCAAAATTTAGAATCTAAATCAAAAGCCTCTCCTTTAACGGCAACGAATAAATGTAAAACCTCAAGAATGTTTTCTCCTGTCATGGCATATCGTGATTTATATACGATCAAGCAAACTGAGATTAATAGAGGAAATTCTAAACCTAAACCGAAATCACAAGTTACTTCCTCTACCAAATTTAAGACTAGGAGATCCACGGTTCCCCCAAACTCTGATAAGAAAATGAATGCTCTCAAACAAGCTAATAGAGGAAATTCCGCACCTAAAACTCCAAATAAATTAGGTTCCTCTTCTAGACTTCAGCATTCTCAAATGTATAAGACTAAATCATCAACCCTGTTGAAACATTCTACATCTTCAAAGAAAATCTTTTTCGAAACTAAATCTTTAAGATATTCAAGAAAAGATTTACTTTCCTTGGCACCTAAAACGATTTTTACACAAGTGCCAAAAATATCTCCTAAATCTCCAACGATCTTCAAAGAAATATGGGTTCCTAAAACTCCAAAATCTCAAATAATTCCACGGAAATTATTTGAAAGTGAAACATCATGTTTCAGTTTTTCTTGGAACTCTCAATCTTTAAATCAAATCGATACAACTTATCGGTGGTTTAAATCCCACACTAACAATGCCGGACCCAAACAAAAATGGGTACCAAAAGTTGTTTGATTTGTTTTTGCAGGTAAATGACTTATACACAAAACGGTGTATAACTCGCACTTCAACTAAATGACTTATACACAAAACGGTGTATAACTCGCACTTCAACTTAATGACTTATACACAAAACGGTGTATAACTCGCACTTCAACTAAATGACTTATACACAAAACGGTGTGTAACTCGCACTTCAACTAAATGACTTATACATAATTCAGTGTATAACTCGCTTTTCAAAATAATGACTTATATACACATCAGTATATGACTCAAACTTCAAAGCATTGGCTTTCAAGTACATAAGCTTGAAACCCGCTCAAAACCAGTTTATCACTTACACGTAAAAACTCTTTCCCACCTCTCTTAAAACTGTTCAATTTTCATTACTTATATTTTGTCGAGGGGGAGAAATTTTAATTCTACGGGGAGAATTATTATTTCCAGGGGGAGAAACTTTCTTATATCAATATTTTTATACCCGTTTGAATTTTTTTTTTAATCGAACAATTTTTTTTTATCAAACGACAATACCTTCCTATGGTTTGCCAGAACCGGCCTAACCTTCCCAGGGAAATACTTTTTAGCCAAAATTGGTAAATGTGAGGGTATATGTCTTAGGGTATAGATTTAGGTGAGTGCAAGGTGATGTGAAAACATGATAATTTTAAGAAAACACACCTTTGAGTGCATCCAAACCGAAAATAAACCGGGAAACCTCACTAAATTGTGATCATTCACGTGTTGAATGATTCACCAGACTTAACTGGCCCAGTCAAGCATTTGCACTCCACCACCAACCACTCAGATTCCTCTCAACAGGAATTTGTTTCAATTCATCAGGGGACGTAGCACATAATCTATCGACTGCTCATTCGGAGTATGTTGGTATTGAAATAATTAACTTTCTGCCCCGGGTTACGTCTTCAATTGAATGCACAATGTGTCTAGATCTCATCGACAAATATTTCCAATTTAGGACACATACACTATTGAATATGAATCTCCGTGTATTCATCGGAACACTCATAGTGGCATCACAATCTTGTGTTTCACGAGGATTGAGTGGAAATCCTGCTAGAGCTAAAATTGCGCCAACTCTAATCGCAGGTCACACATTTGAATCAATGGTTGTGCAACTGACTATCGATTCATACTGTGTGTTAACGGATACTCTATGTGAGTCCGGTATTTCCTCAATTGTTCAAGTTGCTGTGCCTAAACTTTTAAATCATAAAGGCAACAACTTATGCCGGAAACACATTTTCCGATGAAAAGTCCATGTTATTCTTACAAAGTAACATCATAAATTATCATAAATGATAATTTGCACATGAGCGTTATAGTTCACTCTCAAATTACTCCTATGATCTGCTATAACCGGTATGATATTCCCAAGGAGCCGCCTACAATATAGGACAATATGTAAGGGTACATAGGTCTAGGTGAGCAGAATCAAGTATCACGGGATCTTGATTGGGGTGCGCAGAGATAAAATTTGAGAGGGGGAATGTCGTATGGGGTGCAATTCAGCTATACATGGTAAAATGAAATGAGGGAGTAGTCGAAAAATGAAAAAGTAAGCTTGAGTGAGGAGGGTGTGACAGGGTTAAAGAAAACGAAAAACCCTTACTAAACTGATAAAAAGCCGGGTTGCCACGTCTCTATCAGATTGCATGTGTTGCTCTCTGATATTGAAATAGACATCATGGACCCAGTGATGCAATGCACAACCCCCCAGCCACTCAAGTATTTCTTAAAAAGTACTTGTTTCATTTCCACGGAGACTATCTCATATGCTATCGACATCTCACTTAGAGATTGTTGATATTGAAATAGAGGACAAGCCTCTCCAGTCCTCGCCTTCGTTTGTCCACTAATTGAGTCTAGAACCGAAATACACTTTTAGGACACAATGCATAATACCAAGCAACCGGAACATTCATAGTGATACCAACGTTCTTGGTATTCCACGATGATTGAATGGAAATCCTACCAGTGCTAACATCTATTCCAACACTGAACGTAGGTCACACAGTTTGTGTAACTGTTGTGTCAACAGGTAATCTATGTGATCCCGGTTTGCCCTATTTTGATTCGATCATTGAGATTAAATGCCAAATGATTTGATCGGATATCTATATCATCAACTTTGATTCGGTTTTCGATTATACAAAGTGATGTATCTTGCTTCATTCAAAAGATGCATAAATCATTCTTCATCACATTTGTATCCATGGGCTTCGAAGATTTTCTTCATTTCACCTCGACGAACTTCACATTTTTCATGATGATTCCGATAAATCTTAATCATCATGAGGGGGAGAAAATTTACTAAGAAGTTCAGTTTATGAAGAAAATGCTTACAAGATTTACGAAGATATATTAGCCCAGTTTACTCCACGTCAAAAAGACATATGCACCGATTAAGGGGGAGTAAACGAGAAACCGAAGAAGATTCATTAAGACATAATTGTTTGTTCGAGGGGGAGCGTAAACTTTAACAACAATTTATCCCTAACAACAATTATCAATGATCATAAATCGACAAAGCCACAACTTTAACAAAAGACTTCCGCTACAAAACAACTCTATCTATCTATGGGTCTACATTTTTGTCGATGTACATGAAATAATTTGTGAAGAAAAAGAAACCGACTTATCTTCAGAAATTTCTCACAAATCCTCAACATTTCCATTTCAAATCTTAAACTGACAAATCATTCTATCCAAACCACAAATTCACATCCTTATCCATTTCAAAATTTAACCGTTTAAATCTTTCTTTCCAAAATTCCATAACAACCATATCCATTCAAAAGCTTAACTGTTCTATTCTGTTGTTCATATCAAACACAAATTATCCACATTCATCCAAATCCTAAATGTACATATCATTTTTCCATACATACAAAACATACATACACACACATCCAAAACTGTGATTGACAAACCATTCAAAAACATTATAATTCTATCCTCAATGTAATCCTCTACCACAAAATTCCAAAAACAACCTCTCCATTATCTGAAAACCCAGTCAAATCCTTACTTAACTGATATTCCATTTCTTAAAATTTTCAAATCTTTAGTAAATCAGTTATAGGATTTCCTCACTCAAACATTATCAACGAAAAACATATTCTCTTTGAGTACCTTAAACTTCCAGATTTCTCAAATGTTTTGTTCTTAAAAATACAGAAAAACATTTTCTTGCCAAAAATAGATGATAACTAGAATCTGAAGTTTGAAGACTGGGATGAAGTATTAAAGATCAAAAAGGGGGAGATTGTTAGGACCAAAATTGTAATAGTTTTGACCTTTAAGTCCGTTAGTTAACAAGTTCCTTGTTAAGTGGTAGATGGTATAAATTCATGTTTGTCTTTCAATGTAAGCTTTTCCCACACTTAACTGAAATACAATTCTGAAAGCTGTTCGTTCTCTCTCGTTTACACACACTCACACCATCTACACACACTCACACAAATCTTCAATTTCTCACTTGAATCTTCATGAATTAGCTTGATTCTAGTCTTAAACGATCTATCACCTGTGTTCTTCAAGGCTATATCAATTACATTGAAAACCAACTATCTTCTATTTGAAGTTGAAGTAGAAACTCAAACTATGCATCACATTCCGTCTAACTATAGTAATCAGCAACGTCATAATCTTGTATGAAGGACATATTGGTCTTCAACAAATCTTTTCGTTAAGATTCTGTTGAATTGCAGTTACATCTTTACATAACATCTTATGTAGTAAGACTTTCAACTTCTTCTTCTAATAAAATATAATCACTCTTCTTCTATAATCAAATGATGAAGATCAAATATGTAACGAATAAAATCATCTTCTTTTATCTTCATCAAGCCTTCAACCTCTGTGTGTGAATAATGTGATTCGTTTCACATTGATATCACAAGTTATCTTTATTCTCTTTTTATCAAGAATAAAAATTAACAAGTGATTAAACCGAATACTATCAATAAACCGTAATATGGAACGAACATGGTGTGCGTCATGTTTTCCAAAATATGATGTATCTGGTTAGTGTGTCTCAAGTCTGTGATAAGAAGAACAAAATTCTTTTTACAAATGTTGAGTGCATCATTCTTTCTCCTGATTTTATTTTAGATGAAAAATATGTTATTTTAAGAACACCAAGGAGAAACAATCTGTATTGCCTGGATATAGGGGGAGAACTCATTTCATCAAATGAGATCAACTGTTTTATATCTAAGGCAAACACAAATGAATCAGAACTTTGGCATAGAAGAATGTGTCACACAAATTTTAAAAATATGAATAATTTAGTTAAAAAGGATTTGGTAGTTGGTCTACCACAAAAAGAATTTATGTGTGATCATCATTGTGTTGCATGCCTAAAAGGTAAACACAAGACTTCTCATAAGACCAAATCAATTAATTCTATTTCTAATCCTTTGCAGCTCTTACATATGGACCTTTTTGGACCTACAAATGTAATGAGTATTGGAAAGAAACAATATTGCCTTGTTATTACTGATGACTTTTCCAGATACACTTGGGTATTCTTTCTCAGGACCAAAGATGAAACAAGTGAAATAATCAAGAATCTGATTGTAAAGCTGGAAAATACAAGAGATCTCAAAGTGAAAGCAATTAGATGTGATAATGGAACTGAATTTAAGAATACTAACCTAATTGACTTTTGTGATCTTAAGGGTATTGACAGGCAGTACAGCTCACCAAGAACTCCACAACAAAATGGTGTAGCTGAGAGAAGAAATAGAACTATCATTGAAGCAGCCAGATCTATGCTTGCAGATTCAAAATCACCAATAACTTTTTGGGCTGAAGCTGTTAATACTGCATGTTATGTTCAGAACAGAGTATTAATAGTTAAGCCCCACTTTAAAACACCATATGAACTTTTTAATAAAAGAAAACCTTCAATAAGTTTCTTAAAATCATTTGGTTGTCCTTGTACTATTTTAATTACAAGAGAACAAATTGGTAAATTTGATTGCAAAGCAGATGATGGAATATTTGTAGGATACTCAACTCAAAGCAAATCTTACAGAGTATTCAACAAAAGTCTGAGGATCATTGAAGAAAGTGTAAATGTATCCTTTAATGAAAATCTTATGAATGAACAAGGAAATGGTCCAGATTGGTTGTTTAATATTGATAATCTAACCAAATCTTTTGATGTCAATTATGAACTTAATACAGGAAATTCAAACAATCAAAGCCAACAAGTAGGACCATCATCAAATGGAAGGCAAGAAATCATGAAATATATCTTAGTTGATACTGCTCCCACAGTTAATACTGAGGACAGTAGTAACTCTGGTAACCCTAATTTCAATGATACCAGTAACAACTCAAATTCTGAAGATACTACTGATCCCAGTAGTAACTCTGAACCTCAGAGTTGTGATGATGATGTACTTCATACTGATACCAGTAATACTGATGCCAGTAACAACAATGATACTACTGAAGTTACTGAAGAGAATGTTGCTACTGACACCAGTAGTAATGATGAATCTTCTCAAAATGCAAACAATCAAGAAGAAGCAGGGATAGATACACAAATTCCTGAATCAAATGAGTCAAACTTAGATTCTCAACTAGATGTTGACAAAATACCTGGAACCAGAACTGAAAAGAATCATCCTTTGGACCTAGTCCTAAGTGATGTCAATTCATCCATGCAGACAAGAAGCAAATTTAATTCTAATATTTGTAATATCAGTCTAATATCTAATGAATGCATGTATGAATGTTTTCTGTCTCAGGAAGAACCTAAGAAGATTCAACAAGCTATGAAAGATTCAAACTGGATCATAGCAATGCAAGAAGAACTTCTTCAATTTAAACTACAAGCTGTATGGACACTTGTCCCTCTTCCAAAAGGAAAAAGAGCCATTAGAACTAGATGGATCTTTAGAAACAAGAAAGATGAAAGAGGAATAGTGATACAAAATAAAGCAAGACTTGTAGCTCAAGGATACACACAAGAAGAAGGCATTGATTATGATGAAGTTTATGCTCCAGTTGCTAGAATTGAAGCAATCAGAATATTTCTAGCTTATGCTTCATACAAAAGAATCAAAGTCTACCAAATGGATGTAAAAAGTGCTTTCCTGTATGGGAAAATAGAAGAAGAAGTATATGTATGTCAACCCCCAGGCTTTGAAGATCCAGAACATGATGACTATGTGTTCAAACTAGACAAAGCTCTTTATGGCCTTCATCAGGCACCAAGAGCTTGGTATGACACATTGTCCTCATACCTACTGAAGAACAATTTCAAGAGAGGTGCCATTGACAAGACATTATTTACAAGGAAGGTCAAAGATGATATACTACTGGTCCAAATATATGTAGATGATATCATTTTTGGATCAACAAATGATAAATTGTGCAAAGAATTTGAAGAACTGATGCAGATCAAGTTCAAGATGAGTTCAATGGGTCCAATGAATTTCTTTCTTGGACTCCAAATTAATCAGAAACCAGATGGTATTTTGATCAATCAATCAAAATATGTCAGAGACATCTTAGAGAAGTTTTCAATGAAAGATTGTAAAAGTGCAAGCACTCCAATGGAAACCCACAAACACCTACATCTTAATGTTGAGGGGGAGGATGTAGATGAGCACCTTTACAGATCAATGATAGGATCTTTGATGTATTTAACTGCATCAAGACCTAACATTATGTATAGTGTTTGTGTTTGTGCCAGATATCAAGCAAAACCAAAAGAGTTACACTTACAAGCAGTCAAAAGAATCTTCAGATATTTAAAAGGAAAACCTTCACTTGGTCTTTGGTATCCACATGCATCACCATTTGAACTCATAGCCTACACAGATAGTGACTATGGTGGTGAATGCCAAGATAGAAAATCTACTACTGGTGGATGTCAATTCTTTGGATCAATGTTGGTGTCATGGCAATGCAAGAAACAAACTAATGTTTCAACTTCAACTGCTGAAGCAGAGTATGTAGCTGCATCTGCCTGCTGTGCTCAAGTGCTGTGGATTCAAAATCAACTCCTAGACTTTGGTATCTCTATTCTTAAAACTCCAATTTTTATAGATAATCAAAGTGCTATCAGTATTGTGAATAATCCAGTAAAACATTCTAAAACAAAACACATTGAAATTAGATTTCACTTTATAAGAGATTGCAATGAAAAGAAATTAATTAAAGTAGAGAAAATTCATACTGATGATCAATTAGCAGATCTTTTTACAAAAGCATTTGATGTAGGAAGATTCAACTTTTTGGTTAGCAGTATTGGAATGGTTTTAATAAGTCAAGTCTAAAAGGAAAATCGTGTGTAAAATGTTTTGTACAAACTTTAACTTTAAATTTTTTGTTTACTACTGGTTATTCATTACTACTGATCTTGTTATTACTACCAATCTAGTACTGATAGGGTTTCTCAGTAGAAATTAAGTCAAGTATAGAAACAAAGGTTATTACTGATGTTTCTACTACTGATACTTAGTTACTACTGATCGGCCGTTATCTGTAAAATACAACAATTACCTTACTGACCCTCATGAAAATAGCCGTTAGGTTATTATTCGAATGATACTTTGGTCATTTTGCAGGTTTAATCGAAAAATATAAATACCAGACTGAGATTAGTTTAGCATTATCTTCTCCTCAATTTGATAAACCATACGCTAAACCCTTATCTCTGCACAATTCGATCAAAACCTAACATCTGTAACAACTCAATTCCGATCATACACTTGAAATTCCTACCAAAATGATCACTCTCTCTGAAAGATTCACTCCAAAAGATCAAAATTAAACACAATGGCAACCCTAAAATCACTCAATGTCACTACTGATCTCAAATTTTCGGAATTCCACAATATGTGTGCCTTCTTAAGAAATCCAGATGGTACAAAGGATTTTTGACCTATTGTGATGTTTCTAAAGAATTCATACATAAAGTTTTCTCTCACTATCAATCCTGAAGCATATCAACAACATCTAGTTGATTTCTGGACCAATGCTGAAAGAACTGAAGGGTCAACCATGTCCATGATCAAATCAACTGTGGATGGAAAAACAATCACCATAACTGAACAATCCATCAGACAACATCTTCAACTTCATGATGAGTTAGGTATGTTCTCTTTACCAAAGGAGGATCTTGTTGAAACTTTAAAGAAAATGGGATATGAAGGAAGATCAGACATAGTTACTTTTCAAAAGGGTCTTCTTTCACCCTAATGGAAGTTTTTGGTACACACTATTCAACACTGCATCTCTCCTAAAAGGAGTACTTGGAATGAATTCAACAAATAATAGCTTCTGCTGTTGTTCGTTTGAGCACAGGACAAGTATTCAATTTTTCTAACATGATTTTTGAAGGAACGCTTGGAAACTTGTCATCTACAAAAATTTTAATGTATCCAAGATTTCTTACTCATATTATTAATTGTGAATTACAAAATCTTTCAACTCCCAAAAACATTTTTGTAACACCAGAACTAAACAAAAAGGTTTTTTGCAAATATGAGAAAAAGATTCAACTTCTCTGGTAAGGATACCCCACTGTTCTCAAACATGATCAATGATCAACCACCTACTGGAGAAGGTTCAACTCACCCAATTGAACCCCAACCCACTCCACCACCAAATACAACCCAAACAAAACCTTTTTGAGTCCACTCAATTAAATGAACCCACAGATGTCCTGCAAGTGTCCCAGGAACATGAGATTATTCCCCAGAGTGCTACTCTTCACTCTGAGGAAGACCAGACCTTAACCAAACAAATTTCTAAAACCTATAAAAGGAAGAAATCTTCCTTAAAGGACACCAGGGGACAAATTGAGTCAAACCCCAGGCTCCAAGAGTTGACCTCACAGGAGGAGAGAGGTCATGAGGAAAGGGCTCTCACTACTGATGCCCCAAAGGTTGGTGCACAGGCTAGTGGGAACATAAATAGGACCCAGACCTCGACAATTCTAAGTGATGACTCTGAATTTGAGGCATTACTAAGAGGACCCCGGTGCCAAGAAACCATAAGGGGGGGCACTACTGCTTCTTCTAGGAAGAAGAGTGTGTCCAAACAACCCATTTCATCACCAAGAAGTGATGAGGGTAGAACAGAACACATTGAATTGACGGATAGGATGGAAAACCTTAAAGCCAATGCACCTATTGAGCCCAATGATCCACCCAAAGGGGCTGAGGGCAGTATTAAAACCACTAAATTGACGGCTAGGAAGGAAAACCTTAAAACCACTGTACAACATTGTATGGAGTTACTTAATAATCAAGGGAAAACCATGACCTATATGAAGCAATACATCAATTCTTTAAACAAAAGGCAGAAGAGATTTGAACAAAGGCTTCAAAGGCAATCCAAACTGCTAAGGCAATTACAAAGAAAGATTGCAGTTAGTGAGGCTCAACAAGTTGAGATCACTAAGGGGAGAAAGATCAAATCCAAGGGATGATTGATCAAGCCATTGCAGCAGCAGCCCTCCTTAACTTGAAAGAGGTTCATTGTGAAACAAGTCAAAATGTTGGTGAAGACTTGTATAAAGAAATGGATGAGGATGTATTTGTGTCTGCAAATCAATCGCAAACAGCAGAACAAGTAATCTCTCGAGCTGCTACTGAAGTAATAAAGACTACTGATCCTATGATTATTACTGATGAAAAGGATCAAGAGGTTGTTACTACTGGTCATGATGAAGAGATAGATACAGCAGTAGTAAACGCAACAGAAGAAAATATTATGGTTACTACTGATGCCCTAGCAGTAGTAACTACTGAAACAATCTCACCAGTAGTAAATGAAGACAGACAAATTGTGCCAGTAGCAGATATACCAGTAGAAACTACTTTGGTTACTACTGAAGAGGAGGAAGAAGAAATTCCTGAACTTATTGAACGAGAACGTTATGTCATCATCTCAAAACCACCAACTCCTGATCAACCACTTATCATACCTGACATTGATGATAATGTGAACTGGTTTGAAGTAGATGAATGTACTCTTCCTCCACATCCAAAGATTCTATCAGAAGACAAACTCAAATTATTTTCTCCATCAATTATAATCAAAGGTATTCCTGATATGAAATATACTCCACCTCCATCTATACTTCCAGCTTGTATTGGAAAGGGAAAAGAGATTTATGATGATGATTATCCCAACAGAGCATTAGGTCACCACATGGTGAACAAAATTAATCATGTCAGATCTGAGAAACAATCCAGATGGAAGGTGAAACATATGAGGTATTGGAAGAAAGTGGATATGTATCAAGCTCTTGAAGAAAAGAAAAGGGCTGAAAAGGATGTTCCACAAATCAAAGATGTTCAGATAGCAGACCAACAGGCTGAATTTAAAAGACATAGAAAAATTGAAGAAGAACATCTAAACTGTCTTGAAGATCTGGTAGCTGAATGTAAAAGAACAAAAGGTGAACTACCAGATGACATCTTTGAACAGAAGACAAATATGATTGACCGTCTGAAGTCTAAAGGGCATAGTGCAAAATCTTTTGGCAGAATGAAGATGATTACAATTATAGATAAATATTGTACTTCAATCCCAATAAATCCAACATTAATTCAAACTGGTAGTATATCAACTGCTGGTGAATCTTCTACTCCCCAAACAAAGAAAAGAAAAGCTCTTCCACATGAACAGAAAGTCAAGAAGAAATCAAAAACAGAACAAATTATTCATGTTCTTGAAGTTCCTGTTGCTCCCCTTGAAAACAATCCAATCATCAATTGGAGAGTAATGGATAATAATGTTATTGAAGTTATAAGGGAAGACAGAAAAGTGCAAAGATTTACTGGTTGGAAGCCAATGATCAGATCTTGTTCAAGAAGTAATATAATCAAAGTTCTGATTATTGGAAAACCAAGAATGAGCAAGAAAACATGGAAGAACTCTGGTGCTGGATACTTAACCAAAATGATTGATGCTGCATTTTATCCAGATAACTATCCAGAAATATTTTCTAACACAGAAAATGTATACGCTTGGAATGTGTTTCCCACAGTACAAATGTACTTCTTTGAAAGATCAAGCAAGAACTGTGAGTTATACTTATTTGAAAAAGAATATCCACACTCTGAAGAAACTATGTATCAGATATTCACAAACACAATGATGAAACCGTATGATGAGTTAATGTTTAGAGAAAAACTTAACTATTTCATCAAAAGAAACAGCAAGTATATAATAGCTCAAAGGAAAAGACAAAATCAAAGAACTCTTGAGAAACGAGCTGCTGAAGAAGAGCAAACAAAGAAATTGTTAGGTCACATTCTAGAGTATTGTAATAGTCTAGGGGTGTAATGTGATAGTTTATTGTAATCAATAGTCTAGGGTACTTGTGAATCTGTATGTATCGATTTAAACAACAGATTAAGCAAGAAGAGTGATGAATTTGAAGAACAAGAAGAAGCTTCACACACACAAAGATCGTACGGTTTATTTCAATAAGTTGTCAAACTTAGGTCAATACTAGGTTACAACTAGGTATTTATACCTAGGCCTAGTATTGACTAATTACATAAAATCACCCTAGACTATTTGTTACAATAAATGTCACATTACACCCCTAGACTATTGAATACATTAAAATGTGACCCACCAATCTCCCCCTTTGTAACAATAGTCTGGGAAGCATATCTTCGAAGTCTTCATCTTTAGCAAAAGCCTAGTCTTGTAGATATTTCGTTGCATAATAATCAGGATCAGGCTTGAGCTTTATTAATCTGTGAAAACGAATCCTTCTTGTAGCTTTTCAACCACAAAAGGTAGTTTGAAGACTTTACTTTGAAGATACATATTGATCGACCAAAACTGAGACCCATAATGATAGAGAGATTAACAGCGGAAGTCTTTTCTTGAAGTTTGTGGCTTTATGTCGATCAATGATCTTTAATAATTGTTGTTCGGGAAATTTGTTGATAAGGTTTATGCTCCCCCTCAAACAGACAATTATTTCTTCATGGAGTCTTCGGTTCCTAGTATACTCCCCCTTCACTGGTGCATATGTGTCTTTTTGATGTGGAGTAAGTTAGGCTAATACATTCTCCCCCTCATGATGAACAAGATTTATCTGAAGCATCATGTAACAGGAAGAATCTCCGAAGCTTGGTGATGAAAATGTGTTGAATAATGATACATTCATTTTTTGAAAGGATCAATATATAACACATTTTACAGCATAGTCAAATAGGATAAACCGGGATCTCATAGATATCCCGTTAACACGACAGTTAAAAAAACTGTGTGACCTACGTTCAGTGTTGGCTTTGATGTTAGCACTGGTAGGATTTCCATTCAATCATCGTGGAATACCAACAAGTTTGGTATCACTATGAATGTTCCGGCAATATCACTAGGATATGCTTGGTGGAATGCCTGTGTCGTAGAGAAATTTAATTCGGTTCTAGACTCTATATGTGGACAAACGAAGGCGAGGACTGGAGGTAGGTCCACTTTTTCAATATCAACAATCTCCAAATGAGATGTCGATAGTAGATGTGGTAATCTCCGTGATTTTGAAACAAGTACTTTTTGTACTTGAGTGGTCAGTGGGGGTTGTGCATTGCATCACTGGTTGCCCGGTTTATTTACGGTGTGGATTCACTCAAAGGTGTGTTTTCTTAAAGTTATCATGTTTTTCACATCACCTTGCACTCACCTATTGCTATACCTTAGACTTATACCCTCACATTTACCAAATGGCTGAAAAAGAATTCCCTTGGAAGGTAAGGCCGGTTCTGGCAGACCATGGGAAGGTATTGTCGTTTGATAAAAAAAATTGATCGAATAATAATAATAAAAAATTCAAACGGGTATAAAAGTATTGATATAAGAAAGTTTCTCCCCCTGGAAATACTAATTCTCCCCCTAGAATTAATATTACTCCCCCTCGACAAAATAAAGATATATAAAAGTTTGTAGATCAGAAATGTACCTTTTAACAGCAGCAGAGGGGTGGAGAAGAGTTTTTACAGTTCTGTGTTTTCTGATTAAGAGCGGGTTTCAAGTTGATGTACGTGAAAGCCATTAAACGGTTAGGAACAGGTTATACACTGATGTGTGCATAAGCCATTCTGATGAGACTCGAGTTATACACTGAATTGTGTATAAGTCATTTGTTGAGGCTCGAGTTGTACACTGAAGTGTGTATAAGTCACCCTGCAAAAAAAATATATACAACTTTTGGTACCCAATCAGTTATGGGTCCTTAACGATTAGTAAATGATGCCTTATGAAGAATGTGAACAAAAAATGAATTTAGAGTTTTAAAAAAACTGCAAGGAGGCAGTTCTGTGTTTGGGGATTTGATAGACCATTTTAATGATTTTTCTGGAGAATTTAAAATCCAGTTTGAGTGTTCATTTTGAATCCATTTATATCTAACAAATTTGGATGATTTTGGAGAAGAAGTCGTAGAGCCTGATTTTGACGATTCATTTGAAGACACAACACGAGAGACTGATTTTGTCGATTTAGGTGTAGATACCTCGCGATTGACTGTGTTTAGGTGTAGATACCTCGCGATTGACTGTGTTTGTCGATTTAGGTGTATATACCACGCGATAGACGGATTTTGTCGATTTAGGTGTAAATACCTCGCGATCGACTGGTGTTGACAATTTAGGAGTTGTTTTTGGCACTTGATTAAAAGTTGTTTTTGGTGCCAATGAAAGTAAATCTTTTCTCGAATATTTCAAAGATTTAGATTTGGAAAAGATTTTCTTTGAAGAAGTAGAATGTGTTAACACGGTTGTTGATTTTGTCTTTTCCATCTGAGAATGCTTAAATCTAGAAGAGGAACCTAATTTATTTGGAGTTTTAGGTGCGGAATTTCCTCTTTTAACTTGTTTGAGAGCATTCAATTTCTTATCAGCGTTTAGTGGGACCGTGGATCTCCTAGGCTTAGGCTTGGTAGAGGAACTTACTTGTGATTTCGGTTTAGATTTAGAATTTCCTCTATTTACCTCGGAATGTTTGATTGTATATAAATCACGATATGCCATTACAGGAGAAAACATCCTGGTGTTATTACATTTATTGGAATTAGACTGCTCAACGTCTTTTACTCTCCAATGCATTGACCTCAGCGTGGATTTTAAAGTTCGATCCGAAAAAATTAAAACAGATGAATTAGAATCTTGTCTTAAAAGAACTGGAGTTTTGGGAGAAGAAATTGTAGATTTGAGAGACGTAAGCTTTGGAGAATCATTTGAAGTAGAAACGTTTTGATTAGAAGTAGATTTTATTTCAATAATTTTATCTTCTAATTCATGAATTTTAGTTTGTAAATCAGATTTTTCTTTATCAAATGCCTTATGTGTTTCGTCAATTTCTGTTTCCAATTGGCAGATTTTCTTTTCGAGAATTAATGATGGAATATAAAGCTTTCGTGTCACTTTCTGTTGAACGACAGCATCCCCTTGAATTTCAAATTCTTCTGGGGTTATTATAGGAAAATATTCATCATTTTCAAATTTAGCCTTTTTAGTTTAATAAGTTTTGTTCAATTCTGCATAGTTGAAACTGATTTGAGCATTCTCCTGCTTTGCTCTGTTAAATGTTTCAATTTCTTTTTCTTCATCTGTCACCCGCAAGAAGCTCTGCCAGATATCTTGCTACATGTAGCGATAGTCATATAGTGTTGGAAGAACATTGCACGCCTTGCTCAAATATCATGGATTGTCTGCCCCTAGACCTTGTTTGGAATTGAAGTATTTGAACTCTTTAGGTTTGTTCAAATGGATGGTTTGATCAGTATGGCCTCGTTTGGTGATTAACTCTTCAAGGTGTTTAATGTGGGATACTAACTGATCTTTGTCGTAGGTGAGATGATGTATGATAACCTGTTGCCTATTACGACCTTGTGATGATTGGTTTGTTTGATCGGTTAATTTTTCTTTTAATTCTTTGATTTCAGAATTTAAAGATTTAAATTGGTTTTCATTATCATCAAATTCTTGTTGTTTACGTTCCATCCAGTTTTTTGTTAATTGACATTCACGGAACGTTTCAATATACAATTTGTAATATTTGTCATTTCGATCCTTTGAAATTTGAATTTGTGCATTTTTAAGATTTGTAATTTCAGCTTCTTTCTCAGAAATTTTATGTGACAAATTTTGAATATCAGATTCATATTGGACCTTTATTTCTGATGCTTGTTTTTGTAAATCCTGAATTTCCAGTGTAAAGATTTTATTTTGTTTAATGTGATTAACAAGTTGCTCACCTAGATGGGCAGTTTGTTTGCATTGATTTTCTAAAATGGTTACACGCTCTAAAAGTTGTGTATTCATATCCTTTTCGAGTAAAATCGTTTGTTTTAGTGAATCAATTTCAGAAATCAGATCTTTATCAAAATAATTATCAGAATCAGTGGAATAATCAGAAGTAGATAAAGGAGAGCTGGTTACCTCAATTTCCTTGTTGGCCTCCTCATTGAACGTATCGACATTATCTGCATTTTCTCTTGCCATTTTGTGATTAGTAGAGTTGATATAGTTCTCAGGTGGATATGAAGAAGATCTCGTGGGAACCAGGTTCTTGTATAGGATAAGTGATGAAGAAAATGAACTGGTCTTCAAAAACAGTGCATATACGAAGAACACTTTTGGGAGAGAAAAATTAAAATTTCCAAAATCGTCAACTGATTATCCCATATGACAAAGGTCACTTTAAATAAGTCCTAGATTTTCGAATTGGCCAAAAACGACAACCGAGTCAAAAATTGTGGCTAATCAAAGTTTGGAAATTGACCGAAAAATCACAAAAACGCAAATAAAGTGATCGAAACAAGCGTTTTTGGGCCGAGAAGTCGTCGTAGCTTTCGTCTTTAGCTTCGATTTGGTTACTCGTGGGCTGGAAACGGACACCCGAGGTGAAAGTTATGATCGTTTTAGTATAGACCCTTTTGTCACACGTTTTTGGGTTGTTCGGGCCGAACTGTGGAAATGTTCGGGCCGAGATCTCAGTTTGGGCCGAAGTTGAGAAGTTCGGGCCGAAGTTTAGAAGTTCGGGCCGAAGTTGATTGAGAAGTTCGGGCCGAAGTGGATATAGAAGTTCGGCCGAAGTGGATGTAGAAGTTCGGGCCGAAGTAGGGTGTTCGGGCCGAAGTTCGGAGTTCGGGTCGAAGTTCGGGCCGAAGTTCGTTTATAGTTCGGGCCGAACTTGAAGATGAGTTCGGGCCGAACTTGAAGATGAGTTCGGGCCGAACTTGTTACTGTTCTCGGGCCGAAGACTTTCTTGACAGTGACGAACCGAAATAGCCTAAAAGTTCACTAAATCGATCCTATCTTGCTCAATTCTTAACCAAATCTAGTGATTCAAATCCCAATATGCTCGAAAATGATTTTCGCACGAAATGAGCCAATAAAATCGCTCAAAACACAACAAATCAGATGGTAATTTCGATTTAACAGAGGAAAAAATGTGTTTTAATGGTTTTCTTTAAAATCAACGAATTGGGATCAATTCTGGATGGATTTAATCGAAACTTGATTCTAAAATGCTTAGAATTACAAGAGGAATGTAATGAACAAAGAATATAAACGATTTAATACCTCAAATTCCGATTTTGATTCTTGAGTTCTTCACCAAAAACTTCAAAATCTTGCATAATCTTCACTGAAATAGATCGAATCAAAGAAGATTTGTGCTCTGATACCAAATGTGAATCTGTATGTATCGATTTAAACAACAAATTAAGCAAGAAGAGTGATGAATTTGAAGAACAAGAAGAAGCTTCACACACACAAAGATCGTACGGTTTATTTCAATAAGTCGTCAAGCTTAGGTCAATACTAGGTTACAACTAGGTATTTATACCTAAGCCTAGTATTGACTAATTACATAAAATAACCCTAGACTATTTGTTACAATAAATGTCACATTACACCCCTAGACTATTGAATACATTAAAATGTGACCCAACAGTACTTTATGTAATTAATCAATACTAGGCCTAGGTATAAATACCTAGTGGTAACCTAGTATTGACCTAATCTTGCCACATATTGAAATTGACGTACGTTTTTGTGCAAGCATTCTCTCAATCTTGTTCTTCCAATTCACCTTTGTTCTTGTTTAATCTGTTGTTTAATCGATACATACGGATTCACAATTATGTCGCGGATTGTGGGGCGGGAATTGATTGTTAGGGATAATAAAAGGTTTCATCATTTTAAGGAGGGAAAATGTTCTTGTGGTGATTATTGGTAAGCTGCTATTGTTATGTTATGATCATATATGTGTTTAGTTGATGTTATATTGAAGCAATGTGTTAATCATGTTATTCTTAGGTTTACATTTAGTTTAAGGGTAATGTGCAAAAAAAAAAAAAAAAAAAAAGATATATCTTTCAGAAGACAATACCTTCCCATTGTTTGCCAGAACCGGTCTTACCTTCCAAGGGAAACACTTTTTAACCACTCGGTAAATGTGAGGGTATACGTCTAGGGTATAGCAATAGGTGAGTGCAAGGTGATGTGAAAACATGATAACTTTAAGAAAACACACCTTTGAGTGCATCCAAACCATAACTAAACCGGGCAAACATACAAATAGGGTGGTCATTCATACGTTGAATGTTTCGCCAGTCTTTACTAGCCCAGTAAAGCAATTGCACGCCACCACCAACCACTCAAATTCCTCTCAACAGGAATTTGTTTCAATTCATTAGGGGACGTAGCACAAAAGCTACTGACTACTCATTCGGAGTTTGTCGGTATTGAAACATAATAACCTCCTGCCACGGGTTAAGTCTCTTTGTATGCACAGTGTGTCTAGTTCTCACCCTCAAGAATCTTCCATTATAGGACACTTGCACTATCAAAATGGATCTCTGTGAATCCATCGGAACACTCGTAGTGGCATCACAATCTGATGTTTCACGAGGATCGAGTGGAAATCCTGCTAGAGCTACCATTATGCCAACTCTAAACGCATGTCACACATTTGAATCAACGGTTGTGCAAACGACTACCGATTCATACCGTGTGCTAACAGATACTCTAAGTGAGTCCGGTGTTACCGAAAAATCCCTGTGAAATTCCTAAAATAAAACATCTTTAAAAAGCTGATTAAAATGCACATGAGCGTAATAGTCCACTCTCAAATTACTCCTATGATCCGCTATATCCAGTATTATCTTCCCCGGAGCCACCAACATTATAGGAACTAAAAAGTGAGGGTCCCTAGGTCTAGGTGAGCAGAATCAAGTATCTTGGGATCTTGATTGGGGTGTGCCGAGGTAAAAACATTGAGAGGGGTATGAAGTATGAGGTGCAATTCAGTTTATCACATGGTAACACAAAACGAGGGTGTGGTTGAAAAATGAAAAAGTGAGTTGAGTGAGGAGCGTGTGTGAAAGGGTTAAAGAAAACGAAAAACCCTCCCTAAACCGAACAAAAATCCGGGTAACCACGTCTATATCAGAATGCATAACTTGCTTTCTGATTAAGTCATCATGGACCCAGTGATGCAATGCACAACCCCACTGACCACTCAAGTACAAAAAGTACTTGTTTCAAAATCACGGAGATTACCACATCTACTATCGACATCTCATTTGGAGATTGTTGATATTGAAAAAGAGGACCTACTTCCAGTCCTTGCCTTCGTTTGTCCACATATAGAGTCTAGAACCGAATTAAATTTCTCTAGGACACAGGCATTCCACCAAGCATATCCTAGTGATATTGTCGGAACATTCATAGTGATACCAAACTTGTTGGTATTCCACGATGATTGAATGGAAATCCTACCAGTGCTAACATCAAAGCCAACACTGAACGTAGGTCACAAAGTTTTTTAACTGTCGTGTTAACGGGATATCTATGAGATCCCGGTTTATCCTATTTGACTATACTGAAAAATGTGTTATATATTGATCCATTCAAAAAATGAATGTATCATTATTCAACACATTTTCATCACCAAGCTTCGGAGATTCTTCCTGTTACATGATGCTTCAGATAAATCTTGTTCATCATGAGGGGGAGAATGTATTAGCCTAACCTACTCCACATCAAAAAGACACATATGCACCAGTGAAGGGGGTGTATACAAGGAACCGAAGACTCCATGAAGAAATAATTGTCTGTTTGAGGGGGAGCATAAACCTTATCAACAAATTTCCCGAACAACAGTTATTAAAGATCATTGATCGACATAAAGCCACAAACTTCCGCTGTTAATCTCTCTATCATTATGGGTCTCAATTTTGGTCGATCAATATGTATCTTCAAAGTAAAGTCTTCAAAAATACTTTTTGTGGTTAAAAAAAAAAACTACAAGAAGTATTCGTTTTCACAGATTAACAAACCTCAAGTCTGATCATGATTATTATGCAACGAAATATCTACAAGACTAGGCTTGTGCTAAAGATGAAGACTTCGAAGACATACTTCCAAGACTATTGTTACAAAGGGGGAGATTGTTAGGTCACATTCTAGAGTATTGTAATAGTCTAGGGGTGTAATGTGACAGTTTATTGTAATCAATAGTCTAGGGTACTTTATGTAATTAGTCAATACTACGCCTAGGTATAAATACCTAGTGGTAACCTAGTATTGACCTAATCTTGCCACATATTGAAATTGACGTACGTTTTTCTGCAAGCATTCTCTCAATCTTGTTCTTCCAATTCACCTTTGTTCTTGTTTAATCTGTTGTTTAATCGATACATACGGATTCACAGAAAGAACAAGAAGAAACTTGATTAATTCAAGATGAATTAATAAATTTAGGGGGAGATTGTTGGAACACAGATGAACTACTACTGAAATTGAATTACTACTGAAGGAAGTTACTACTGATCTCGATTTACTACTGCTAAAGGCAAAATACTACTGACGATCAAGTTTACTACTGATGTTATATTTAGAGCTGATCGTGTTCGAGATTTTAGTAGAATTAGTTATAGCATGTAAATCTTTATGTAATTCAATTGTAATCGATTCCTAGAATAACTAGGTTAATAAGTTAGGCTTCAAGGACTATTATATATAGTTCCTTATGAATTGTAAACATACGTGTATTGATCGAACGAATTAATACATTGAAGCTTTTTGTGATAAACTGTGTTCATCGTAGTGTTCTTATTCAATTACAGTTTACATTGTTCTTAATCTAATAACATAAGTGTTAATCCGCTGTAACTTCTTGTGTTAGTAGATCTGGGTTTATAATAACTTGTTTGGTTATTCGATCCTGACATAACTCCTTTTTACCACCGGCCCAGCCTAAGATATCCAAATGCGTTGAAAGCCAATATGTTGTTGTAATGCAATTAATAGAGGAAATTTTTACATTAGTTGTAATGCAATTAAAAGAGAACAATTTTACAAAATCGCCGAGATTATCACTTAGTGGCTTCTTGGTGAAATACTGAAATGTAGTCATTACGCTGAAGCCAAAGAACCCAAATAGTGGTGATGATTTGCATTGACACAAACTTTGACATGAGCACTTCAACAGAGTTGTGCGGATGATACGTATTTTTCAAATTATCGCGGATATAGATATTTTACATATTTGTGAACAAATTTAATCGTATAATTGGATTATTAATTATCTTACATTCTTACCTTTTCCTCAGTTACTCTATAGCATATCCATATTCTTTTGACTTCCCCCGAAAAGATGCCACTTATTGACTACGGAAACATAAAACTGGAATAACATCATTTATACCATAGCTCCAACAATCATCCAAGAAAAATGTTAAAATGACTAATGAGGTGTATCGCACACACCTTCCCGACCAAACGGCTAAACGAAACCTTCCGGAATGAAGGGTTCGAACAGGTCCTTCCTGAATGGAGGGATTACACGGACGCGGAAGTATTGATGATCCCAAGAATCACGATCCGACCGACATGAGGAAATCAAGGAAAGAGCGCCTCATTAGTACGACCGCATTAAATGCGATCAAGTCCCTAGGGCGGCTCCGACGCGAGGGTAAGGTTTTACCCTTCAGTACAAAGCCTCCTGCGACGACCTAATATCCGCAGAGCTCGAGGGCGACCGGTCCGAAGCAGGTCACTTCCTTTTCCCGCTCAAAGACGACCGGCTATAAATATGATCCACTGGCGCCTAAGAACAGAGGACCTTCCGGTACATTTATTACATATATCATTTATTACAAGCATTCAATACGGTACTCACTAATCACGACCTCACGTCATATACATACTCATATGCCGATTAATAACTTGACCGTCGGAGTGTTCTCACGGTAAACCACCCGGGGAGCATCTGACTAAGGGTTATCTCGTTGATTGCAGGATCCACACGCTGTAACCGACCGTCCACACCGTCCGGAAGATTCTTGAATCAACATTTGGCGCCATCCGTGGGACCTTCTCGAACAAAATGGTCCAAGAAAATCCGAAAAATGACGCTAATCGTGAACGAGTGACACCGATTCGGCCCGGGGAGCCGACAGAAGGGGTACTGATGCCGGCATCAACTTCCACATGTCCACCACCCACCGGAGGGGAAAACGAGCCTACCCTGGAGGAATTGGAAGAGTACAACCTCTTCTGTAAATTTCGGAAAATGAGGCAGATGGAAAAGTCCCGAACAAAACTAAAAGGAGGAGCGCTAGGGGTCGAAAGAAACCTAACGTACTCCAGTGATGAAGAGCCAATAGAGGAGGTGTACAGAGATCCATCTCCTCCGAGAAGGCCTCGAAGGGCGGAGATCACCCCAGTTGGGAGACGAGAGGAAGGAAGAAACTCTCCACCCAAGAACGAAAGAGAAGCTCCTCATCGACGCACCTCCTCCGGTTCGAGAGACTTTCGATCTCCGTTTACAGATGACATCAACGAAATGCCCATACCTCCAGGTCTGAAAGGACCCAGAGTCAAATCGTATGATGGAACCGGAGATCCCGACGATCACGTAGCCAGTTTCCGATGGGCTGTGCGAATGATCCCGATGGATCCAAGGCTTTGGTGTTTATACTTTGCGGGAACCCTTGAGGGATCTGCAAGATACTGGTTGTCGAGTCTCCCCCAGAAGAGCATCTCCAGCTTCGAAGATTTGGTTCTGCAGTTTAGTCATAGTTTCATACAGCAAAAGAAATACCAACAACGATCTCAATCTATCATGGCCTGCCGACAACGAGAGAGGGAATCCAATAAATCATACTTTAGAAGGTTCAATGAGCGGTGTCGAAAAATGCCCGTTCGGGAAGACTCCCTGATTATTGCAGCTTTCACGTATGGCCTTCGGGAAGGGGAGTTATTCCGCGAGTTGTCGAAAAGGGATTTCGACAAAGCGGATGATATGATTAATGTGGTAAACAAGGTGTTGAAGCAGGAAGAGGAAAGCACCGAAAAGTTACGCTTTGAGGCACAAGAAAAAAGGAACACCAATGGGTCGAGTTCGTACAAAGGGGATAAAGGTAAGGGCTCCGTCAAGCCCAGTTTCTCCGGAAGATCTCCCTACAAGGCAAGAATCCCGGAAGGAAGGCCCCAGGGTGACAGATACGGTCCTTACCGCCGGGAGGTTTATACTACAACGGAAACCCGAAGAACCGAAGGAAGGATGGTAAGGAAGAAGTATCCAAGAGACCCGAACGCTTATTGTGACTTCCACAAAATCATGGGCCACGCAACGGCAACCTGTGAAAGTTACAAGAGGGAAAAAGAAGCACAGGGGAAGGACCGAACGGAGGCAAACGTCGTTGAACCTAAGAAGGAGGCAGCTACTTATAACGCTGAAATTTTCGCGATTGACGAAGAACCATCACCTTTCTTCTTGGGAAAAAGGAAGGGAGGAGTCGTCGAATTCGGAAGGGGGGAGCCTATCCCGGACGGGTATGTTGGGACGGAGCCGCTAGTCATCTTCGGAATAGTGGCTAAAACAATGGTTCGTAGAATTTATGTTGACGGAGGGAGTTCGGCCAACGTCATGTATAGCCATTGTTTCGACAAATTCCCTCCTGATATCAGAGCCCTCCTTAAACCAGCCAAGTCTCCGGTTGTTGGGTTCTCAGGGCAGTCCGTTTGGCCCAAAGGAAAGATTCATCTACCCCTCATGCTAGCCGATTGGGAGAGCTTCCACAGTAAAACCATTCTGGCAGAATTCATCATCATCGAAGCACCTTCACGATACAACGCCATCCTGGGCAGGACGGGAATGTGGCAATTTCAAGCGATTGCGTCCACGATCCATGGTTTACTCAAGTTCCCTTCCGATCGGGGGGTAATCACTGTCCGAAGTATGCCCATGCCCCCGTTAGAGTGTAATAGCATTACACATCAAGATAGTTGGACGGAACAGGAAGAGGTGCAGGTAATAATCAACCCCGAGTATCCGGATACTCCCATTCGGATTGGAGGAAGCTTACCTCAATCGCTGAGAGACGAGTTGAAAGCTTTACTGGAGAAGTACGAAAAGGTGTTTGCGTGGACTCCTGGGGACATGACTGGGGTCTCCCGGGAAGTGACCGAACACAAACTCATGATCAACCCAAGTTTCCCTCCGGTGAAACAAACAAGGAGAAGAATGGCGGCAGAGCGGAACAAGGTGGTTAACGAAGAAGTACAGAGTTTGGTGAAAGCAGGGGTATTACGAAGTGCCCAATACCCCGAATGGATAACCAACCCGGTTCTAGTAAAGAAAGCAGATGGGTCCATGCGCATGTGCGTCGACTTTAAGGACCTCAACAAAGCTTGCCCGAAAGATAGTTACCCCCTCCCAGAGATTGAGCAGAAGGTGGAGTCCTTAGGCGGGTATCGGTGGAAATCTTTTTTGGACGCCTATAAAGGATACCATCAAGTTCAGATGGCTCGTGGGGATGAAGAGAAAACCACGTTCCACACAGAAAAGGGAACTTTCTGTTACGTCAAGATGCCTTTCGGCCTTCGGAATGCCGGAGCCACCTATCAGCGTTTGGTCAATAAAGCGTTTGAGAAACAGATAGGGAGAAACCTAGAGGTGTATGGTGATGATATGGTCATCAAGAGTAAGGGTGACTTAAATCTAATCGAAGATATTGAAGAGACGTTGGTGCAGCTCTCGAAGATTAACATGAAACTGAACCCGAAGAAGTGCTCTTTCGGGATGAGCAAAGGCAAGTTCTTGGGACATATGGTGACAACGGAAGGAATCGAGGCTAATCCTGATAAGGTAGGAGGGTTGTTAAAGATGCATGCCCCTCGGACGGTAAAGGATGTACAAAGTCTGAACGGGAAACTGGCTGCGTTGGGACGTTTCCTTGCAAAGTCAGCAGAAAAGTATATTCCTTTCTTTAAAGCGTTGCACGGATGCACGAAGAACGGGGAGGTCGAATGGACGGAAGAGGCAACGGAAGCTTTTGAGAAGCTCAAGCAGCACTTAAAGAACCTTCCTACCATGGCCAGTCCCATATCCGGAGTGCCGTTGGTAATGTACCTTTCCACCAATAGAGAAGTCGTTAGCTCAGTACTCATCGCTGAAAGGGATAAAAAGCAAGTACCCGTTTATTTCGTCAGTCGAGCACTACAGGCAAGGTTGTAAAAATCGCTCGTCGGTACCTTGGCGGTCGACCACCTTCAAGCGATTAATCGGTCTCGGCGGTGATTAATCGGTTTCTAGGCGGGTACCATAAAATACAAAAGAATTTAATTTTACAAGAATAAATATTAACAATATCCTAATAAACTATCCAAATTAATTAATAATAATGAATTTTTTAATAATATTTAAGATAAAAACCATAATTAGAACCATATTCTTTAAATTATTTACTTATTTTAACATTTAAATTTTGTTATGAAAGAATAGGCTTTAGAATAATTGGGCTTTATCTGTTGTGTTATATTTCTAATTTAAAAATGGGCTTCACTTCACGTGCTACTTCAAAATTAAAGAAAGAAAGATGTAATATACTTCGTATAACTATTGACTTAGGGTTTCATAACAACCTCTTTTCTACTTTTTTCTGAATGGCGCCCCCTTCTTCTCCACGCTCTGTTTTCAACTTTCAAGGCTACCACAACAATGAAGATGAATCCGACCAGACGAAGATGACACTCTTGTGTCACAGCACCGCCCTTCTGACGAAGATCACAGTTCCGACGAGACTCCGATGACTCCGACGGTGAAAAATCCGACATCTTTTAACTATTCTAGCTTCATCTCAGACCATTTCTTTTACCGCCAAGGACCGCCTACGACCGCCTAAGACCGATTTTGACAGATATTGACCATGTCCGATAAAGTCGACCGATTTACACTTTTCTCACTCGGTGGAGGTCCGATAAACGCCTAGGCGCCGCCTAGGCGGCCGCCAAGGCCGATATTTACAACACTGACTACAGGGGGCAGAATTTAATTACTCAATAGTCGAAAATTTGATCTTGGCCTTGATATATGCCGTCAGACGCTTAAAGAGATACTTCCAAGCCCATTCGGTGACCGTCCTGACTAACCAGCCAATCAAAAACATACTCCTGCAACCGGAGTGGTCAGGACGTATGACAAAGTGGGCAATTGAATTAGGGGAATACGATATTACGTTTAAACCTAGGCCCAGTATTAAAGTCCAGGCGCTAGCAGATTTCTTGGTCGAAATGCCGGACGACGAAAGGGTGTTGGCAATTGAAGAGAAGGAAGGCCCGGAAACGAGCGTAGGTCGAAAATCTTTTTCAGTTTGGCAGATGTATACAGATGGAGCGGCCGGAGCAGATGGGTGTGGATCTGGAATAGTTCTAATCAGACCAAACGACGAAAGGGTCACCTACGCCTTGAGATTTGACTTCGCCTGTTCGAATAATGAAGCGGAGTACGAAGCCCTGTTGGCCGGTTTAGGTCTGGCCAAAAGTCTCGAGATCCGAAAGGTGGAGGCTTTCGCAGACTCAATGCTGGTTGTAAATCAAATCAACGGTTCCTATGAGGCGAAAGAAGTACACATGAAACGGTATCTGGAACGAGTCCGAACACATGCGAGCTGTTTCGATAGCTTCAAGATCACACAGGTCCCTCGAACTAAAAACAAGGAGGCCGATGCTCTCAGCAAGTTAGCGGCAATGTTGTATCACCACTTGACGAAAAAAGTGTTGGTAGAAGTACTGTCGAAGCGGAGCATCGAGGAGGAAGAGGTGGCAGAAATAGAGAATGACGAAGTTTGTTGGATGACCCCCTTTCGGTTATATTTGGGGGAAGGTGTGCTACCGGTTGAAGTAAACACAGCTAGGAAGATAAGAATAAATGCCGGAAAGTATACCATCAGGAACAATGTCTTGTATCGAAAGGGATACTCCACCCCATGGCTGAGATGTTTGGGAAGCGAGGAAGCTAAAGATGCTATAAGAGAAGTCCACGAAGGATTATGCGGGTCACATTCGGGAGCTAGATCGTTAACCCAGAAGTTACGTCGTATGGGTTACTTCTGACCGGGCATGTCCAAAGATGTCCATAAATACGTGCAAAGGTGCGAAGGGTGCCAAGCTTATTCAAACGTCCCGAACGCCCCTTCTGTTAATCTGACCAGCATACATAGCCCCTGGCCTTTCTGTCAGTGGGGGATCGATATCATTGGACCATTCCCTAAAGCCCCCGGAGGGCTGCGCTTCCTGGTAGTAGCTATCGATTACTTTACGAAGTGGGTAGAAGCCAAACCTTTAGCATGTATCTCAGGAGCTAACATTGTTAAGTTTGTATGGCAACAGATTGTGTGTCGTTTTGGCCTTCCGCATACCATTGTGAGCGATAACGGAAAGCAGTTCGCCAGTAACCCGTTCAGAAAATGGTGTGCTGAGCTAGGCACACGCCAAAATTTTACGTCTGTAGCCCACCCACAGGCTAACGGACAAACGGAGGTCACTAACAGAACAATGGTGAAGGGGATCAAAACACGTCTGAGCTGAACGGGGGGTAGTTGGGCGGATGAATTGCAAAGTGTATTACGGTCTTACCGAACAACGGCCCGGAGGGGTACGCAGGAAACCCCATACAGTCTAGTGTACGGTTCGGAAGCTGTGATACCACTGGAGGTTATCATTCCTTCTTCAAGGGTCGAGAACTTCCACCTAGGGGAAAATGAAGAGGCATTAAGACACAACCTGGACATCATAGACGAACGGCGTGAGAATGCTGCTTTAAGACAAGCAGCATACAAGTCTATGACGGAAGGTTATTATAATAAGAAGGTCCGGGGAGCAGCGTGCAAGGTAGGCGACCTGGTCCTGCGGAAGAACGAAGCAAGCCTCCAGCACAAGCCTGGAAAGCTCTGCCCTAACTGGGAGGGACCATATAGGGTCAAAGAAGCTCAAAGAAACGGTTCTTACGTTCTGGAGACAATGGACGGTTCGTTCATACCGCGTACATGGAATATGCAAAATCTGCGGAAGTTTTACTTTTAAGTTTTTCTCTTCTATGTATGAGTCATTACGTAACCCTTTTGGCGCGAATATTGTACGAACGGGTAGTGTGAGTTCTCACTACCAATACAATCGAAAGTTATGAATGATTAATGAAATGTCTTTTACATAAGCTTTTCCTTTTCTTTCATAAGCCCCTACGAAAGTAACTTATACAACCTAACGAAAGGTTGCATCGACGACGAAAGCATGCTTAAATAGGTAAGGATCGGAAGTAACATTTCCTATTCCTATTCTACGAGGGACGCCTCGCTAGAAAATAAAACCCTATTCGAAAACAAACAAACGAACGCGAAAAAACAAGTAAACGAATGAGACAAAGTTAACAAACGAACACGATAGATAAAATTGCGATAAGTAAAGTAGGCAAACGAATCGAGTGAAGGCGATAAGTAAACATAATACATAAACAGATTAAACTATCCAGATCAAAGGAAGGTAAGACCTTCCATTACAAGCACAAAATAAAAAACGAAACAAAACAAAGGATAGTAAGACAAACAGCCACAACCAACATTCATCAGTCGGTAAACAAACGATTACAAGAAACAACACAAACTAAGACGCGGAGGCACCACCACCTCGGGTAGAGCTTTCACCCGTATCTTCGGGATTAACCGTTGCCTTTCTCACAACCTCTTTTATGTCATCTAATGACGCCGCACCGGAGGAAAGCGATCGCAATAGAGGATAATCGGGGGTCATCAGCTCTCCAAAAAGGTTCATTATGTTCGTTTGGGCTTCAGGATGGTCATACACAAGCTTGGCATCCTGAAGTTGCTCCGAGTACTCCCTATGAGTATCTAAACACCCATGATATTGTCCAAATCGAACACTTTCTAACTGGAGTTTAGAATTTCGACTCACAAATTCAGGGGAGTTCAACAGACTCCCAAACAGTCCGGGCACCCCCGTCCGGATTAACCATTGAAGATCTTCCTGCAGAGCACCCACCTGGTGAGATTGAACGGCGAATTCTTCTTTTAATTTGCCATTTTGAAGGTCCAGTTCACCATGGCAACGAACGGCCTCGTTCAATTGGTTATCCTTCTCAACTAATGCCATCTCTAACTCGGCAATACGGGTGGATGAGGAGCTTTGTTCTCCGCTCAACTCAAGAATCCGGGCATCTTTGGCAGACAGGTTCTTTCTCATTTCTGTTAAAGCCATAGTTAGATCTCTTCAGAAAGACGATTTTTCTCCTCAGTATCAATCTGGTGTAAGCGACGGGTGGTGTTGATTAGTTCTTCCATCCGAGCAAACTCCTCGCGATGACTAGTTAATGATTGTCGGCCACGAACCCCTCTCAGCTGAAGTTCCGAAAGCAACTCGACGGCGTTGAGCAAGCCGGAGCGTGCCCGAAGGAAGATACCCTCATCAGAAACATTGGTTAGATCCAAGGCGGTAGCCGGTGGACCGGCAACAGTATGCACTATCGGAGGGGTAGGAGTAACAGTTGCTTGTAGGATCGGAGCGGCTGCTGTAGCAAGAACGATTGGGTCAGAAACACTTGTGATCGACACCTCCCGGGTGGAGGAAGCAATTGTAGTACGCGTCTGGCGAGCTGCAAGGAAAACAGCAGGTCGGGTTACACAAGATGGGGATATAGTATAAAAACATATAAACTTACGAAGAAATGGAAAATTTGGAAGCGACGACTGCGGCTTTGAGGGTTGATCAGGACGGGTTTCCTTGCTAACGGGTATCTGAGTGCTAGAGCTAAATAACAGATCGCTGAACATAGCAAGCGCGGAAGCCATTGGGGAAACCGACGCAGTTTTCGGTATGACAGATCCACTAATCGGTGAGACAGGAGCAATACTCGAAATAACAGCGGTGGGAATAATTGACGTTGCAGGAGCAGAAGAAATTATCTTAAGCGTTTCAACGGATGGGCGGGGTGACTTTGTTTTCTCTACTGACAAATGATAAAGTAATCTGTAAGAAAGTGTACATATGCATATATAGTAAACGAACAGTAATAAATTCATACTCCAGTTTATACCTTCTCTCCTTTTTCGTTGGGAAGGTGATGAGATTGGGGCCTCACGAGGTCTCTTTGATAGGGTACGAACGGAACGAACTTTGACAGGTTTTGAGAGCTCAGATTGCGAATCGGCAATCATGGTATCTTCCGTTCTGAACCCTAGCGATTCAGTGACAGGTGAGGAAACATCTGAAGCAACCTCAGTGTCCGGCCTTAAAGCGTCCGGCGTACCCTCAGAACTGGAGATAGCTTCAGTGGGGGGGAAGGAAAGGAGTGATGGGCCCTTCAATAACCGTTATGGATTCCCTTGGAGGTTTCTGCATGTTCAAACGTTGTAGCAAGGTGATATTCTTTCCGTTCACCTGCCAGATCGGGCGAACTCCAGGAACAAAGAAATGGGGACTCAAGTCAGCCATCCCAAGGAAGTACTCATCCGGGTCTTCCCATTCCATATCCAGTCCCAATAAGCTTTCGAGTTGCTGATTTTCAGAGGCAGTCAATTCCGGAGCAGCTTCGGAAGATCGTCCGGTAATGGGCCCCCAAGAAAGAACGACATCATTAAATGCCAGACGGTCGACGTAGAAGAATTCGTACTTCCAATCTCGAATAGAGTCTTTCAACCCAGAGATTCTCTCGCTTCTACCGGGTCGGTGGGTAAACACCGCCCAGTCACCTCGACCGGTGACAACGTACAAATTGCGGAACAATTTGACAGAAAGCGGAATACCAAGCGCACGGCTAGATATTATGAAACCGACGATTTTTCTAAAAGAGTTTGGAGCAAGTTGGGCCAGGTGAAGGCCAAGATCTTGAAGCAAGGTAAGAATGAAGTCGTCAACAGGAAACCTTAGCCCACCCAAAAGAAACTGAAGATATACTGGTTCAAACCCAACCGAAGCGGAACGGATAGTGTCGGAAGGACCAGGAAGTAAAAGACGATAACAACGATCAATGTGGTAATCATCATAGATCGCATTCAGATCAGGAGGAGTAAGTTTAGTATGGGTATTGGCGGCAGTTCTCGGGATCGATTTCTCATATTTTTCTTTAAGGGTTTTATCTTTCCTCATTTTGATTTCGGAGAAGTACATAAGGGAAGCTATGAAATGAAGGGACGGAAATGGTTTATAAAATTGAAGAAGGCTAGAGAGGATGTGTGAAGAATTGAAATCAACAGAGAAGCAAAGTATATATATATAAAGGGAGAAGGTAAAGAGACGGTTACCTTTGAAAGGCCAACGTTTTAAGAGCGCAAAACCAACGGTCATAAAAGTGCAACGGTCATTTTTATGAAAAGACGGGTGCCCAATAAACGGAAACTAAGTTCAAATAACGATCATGCGTGTAATCCTTTTTAAACTTAGGGGACTTAATGAGGTGTATCGCACACACCTTCCCGACCAAACGGCTAAACGAAACCTTCCGGAATGAAAGGTTCGAACAGGTCCTTCCTGAATGGAGGGATTACACGGACGCGGAAGTATTGATGATCCCAAGAATCACGATCCGACCGACATGAGGAAATAACGGAAAGAGCGCCTCATTAGTACGACCGCATTAAATGCGATCAAGTCCCTAGGGCGGCTCCGACGCGAGGGTAAGGTTTTACCCTTCGGTACAAAGCCTCCTGCGACGACCTAATATCCGTAGAGCTCGAGGGTGACCGGTCCGAAGCAGGTCACTTCCTTTTCCCGCTCAAAGACGACCGGCTATAAATATGATCCACTGGCGCCTAAGAACAGAGGACCTTCCGGTACATTTATTACATATATCATTTATTACAAGCATTCAATACGGTACTCACTAATCACGACCTCACGTCATATACATACTCATATGCCGATTACTAACTTGACCGTCGGAGTGTTCTCACGGGAAACCACCCGGGGAGCATCTGACTAAGGGTTATCTCGTTGATTTCAGGATCCACACGCAATAACCGACCGTCCACACCGTCCGGAAGATTCTTGAATCAACATTTGTAGAGCATATGACCGTCCACACCAAAAGGGTTACCAATCACATAAAGGTAGTTCTTTTAATTAGCCACCAACCATCTTAATACTACTGTTAATTGATACCAGTCATCAACTGCCAAGATGGTTAAAAAATATTGTTGTTAACCATATATAGATATATAGACACTACAATTAAATCATCATATCGCGACTAATCATTTTCAACTAATCACGACGACAAGTCTTCGCCATAAATAATATATCGTGATAACAAGTTGTCGACATAGAGTTGTAGCTATAGCCTATTGAACGAAGTCATTTATTTTTTCTTGAAATAATAAAAGAAAATCAAACATATTTTTAAATTCATCTATAGCGCGGCAACATGTCGTCGCGATAGACTACGTACATGTTGAATTTTGGTCAACCATGAGGCGACAAAGGTTTACAATAAGCGTTAACATGTGTCGCCGCCATAGGGTTTAGTTACAAGGTCAAATTCTTGCAATGAGAACTTCGATATATTAGCTTATTGTAGGGTTTCAATATATAAGATTATTGCATTAAGGTTGTTATGATCATATATATATACCCGAAGACATATACTCCGTATAATATATAGTTAGCTGGTAAAAATGTAGTAAGAAAATTTATATACAGTAAAAGGCAGCCTTGTATCGATAATCATTATATCAAATAAAATACAACTTATCATAATATTTAAACATATCAACCTACAAAACCACTTGTACCAAAAAAAAATGTAAATGGCAACATTATAAAACATCCCTCTAGAACAACATAGTGGGTGGTGGATAACATATAATTAAATCTAATTCTAACTCAAAGTATACTCCAATATCAACAAATTAATTAGATTATTACATTAAATAAATACTCCTCCTCAAAAAGCAATTCATGCATTGTTAAAAAAATAAGCAAAAATAAGTGGATTAGGTTTACAGAATCTACCAAATATAATTATACTCACTTCAATTATTTAAGCTCCTTCATCTTGTAATCACTTAATTTATCACCATGCATGCAGTCACCACCAGCATGATCAAAGACTTAATTAATTTGCAGATTGCTCTCTGATTAATTAGGGTTTCTAGAGACCATGCGTATACGTACATATACATATATAAAATATATATCTATATGTTGTTTATTGATTTATATATATATGATTATATTGATCAATGCCATGAAGAAACGGAAAAAAGTGGTTGATTCTGCCAGCCTAAGAAGAAAGATTCATTAACAACCTCAAAATTATAACCTTCCGATGGATAATGGAGTCTCAACAGCAGTTTCGCCTGAGAAACCGCGTACTGACTGAACGGCACGTGGCGGAAGCCGGCGCTCCTCATCATCACCTCCCATGACCGGAATCTTTCATGCCTCTCTTTCCGGTGATCTCCCTCCGCCGCCACTATATCGGCAATCTCTCGCCCAAACCACACTTGCTCCACCTCAATTCTCTCCCGGCTGTTCGGCGGCAGCGTGGCTTCCAAGGAATCAAACACGGCGGTGTAATAGTTTACGGATTCCGTAAATCTGGATAGAAATATCGGGTGGTTGTGGTTTGCTTCGGTTTCGGATAAGGTTACGATTTTAGGGTTCATGGATTTGATTTTTCGGAGTAGTAGGCATAATTTGTCGCGGTTTTTTAGGAGGCGGTGGAGGTAGAGAACGCAATTGACTGCTAGGGTTTCGTTGGGGAGGAGGACGGCGGCGGAGAGGTGGTGGATGAGGTGGTCAACGGTGTCGTTTTCGTTTGTATTCGGGAGTAAAATCGGGTAGAAACGGAACCGGAGTTTGAGTGAGTGGGCGAATTTGGAGAGACGGTCGCCGGTGCGGCGGAGGAGATTTAGGTTTGTTCCGGTGGCGGTGATACGGAGAGATGGCGGTGGATATCGGTCGGAGATTGCTTGCATTAACGGCGGCCATTGAACGCCGTGGTTAATGTCGAAATCTAGTATGTGGATGTTTTGTGGATCGGAAGTTGGGGTGGTGTGATCAATGGCTTCTAAGATCGCTTGATTTGCGGTTAGATGATTGAATCGAACGAATGGAGTTATTTGGTTGAGTGATAAATATGATGATTGAAGTATTTCATCATGATCACTGTAATTACAACGTTGAGTCATGATGAAATTGTTATTATTTAGGGTTTGTTGTGGTGTTGGTGGCGGTGGTGGTGGCGGTGGATTTATATTAAGAAACATAGGAAGCGGCGGCGGAGGGTGGCGGTGCAGGCGGAGGGAGAGAGCTTTGGTGAAAGAGTGGACTAATCGGTCTGAGGAATCACCGTAAGCTGAAGAGTTGCCGGAGAGAATGGAGATGAGGCGGTGTGCGGTGGTGAAATCAGATCGGGAGATGAGTTGTGCGGCGGTGAGGAGGAGCTGTCGGAGGTGGATAGACGGCGGTGTGTGGCTGTTATGAAGCTCAATATTCTCCGGCGGTACATGATGGTGGTGGATCTGGAGGTTGTGGTGGTGGAGATGTGGTGGTGCTGGTGGCGGCGGCGGCGGTGGAGGAAGAGGCGGCGGATCTAGTTGTAAATTCTCATGATTTCCATCTTGATGAGAAGAATGAGAGGATGAGCCCAGCATTTGTATAGTTATTCTTTTGCTGCTTTAATTTGTTCTTCAAACAGTTAAATAATATTTTATTCTGAAGAACCCTAAAATCCACCCTACTATACACAGATCAGATTCACCATAAAAGAAGCTAAACTGTGACTGTGAGAGCTGAGATGCTTTGCAACCAAAACACCTGAAGGAAAATGATGAGCTATAGTGTGCAGTACTGGTATCCCAATATGCATTTATGAATGTACAACTTATATACATACATACACACATACTATACATACACACTATATATATGTAAAACCATATAAGATTACCATAATAAACTTGAAAATTAATTCCAAAGTACAATTTATTAGTTTCAGAATACCCAGATAAGAAATAGAGCAAAACAAATTCATGTAGCATCAATTAATATGAGAACTGATATTGTTATCACAACTTTTAATGGTTATACAATACAGAACAGATTTTATAGCTAAATATACAAGTATACTAAACATTAGTTGTGGTACATACATTAAAAGTTGTGGTAAGAGAATCACCCCCTAATTAATATAGGCATGTTTGGAAAAAACTTATTTAAGATTTTTAGCCGAATAAGTTTAATCAAGCTTACAAATTTAAATTTATTATTACTTATTAAGTTAATAAGCTCATAATCTTTGTGGATCCGTATGTAGCGATTAAACAATAGATTAAGCAATAACAAGGTGAATTGGAAGAACAAGATTGAGAGAATGCTTGCACAAAAACGTTACGTTCGATTTCAATATACGGCAAGGTTAGGTCAATACTAGGTTACAACTAGGTATTTATACCTAGGCCTAGTATTGACTAATTACATAAACTACCCTAGACTATTGATTACAATAAACTGTCACATTACATCCCTAGACTATTACAATACTCTAGAATGTGACCTAACAATCTCCCCCTTTGTAACAATAGTCTTGGAAGCATGTCTTCGAAGTCTTCATCTTTAGCACAAGCCTAGTCTTGTAGGTATTTCGTTGCATGATAATCATGATCAGGCTTGAGCTTTGTTAATTTGTGAAATGAATACTTCTTGTAGCTTTTTAACCACAAAAAGTATGTTTGAAGACTTTACTTTGAAGATACATATTGATCGACCAAAATTGAGACCCATAATGATAGAGAGATTAACAGCGGAAGTCTTTTCTTGAAGTTTGTGGCTTTATGTCGATCCATGATCTTTAATAATTGTTGTTCGGGAAATTTGTTGATAAGGTTTATGCTCCCCCTCAAACAGACAATTATTTCTTCGTGGGGTCTTCGGTTCCTTGTTTACTCCCACTTCACTGGTGCATATGTGTCCTTTTTATGTGGAGTAAGTTAGGCTAGTATATTCTCCCCCTCATGATGAGCAGGATTCGTCTGAAGCATCATGTAACAGGAAGAATCACCGAAGCTTGTTGATGAAAATGTGTTGAATAAGGATACATTCATTTTTTGAATGAATCAATATATAACACATTGTACAGAAAAGTTAAACAGGGTAAAACCGGGATCTCATAGATTGCCCGTTAACATGACAGTTGAAAAAATGTGTGACCTACGTTCAGTGTTGGCTTTTGATGATAGCACTGGTAGGATTTCCATTCAATCATCGTGGAATACCAACAAGTTTGGTATCACTATGAATGTTCTGGCAATATCACTAGGATATGCTTGGTGAAATGCCTGTGTCCTAGAGAGATTTAATTCGGTTCTAGACTCTATATGTGGACAAACGAAGGTGAGGACTGGAGGTAGGTCCTCTTTTTCAATATCAACAATCTCCAAATGAGATGTCGATAGTAGATGTGGTAATCTCCGTGATTTTGAAACAAGTACTTTTTGTACTTGAGTGGTCAGTGGGGGTTGTGCATTGCATCACTGGGTCCATGATGTCTGAATCAAAATGCATCGTATGCAGTCTGATAAAGATGTGGTTACCCGGTCTTTTGATTGGTTTAGGGAGGGTTTTTCATTTTCTTTAACCCTGTCTCACACACTCCTCACTCAACTCACTTTTTCTTTAACCAGTTCGGGCACAGAAGTTCGTTTGTAGTTCGGGCCGAACTTGAAGAGAAGTTCGGGCCGAAGTTTGACTATAGTTCGGGCCGAGGTTTGACAGAAGTTCGGGCACAGAAGTTCGGCTATAGTTCGGGCACAGAAGTTCGGGCCGAACTTGAGGAGAAGTTCGGGCCGAAGTTTGGCTATAGTTCGGGCCGAGGTTTGATTTGAAGTTCGGTCACAGAAGTTCGGCTATAGTTCGGGCCGAACTTTGGTTTGAAGTTCGAGCCGAACTTGATTATAATGTTCGGGCCGAACTAGTTACTGTTCTCGCCTTGACAGTAACGAAACGAACACAGCTGTTTTTGTACTAAATCGAACCTAGAATGCTCAATACTTAACCAAATCAAGTGATTCAAATTCCAAAGTGCTCGAAATTGAATTTCGCACAAAATGGATCAATACACTCGATCAAAACACAACAAATCAGATGGTAATTTCGATTTAACAGAAGAAAAAATGTGTTTTAATGGTTTTCTTTAAAATCAACGAATTGGGATCAATTGTTGATGGATTTGATCGAAACTTGATTCTAATATGCTTAGAATTACAAGATGAATGTAATGATCAAAGAATATAAACGATTCAATACCTCAAATTCCGATTTTGATTCTTGAGTTCTTCACCAAAAACCTTCAAAATCTTGCTTAATCTTCACTGAAATGGATCGAATCAAGGCTGATTTTCGCTCTGATACCAATTGTGGATCCGTATGTAGCGATTAAACAATAGATTAAGCAATAACAAGGTGAATTGGAAGAACAAGATTGAGAGAATGCTTGCACAAAAACGTTACGTTCGATTTCAATATACGGCAAGGTTAGGTCAATACTAGGTTACAACTAGGTATTTATACCTAGGCCTAGTATTGACTAATTACATAAACTACCCTAGACTATTGATTACAATAAACTGTCACATTACATCCCTAAACTATTACAATACTCTAGAATGTGACCTAACAATCTTCTTAAATAATCTTTCTCAAACATGTCATATATCGGTGTTACAAGATCTCCTTTTTCTCAAAAAGGTGTTTGCATTTAACCACAAGTGAAGTCAGAGAGAAAAAGTTACAAAAAAATAAAGAAGTTACATGGAGTGAGGGTTATTATATATTCCAATTTAAATTTACATTTTTATTTACTATTGATCCAAAGAAAATTAGTAGAATTTAACATCGTTTCTAGCAAATCTTTATGAGACTTGTTCGATTGGTGTTACTCTCCTATTTCCAAAATATCAAACTGTAATATTGATCGGGATGTAACCTCCTTATAAGATGCTTGCTTCTTATTAGCTGCAATTTGTTTTCTAGATTTCCACGTTGCCAAATGTAAGACCTAATGAAACTATAATCAAGCTAATCCATGAAGAAATGATGAGAAATTGAAGAACTAGTGTGTGTGTTCTTGGTGTATTTAGTGTGTGTAAAAGAGAGAGAATGAGATGAATGAAACTTTCACAAAATGTGTATTCAGTAATTGTGTGGAAAGCTTACATTCTAACTCAATATTACAAGTATTTATACCATCTACTACCTAACAAGGGAATTGTTAGTTAACGAGATTAAAGGTCAAAACCTATTACAAAAATAGTCCTAACAATCTCCCCCTTTTTGATCTTTAATACGTCATCCCAGTCTTCAAACTTCAAATTCTTGTTATCATCTATCTTTGGCAAGAAAATGTTTTTCTGTATTTTGAGAACAAAACATTTGCAGAAATCTGGAAGTTTAAGGTACTCAAAGGGAATATATTTTTCGTTGATAATATTTGAGTGAGGAAATCCTATAACTGATTTACTAAAGATTTGAAAACTTTGGGAAATGGAATATCAGTTAAGTAAGGATTTGACTGGGTTTTCAGATAATGGAGAGGTTGTTTTTGGAATTTTGTGGTAGAGGATTATATTGAGTATAGAATGATGATGTTTTTTTTTTTTGAATGATTTGTCAGTTAAAGTTTTGGATGTGTGTGTTTGTTTTTGTAAGAATGATTTGAACGGTTAAGCTTTTAGATGTGAGTTGGTTGAGGTTTTGGAGAGAGATTATGTTGATGATTCGGTTTTGTTCTTCTTCACTTGTTTTTCTATCTAGTACACTGATTATCATTTTCTCTTTCTCTTAATCACTTGATCTAAAACGTTTCTGATTTTGCAGTTGATTTGAGTACATGTGTTATGAAGTTTCTTCTTTGATGGGATGTTTGTGGTTCTTTTTGACGTTGTTCAGTTATACATCCGATATTTTAACTATTTCTTGCTCTTTTTCTCCCCCTCATGAGGATCATGATAAGGGTCCTCATGATAAAGCTGAATCGTTGCGTTTTGGAAACGGAGAGAGGAATGGTGTGTCGTTGAAAATCAAGAGCCAAGATCGGAATGAGAACCGGAAACATGTAGTATTCATGAAGTATCCAGCTAAAATTGATTTTCCAGAATCTTTGAGAAAAATATTTGAAAAATAGAGAATAACAGTGTCAAGAATCACCTGAAGTCATAAACAGATGCAATCTTTACTGAAGAATCTTCAGTAAAGAGATCGACGAATTTGACAGACAGGATGATTGAAGACATTGTTAAGCAAATATTTGAGGTTTAAAAGAAATCAATTTGAAGTGGATCAAAGATCAGTGCACAAAAACGATTTTGTGTGTGAGAGCATATGAATAATTCAAAATTTAATCTGAACAATTTGGAGAAAACGTAAAATACATTCTCCACTGATATATGTTTGTAAAAATTGTTTGAAAAGTGGTAAGAACAATCAATCCAAGAAATTGTTATAAACAGATGCAATCAGTACTAATCGAAATTAGTAAATAGATCGACGAATTTAACAACAGCTTGTGTTGAGTGTTACAAACAGATATTTGAAAATTTTAAAAATTGTGCAAAATCAGAAAAATGATTTGAAAAATTATGTCAGCAACGCAAGAGAAAAAAGTTGGTCATAAACAGATGCAATCTTTACTAATGAGATTAGTAAAGAGATCGACGAATTTGACCAAAATTTATATCTTACGTTGAGAACACATCATTGTGAGCACAAAGTATGAGTAAAAATTTTGTGAGGAAGATACAGATGTTGAGCATAGAATGTCAACTCTGTATGAGAAAGTGAGGTCAATAACGCAAGAGAAAAGAGTTTGACATAAACAGATGCAATCTTTACTAATTAGATTAGTAAAGAGATCGACGAATTTGTCAAAAACTTATATCCTACGTAACTAACACATGAGTTGAGTAAAAAAATGTAACAGTTAAGATTGAGTTGTGCTAAAGCTGTAGCAACAACGAAACTCAAAATGTTGAATTTTGTAGAAAAATTGGAGTTTCACAGGAATATGAAAAATCAGAATGTGATGTCAACAATGCAAGAGACAAAAAGGTGTCATAAATAGATGCAATCTTTACTAACGAAAGTAGTAAAGAGATCGACGAATTTGATAACAGTATGTATCCTACATTGGTAACATATGAGTTTTAAAAAAAAAATTTGAATATAGTGTGAAGTTGTGCTATCGGTATGACAACAACGAAACTCAAATAGATTTTGAAAGATATTGAGTTTAAGTTTGAAAACAAAACTGAGGAGATGATGTCATCAACGCAAGAGACAAAAGTATGTCATATACAGATGCAATCAATACTAATCGAAACTAGTAGAGAGATCGACGAATTTGACAAAAATTTGTATCCTACGTAGACAACATATAAGTGAGGAAAACATTTTTGAACTAATATAATGAAACTCAATTGAACAAATTTTGAAAATATTGAGATTGAGTTTCTGAAAAATTTGAATAATGAATAAAAATGGGTTAACAAAGAGTATGCTCCCCCTTTACCGATGAAGTTTCATAAAAATGCTCCCCCTTGACAAATGAATGTCAATTTTCTCCCCCTTAACAAGTGAATATTGATTTGCTCCCCCTCAACCAATTAAGAGCTATTTGCTCCCCCTCAACCAATGAAATCATTGAGGAACGGGTTTCAAGCTGATCTACTTGAAAGCCATCATTTTGAAACGCGAGTTATACACTGAGGTGTGTATAAGTCATTATCCTGCAAAACAAATCAAACAACTTTTGGTACCCATTTTTGTTTGGGTCCGACAATGTTAGCGTGGGAATGAAACCACCGATAAGTTGTATCGATTTGATTTAAAGAATGAGAGTTCCAAGAAAAACTGAAACTTAATGTTTCACTTTCAAATAATTTCCGGGGAATTATTTGAGATGTTGGAGTTTTGGGAACCCATTTTGCTTTTAAGATTGAGGATGTTTTGTAAACATAAACAGGAGATGTTTTTGGCACTTGTGTAAAAGTCATATTAGGTGCCAATGAAAGTAAATCATTTCTTGAGTATTTTAACGATTTAGTTTTGGAAAAGATTTTCTTTGAAGCACTCGAATGTTTCAACACGGTTGATGGTGTAGGTTTATCCACTTAAGAATTCTTAAGTCTATAAGAGGAACCTAATTTATTTGGAGTTTTAGGTGCGGAATTTCCTCTAATAACTTGTTTAAGAGCATTCATTTTCTTATCAGAGTGTGGCGGGACCGTGGATCTCCTAGGCTTAGGCTTGGTAGAGGATCTGACTTGTGATTTCGGTTTAGGTGTAGAATTTCCTCTATGAACCTCAGTTTGCTTGATTTTATATAAATCACGATATGCCATGACAGGAGAAAACATTCTTGAGTTTTTATATTTATTTGTTGCAGGTAAAGGAGAATCTAAATTCATAGATGCACTAGGCTTCTTGAGTTTCTGAAGATACGACGATTTAGATTCTAAATTTTGAATTTGTGCTTGCAACTTTAGTTTCTCTTTATCATAAGATTTATGTGTTTCATCAATTTTATTTTCTAATTCATGAATTTTTGTTTGTAGAACTGATTTTTCTTTGTCAAACGCCTTATGTGTTTCATCTATTTCAGTTTCCAATTGACAAATTTTCTTTTCAAGAATTAGATTTGGTACATAAATCTTTGGTGTTACTTTTTGTTGAAGAACGACATTTCCTTTAATTTCAAATTCTTCTGGTTTTATAATAGGAAAATAATCATCATTTTCAAATTGAGCCTTTTTAGTTTCATATGTTTTATTTAATTCAGTGTAATTGAAACTAATTTGAGCATTCTCCTTTTTAGCTCTGTTGAAGGTCTCAATTTCTTCTTCCTCGTCAGTCATCCGAATGAAACGCTGCGAGATTCCATTGAGTAGATATCTTGAATCATATAATGTAGGAGCCATTTTGCACGCGGTCTTAAGATATTCAGGATTGTCAGCTCCTAGCCCTTCTCGAGAGTTGAAATATTTTAAATCTTTAGGCTTGTTAAGATGAATGGTTTGATCAGTGTGTCCTCGTTTAACAATCAATTCCTCAAGATGTTTGATATGTGAATTCAATTTAATTGTTTCATGCTTGAGTGTGTTTATGATATTTTGTTTGTTTAGCATTTCATTTGATGAAATAATGTTTTGTTCATGAAGATTTTCGGTTAATTCTTTGATTTGCGAATTTAATGATTTAAACTGTTGTTCATTTTCATCAAACTCTTGTTGTTTACGTTCCAAACAATTTTTAGTTATTTGATATTCATGCCATGTGTCAATGTACAATTTGTAATATTTGTCATTTCGATCGTTTGAAATTATATTTTGGGCATTTTTAAGATTTGTTATTTCCATTTCTTTTTCAGAAATTGTATGAGACAAATTCTTAACATCATTATCATATTTGACATTCAATTCTGATACTTGATTTTGTAACTCCAGATTCTCAAGTTTGACATTTTTAATTTGTTTAATCTGTTGAACAAGTTGTTCATTTTCATTTTGCAAATTATTTAAACGTTCTTGAAATTGATTATTTAAATCTTTTTCATCTAAAATGTTTTGTTTTAAAGAATCAATTTCAGAAATCTGAGTTGTAACAAAACAAGTATCCGGACCAATAAGATTATCAGAATTTGAAAAGAGGGATTACCTCAAGTTCTTTGTTGGCCTCTTCATTAAATCGATCAGTAACCTCCATATGCTTTTCATCCTTAGGATCTGAATCTTCCATCCATTTACTATCTTCAACTAAGAACACTTTTTCATACTCAATTTGTTTAGCCCTCGACATTTTTCGTTTATAATACTCGGAATCCCGAACGATTAATTTCTTTGTAGCATCCAAAGGTGTGACGGTTGGCTTTTTAGTTGAGATTGTAGCAGATATATCAGGCTTAATGTCGAATGAAGATCTCAGATTATTGTTTGTAGGCTTTGAATTATATTTCTTCTCATAGTCTGAAATTTTTGCCATAACTCGTAGTACGTCTTGACGTTCTTTATCCAAATCATCATTGATAGCTGGTGTAGGTTTTTTCATTTGTTTATAATATTCGGCAGCTTTTCTCGCATTAGCAAGGTCTTTATCCATATTTTTCAATTAGGATTTTGGGTAAAAGTTCTTGTGTTTTAAAATGTGAAAATTTTACGTTCGGGTTAAAAAAAAATTGGATTTAAAAATTTAAAACTTGTGATATGTGATATGGTTAAAAAAATAATTGTGACAATTCGTTACAATTGGGCTTGTTTGGATTTAACTTTAAAATCAATTGTTTTGAAATTTAAGTTGGGCCGAATGGATTTAAAGTTGTTTAAGTTTGGGCTAAAAAAAATGACGGAATTAATAGGTAAAAAAAAATCTTTGACTAGAATAAAAAAAATGAGTTTGGGCTTAATCTTTGTGCATCACGACTTTGGTTCTTTGATATGGGCTAAAGACTATTATTGTTAGGCTTAAATGAAACAAGGTAGCAGAATACAACTTGGGCCTTTATGTTCTAAACTTGTTGTATTGGGAATTAAATGATTTTGGCCCTAAAAATCAGTTGACGTCTAGGACGAACGGAAGCAGGGACGTCAAGAAATCAGAAATCAGATACGACATCTATACGATCTTGATTGTTAATTGATTGTTAATGGATTTCTGATTTATGAATTGATGATTAAGCCGAACTATGATGAAATAGCCGAACTTTTGATGATGAAATCAGAAATCGGTAATTGTTTTGAATGTGAATTAGATTTCTAAGGAATTGTTGATTTGTTGAAGCCGAATTATTAGAGCCGAACTTGTTGACGGAAATTGTTGACGGAACTATGAGCCGAACAATTGATTTTGATCGAACACTGTATTTTCAATTGATTGAACAGTGTTTATGGTGTTTGATTTTGATTTGATTAACTCAAGCTGTTGATCGATGATTGTTGAGATTGAAGATTGAAGAGCCGAACTATTGAAGACCAGTCGAACTAGGTGAAGAACGAACTAGGTGAAGCCGAACTTGGGTTTTCAATAATGGGCCGAACTTGTTGTGAATAAGTAGTTCGGGCCGAACTTGTCTGTGGGCCGAGGTTCTAGTGGGCCGAACTTCAATTTTAGTTCGGGCCGAACATCTTCAACGATGTTCTTGAAGCCGAAGTTGACGAACACAGACACGAACGTAACTTTTCTTCTCTTTTTCTATCGGATTTTTCTTAATACTTCACCGATTTGATTGATTCTTCTTGCTAATTGCTCGAAATTCAATTGCTAACACTTTGAACCGATCAATTTCTTCAATCCATAACACAAAAGCTTCGAATCTTCGATTTACAGTAACTTTTGAACTTTTTCACTTTTTCTCTAGAATCATCAAATTGAAGATCGATTGTTGACGGAATTGATCTGAATTCGATTCTATTCTTCTTAGAAACACCGGAGACACACTATTCTGCACTCAATCCATTGATTTGGAACAAAAAATTACAACATTTAATTTTCATGAACGAACGAACTTTTTCTTCTATTTTCTCAGATCTTGATCATTGTAGCTCGATTTGGATCTTCTCTAATAGAGATTTTGCTCTGATACCAATTGTAAGACCTAATGAAACTATAATCAAGCTAATCCATGAAGAAATGATGAGAAATTGAAGAACTAGTGTGTGTGTTCTTGGTGTATTTAGTGTGTGTAAAAGAGAGAGAATGAGATGAATGAAACTTTCACAAAATGTGTATTCAGTAATTGTGTGGAAAGCTTACATTCTAACTCAATATTACAAGTATTTATACCATCTACTACCTAACAAGGGAATTGTTAGTTAACGAGATTAAAGGTCAAAACCTATTACAAAAATAGTCCTAACACCAAAAAATTCAATGAGAGCAATTTAATCACAATAAGTAATAACATCTAACAATCTCGTATATTAGGCAAAATATAGAAATCTTATGAACAATATTTGTTAGGTAAGCCATATCATATCTCATATAAAACTTGTAACATGCTTCTTTGCGTCCTAAATTCTCACTAGAGTTGCTTTGTAATATATTATGGTTATACAAAATGTGATAATTACCTGCACTAACATTTATCAAGAGAAAATGTACCTGACATATAGATAATTTTTTGTTTTTTTTATAAATGTGATGTATATCTTTGTAAATCTGTGACGAATTGCGCGCTCGTGTTAACAATATACGATATATGATATGATGTTTGATTGATTGATTAAGTCAATCAATTATGTATGCTTTTACTAGATAAACAAAATTATGAAAGATTGTACATCGTAGTTAATATCGATTCCTATATTTTCACCTAAAATTTGTGATGTTAAGCATTTTTATTGCACAACATATAATCATTTTTTATTGGACAACAATATTATAACAAGTTAATTAGTTAATTAAGGGATATGTTTGTCATTGACTGGGTCACTAGATGCTCTTCATCTATAGTGATACACTGAGCTGTCTGCCTTGCACATTTCCCATTTTCTTTGCTTAGGTGGAGCTTATTGATATTCTTTTTTAGAACTTATAAAACAATTGATGTCACAAATTATTGGAGAAGATTACGTTTGAAATCATATACGAAGTATATATCCATAACTTTTTTAGAAAGATAAAAGTAATATTTTTGTTGGGCTATCATTAGAGGATGTGGTTGGCTCAGAACACTTTCAATCATGACAAATAACTATGATCAGTTTTTGATAATTGCCGTAACGTTAGCTGACATTCAACCAACATACTCATGCTAACAATACATTATCAATTAATATTTGATACATAAAATACAAAAAAAAAAAACCCCCAATAACCACAAAAATTAATTTGCCTCTTGTCGCTATACACTTTCCTAGACCGAAGCCTTTCAACTGACGGAGCAACTGAATAAAGTGTGCCAATGGTGTCTCTAATTAAACTGAAATGAAACCGACCAACAGAAACAACAGCACACACTAGTTTAAACAAGTAACTGTTAAATCAACATTGTAACATCCCGAGACCCGGTCTAGAATTTTTAATTACTTTCGGTAAGTAATTTAATTGTTTATTGTTTTATATAATTTAATTGATTTAATTATAGTTAATTGTATTTTAACCAAGGGGTTAAAATTTGTAAAAACTGAGATATTTAAATATTATAATAATTTTTACATATTTGGGTTCACTTCTGAACCGGGGTTCTAAAAATATATTTGTTTTTAAAATTGGAGTTAGTTAGGTCTAAATTGACTATCTGCTAACCGAATAATCAGTATTATATTGTAATTAAAAAAAAATGACTCTAAGATTGTGGTGTTACAATTTGGTATCAGAGCCTCGGTTTGGCGATGGTTGCACATTTAGGTGTACCATTCCCAAATCTTGGCTCGAGTTGGTCAAACTTCCTTAATTTAGGAGTGGATTAGTAGGGTGAATATGAATTGTGGTTTAGTAGTAGTTAGTATAATAGGTACTAACGGATTAAACTAAGAGTTTGTGAGATGTTGTGTTTGTCACAGGTATGGCCGATAACGATCCCAACCCGTTGGTAATCCCGTCGAACCCCGAACCGGAAATCATTGGTACATCTAGATATGCAAATGCAGACAGAGAAGATTATATTTTGAGAATGGAAAGTCGATTGGAACACCTCCAAAATCTTGTTGATAGCATGAATCAGAATCAAAATAACCAACCACCAAACTTCCCTCCCGTGTTTACTCCATCAATGTCCGTTCCTACCATGCAAATTCCCACAACTCCAGCCTTTACAATGACGGTTCCCTTGATGTCAACCTCATCCGAACCTCATCCTGTAATGTCACAGCCACAATACTACTATGTTAACCCTAATCAAGGTATACCTCAATGTCAATTCCCGAACCAACCATACCAATCCGGAATGAAATCATCTTGCACCTTTAAACAATTCCTAGATTGTAAACCCCCTGAATTTAGTGGAAGTAGAGACCCCAATGTCACAATGAACTGGTTGAGGGAAATGGAGAGAACTTTAGATGCTTGCGGTTGTGATGATAAATATCGGGTGATGTATGCTACACGAAAATTAATAGGTGGTGCAATGAATTGGTGGGACACCCTGATTGAACATTTACCCAAGGAAGTTAAAAACAGTATAACGTGGGATCAATTTAGAGAGCAGGTATGTAAGCGTTATTGTAATTCATTCGAAATGGATAGAATTCGATCAGAATTTATAAATTTGCGGATGACAGAGGGGATGATGGTAGATGATTTGATCGAGCAGTTCAATGAAAAATTAAGATTTGTACAACAGTGGGTGCCTGATGAGTCTTCAAAAATAAAACATTTTATTGGAGCTTTACGACCCGAATACCGAACTACAACGAGGCTCGCAACCACTTTGTCACAGGCCTTCGATTTGGCCAAAACAGTAGAAGGTGATTTGAATACTCGAGATAAAGGATAGGTTAGAGTATCAAAATTTTAAGTCTGCACAATCGGATTCCAAAAAGAATAAGAAAGGGTATGGAAATCAAAATCATGGAAACTCGAATCATATACAGTCAGGAGGTAGTTCGGGTCAGAAGGCACAGTGGTGTGCTAGATGCAGATCTTCTCACACGGGTGCTTGTACAACTCAGACTATGCGATGTGTTAAGTGTGGTCAGTTCGGGCACGACTTGAATGATTGTAGGTTCCCGCGAAATGTATGTTGGAATTGTCAGAAAGAGGGTCACAGGGCCGGTGATTGTCCTTCACAGAGGAAATTGGGTTCAGGGTCGGGGTCGATGAGTGGGTCGTTATCTTCAACAGGCCAGAAGAGGAAGAATCACCCTCCACCCGAGGGTAGGCCATTTCAGATGATTGTCCAAGATACCACCTCCACTGATGATGATATCACAGGTATGTCTTTGACAATCTATTTATTTATATGTATGTTAATTGAATTGAAGCAAATTGCTTATTTGTGATTATGAATTATGATTATATTGTTAAATGATATACCGAATTGCTAACAAATGAAGATAGTAGTGGTTTAAAAAGTGAAGACTGACATGTTGACTTTTATTTTGCATGGCCACTTAGTTGAAATACATTGTTGTATGCTGATAAGAGTGTTAATTTGTTCTTTCATGTGTTATAGATATTAAATAAGAAAGAAAGTTAATGAAGTATATCTGAATGATTTCTCTGTAACTCGAATTGTTATAGGTTGGATTTTTTCTAAAATTGCCTTTTATGTTCAATGTGTAAATGAAAATTGACATGAAGAATTAAATTATTGACCATATTGAATTGATTTTCGCTTATATTGATGGATAAATTTCAGAGTGAATATAAAGTTTAATAATATTGTGAAATTTATTAAAGATACATTTTGAAATAATGAGAATTAATGCCGTTATATGTGAAGATTGATTAGAATTTAGAATTCGAATTGTGTAATTTTGAGAATTAGTGAATTATGATTGTGGATTTAGTAATAATAATTCTAAAATTTTGAGATTTTAACTGCTCAAGAGTGCAAAATTTCGTTGAAATAATAAGCAAAAGAGGATATTTGAGAATCTAAGACACTAAATGTTAAATTACATTAAATAAAAAATAGATTGTCTATGCTTTTTAATGTTTATAATAGTATAAGTGGAGTTATGCGAACCATGACCTGGAGATTGTGATAAATGACATTGCGTAATTATCAACTTTTTAATATAAAACGTGCGAATTATACATACCGAAAGAGTTTACAGTGTGTGATTATCTAAAGAAATTATGATAATATGCGAATTATGTAAATGGAAATGACTTCTTGTTAAGTGCATAAATTAAAAACAACATAACTAGAGAATTTGTCGAATGAGACACCAAGTTTGAAACTACAAAGAAAAGGAAATGAGGATTTAATAAATTATTATTTCGATAATATTAATAAAATGGAGGAACAATAAGAATTATATTTTGACATGTAAATATGAGACAAAGATATAATGATATTTATAAACTTGTTTTATTTCTTTTGTGTGTATCAATGAGATTTCGAGGACGAAATCTTTTAAGGGGGGTAGAATTGTAACATCCCGAGACCCGGTCTAGAATTTTTAATTACTTTCGGTAAGTAATTTAATTGTTTATTATTTTATATAATTTAATTGATTTAATTATAGTTAATTATATTTTAACCAAGGGGTTAAAATTTGTAAAAACTGAGATATTTAAATATTATAATAATTTTTACATATTTGGGTTCACTTCTGAACCGGGGTTCTAAAAATATATTTGTTTTTAAAATTGGAGTTAGTTAGGTCTAAATTGACTATCTGCTAACCGAATAATCAGTATTATATTGTAATTAAAAAAAATGGCTCTAAGATTGTGGTGTTACAAACATCAAATCAGATTCTGAAAAAATAATTTTGATTATTATCTATGCCTAAATATATATGATGATAGTAGCTATGCAAATGGGTAATAATTTGTTCATAAAAATGATAATTGGTGTCAGGGTGCAAAATCTCATTAGCTTGAGAGTATGGTTATGTCATCATGTGACAGTCACAGGGGGCCATGCCACCTCGTAGTTTCATTAAATATGTCGTTAACTCATTTATTCATTACTAGGGATATATGTGAATATGGTATGCACATTTCCATCTTCCAAAATAAGATAAACCCCTACATATTTATTAATTAACTGACAAAAGTGATCAAAGGGCTTATAAGTTATAGCCTAGCGGTTGGTGTCTCGCATAGCTGTGAATTCAAATCTCGGCGTGGATAAAAATATGTCGAATTAAAAGAGTGTGTTAGTTGTTGAAAAAAACTAACAAAGTAACAAGTTTAATTCCCAATAGTAAGGATAATTTGAGCTTGCCGTAAAAAAATGCTGAATTTTCATTGAAACTTAATTGGTTTAATATGTATAAATGAACAATGTAGTATATATAAATGATTATATAATAGTGAACAATGTTATACTAAATTTGGTGTATTTGTACGTTTAGTATGCACATTGTAGACGATTTTAGTGGACATTAAAGGATAGCAAGTGGTATGAATTAAGGTAGATAATTACTAAATATGGTTGAGGATTGTGAAATGCTAGGTCTGTTAAATTGTGCTATTCTAATTTTAAATTGTGCTATTCTAATTTCTTTTCGTTTTATTTATCTTTGTCGTTTTAGGTTTTGAAAGCCATATGAAATACTAGGATGTGTGTGTATGTATAACTTAAGATTTGGGATCTGAATAGGAAGAATTGAAGGGAGAGGAGCAGTTGAAGTAAAGGATGATTCACACGCAAAGCCTTTAATGTAACATGCCCTTGATTGACCCCTCCCCACCTTCCTTTCTTTTTTTATTAGTGATTATAATCAAGTTATACATTGGTTTTAATCAACAAGCTTAGTTTATGTTATTTATAAGTTTAGATATATAATCAAAATTTTAAATTAAATGATTTATTTTGAACATTTAGCTAGTAAAATATAGGGTCTCGTGATTGCCGAGTTTTGCTCGTGATATATGCAACCTAACCGTTGTCGTGATTGTCTCCAGACCTTTCACTGATCATATGTTAAATATTTATCCAGAATCAATCCGTGGTCTCTAAAAGGAAATAGTTATTACATTATTGATAGTGAGATATGCACCTCTACCTCTCTATCTTTAATCATGTTGTTACTGTGTTAATAGTGAGATTGCTAAAATTTCGGTTACCCTTTATTAATGTTTCAAGCCCAAAAGAAAAACTATTAATATCCATTAGCCCACATGATTCCATCGGCCCTTGGATTTCGACACATTTTATTTCCAGTTATAACTTACAAATTACAATATTCCAAAATTATATTTTGAAGAGGATTCCTATTTATATCAGACTCCTTCGAGCTGCTCGAGTTTTGCTTATGTATATACATGATCTAATCATTCAGGCGTCGTTTCTGAACTTTTCTCTAACTATCTAATAATATTTACCTAGGTATCAAATCTATGACCTCTAATAAATCATTTCAAACACTGAACTTGGTTTCTTTTAATCTTCTCCATTATAATTTAATTACGAGAGAAGTTTAACACCCCGAAGGATAACTTTTAAAAGTAAACTACCTTTATATGCAATTTATCATTTTGTTTTAACTTTAACGACTACAACGAGTTATCTACATCTATTAATCGGTGGATATTTTTCCACCAAAATTACTAAACTAAAGACTATTATTGAGACATACGATTCCATTGTTTCTTAGGGTTTTTCTTTTGCGGCAATTTAAACGGGCTCCAACTTTTTTTACGTTTTGATGTTTCACAAAATAAACCCGAGGCCAATGCTTGTTGTAACCATAGTTCAAATTCTTCCTCTTCATCCGTCATTTCAGCATCTAAATCCCATGGATATCGGGTTGAGTTTGACCTTTGTTGACTTTTTTCTAATCCCACCATGTTTACATGAAAACTCGCACGGTGTGTGTTCGGTCTACAAGCCATTCCCTATACACACCGTAAAACTAGACAAATTAATATTATTAATGCAAATTTACAAATGTGCATATTTTAATAATTAACTCAATATATAAATAAATAAAAATGTGCTGACCTGGCAAATGGCCCATTCTGATACGTCAAATATCCTGCTCTCGGCACAAACAAAAGCGCGCGGAATATCCACCTAAATGGAAAAATAAATAATTGCAAATAAAATAATAATATATATCAAGAAAATAAAAATAAAAAATAAAAAATGATCTCCGAACCTTTTGAGGGCGATCGAATACAAGTGAGCCTTTATATTCCACCCACCCGTCGCCATCTTTGGCTTGATGATATTGACAACAATCCTAAAACAAATACAATAATTAAAGTGATAATAGAAAGAAATAAAAATTAAAAAGAGTAAATTACAAGGTCGGTCCCTAAGGTTTACCCCAAATTTCACGTATGATCCATAACTTTAAAAAATTACACCACATTGGTAGTCCTTTTTTTTGGAAACCTTTTTCACTTACGGTCCTTTAAACCTAATGTTTGTTAAATAGTCGCACATTTTTTTTAAATACCATATCTGATTTTGACAACATTTTTAAATAAATCAAAAATTAATTAATTAACGTCTTACTTGACACCATCTTGCTTTGGATTTGGGCCTATTTGTACATATCCATATATGTGAATGGCCACATTTTGTGCATTGTATACGTCTCGATTCCTCTGAACAATAATCACCACTTTCCTGCTTTATAGTGACAATAAACAACTATCATATCACATTAATTATTAATTAATTAATATATAAGCAAATAATATAATTTAAATTGCTGTACCTGATGGGAAGTACTGGGAGACAGACTCTTGGATTCTTCTTTTCTTAACTGATCATCATAGTCTAACTTTTTTACAGTATCAGAAAGAATCTGCCCATAAACACATATCAGTTGCATCAATATTAAAAAATATATATATAATAATTTATAAAATCCTGTAGTAAAAATAGAGATGGCAATTTCTACCCATTTACTTATGAATGGGTCGATTTGGGTTGTGCACTATTTTAAATGGGCCCAATCAATAAAATGAGCTAAAAAGGGAGCGGGCCGAACAGGTTGAAAGTAGCCTCAATCTTGCTCCTAAATTGTTTTTATTCATATATTTAGATTATTATAATTATTATTATTATTATTATTGTTAAATTATTATTGTAAGAAAAGAAATAAAAAAATAGAAAATATAATACTTACCTCATATGCACATTGAATTTTTTTAAAGGATTCACTTGCAAGTGGACTTCCCATGTTTTTATCAGGGTGCACAAGCATCGCCTAATAAAACAACAAAAATTAACCAAAATTGACAAATAACATTCTAGCAAGGGTAAAAGGGTCATTTCAGCGAACTGAAAACTGCATAAAAGTCCTACCTTTTTCCTGTATTCTTTCCTCAACAAAACAGAATCAATTTTCTTGAACCGACAAAATCCCAATGTTTCATAATGATCCAAACAACTAATAATTCTCATCATCTCATTAACCGCCACCTCATCATCTTTAACCACAGGGATAGAAAAAGATTCTTTTAGTTTCATATTTTCAACATTTTCAACAGTTGCAGACTTGCAGTAACATCTGGTTTACTTGAAGATTTACACGATTGCACTTTTTCAGGTTCATCAGCAGGAATATTATTAAACTCATTCTCTGAAACATATTCATCATGAACAAACGATGAATCCGGTATTTTTCGTTCTTCAAAATGTGTTTTTTCCCTTAAATTATCACTCCATTGAAGCATATAGTTTAATGCATCACTAGAGAGAAAAGCAAGGTTTATTGATACAAAAACTCCAGACCATCCAGCTTGATTTTTTACACAATAAAGTGCATATATGGTTGCCATTAAAATCACTAATCTTGCATGATTTAGTGAAAACACATAACCTGAAATATACATATAAATAGTGTATTTTTAATTATTAATTGTTTAATGACAATTGTAATAATTCATAAGACAAAAAAGACATACCTCCAAAGATAAATAATAATCCAGTAGTCCAAAAGTTGGCATACATCCATAAAATTAAAATTGCAAATAATCCTACAATAAATAGTCCAGGTGTGTAGCCCAGGTAGTGTACAGTACAACCAGCAGCTCCCTGAAAAGATAATCAAAATTTCATGATTTTGATTATTACCAATTTACCACAATATTAACTAATTCATTAATTATGTACAATTACCATAATGTAACTTGTTTTTATGGTAATTGATTATTGTTAGCACTTTTGATCATGAAATGAGGGGGTTAATTACTTAGTTGCAAAAGAACTCACAAAATATCACGATTAAATAATTCATTAGCTTACCATACTTAGAATAACATAAAGCAAGCAAGACATTGAAGTCAGACTAAGAAAACAGCTCCAGATTATGAACAGTAATGCCACAGTTCCGAAATTGAAAAATGATCGAAATCCCCTAAATACAGAATCCTTCCACTGAACTATCAAAAAGTAGATAATTTTCCCTAATTTAGCACACCCATGGCAAACAGTAGGCCAATGTTGTTCCACAAAATACTTAAATTTGAATATAAAACCACTAGCAGCTTTCATCGCTACATCAGAGCAACAATGGCGCTCCGTTTCTAATCATTTCCAGCCTTGATTGAATAACCATATATCTTCCATCGCTACTTAATTACAATCTGATTATCAGAGTAACATTTTCCCAAATTGTAGCTGATAAACAAACTCAAGCTTTATCAGCTCATATTTCAGAAAGCAAAAGTAAGAAACTGATGAAAGTGAAGCAAGGTGAATCTCGTGATGAACATCAATTAACTTCACATGTACGTTTTCGGAAAGAATCAACTTTCTGTTGCGCTTTTTAGATGGTGGTTGTTCTGAATTTGAAGGATAACCGCTGAATTTGCATATGATTTTGCAAAAATGAAATAGAAGTAAGGAATTGAATCAGAGATTGTTGTTATTGAGTGGAAGAAAGAGAACGATTGGGATTGAGATTGAAAATTATCCGTGACGGAACCCTAATTTCTCGTGAAAAAGGAGTAGAAAAAAAGCTTCAAAAGGCCTTTGGGAACTGGGGACTAGGGGTGAGCATAACAGGGTACCCGTCGGTTCTGGCCAAAACCGGAACCGGAACCTCTTGTACCGGTTCCTCAATTTTTGGAACCGGAACCGGAACCTCCGGTTCCGGTGCCGGTTCCGGTTACCCTGTCTCTAAAATCGTAAAATATAAATAAGATGCAAAACTTAAATATTAATCATTTTTTATCATTTTATCTACTAATCTTTGAATAATCATAGATTCCAACCACTTAAACATATGATTATCTATTTATTGTATTGTTAAAACACTATATTCAGACTAATTATTGACTAAACTCATTCAAAATTACACAAAATTTATCATATTGTTAAATTTGGACATTAAATTTCTCAAATATATAATATTTTAACAAAAATAAACCGAATAATCGCCGGTTCCGGTTATCCACCGGTTACCGGTTCCTAAATTTTGAGAACCGGAACCGGAACCTCTTAGGGCGGTTCCATAATTTTAGGAACCGGAACCGGCGGTTCCAAAGCGGTTCCGGTTCCAATTCCGGTTACCCGCTTTTTCTGCTCACCCCTACTGGGGACTGTGTAGACTGTAGGGGTGTTCACTATTTGGATAAATTCAGATTGTTTAAATGGACAATTAGGATTGGATTGTTTGGATTGGATTGTTTGGATTGGTTTTTTTGGTTTTTTGGATCGGTTTGGACTTGATCCAAATTAATAATTTGGTTGTCGGATTGGATTTGGTTTTCATTGTAAAATCCGGATTGTCCAAAAAATCCAAATAGTATAAATATATAAAATATAAATATATAAAACAATTCTAGCCCATTTCTAGCAAAAACTAAATATAGTGACTATGGAAATTAACGAAATATCCTAAGACCCAAAATAATTCTAAAGCTATTAACTTCTTAATTGGCCATTTCTAAATCTAATTCCAAAAAACAAAATACATGACATGTGATCTCATCGGCTGTCCAGTTTCCACACACAATCTTAACCCTGTCAATTCTTACTTTAATACCAATTCGTCCCTTCCCATTTGATACATGAATCGTCCACAACCCACTCGTATCAAACAACAACGATTCGATGACATGTGATTTTGTCCGCATGTATAACACCCTACTTGTTCATTTACATTGTATTAATTGGCAATGTAGCAATCTTTTTGGAGCTTTTGAGAAAGTTGATGTCAATACTTTTGCATATATTATTTTAAATGTCACAAGCTATGAATTAGACTTGCTTTTATGTATAAAGTATTTATCCTTTTGAAATTATATATATGAAACTTAATATTAGTTATGTTATATATTTTTGTAGTCTTGTGAATATATATTAAGAAAAAAAAATGGTTTGGTTCGGACAAATCCAAACCATCCAAATTGTAATTTGGTTCGGATCGGTTTGGATTTATATTAGTTGGACGGTTTGGTTTGAACATTTGAAATCCAAAATCCATTTGGATTCACCTATTTGGTTCGGATATATCCAGATTATCCAAACGAACACCCTAGTAGACTGTAGTGTTTTTGTTTGAGGGAGAAATTAATTCAAATCGGATAATCACATGATAATAAAATAATAGAAAATTCATTCTCCTTAATTTATGCTGAGTTTATGATATACGATGACACCATATGAAATAGAATAATATTAGGCGTGTTTAATAAATATTATAAATTTAATTTATTTAATGTGATAGTATATTTTTTAATAACTTTTTGATAATGTGACTTGCAAAATAATGAATTTAATTATAAGGTTATCTAATTCATGATCTAAGATAAAAAGTATTAACTAAATAAAATGTTTCTTAATATAAATACATTAGATAAAGTTCAATTTTTGTAACTATTAAATATATTTTTTTAAATAAATAATAATGATAATATTAAATAAGAGTATTTTTTATTTTTTATTCTTTGAGCTTGAATTAGAAAAACATAATATCATATTGAAAAAAGCTATCCGTTTAAAAGAAGTTGGTGTTATTGAGTTGGAATGGTGGATCATGGACAAGGTTGTATGTTACTTCACTCCACCGGAAACTATTAAATATTGCAATGGAAAGTCTATAGTATTTAATTTAATAAATCAATTAACAATTAAATATGACAAAAGATTCAAAGTAAAGAATCATCATGAAAATGTTGGTTCCAACAAGTTAAATAAGTAAATAACTTTAAATTTCATGAAGTTAATAGAAATAACTACCACGTGGTCCTAAAATTATTGTTTACATATAAATCCGGTTCAATTATTCCGGTCTGACCGGTTTACAATTAATTCGTCTGCTTCAAAACGTTTCATAAACGCATTTTAACCAGGCCGATTAGACCCGACATAATTCAATTTCCTGATCGGACAGGTCCAACCAGCAGATCGAATCTGGATTCTAAAACATTACTTAGATATTGTTCATCTACAGTATATAATTCTTAGTTTTTTTTATAATGGTGTTTGAATATTAGAGTTTTTTTATATATTAATAAAATGGTATTTAAATAATATGTTGATTGCATTTCAAAATTTTCAAAACAACTAATATAATATTTTATACTCCTTCCGTCCCACAAAAACGTCTCATTTGCCTTTAAATTTTTGTCCCAGAAAAAACTTCTCATTTCCCACATTTGATGGGTTTCACACAATAAAAAACTATTATTACTAAATACCCCACCACTAATATCCACTAACTATCTTTCTCTTTCCAACCCAACCTTATATTTTAATCAAGAGTAATATCAATGACCTCACCACTAGCTATCACCTAAAAACTTGTGCAAAAGCAAATGGGAAGTTTTTTGTGGGACGGGGGAGTATATGACATGTTTGAGAAAAAATTATTTAAGAGGTTTTTTAAGTTAATAAACTAAAATAATCTAGAGAATTTAAGCTTATTAAGCTAAATGCTAAAAAAAAAACCCGAAATTAATTTTCCCAGATATGCCATGGTTTTATAAATTTATAAATATGATTTGTATTTTGTAACAAGTCGCGAATCACAGGTCCCAATCCTCATTAGAAAGTATATACAACTTGATTTTCCACGTGTAGAGACATGGAACATACAATTGTTTCTGATCAAGAATTTAGCATTCAGATAATGCAATGAAATCCCACATCCAGAAGTAGACCACAGGTTAAGTGACACGTGTCAACATGTAAATCACCAACTGATGCTTTACTCTAGATAACATAGCCATTCTATCCCTCATTTAGTTGCAGACCAAATCAACAAGATTGTGAAGAACAGAAATCAGAGAGATGGCAGCCACAGTTATGTCTTCCTTGAGCCTTAAGCCTTATTCACCATTGCTTGCAGTGAAAGGTCTTCCTTCACTCCCCGCAAAAACGACATCGTTTAAGGTTTCTTGCAGTGGTGTTAAAAAGATCAAAACTGACAAACCTTTTGGAATTGGTGGTGGTATGGCTTTGAGGGATGGCAAAGATGCTAACGGAAGGAAACCAACGGTTTGTAATTGATTATATTATCATGTCAATAATATCACGTACATTAATATCTCTTTAAATTAATAATGTCTGAAGAAATTTATTAATTTAGGAAGTTATTAATTTATTAATAAATTATTAATTATTAATTTAAAGAGTTGTTAAGTAATTATACGCTACTTACCGAACAAAAAGGCAAATTAGTTGCGCGAATTATGTTGCACGAACTTTGAGACTTAGCGTAAATTAGTAACTATTGTGTTCATATGCGTTGGAAAATCAATAATGACTTTTGAAGTATAACAAATGTAATATTTTATTTTTTTCAGTTTATATAAATTATTAATTTATGATTTTCTTAGGACTGAAAATTATAAAGGGATCTCCAAAAATTATTATCTTATTATTTTATCATGGAGTTTTCAATTTTTTACCTTAGCACAAGTCAGGACTAGATAAATTTATTATTTTAGAGAGTGTATTAATTTCCGGAGTATTAATTAAAAAGTTTTTACTACATACCATTGTATAATTTATATAATGTTAATCCATCTCTTTTTACTACTTCACCCCTGCAAAATTCTCACAATTATTACCCTAAAAGGTTATTATGAATTATGATTCTTCAGGGAAAGGGTGTTTACCAATTTGTTGACAAGTATGGTGCTAATGTTGATGGATACAGGTATATAAATAAATAAATGAAGCGATTTTTTAATTTTCTAAATTTTCACATCATTTGGAACTAGAATCTTATTAACATGATGAACTGATTAAAATTTACAGTCCCATCTACAATGAAGAAGAATGGTCTCCAAGTGGTGACGTCTATGTTGGTGGTGAGTAAATTCATCTTTTGTTTTTGCTTAAAGCATATGCACACTAAGTGTTTCAGTGTTTGTGGTTTGTTTTTGCTTAAAGCATATGCACACTAAGTGTTTCAGTGTTTGTGGTTTATGGTGTAAGTTAACGTTCAAGAACATAAATATTCAAACGTACAAAAGAATCACGAGCAATACACTACGTAAATAACATATGTTTTAGGCCAAAAAATCTAGGAAACACGGGTGGTTTACGGAGTTTTCGGGCCCAAAAATGTTGTAATCTGAGAGTTATTTGCATTTTAAAGTTTTTTTATTAAGCCCATATTTCAGCCCGTTAGTCTTTTTGGCCCGTTCAAAAACTAGGCCTTTGAATTTTTATGAAAATTTATTCCTTTTTTCTTCCAAAAATTTGTGCTTTTGAGTTTAACAGATTTTGAATACAAAATCCACATAGTTATTTGAATTAGATGTGTTCAGTCTCCACGAGATGAACAATATTTGTAGAAATGCATCTTAACTCATATTTAAATTGTTAAATGTAGGGACAACTGGTTTGTTGATATGGGCAGTTACTTTGGCTGGAATCCTAGGTGGAGGTGCTCTTCTTGTTTACAGCACAAGTGCTTTGGCACAGTAATTAAATTTCCATCCATCTTGTTACTATTCTTAATATTATTATTTTGTTGTAAGTTTTTAGAATATCATCATGTACAATACAACATCAAACTGTCAATCTTGTACCACTACTTTGATATGCTTGCATTCAAGAACATAATATGTGCTTTTGCTTTTGCCATCTTTCTTATGTCCTTCATTCTAGACTAATGACTTCGAGTATGGGAACTAAACCTGAAAATTTCGGTTATTTAGAAATGTAGACTTCTCGGTTCCGGTTATTCATTTACGGGGTCACAAAATGGGTCAAGTTTGTAACGGAATTCGATGATTTTTGTATAAGTTACAACTAAATAATAATGTATATAAATGCCGAATATATGAAACTGAAATTACAATTTAAATCATGGTATTTAATTCTGGCTAATAAAGTTTTGGTTAAATAGGGTTTGAGCAATTTGTTTGGGCTTGGGCCAATTAGTGAAAAAATTAGTTTTTTGGGTGAAAAACAATATGAAACCACCTTTACTTTACACTTCACATAACATGTGAAAGTTTTGATGGAATCTTGATATGGACAAATTTGCCAAATCATACCGGAACGGACTAACGGTAGTTATAGTCTAATGGACTTCAGCGAAGTCTAAAATAATGATTTAATTTGAGAGGCCCAAATGGAAGCCTGCCTTTTTGACCAAATGTGAAGTAGGCCCAATAACATTCTTAAATTAATTTATTAAAACTGCTTGCTTCACAAGAGTCAAGACCACAAGTCACAACAATCCTCAAATTTTTTCAAATGTAAAATTGTTTTAAACAAAATTAAGTCTAAAATAATACATACATATGTCTCATAAAGTTCATACACAACCACTAATCCAACTCCTATAACTAATAACATTAAAAAACAAGTTGGTAAGCCCTTCCAATTAAAACTTAACAACAATTGAAGTTGGTGGATAATGTAGAGTTTGGTTGTAAGTTGCTTTCATGGGACTAAGATTCTCATTAGACTTTTAGGCACATAAAATAAACCTAACACAATTATCATAATCATTCTTTTTGTACGGTCTTCATTTTCTTAATTCTTTTTTATTATATGATTAAAAATTAATCTTGCCCTTGTTATTAGGTTAGACTTTCCATCGAGACTTACATTCGTGCGCCTTGTGAAAATTAATCATGTAAAACTAATAGTCAAAAAAATAATATCCAAGTACCTATTCTTTCAGTTTTTATAATTTTTAAGAAATTTAATTATGTACAAAATAATGTTTGTAGACTTATATGAGTCATTTCTTTCGTAAAATTTGATTAAGTCTTTCCAAACATTTGACCTATTTAATTATTTGGTTATTTGGTTGAAAAATATCTTTAAATTCGGTGGGATTATTTAATGGCCTATGAGCTCAATCACTAATTATAAAATAAAGATTATATTAATGATTGTTTAATACTTTCTTTTTCCTTTGTAAAGGATTCATCGTTATAATAGGCTCACCGGATTGTCGACCTTTACTCGTAAGGTACGCGGTCTAATCGTTGCACTTACTGTTTCCAAACCTTCGCTAATTATCTGGTAAATATGCATCGAGTGATAAATTGAACCTGTGACTCTTATATTTTTATTTAAGAGTACTTGCTAGCAATCACCCGATGATTAACCATTATTTAATACTAGATTACTAATAAAACGTTTTTGCTGTTTAAAAAAAAGATTACTAATAAGACGTGACTTTGTGAAAGTAATGAACTAGAAAAATAAGTTGGCTTACATTAGGCATGACATAATCGAGTGACTAATTTGATTTGAACTTAATTATTTACGTTTTGTCTTCTCCCTCCAATCATTAACTAAAATATTTCACAAATACATGTATAAAAAAATCGCGATTGATGAAGATAGCCAATATCTAGTGAGATCATATGTGAATGTCCAATAAATATTAAATACATATAAAATACTAACTATATTAAATTAGTTAATTAAATACATATAAAATACTAACTATATTCAATTAGTACCCATCAAGGGCAAATGATGTCTAGCTTGATTGATGCATGAGCTTTACTCTCATATGAGGTGTAAGGTCGGGAATTCGATTCCTGTAAACACCTCTTGTGGTGCCAAGTATGTGGGATTTTTCCCTGGAAATCCCTGTGGGGGCTGGGTTTGCCCTGTAAAGGAGCTCGAACATGGGGATGCTCGTTGAAATATTGCGAGTAGGCTTCCGTTGATATTATTTGTCGTTTCCAAAAAAAGTACCCATCAAGGATAGGTAGTTTGCAACTATTATACTTTTTTCCTGCCATCAAACCAATAGATTTTAATCTAATCTATACTACTATTAAAGCATTTAGGCCTACAAATATTAGAAGGTCTTAAAAACTTAATTTTTAAGGCCTTCTAATATTAGTAGGCCTAAATGCTTTAGAAGACAAACAATAAAAAAAATGCAACTTAGGTGAATCGAACCCGTGACCATTTGGGACTTAGGTGTGTATGTTAACCACTTCAACTACTTAAATATTTTGATTTATTTTAGATACTAATATATATATAAGCTTTAACGTCACCAAAACCCAACCATCATTTCTCTATTTAAACGACCCATATTTACTTCCACAAAAATGCGAATTTCAGATCTGATCCTACCATCAATAATGTCGGCACCTATCATCACTACGCACCACCACTTATCACCATCGCTATTGCCACCACCACCGGTACCGTCGTCACTTCGAAATATAGTTACGGGTACTCGCCGCCGCATTGCACGGGTACCTGCGCAATTGGGTACCCACCGCCGCATTGCGCGGGTACCCTGTTAGTTTTTACTAAAATTACGTTGAAAAATAGACTTAAGTATTCATTTGTTTTGTTTGGTTGTGCAGTACTGCCAATGATATTTTAAACATACAAATTAAGGTTATTCATTACTTATACATTTAAGTTTATTATATTAATTACTATATGTATTTTACAACTTACAACTATTATAATTCATTAGGATGGATCTGATGATGATTTGCTTCATGAATTTTATATGTTAATCAATTAGGATTGTATTTTTAAGTTACGGAGTAATATTTAATATGAAGCATATACTATATATGTACAAATATTGTAATAATGACAAACAACAATAAATTATACTATAATTGTAACAAATCATCAAGGGTACCACATGGTAACAGGCAATGCTGCATCGGATAAAAAACTTTGATCAGAAATCCCTTCACCAAAACTTAGCATCGACTCATTAATATCGCCGTGTTTATAATCCATGCCGTTAAACCGACTCAAAATGGTTTTAAACACGTCTTTCTTCTCGCAACAATGTGATGACGATGAAGATGTTGACGGAATTATAACATCGTTAGGCGGTGGTGGTTGTGGTGGTGATAGGGTGGTGGAAAATAGGTGATGATTGTTATTTATGAGGTCAAATTGGGGATTAAGTATGGTGGAGAAGCAGGGGACTTGCTGGTTGCGGATATTATTATTATTGTTGGTGAGTTGACTTTGGTCAAAGGAGAGAGTGTAAGGTTCCATTAGTGGTGGGAGAGATGATGAAGAGCTTAATGTATCTTCTTCATGTGTTGCATATTTGTTTATGCTTCCCATGTTGCTACTTTGTTTTCCATCAACAATTTCTCTATTCTTGCAGAACACTCTACATAGCACCCAATCTTCCTGTAATAATAATGTTAGCGTAAATTAAAAGGACGGTTTAAGGTTTATAAAAAATGTATGTATGGTCTTTTACTTTACCAAATTATATCAGTAATTTTTTTTAGAAACTTTTCGTACATATGGTACTTTAGTTTAACGTCCATTAAAATATTAAAACAGAAACATGACTACCCGTGTAATAATAGTACATGTGTTTACACTGTGTTCCCAAGTTTTAATTTTTACAAAAATAGAAAAGAAATAAAAAATTTATTTTGTACCAGAGGTTTTTTTATAAAATAAAGGAAGAAAAGAGGAAAGAAATTTAGATCTTTTTTTCTCTCCTAATCTTCCTTTCAAAAGTGGAAAGATTTAGAGAGAAACGAAAATTTTAATTAGTTAAAAGTATTTGCAATTAACAAAGTATACTTAACATTACCTAATTTATTTATATTTTAAGGATAAAATTGTAAATGTGTAAACTATTTTTCTTTCTCTCCAATTTGATCAGGAATACAAAAAATGATAATTTTCTTTTCTTTTTTATCTGACCCGGGAACACAAAAAACATAAATAATTTCTTTTTAATATCTTTGTTTTTCTATTTACTTCTCTTTTCTTCATCTCTTTCCTTTCTTAAAAAGTATGGAACACAGCGTTAATGTGTACAAAAGGAGAGAGAGAGCGGGAGGATGGTAGGGAGCGGGTAGATTTGGAAAACGGAATTGGCATCACACGTATTATCTAATAGCATTTCCCAAAGAGAAATATCGTTCATATAAAGTATATGAATATCTTTTTTTCAATAAAATGATGTTCGAATATTAGGTAATTCTCTTCAAACTTTTCAAAACAACAAATATAATGTTTTATGTGGTGCTATGAAATGTTAGTTTATAAATATGATGTGTATCTTTGCAAACTCGTCGCGAAGCGCGGTCACACGCTCCAGGTTTACCACATGACTCAACTTAACACATGAAACTAACACTCGTCAGGCTAAACGAGCGTCGATGCAATGGTTTCAAAGGTATGTGTAATTAATTTTTTGTGATAAAGAACGATAGTGAAATATGAGGTATACCGCAAATACCATGCGTGTAATTTTTCTGTAAAAAAAATTAATACCTTAATTGAAGAATCAAGTTGAGGGGCAAGTGGACCTTCGAGCCTAAATTCATGCATCACCCAATCAGTTTTTTCCCCTTTTGGTGCCCTTCCAAGGTAGAAAACAAGAGTCTTCCTCATCCCGACAAGTGTACGGTTTCGAAGGATAGATTTGTCTTTTCCCGTTGCCTTCCAATACCCCGAACCCGTAGCCCTATTCGTTCGTAATCCCGTTGCATATTTTCGGTCTCGTTGGCTATAGAAGTACCATTCCTTGCCTCCCACGCAAGCCGTATCTGTAATAAAAAGAAAATTATTAATAATTAACTAGTAATTGTATTAATTCATACTACTTAGTCATACTCTCAATATATGAAGACATGTATCAAAATCAAGGGACAATATTAGGAGAAAGAATTAATGGATTATACATATCATCATATCAAATGAATAGGAACATTTGTTAGGACTAAATATCATTTCTCATAATTAACTAGTTCCATGTCTACCAATATATTATGAGATAATTATGATTTACATAATAACAGGATTCATAAATTATATAATGCTGTTGCAAAAAGATTAATAATATAAGGAATAATTACGAAACATTAATTAAAAAAAATATGTTTAAATTCAGGTAGGCTTTATATAAAGTGGACTAATTTTAATTACTTATATTGTAAATACTTTTATTTAACAAGCTTATATTATTAATCAAAAAAACGTTATAATTGCTCAATTACGTTTGCCAGAGGAATTCGTAGATACACTGTATGTAAAACAAAATACTAAACCATTCATACGTCACTGTCATTTTTTTTCCTGAAAGCTAAAAAATAAGTTAGCTGCCTTAACCCCCATTGGTTTTTTATGAGAATTTGTCGGCCAGTTAATAAATAAAAATTCAACTCCACGCAAGATTTTTTTTTCTCATCCGGCTAGAGGTGTGAAAAAATCTGTTTTTTTGTCCAGATTGGTATAAAAACCGGTTTAGCTACAGTTTAGAACCGGTTTTTGGTTTGTTGGACCGGATTGGTTCGTAAACCGCCAGTTCAAGGTTCGGATCAATGTTTTGGGGTGAATCAATTTGAAAACCCTTTTTTTTTTGTTGTTGACCTATCTTTTAAAACCGGTTTAAAACCGGATTTCGATGTAAAAACTGGTCCGAAGCGGTTTCGATCAGATAGACCTCCACTTACTGAAAACCGATTTAAAACCGAAACGGTTTCCCCAGAGCCGGTTGTGACCTTTGTTGCCCGAAATCGAACCGGTTATTAAACCGGCCAAGTTTTATAAAAAAATCAGTTTTTGTATGTCTAATCATGGCAACCACGATATATATATAGTGATCGCACGATATATAGTGATCGCACGATATATAGTGATCGCAGCCACCATACCGTCCACTCGGTGGTAATCTATGGTTGAGCAATTTGTGGTGGGCAATACGAGGCGAGCGAGAGAGTGTGATGGAGAAATGTTTTTTTAGTTAATTAATTTGGTAGTAGTAGGTGTGAACTACAACATTATATTTATGATGGTTAGTGATTTTGAATGAAAATCTAATTTAGCCTAGATAACCCATGCTTCATCGCTTATTTTTCAATGACAAATAACATTTTTACACCACATGATTACTGTTGGAGCAGATCACAGATCAACTTATTACTGATGCTGCAGTTAGTACTGATCATGGTTATTACTGATAAATACTATGATTGATACTGATGGGGCAGAACTACTTACTACTGATGAGTTGATACTGGTGAACACTATGACTAACTTACTACTGATCAAAAACATATTGAAAATACTACTGATCTTAGTAGTTACTACTAACGTTGGTTTTGGACTTACTACTGGTTACCAGAATTACTACTGATGATGCAAATTTACTACTGGTGATTGCAGTTACTACTGGTACACGTTTTGGAAGCATATCAGAGTCCGAGATCTTCGTAGAGTTAGTTATAGAATGTAATTCAATGTATATCTTTTATTATTCGATGTAAATCAAGTCCTAGAATAACTAGGGTAAATAGTTAGGCTTCAAGGACTATTATAAATAGTTCCTTACGAATTGTAAACGTACGTGTGTATTGTTAATCAATAATATACATTGAAGCTTTTTGTGAAACTGTGTTCTTAATATTTTCGCATATTGTTCTTACAGTTCATCATTCTTAATTACATTGATATAGTGTTAATCCGCTGTAACTTCTATCATCAATTAGATCTAAAGATGTTTATTAACTCATTTATAGTTAATCGATCCTGACAAGTGGTATCAGAGCTTATTGGTTCTAGATCTACGAATTTTAAGAACAACAAAAAGTTTTAATCTTTAAAACACACACATTGTTAATCATGTCTGATAACAATGAAAGCACTCAAGCTAATAAAATCCCCATACTCACTCCCAATAACTTTGGGATGTGGAAGAATCGTATTAAGCAATACATACTTATTATTGATTATACCATGTGGGAAGTTGTTGTTGAAGGAAACAAAACCGTTCCTGGTCAAGCAACAAGTTCTGCAACTGAAGCAGACAAACTGAAGTGTGAAAAGGAGAAGAAAGACAGAGGAATCGAACTCAAAGCTCTAAGCACTCTCCTTCTGGCCATTCCTAATGACTATCAACATCTCTTTGTTGAATATGATGATGCAAAGCTGTTATGGCAGGCACTGGAAAAGAGATTTGTTGGCACTAAAAGCACCAAAAGAAACATGAAGTCTGTACTAAAGCAGGGCTTTGAAAACTTCAAAGGTCAAAAGAATGAATCTCTATCTCAAACCTTTGATAGATTCAACAAACTTATTGGTGAATTGAATCAAGTTGGTGTGAAACCTGACAATGATGATGTCAATAGAAAGTTTCTTAGGTCTCTTGGAGAAGAATGGTCTATGTACACAGTCATATATAGACAAGGTGATGCTTTGGAAGAAAAGGAGCTGGATGAATTGTACAATGAACTTAGGGTGTTTGAATCTGAGGTAAGTTCTAAAACTCCTAATTTGTCTTCAAACAATGCTGCTTTTGTGTCTAGCACAGGAACAGGTCAGGAAAATGCAAAGGCTGCAGATTGTGAAGATGCTGCAAGAGAATCCTTCTTCACTAGTCATGTGCATACTGCACTAATTAGTGATGATTTGGAACAACTGAATCCTGATGATCTTGAAGAGATGGATCTTAAATGACAGATGGCTATGCTGAGCCTTAGAACCAAAAGGTTCTTGAAGAGGACTGGAAGAACAAACTTAAACTTCAACAAAGGTGACAAGGCTGGATTTGACAAGACTAAAGTCAAATGTTACAACTGTAACAACCTTGGACACTTTGCTAAAGAATGTCATCAGCCAGACAAAAGATCAAACTCAACTGCTCTTGTTTCACAACAAGGACAAGGTTATGACTGGAGCTTTCAAGCAGAGGAGCATGCACAGAATCAAGCTCTCATGGCTTTCACTGACTCTCCTACTAAGGTACCTTCTAAATCTTGCACTCCTGAATGCATTAAAGCTTATAAAGATTTAGAAAAACTAAATAAAGAAACACTGGCAGAGATGATTCTAAATAGAAACAGAAGAATTGAATATAATGGTTGTATAGCTGATCTTGAAAATCAAATTAAAATTTATAAAATAACTGATCAAAAGATAAAAGAAGAATTGCTACAAACCACCTATGAAAAAGAACATCTTGAGTTAAAATTAAAAGAAACATTAATCAAATTAGAAGAATTTCAAATGGAATTAGAGCAAAACAAATTAACCATTAAAAATTTTGAAAGAAGCTCTCAAATTGTAAATGAACTAACAAGTAATCAAACAACTGAAAAAGTTGTGCATGGAGTGGGATATCATGATGTACCACCTCCATATAAATTCATCCCTCCACTTAAAGATAGTTCAGAAAGAATCATAAATGAATTAAAAAATGAAAATCAAACTGAATCTAATAATGAAACATCTGAATCAAATGATTCTTCTGATGATGATCAAACTACAGACTCAATTGAATTTACAATTTTTCAAACTGAATCCACAAACTCAATTGATACAAGCTTTCACACAGCACAAAGTGAAGAAGACTCTCCTAAATATAATGCAGAAAATATACCACAAATTTTAAGAAGGGGAAATGAAAGAAATAAAAATCAACTCTTAGATCAAAGAAAACCTGAAGGTGCTAAAGATAAGAAATTAAGATGTGTTATGTGCAACAAAGTCAACCACTTAGCAAAGGATTGTCACTTCAATCCAATTAACTGTAAAGAGTTTAAAGAATTTAAAAATTCTAAAGAAAAAGCAAAAACACAGAAACTAAAAGATACTACTGGTCCATCAGTAGTAAATAAAACAAAATTTCAAAAAACTGAAACACCAAAATTTGGAAGAAATGCACCAAGATTTGTGCAAAATAAAAGAGTTGGTAGCCCAAAGAACAGCAATTACTTCAAAAATAATGGAAAAACTAATCAAATTAAACAATATTTTAATTTTTCCAACACCAGTAGAAACTTTAACAGGTTTACTACTGGTCATAACCCTAATTACAATGCTGTTGGATACCAGTACCAAAACACTACTGGTAAAGACCCTAATTTTGCAAATACTACTGCTGCCAAACCAAAATTTAAAAATACTACTGGTCATTCTAAACATGGTAAGTACCCAAATACTACTGGTCCATCAGTAGTAAAGTATTCAAAAGCTAAAAACAATGGGTATAGACCAAGATCAGTAGTAAACTCTGAATAATCCAAGAGGGCAGTAGTAAAACAGAACACCAGTACTAAAAAGGTATGGGTACCAAAAATGTTTAAAGTTAACTGTTCTAAATCTGATTTCTCAAAGGATGAACCCAAGACATATAAAGCTTGGGTTCCCAAACTTAACTGATCCTTTACTTACTTGTGCAGAGCATTCAGATCCCTGAAGAAGGTAGAACATGGCACATTGATAGTGGATGCTCAAGGTACATGACTGGAAATCTGCAAATTCTTAAAGATTTCAAGTCATTTGATGGAGGATATGTGGCCTTTGGTGAGAACCCAAACGGAGGTAAGATTTCAGGCAAAGGTACAGTTACCAATGGTAAAATTACTTTTGATGATGTATTTTATGTAGCTGAGCTAAAATACAATCTTGTCAGTGTGTCTCAAGTATGTGATAAAAAGAACAAGATTCGTTTTACAAATATTGAGTGCATCATTCTTTCTCCTGATTTTGTTTTAAATGAAAAATATGTAGTTCTAAGAACTCCAAGGAGAAACAATGTGTATTGCCTGGATATAGGGGGAGAACTCATTTCTTCAAATGAGGTCAACTGTTTTATATCCAAGGCAAACACCACTGAATCAGAACTTTGGTATAGAAGGATGTGTCACACAAACTTTAAAAACATGAACAATTTAGTAAGAAAGAATTTGGTAATTGGACTACCACAAAAACAATTCATGTGTGATCATCACTGTGTTGCATGCCTAAAAGGTAAACAACATAAGTCTTCTCATAAGTCCAAAATGATAAACTCTATTTCTGTTCCTTTACAACTCTTACATATGGACCTCTTTGGACCTACAAATGTAATGAGTATTGGAAAGAAACAATATTGTCTTGTTATTACTGATGACTTTTCCAGATATACATGGGTTTTCTTTCTCAGGACAAAAGATGAAACAAGTGAACTCATCAAGAACTTAATTGTTAAACTGGAGAACACATCTGATCAAAAAGTTAAAGCCATAAGATGTGACAATGGCACAGAATTTAAAAATACTAATTTAATTGACTTTTGTGATCTTAAAGGCATTGACAGGCAATACAGCTCACCTAGAACTCCTCAACAAAATGGTGTAGCTGAAAGAAGAAATAGAACCATCATTGAAGCAGCAAGATCAATGTTAGCAGACTCAAAATTACCAATCACTTTCTGGGCTGAAGCTGTTAATACTGCATGTTATGTTCAGAACAGAGTATTAATAGTTAAGCCACATTACAAAACACCATATGAACTTTTTAACAAAAGAAAACCTTCTATAAGTTTTTTAAAATCATTTGGTTGTCCTTGTACTATTCTGATTACAAGAGAACAAATTGGTAAGTTTGATTGCAAAGATGATGATGGAATCTTTGTGGGATACTCTACTCAAAGCAAATCATACAGAGTGTTCAACAAAAGACTAAGGATAATTGAAGAAAGCATCAATGTATCCTTTAATGAGAATGTTCCTAATGAACAAGGAAATGGTCCAGATTGGCTATTTAACATAGACAATCTAACCAAATCCTTTAACACTAACATGGATTTAAATGCAGGTGATTCAAATTGTCACACTCAAAAAGGAGGAACATCATCTTTCAATACTGGTCAAGAAGAAATGAGATACATAGTAGTTGATACTGTTCCCACAGTTAATACTGAGGACAATAATAACTCAAATTCTGGAAGCAGTAGTGATTCAGACAATGAGGACAGTAGTAATTCAAATACTACTGAGACCAGTAATAGTACTCAAAATACTACTGGTCCTAGCAATTATCTAAACTCTCTAAATACTACTGATCCCAGTAACAACCAAAACACTACTGATCCCAGTAGTAACTATGAACCAGCAAATGATGATGAAACAAACATCAATGACAATGAAGAACCTCAAGAGGAACAATCTCCTGAGCCAAATGAGTCCAATCTTGAAAACCAACTATGTGTTGATAAAGTGCATGGCACCAGAACTGAAAAGAATCATCCTTTGGATCAAGTCCTTAGTGATGTGAACTCAAGCTTGCAGACAAGAAGCAAATTACATGAGAGTCTAACTGCAAACATGTGTAATATAAGTTTAATTGCTAATGAATGTATGTTTGAATGTTTTCTGTCTCAGGATAAACCAAAGAAAATTCAACAAGCAATGAAGGATTCAAACTGGATTGAGGCAATGCAAGAGGAACTCCTTCAATTCAAATTACAAGCTGTTTGGACACTTGTACCTCTACCTAAAGGAAAAAGAGCCATTGGAACAAGATGGATCTTTAGAAACAAGAAAGATGAAAGAGGTATAGTGATAAAAAACAAAGCCAGACTTGTAGCCCAAGGATACACTCAAGAAGAAGGAATATACTATGATGAAGCATATGCCCCTGTTGCTAGAATTGAAGCAATCAGGATATTCTTAGCATATGCTTCATACAAAAAGTTTAAAGTCTATCAAATGGATGTAAAGAGTGTCTTCCTATATGGGAAAATTGAAGAAGAAGTATATGTCTGTCAACCTCCAGGTTTTGAAGATCCAAAAGATGGTGATTATGTATTCAAACTAGACAAAGCTCTATATGGCCTACATCAGGCACCAAGAGCATGGTATGATACATTATCATCATACTTACTGAAGAATGATTTCAAAAGAGGAGCAATTGACAAAACTCTGTTTACAAGAAAAGTCAAGAATGATATACTACTGGTGCAAATTTATATAGATGATATCATTTTTGGATCAACAAATGATGCATTATGTAAAGAGTTTGAAAATCTCATGCAAATCAAATTTAAAATGAGCTCCATGGGTCCAATGAACTTCTTCCTTGGACTCCAAGTAAATCAAAGAACAGATGGTATTTTGATAAACCAATCAAAATATGTTAAAGACATCTTGGAGAAGTTTGATATGAAAGACTGCAAAAGTGCAAGTACACCAATGGAAACACACAAACACCTACATCCTGATGCTGAGGGGGAGGATGTAGATGAACACTTATATAGATCAATGATAGGCTCTTTGATGTACTTAACTGCATCAAGACCTGACATTATGTATAGTGTTTGTGTGTGTGCAAGATATCAAGCAAGACCTAAAGAACTACACTTGCAGGCTGTCAAAAGAATAATCAGATACTTGAAAGGCAAACCATCACTTGGTCTATGGTATCCACATGATTCACCCTTTGAACTCATAGCCTACACAGATAGTGACTATGGAGGTGAATGTCAAGATAGAAAGTCCACTACTGGTGGATGTCAATTCTTTGGATCAAGACTGGTGTCATGGCAATGCAAGAAACAAACAAATGTATCAACATCAACTGCTGAAGCAGAGTATGTAGCTGCATCTGCTTGTTGTGCTCAAGTACTCTGGATTCAAAACCAGCTTCTAGACTTTGGTATCTCTATCCTTAAAACTCCCATTTTTATTGATAATCAAAGTGCTATTAGTATTGTGAACAATCCAGTAAAACACTCTAAAACTAAACACATTGAAATAAGATTTCACTTTATAAGAGATTGCAATGAAAAGAAGTTAATCAAAGTAGTTAAAATTCATACTGATGATCAATTAGCAAATCTTTTTACAAAAGCATTTGATGTAGGAAGATTCAGCTTCTTGGTTAGCAGTATTGGAATGATTTTAATAAATTAATTTCTCACTCAAAATCATGTGTAAAGTTTTGTTGTAAAAAGTTATTTATTTGTTTAAGTGTCTTACTACTGGTAGGTCTGTTTTACTGGTATGTATGCTTGTGCACAAAATACTACTGGTAGGTCAATACTACTGGTGTGTATTAGGTTTACAAAAATACTACTGGTAAGTCAGTACTACTGGTATCCACATATACTACTGGTCGTGTGTGCTAGTGGTTTCTACTGATGTCTATAGTTACTACTGATGCCAAAATCCTTAGTTACTACTGATGTTCTTAGATACTACTGACGCTTTCTTACTGGTATTTAATTTACTACTGGTCTTTCAACTATCAAATTACCAAACTAACCCTCATGAAAATAGCCGTTGTGTTATGATTCGAAGGACAATTTAGTATTTTTGCAGGATGAATCGTAAGATATAAATAGCTGAAGTCGATTAGTTTAGCATTATTCTCACATCGATTTGCTAAATCCTCTCAATAAACCCTAACTTACGATCATAAACCCTGCACCAGTAACAAAATTCTTACTTGTTTCTCTCAAATCAAACGATCCAAACTTCTCAAAATCAACAACAATGGCAACTCTACAATCTCTCGATGTTCAAACAGATCTTAAATATTCAGAGTTTCACAATATGTGTGCATTCCTAAAGAATCCAGACGGTACAAAAGACTTTCGTCCAATAGTACAATTCTTCAAGAACTCATACATCAAGTTCGCCTAAACTGTAAAACCGAAAGCATATCAACAACACCTGGTTGATTTCTGGACAAATGCTGAACGAACCGAAGGGTCAACCATGTCAATGATTAAATCAACTGTGGATGGCAAAACGGTCACAATAACTGAACAATCAATTCGACACCATCTACAACTACATGATGATGTAGGTATGTTTTCACTTCCTAAGGAATACATTGTTGAAATTTTAAATAAAATGAGTTATGAGGGAAGACTTGACACAGTAACTTTTCAAAAAGGTCTTCTCTCCCCACAATGGAAATTTCTTGTACATAACATTCAACATTGTATTTCTCCTAAAAGAAGTACCTGGAATGAGTTTAACAAATCAATAGCATCTGTTGTTGTTTGTTTATGCACAGACCAAATATTTAATTTTTCAAATATGATTTTTGAAGGTATGTTGGGAAATCTTAGTGCTTCAAAATTTTTAATGTATCACAGATTTCTTCAATATATCTTAAACTGTGAATTACAAAACTTGTTAACTCCTAAAAATATTTTTATAATTCCTGAGTTGAACAAGAAAGTTTTCTCTAATATGAGAAAACAGTTTAAATTTTCGGGCAAAGAAACCCCTCTGTTTCCTAATATGATCAAAGATCAACCACAACTTGGAGAGGGTTCAATCATAGATACAACCCCAATTGAACCTCAACCCACTCCATCACCCCCAAATGCAGCCCAAACACCACCCCAAATAGTCACTCAATCACCCACACAAATAGAAGTCCTGAATGTGTCCCAGGAACTTGAAATAAATCCTCATAGTGCTACTCTTCACTCTGTGGAAGACCTACCAAATAAAACCCAAAATATTTCCACAACTTATAAAAGGAAGAAAACTTCCTTCAAGGACACCAGGGGACAAATTGAGTCAAACCCCAGGCTCCAAGAGTTGTCCTCCAAGGAGGAGAGAGGGCATGAGGCGAAGGCTTTCACTACTGATGCCCCAAAGGTGGGTGCACAGGACAGTGAAAACATCACTAAGACCCAGACCTCGGCAACTCTAAGTGATGACTCTTTTGAGGAATTACTAAGAGGACCTCGGTGCCAAGAAACCACAAGGGGGGGCACTTCTGCTTCTTCTAGGAAGAAGAGAGTGTCCAAACAACCCATTTCATCACCTAAAAGTGATGAGGGTAGACCTGAAACTATTGAATTGACGGAAAGGATGGAAAACCTCAAAGCCAATGTACCTGTTAGTGAGCCCGATGATCTTGCTAGATGGAGTGAGGGCAGTAGTAAACAAACTCATTTGACGGATAGGTTGGGATACCTTGAATCCACTGTACAAGACTGCCTTAAATATCTCACCAATCAGGGAAAAACAATGACAGTAATGAAGAAGCATATCAATACAATCAACAAAAGGATGAGGTTATATGAGCACATGCTTCATCAACAAACAAAGATTATAAGAAGATTGAAAATAGTGAGGCTCCACCAGTTGAGCTCACTAAGGGGGAGAAGGACAATATTCAAATAATGATAGATGAATCAATTGCAGCAGCAGCAACCTCTCTCCTCAATCTTAAAGAAACTAAAGTTGATGAAGGCCAGGTAAATGTTGAAGGCCCAGAAAACATGGATACTACTGATGTGCCTGCTACTGATGAACATACAGAAATACCAGTAGTAACTCCTACTACTGATATCATAGCAGTAGTAAATCAACAAGAGGAAACAACTGCACCAAACACTACTGATGCCCTATCAGTAGTAACTCCTGAAGTCACACCAGTAGTAACTACCTTGGTTACTACTGAAGAGGAAGATCTAAAGCTCCCAGAGCTAATTAAAAGAGAACGTTTTGAAATCATCACCAAACCACCTACACCTGATCAACCACTTATCATACCTGACATTGATGATAATGTGAACTGGTTTGAAGTTGATGAATGCACACTTCCTCCACATCCAAAAATTCTTCAACAAAATGAACTTACATTATTTTCTCCTTCAATAATAATCAGTGGTGTGCCAGATATGAAATATATTCCACCTCCACCTTCAGCTTATATTAGAAAGGGTAAAGAAGTTTATGATGAAGATTACCCTAACAGAGCACTAGATCACTACATGGTGAACAAAATCAATCTTGTTAGAGCTGATAAACAATCAAGGTGGAAGGTAAAACATAAGAGATACTTAGAGAAAGTAGCTAAGTATCAAGCTCTTGAAGAGAAGAAAAGGAAGGCTAAAAGTGAAATACCTGTTCAAGTACCTGTTCAAATAGAAGATGTTCAGATAGAAGCTCAAAAAGCAGAATTCAAAAGACTTAGAAAAGTTGAAGAAGAACATATTAAATGTCTTAAAGATTTGGTATCTGAATGCAAAAGAACTAAAAGTGAATTAACAGATGATGTATTTGAACAGAAGACCAATATGATTGAATTTTTAAAAACAAAAGGGCACAATGCAAAGTCCTTTGGCAGAATGAAGATGATGACAATTATTGAAAAATATTGTGCTGCCAAGAAGAAAGATTTGGCTGAACAAGGAGCAAAAGAAGAAAAGAAATCAAAAGCCTTAATTCCAATCAGTCCAAGTTTATTTAAAGATGGTAGTATATCAACTACTGGGGAATCCTCAACTCCCCAATCAAAGAAAAGAAAGGCTGTTACTCAAGAACAGAGTACTAAAAAGAAATCAAAAACAGAACAAATCATTCCTGTTCTTGAAGTACCTGTTGCTCCCTTGCAGAATAATCCAATCATCAATTGGAGAGTTATGCCTAACAATGTTATAGAGATTGTAAGGGAAGACAAAGTTGTACAAAGATTTACTGGATGGTTACCATTGATTGGATCCTGCTCAAGAAGTGATGTTATTAAACTTCTGATCATTGGAAAACCAAGGATGTCAAAGAAATCATGGAAAGAGTCTGGTGATGGATACTTAACAAGAATGATTGATGCTGCATTTTATCCAGACAACTACCCAGAACAATTTACAAATTCAGATAATGTATATGCTTGGAATGTGATCCCAACTGCAAATATGTACTTTTTGAAAAATCACACAAAAGATGTGAGCTATACTTGTATGAAAAAGAATATCCACATTCTGAAAAGACTATGTATCAGATATTCACTAACACAATGATGAAGCCATATGATGCTGTAATGTTTCAGAACAAATTGACTTATTTCACAAAGAGAAACAGCAAATACATCATTGAACAAAGACATCAACAGAATCAAAGAACTTTGGAGAAAAGAAAGAGGGAAGAGGAAGAACAAAAGAAACTTATGTGATTAAAAAGAATCAATAAGTTTAGGGGGAGATTGTTGGAGCAGATCACAGATCGACTTATTACTGATGCTGCAGTTAGTACTGATCATGGTTATTACTGATAAATACTATGATTGATACTGATGGGGCAGAACTACTTACTACTGATGAGTTGATACTGGTGAAGACTATGACTAACTTACTACTGATCAAAAACATATTGAAAATACTACTGATCTTAGTAGTTACTACTGACGTTGGTTTTGGACTTACTACTGGTTACCAGAATTACTACTGATGATGCAAATTTACTACCGGTGATTGCAGTTACTACTGGTACATGTTTTGGAAGCATATCAGAGTCCGAGATCTTCGTAGAGTTAGTTATAGAATGTAATTCAATGTATATCTTTTATTATTCGATGTAAATCAAGTCCTAGAATAACTAGGGTAAATAGTTAGGCTTCAAGGACTATTATAAATAGTTCCTTACGAATTGTAAACGTACGTGTGTATTGTTAATCAATAATATACATTGAAGCTTTTTGTGAAACTGTGTTCTTAATATTTTCGCATATTGTTCTTACAGTTCATCGTTCTTAATTACATTGATATAGTGTTAATCCGCTGTAATTTCTATCATCAATTAGATCTAAAGGTGTTTATTAACTCATTTATAGTTAATCGATCCTGACAATTACTATAATAATAATTCCTGTCTTTCGTTTACATTTGAAATCTCATCTTTTATTTTGAAAAACACTACTATATTCACAACGATAACAATATTCGATAATGTTATAAGTGAATTATGAGAGATGTAAGATTTAGATATTTATTTTTTATGCGAAGTAGAGAAATTGCTTTATAAAAGATTTAAGACAAAAGAGGGCCGACCACTATATTTAAATAGCCTTATACTTGTTATTTAAATATAGTGCTTAAAGAAGCACTATATTGAAAATGTGTATATCATATTCATATATGTTGAGATAACTATACGTATTATTCCAACATGATAATTATGGACGTGAATTAGGTGTTGTGTGAGGGCCAAGCACGTGGGCAGAGAACGATAAGTGAGGTTAATTATGGCCATACAATTTTGGCCACACTTTCATCAATTTAATCATTTTTGCATGAGGCTAAAGTGTCAAAATCTAATAATAAATATATAAATAATTTATTTTCTTAAATTTAATTATTGGTTAATTAGTTGCCAATAACAAATTTTGTTTTTAAAAATTTTCTGATATATAATCATATTAACTTATTTCTAACTAATTACGTCAATCATGATTAATATATATACGTATAGAACACGTATGTACACGTTCTAGAATTAGTTATTATTATTTCCTTTTCAAGTGAAGACAAAGAACAAACGTCAATTTATGTTAAAGTAAGTGATAGAAATGTGTAGTATGAATATGAATGAACAAACGGTTTTCAACATTATGTGATGTGTGTGAGTGACAAAATTACACGTAGATTAGGATATATACATAAAGGCTGATTTTCAAAAAATAGCAGTTAGTAGAAACTAAAATTACAAAAAAAAATACTACACTTTCAAATCTTCCCAAAATGTATTGTAGTGACTTGTGACTTCACAAAAAATTAGACAAATATGTTCCGGACATACAAAAATATGATCCGGCCGAACATCAATCACACAAAACTAATCTGGTCGCACAAAAAAATCATTTTTAGCATACAAAACATCTACCTATTACATAAGTCATACAATCGCACAAAACAAATCAAGTCGCACAATTTATTTTGAAAAACTCAAGTCACAAAAATTGTTTCTTGAAAAAATTGTACATAATTATATACTATTCCTATTGACACAACATGCATATATAGACGTAAAATAACAAATGACAAAAACATATAAAAGTTTCCGGATATTAAAATAATAACATATGGAGGCTCGATCGATCCGTTAACATACAAATAAATTAATAAGTGTGATCGATAAGCTTTAGGTTGTATTAATCAGCAATCTAAATGTAAATGTTATAAACTTATAATTGTATCGTCGTGTATATCTATTCTCTCTTTGGCTTCTCCAGAAATCAATATTATATAAGTTCGACATAATAATAAACGGTTTATTTATATACCATAAAAATATATGGTAAATAGTACAAAAACAACGATCATATTCAATCTTGCCAAATACGAGGTGTATAGGAAGATAAAATGTAGACAATCATATCTTTACGAGGAGTAGAGAATGATTCCAGATCAAAATGATAATTCAAGTGAAAAAAGAGTGAATAATGAAGTATTATGAATTACCAGAAAGATCCCATGGCTCGCACTTGTTTAGATCGATTTCAATGAGGAGATGAGAACGATCAGAGTGAGAAAGCTTGTTGAACAAGTAATTGCATATGAGTTCTTCGTCTCTCGGATGGAATCTGAAACCCGGGGGGAGCGTAGCTTCAACCAAACTCAAGTTGCTCATATTGGATCGATCCACGATCGGTGTGTGTTTGTGTGTGTTTTTGGTCTAAGAATATGAAGATTATTGAGGAAGGTAGGAAGATCGGGAAATGATATAAATCTTTTTATATAAGAATCTATGAAAGACCATTCGTTATATTTAATCAAAAGTATAGTTGACTGAAAAATATTCTAAAAAGGAATGAAAGGGTAATATGGTCAAATTAATAATTAAAGAGGTAATTACGTTTAGGAAGAAGTGAGTGTATGTCCAGCCAAGCCAAGCCAGGATTGGTCACCAACTTCAGTTCACATTCAACACGTCTCATCACCACCTTTCTGATAATCTAATCTTAACTATATTTTATAAAAGAATAAGTAAATCTAATGTTAAACGTGTATACACTTTATGCAAAAATAGTTTTTGTAGCAAATTGAATAAATGTTTAGGTGAAACAACAAATACTAACAAGGATATCTTATTCAAATATGAGGTATCTTTTCCTATATATGAGCCTACATTTGATTTATCTTTGACAACTCAACAGTTTGGAGCTCTTTCATTGGTCCGTAATGCCACATGTAATTCCTCAATTCGTCCACTTGGCATCCCATATCTCTCCTTCTACTCTCTCTACTCCGTCTCTTTCCCTCTGTCTCCCTCTACTCAAATTTTAAAAACCCTAGATTTTCATTCCAATCTCTCTCCCTCTACTCCATCTCTCCATCACATCCCCGTTTTACTAACATCATATTTCCGATCGGATGGATCGATTACCCATCGAATTCCGCAGCGCATTCCAATCAAAACTTCATCTGAGGGTTCTTGCGGAATTTCGAACTGGTATGAAAATTCTAAATCTCCTTCATACTGCTATTCTCTTAAATCGTTTGTGTGTTCGACATATGAAAGTCAATGGATGAATATATTGTTCCGAATTGATTATGTTTTCATATTGAAATCGTCATGAAAAACATTAACAGTCATCAATTATTTAGGCATCATCGAATCATCGTTATTTTTTTGTTAATTTACTTTTGGACAGATTTGGTTGTAATTATTTCCAGAATTTCTGAAAGTAATAATGATTTTGAGACGATTTCACATCTGGTTATTGAAGAAGAACGATAACAAGTCCTGGAAATTGTTGTTTTTATTTTACATACGTCAATCTTATTTGTTTGGGTTCGTGGGTAAACATGCACTTAAGACAACATATTTACATCGCCCTCTGTATCTATATTTTTCTACTTTGTATCTATCTTCCAAGTTTCATCAACTATATAATATACATCAAGAGTATGAGCCCACCAATTTAAAAGTCTGGAACAAATTTCCAAACAGAAAACTCATTGTCGTTTCTTCAGATGGTGGGTCTGGTGGTTGACTAGAATTCCATTTAACGTGTAATGATGTGTGTTGACCGATTTGACTTTGAATTGAATCTATGGTCTTCGGGTCAACGGGGCTGTTACCCGTCATGTCTGTCACATAAATTTTGTCTATGGCTTTTCCACCTTCGGTTGAAATTTCGGCCCGTTTAATACATAGACTGTTTTCTCTAAAAACTCGGGTTATATCCGAAAGAAGCCCGATACGATCAGCTGTGCATAATTCTAGCTCTAGAGCCTATGTAAAATCATAATCTAATATTAGAACAACGTTTCAAATACATAATGTAAAAACTAAAATTGGTTGATCCCGGTTATGCTTTATTTCTAACGGGTCAAACGGGTAAAATAAAATAACAGCTAGAAAATAATCAGTTGATATTATACAATTTTTGTAACCATATGTGTCAGTGTCTCAGTGACTACATATAGAAAATCTGCAGTTTAAGACAAAAATTCGTTCCAGCTCAACCAAACCCGGCCCGTTTTGAGTTTTGACCCACACAAACTACACAGTATGAGTGTGTGTGTGTGTGTGTAGATTTGATATATGTATGTATTTTGTAAAATTTAGTAGTCACTGAGATTATAAAAAATGCAGGTTAAGGTTATTTATGATTATTGCATTAAATATTAATTTATTGTAATGTCTATAAACCTGCGATATGTTAAGATGTATGAAAATATGATGTAGAATGGATGGAAGAGTAGTTCCAAAATTAGAAAAACAGGTCTTGATTTGGCAGTCTCCCACAAGTGATGTTGTGGTTCAAAATATGGCTTTAACATTCTCGGATTTTCAGGGTAATTAATCTCAAATATGTACACACATTTTTGACCCGTCAACCAACCCGTTTTCTAATCGAATACTTTGTCTATACACAACATGATGCTTTGGAGGATGAAATGGGCCAGGAAACTGAAAGTGAAAGGGCACCTTCATATCTTCAACCAGATAAGGAGCCCTGATTTAAATGAAGAACTTAACCTGCCTTCAGCGAGAATTGGACATGCGGTGCCATCTGGTTGCAGTCCCACATGACTTTCACTTTGTAGTTAAGTGGGAATCATCTGTTTATAGTTCAAATATTATGAGTAACAAAGTATTTTTTGATTAGAAATATATATTTGATGTTAGGATTAATAATCTGACAAAATTTCTTTGCAGCTTCAAATCAAGACCTTGGTTTGTACTATAATCCCAATAATGCCGAACAATCCACTGGCCTATATCAAATTGGTAGACAGGCGTCCAATTTAGAAATTATCTGCTATCAACTATTATTCGGTATGTCACTATTAAGCAATCAATATTTTTTTAATTTTTGAAAATATACGTTTTGAAATACTATAAATATGGAAACTTTTTATAACTACTATTTTGAAATCGGTTGGAAAATTATGGTAATATGGTATCATCTTAGGTTTTGAAAACAATAATTATGATAATGATTATTTTTGGTATTTCTATATTGAATTTGGTATGTACTATAAATTATGATTTTTGATATATGGTATTTTCATATTTTTTTTGATACTATATATTGACCTTCCTGAGATCTGAACTCATTGTAAATGCAATGAGAATTTCGTATGAAAAAATACATGAGTAATGGTATTTAGGCCTACCATTTAGACTTACTCATAGGCCTACTCATTAGATGAATACACGTGTCAAAATCAAGGGATAATATTATGAGAGAAAATTAGTGGAATATACATATCATCCTATCAAGTGGGTAGACCTATGAGTAGGTCTAAATGGTAAGACTAAATATCATTTCTCAAAATATATATTGATTGATATATTTGAACCATTATCCTTCCAATAAAATTTTGAACCTATATAGAATTAGGAAAAGATTATTATAATAAATTTAGTACAACTGCATAGATATACCAAAACTAATTACTACTTATTAGACCGTCTTGCAAATTTATATACCCAAACTATTGACTATATGATAATACCCAAATTATGAACCTCCATAGCTTAACAATGAAGTATTTGTTTTAAGTTGTCATAAATTTGTGCTATTTTGACTTTTGAGTTATGTATTGAAAATCATTTTGACTTTAACTTATATAGATGAATAACCAAGTAAAAATTTCCGAAAGTTTGGAGCTTCGGGAAGCTCATTTTGACTATATGTCGTTGTGGCAAGAGTGAAGAGTAAAAAAGGCGTGAAGGTCATCTGCTGCGAAGAAGATGGCAACTACAAAGACTCAACGACAAACATCGTATAAAATAAGTTGTATTTCCTCTTTTAGTTATCTTTATATATAATTCATGTATAACAAATCTTTATGCATCACCTCAATTATTATAATTAACTATATGATTTCCTACGGGTTTTTTCCATTGTTTTGCATTTATTTTTCGAAGCTAGCCCGCCCTTCCCGACGGGCTATGAGGCTAGTAGAAGATATGTGATGTGTATAATCAAATCTTTACCTTAAAGTATAGAGACTAATGTAAAATAAAAAACAAAAGGTGCTAATTTTATACTTTTAAAGATTAAAAAACTTATATAATATAGATTATGTTTACTCCCTCTAAGAGCATCTCCAACCATACAGTGTACATTTAGACTATAATTTATTGCTCTAGCTTCACTCAAAACCTAACACTATATATAGTGTTGGTAAATAGTGTTACACTATTCATCAACAAATATATAATGATAAAATTTCATTATAAAAGTTGGATAAATAGAATATACCCGAAATGTATCTTTTAGTATTAATTATAGTGTAATGCATCTTTTACGATATAATTACAAGTTTTAGCATAAAAGATAATGTTATAGTTGAAAATGATCCAAGTAGATGTTCGTTTTAACTTGTCAATCGGCTTATTAACTTACTTAACTTTAAAAAGTTTAAAAACTTGTTTTTCACGTCTTATGAGCTTATGAACTTGATTAATCAGATAACCTCAACTTCATAAGTTGATAAGTTGAAAAAAAAGATACACTAACAAGTAAACAAATATAGTTGTTGAAACTAGAGTAAGTGTATACCATAATCGAGTCGAATCAAGTCGTGAGATTGAACAAGAATAAGATAAGAGGCTAACAAAAATAGAGTAATTGTACTTGTAGACGGCTTAGGTGTACATTATCTATAAATCTTAATGAACGTGGAGACAAACAAACAGATGGCTTAAGGAGTGGAGTGTGTTGGGCATACTAACAATAGACAGGTAATGGTTTGGGCCATAACTTCACTATTTCTTCTTTGGAACTTTCCTCCAATTTTAACTATATTTCTCACTTTTCAAATTTATAGATGAAATTTAATATAAATGAGTCATTCTTATTAAGAATTTATTTGTATAAAACAATTTTTATTCATATAAAATAATTTAATATCAAAAGACAATTATAACCCTAGTGGGATAAGTGAAATGCAAATTATGCTAAAAGAAAAGAAATAACATAATTATTATTTAACATAAAATTGCTCTGATAGATAAAAGTTTTTTTCAAATCAACTTCCCTCCTATTAAAGTTAAAATCTCAAGTAAACTTATATTCCTAAGTAAAAAGAGGATGATAGTATAAAAATAAAATGACTAGACTGGTGTCAACCATGACACCAACATTTTAGTTTTTGTCAAATCATGTTAACTGACACCCAACTAACACACTTATGTCAACAATACCCTTTCACTTAATATCTTATACATATAAATACACACACAAAATACCAATACCTATTTAGTTACTCTAAACCTTTGCCCTTCTACACGTCGCCTAGTCGAAAAGAAAACTGACGACACCCAACAGAAGTGGCGTGCCAACGATTCTCCCCCAACCAAAGGCACACCAAAGTGACATTGGCACAAGCCTTAGCTCCATGAATCAAGGTTGCCGAGACCAAATCTTATTCAATATTATCTTCATCTTTATATGATCGAATCGGAATCAAAAGATCCTACTCAAACATCACCGTCTCTTTCTTATGTAATGAAAATTTATATCAACGTTTAAAAATGACAATAGTTAAATACAAGTCATATGGTTCCAAATTACTAAATTTTGTAGTTAAGATTAGCAATTCAATCCAAACAATATCGAATATAAATTTAAGAGAATAGATATTGGTACCACAACTTTTAATGGTTATACCACACATGACAGATTTTACAGCTAATTGTACAAGTACGCTAAGCATTAGATGTTGTACATACATTAAAAGTTGTGGTAGGAAAATCACCATCTTAAATTTAATCGTTAAATCGTAGTATCTTGAGAAAAGACTAAAGTTCAATTATAATCTTAACAACCACCCATGTATGTACTTAATGTGTATGTATACCTTATTAATTAGATTCAGATTAGCATACCAATAAACACACAACATTTAAGCAAGTTTTAAGAAGATAGAAAGAATTATATTTTTATTCTTTTATAGGGTATTCCAGTTTATAACGAGCTTCCCTAAAGTGGCTGAGTTTCGTTCATGATGTACACGACCTAACCATTATTGTAGCCGTTTCCAACCTCCCCGGTCTCTGGAAAAGATATGTGAACTTTAAAAGATGTTTTGAATATCTTATTGCTAAGTAATCACTTGATGACTAGGATGCCGTCCTTAATTTGACAATAAAGAAAGAAAAATAAAGACAATCGAATTGTCAACAACCATCTCTCAAAAATAGTGTCATTGATAATGATACTATTGACCTCAAAGTTGCAATTACCAACTGAAATCCTTCCTTTGTTCTCTCCCTATAATCTATCGCCAGATAACCCCCATTATATATATAAATATAAATATAATATATAATATTTTACTTATACTTCCTCCGTATCAAAATAAGTGACACAAATTGGCTTACACATTTTTTGAGGTAAAAGATTAAAGTAGAGGTTAAAATAGATTAAAGTACATAGTTAGTGGAGAATGAGTCCACTTTTCTTGAATAAAGTGATATTAATGAGTTTTAAAAGTAAAAGTAAGGATATAAGGGTAATTTCAATTTATTAAAGTGGATAGTTAGTGGGTATGGATCCCACTATTTTTACCAAATAAGGAAAGTTTTCAAAATGTGTCACTTATTTTGATACATCCCAAAATGAAAAGTGTCACTTATTTTGATACGGAGGAAGTATTAATTTATCTCAAATAGAATAAACAAATACCAACTTGAATCTTTTTTAAAGTTAGCAAGAATTTTGTAAACCGTAAGTATAGATGACAAAACGAATATGACAAGAGTGTCAACTTCATTCCACAAAATAGTCCACTCTTCAAATATTGATTTTTACTATTTCACTCGAAAAACATGCCAACTGTCATCGCTGACGGAATTCGATAGAAAAAATCTTCAAATTATTTCATGAAAATATGGTAATCGTCATTAAGATTGTATTATTAATTGTTACACTAAACTTTTATCTTTATAGCAATTAGGCTGCCGGGTATGGACATAATATGGTATGGTGATGATGTGGCACACTGGCACCTCTTCACGGTGTGGTGGAAATGTATGTAATGGCATGTAATAAAAGTGTTCAAATTGAAGTAGTTTTGCAGCCATGAATTGTTTCTAATTGATACAACTGATGATGTGGCATGTATACAACTGGTGATATACATGCCACATCATCAATCATACATGTGTGCCAATTAAAAATGTTTCTCGGTTGTAATAAATTTGATAGTATAGAGAGAATTGATTTTGTGTTATTGATTTTGATAGCCAGCGAGCTACATTTATAAATACATATTCCTAACAAACTAGGAAAAGATATATAAGATAATCTCAAAATATAAATTCAAATAAATAAGGCATTATCCTATACTCCCCCTCAAGATGGAGCATGTAAGTTCTTAATGTCAATCTTGCCCAGTAAAAATTGAAGTTGATTAGCTCCAAGGCCTTTTGTCAACAAGTTTGCAACTTGCATTTTGCTGTCAATCTGCTTTGGCAAAATATCTCTTGAAGCTACCCGTTCTCGAACAAAATAACAGTCCATTTCAACATGCTTTGTTCTCTCATGGAAGACTGGATTATTAGTAATGTGTCTTGCCGCTTGGTTGTCACAAAATAAATTGGTAGGTGTGTTAATGTGGATTTGCAGATCCTTGAGTAACCAATTTACCCATAAAACTTCACTAACGGTGGAGGCCATTGCTCGATATTCAGCTTCAGCTGAAGAACGAGAAACAACAGACTGTTTCTTCGTTTTCCAAGAGATTAAGGCACCTCCAAGCATTAGTAGGTAACCTGTTCTTGCGCGCCTGGTGTAAGGACAACCAAGCCAATCCGAGTCACAAAAGGCATTTAATACTCGTTCACTGAGACGGGGTAATAAAATTCCCTGACCTGCAGTTCCTTTCAAGTATCTCAAAACTCGATTAACAGCATCCATGTGATTACATCGCGGGTCAGCAACAAATTGACTCAACGCGTTTACCGCATATGTGACGTCAGGACGAGTGGCTTGTAGATAGAGTAATCGTCCTACTAGTCGTCGATACTGACTAGCATCCACCCGAGTTTCCTTTTCTTCTTGGTCCAGTTTCAAATTTTGCTCAATAGGAAAAGAGCTTGGTTTACACCCCATCATCCCACTATCTTCAAGGATATCCAAAATGTATTTTCTTTGGCTTAGAACCAACCCATCAGAAGTCCTTGCAACCTCTATACCAAGGAAGTATTTTAAAGGTCCAAGGTCCTTGATGTTGAATGCTTTATCAAGTTGATTCTTCGTCTCTTGAATTTGGTCTGAATTGTTTCCAACGATGATGACATCATCGACATATATTAAGATGGCAATATAAGCACCCTTTATATCACGTATAAATAAAGAGTGATCGGCTTTAGACTGAACAAAATTCATGCTTAAAAGAAAGTTTGTGAACTTTTGATACCAATTTCATGAGGCTTGTTTTAGTCCGTATAGAGACTTTTGTAAATGGCATACACGAGTTTCATTTGTTTTCGAGAGAATCCATGAGGAACTTTCATGTAAACTTCTTCATCTAAGTCTCCATGCATAAAGGCATTATTCACATCGAGTTGATGAATAATCCAATTCCTTTTTGTAGCAACTGTCAAAAGGGTGCGTAAGGTTACCAGTTTTGCAACCGGTGCAAAAGTGTCATGGTAATCGATCCCTTCCATCTGAGTGAAACCTTTTGCAACTAGACGAGCCTTGTATCGCTCAATTTCCCCATTTGGTTTATATTTGATTTTATAAACCCATTTAGAATCAATGGCTCGTTTACCCTCTGGAAGGTCAGTTAGCGTCCAAGTTCCGTTTTTCTCAAGGGCACGTATTTCTTGCTGCATAGCTTCCCGCCAGCGTTCATCCTGAGAGGCTTGACTAAAATGTTTTGGCTCATTATTCGCGGTTGTGGCCGTTAGATAAGCTTTATGATTTTCAGAAAAGCATTCATAAGAAACAAAATTAGAAATAGGGTGTACCGTGGAGGTCTCTTGATTGGAGTCGGGCTGTTCGTGGTTGACCGAAGGGGGGAGCTTCACAACATAATCCTTGAACTTTAACGGTTGTGATTTATGCCTAGTGCTTCTAGCCTGATTTTCAGGCTCGTTGTTTTGGTTAGGTGGATCGGTATTTGAGTCTTCCTCAACGTGATTAGAATCATCCCAAGGGAAATCTTCACTTTCATGGTTAAGTTCGATGTCCGGTTCATTTGTGGTTTCTGGTTCCGGGTAGATTTGGTTTTGATCGTATGTATCATATAGACATTTGGTTGGTTCTTCATTGTCACTATATTGGTTGATGTTTGTACCTTTTAATGGAAGGATATTTTCACAAAATAAAACATCCCTGCTTATAACGATTTTATGATCTTTGATGTCATAAATCTTGTATCCTTTGGTTCCTTGAGGGTAACCTAAGAACACACCAGGCTTTCCTCTTTCTTCGAATTTGTCTCCCTTCGTATTAGTATTTTTATAATAAGCAAGACATCCAAAGATCTTCATGTGATCATAATGAGGTTTCTGATTCCATACAACTTCATAGGGGGTTTTGTTATCAATTACCTTAGAAGGGAGTCGGTTGATTATGTATGCAGCCGTGAGTATGCATTCTCCCCAAAATCTTTTTGGTATATTTGCCTCAAATCGGATTGCTCGTGCTGTCTCAAGCAGGTGTCGATGTTTGCGTTCCACGACACCATTTTGTTGCGGTGTGTGCGGGCATGTGGTTTCTAGTAGGATTCCTTCTTTGTTGTAAAATTCATGCATAGAGTTGGATGTAAATTCGCCACCATTGTCACACCTGATTCTTTTAACATTTCTTTCAAACTGAACTTGCACCATTTTATGAAAATCGATGAGGCACTTACTTGCATCAACTATGGTAAGGAAATAGTTAGCTTTTGTATAAGATGGTATTCGATATCCACCCCAAATGTCACAATGGATTAAATCAAAAATAGCATCGATTTTATTAGAACTAATGGGAAAAGGTTTCCGGGCAAGTTTCGCCTTATTACAAGAATCACAAACCTTACTATCAAAACTAACCAAATTACTTTTCAATGAATCAACCCTAAAAAGTTTCTCTTTTGAGGCATGACCGAGTCGTTTATGCCAAGTATCCGTAATGGTTGTCATGACTTTCTTCTCCTTGATCATCCCCATTCGATACAACCCCCCTTGGCGCTTACCCGCTCCAATCAAGTTCCTCGTTTGTAACCCCCGCATTACACAAAAATCAAGAAAAAATGTTACGGCACATTGAAGATCTTTACTTATACGGCTAACCAAAAGAAGATTGCATTTAAATTTTGGAACACATAGGACTCCGGTGACTTTGACTCCCCCTGGAAGCGTACAATCACCTTTTCCTTCTACGGGAATGGATTCACCATTCGGTATCACAACGGGAGATTCAAATGGGGTTCTTTTCTTATTTTCGAGTAGATTGGGCATGTATGTGATATGCTTGGTGCAACCTGAATCAACAATCCAATCACCTATATCACGTTCTTTACCTGCCATGTTAGCACTGCGTCCGGTAGCTTCAGTACTATTAAAATCAGAAAAGTGCTTAATAAACATTTGGTATTGCTCTTTTGTCATTTCTGGTACAGGACTAGAATCTGACTCGGTGTAGGCCGCTTTTGGTTTGTTTTTCTCTATTTTCTTTCCAGGCCACCACTCCGGGTATCCAACTATCCTGGAGCACTCTTCTCGCTTGTGACCGGTCCTTGTACATTCTGTACAAAAATCGTTTTCTCTGTTTTTTTTGTTGCCTTTCATATTTTTATGGTAGCCTTTTTCTTTTGATTGGTTGAAGGCGCCTTCTCTTGCTTGAAAGGCCTTGAATGCAGCGGATTCTTGTGTCATTCTTTTGTCATTTGAAATTGTTCTTTGTCTCTCATTTTCAGCTACTAGATGGTATGTAGTTCCCAATGACGGAGTCGGTTTTGTTGCCAATATATGTGTCTTAATAACAGTGAATTCCACATCCAATCCCATGAGAAATTGGTACAAACGTTCCTTCTCTTGGAATTCATTCATCCTTTTTCCAATGTCACAAGAACAGTTGTTGCAAGAACAATTAGGAAGGGGAAGAATCGAAGAAGCTTCATCCCACAACGACCGAAGGTTTACGTAATACGTTGATACTGAATTACCATCTTGTCGAGTAGTAGCAATTTTATGTTTCAATTCATAGGCACGTGGTGAACTTTCTTTCCCGTACCGCTCGAGCAGGTCTGACCATATTTGTGAAGCCGTGCTTGCGTACTTCACACTGTTACGGATATTTTATTCCATTGCAGTGGTGAGCCATCCTTTTATCATGGCGTCACACCGCATCCATGGCATGTAGTATTGAGTTCCCTTTTCTGGTTTCTTTATCGTCCCGTCTACGAACTCGAACTTGTTTTTGGCAAAGAGAAAGTTTTCCATCTCTTGTGACCAGTCGGCGTAATTGATGTCTGTGAGAACATCATTCACGTGAAGTTGCTTGGGGACGTCTGATGGGTGAAGGTAATAGGGAGAACCGTGATTTATTGGCACACCGGAGCTCTCCCCTTTGCCGTTGTTTTTGTCTCCGGTCATTGTTCAAGATCGATGACGGCAAGGCACAAGGTTTTTGGGTTTAGGGTTTTTGGGTTTAGGGTTTCGAAACCTGCTCTGATACCATAATAAATTCGGTAGTATAGAGAGAATTGATTTTGTGTTATTGATTTTGATAGCCAACGAGCTATATTTATAAATACATATTCCTAACAAACTAGGAAAAGATATATAAGATAATCTCTAAATATAAATTCAAATAAATTAAGCATTATACTATAGGTTGCAAACTACTTAACTCGCAACACTTTATACAAGTACATATATCTAATAATATAAACAAAAAATTACGTCGCATAATCTTTTAGAATAATTAACAAAAAACTTACAGCAAATGGTTCGGCTTCCTTCCAAATATCTGCAAGATTAATTCTGTCCGTTTGTAACTGAATTCATGACACCTGAAAGAGGTTCTATCTGTACATTATAAATTACCAAGACATTAAATTTCAGGTTTTAAAAATATTAATAAATCATCCATAACTAATAAAACAAAACGATTTTATACTTTTATATTCATATCAAAACTAAAAAATGAAATGTATTGTGGGCTTCATGTCTTTTCTTATGTTCCCCCATTAGTTATAACATTATTTAGTAATAACTGCAAGAAAAAGATTAAATTACCATTGTTACATTTTAATATTCCCATTTTTCAACAGTATAAATATACGTCCTAACAGAAGATATACACGATTCAAACTTGACTACAGTATAACAACCATTAAGCCTTAAATTTTTCAATAACTTTTATTATTTAGGATGCTAAACAAGCGTTTAAGATAAACACAACTGTCCATGAATTTATGCACATGTATTTGCATTAATCTAGAATAACGTTACTCTAATATAAAATATTTTAAAAGCTTCAAATTGCCAAGATATAAAATTGCATTGACAGTTTTCTCCTCTTAGATTGATCAACACTTGTAGCTTATGCATATGTAAATAACATTTTAGTCTCACATATTGCAATTGATGGTACATTATAGAAACAAAAAACATATATACATATTCAAATACAGAATGAATTTGAATAAGTTACTCAACAGGTTGATTAAGCAGGCAACCGATCCATTCTTCATCAACATCTTCCCCACAGTCTGTGCTATATCATTAAACACAAATACACAAAACTGCGTTAACCAAATTGCAATTATTCCGTTATATAATAGGTAAATTGGAAGTAGAATTTAGAAATTGAAGCATCAATTTTTATTTACATGAATAACATGTTATAATGATCCAATTTTTGTAAATAAATTGTTATAATAACATCAATTGAAATAACGATCCAATGTTTATAAATAAATTGTTATAATAGCATCAATTGTTATAATGATCCAATTGATACACGAATAGCATGTTATGAAGCTGAAAAAAGCATTAAATTGCAACTATTCCGTTTAATAATAGGGAAACTAGAATATAAAATAGAAACTGAAGCATCAAATACTATTTTACACGAAGAACACGTTGTGAAGCTGGTGATTGCCAGGCGATTTCGGTGTTTAAAATCATGAAATTGAAACGTAAACGGTGAAATAAATTGAAGGATTGAATTCGTACTACCTTGAAGAGATTAACTACATGAGATTCCCAGAAGAAATTGTAAGGTTTGATGAACTGAATAATGGCGCGAATCCACTCTAGGGTTTAACTAGTAGCAGTAGCACATGAGTAGTTGAATTGAAATCCCCCATTTTAATTTTCAAACGGCGTGGTTTTAATATTGGGCTAAATTGGGCCCAGCGCAAAATAACTTTGGACAGCCCAACTTTATTAATATGAAGTATTTAATAATTTTGACTATTTTTAAATTTTATTTTTTTTTATAATAACAACCTTTATCACTGTAAATAAAAACAAATAAAAATAAGCAGTCTCCATTTTATTGGAGAAAAAATTTAGATGGTTAAAAGAAGGAATATAATTTGACTAATAGAGTTAAAAAACAGTAAATAGTATAAAATGAAACTAACCTTTGTATTTGTAAACATATTATTCATTCTTATATTTCTAAGAGATGTCATTATCAAAAAAAAATTATGATAATAGAAGTATAAAAGAATTGTTATCTAAAATGCATTTTAGTATCCTGACTTGGTTGACTTGATTCTCTATTATTCTAAACTATTAAAAATGTAACATAATACCCTAAATTAAAATGTTGCACCTTGAATGCTCACGTTAGAGATTAAATATAACATTTCATATAATTTATTGCAAGTTCTTCTCCTGGGATTACATCTCTAATCCTAATCCCATACCCAAAAACCACTCTTCCAAACTCTCCGATTACTTATTAAAACATGTTTATTTCTTAATGAATTAAGAAAAATCCAAGGAATTTGTCAAATAATCTAGAAATATCTAGTGATAAGGGATTATAAATGATATTCTAGAAGTTACGGATTCGATTTTTCTAGGTAAACATATATCTCTAGGTAAATATGTATCATATGACCAGAGAAAAATTCGGAAACATTTATGACAACAGTTAGACGTGTACATCACAAACAAATCTCAATCACCTAATAAGAGCCCATTATAACAATATTACCATTATAAAATGAGTCAAACACCTATTTTGTCAATTTCACTTACAACTTTAATGATGTTGCCCCCGGACCCCTTCTTTTCTCCTTCCAACCTTCATTTCCGACACTCCCATCATAGACACCATAAATATGTCATTACTCTATTGAAGATATGAATAACTAATAATTTTACTTTTGAAACTAATATAAAAACAATTAATTTTCTTTTAATAATCACTAAATATAAGTGAAGGAAAGTGGATAACATGGGTGATAAGAAAGTTGGGCCCCTAGGGCCCTCACTAGACAAACACAGTTACCCAACTGTAATATGAAATAACCAAATTCCACTGTTTGGTGTATGATCTCCATCATCTACCCCACATGGCCACATTAGTACATTACCATTTCTACCTTCATCAATTATTAAAACTCATTTATTTCCATGCATTAAAGTCTAGTTAAGCACTTTAATCAATCATAAAGATATAGGGTATACAATAGGTTTAGTTGTGTTGAAATGTAACTATTGAATTTCTCTATATAATTCTATGTAACTTTATATATAGATATAGATATTTAATTTAAAATTATCCAGAATTAGAGTATTGAGTAGAGTGGCTTAAGTTGAAGAGCCATCTAGACGTCATCTCAACATTCTTCTTCTAACATTCACGCGCCAAAATACTCATTCACTAATCAATCAAATAATCACACTCCTTTTAGTTGGGACCAACAAAATACATTCACTCACACACCACCTCAAAAAATTGAGTTGCCCCGGCACCAGCCATTTCGCGTGGGCGTGGCCTTTAGCGCCACAAAATTCAATGCAATGTTGGAAGGCGTAGAGCTTGGCACTACCACACCCAAGACTCTAATTAGTAATTAGACATTTGTGTTTCCACCAAATTACACACTATGCATACATATTTGTCTTACATAGGGAGTTCGTTTATATTCATTCGTTTATGTTTGTGCATTATGTTCGCTCGTTCAATTACATTCGTGAACATGAGTCTATGTTCGTTCATTAATGTTCGTTTATGTTCGTTCATTAGTGTTGGTTTACATTCGTCCATTAGTGTTCATTTACGTTCATTCGTCTGTGTTCGTTCGTTTGTCACGCGTTAGTAGGGTCTTAATTAATATTTTTTTTGTTTGAGATAATTTTTTTTAATAATATAAAAGATATACATTATTACTAATGCCTACTCTTTTGTCAAATCTATACACATTCCAAAATCATTTTAAAAACCAAACACAAGAGTACTATCACATTATATATCAAAATTTCAATCAAGATAGAATTGTTCGTAGGGCCAGAATTGATGGTCCAATCTTAACAACTTGTGAGGGTCAGGTACTTGTCATGGATTTTCGTCAATAAATAAAAAATAACAAGTAACAGGTCATGCTCGTTAAACACTCCCAATGTCAAATCCGTACCCTGTTCATCATCATCATCATCACAAATACATTTTAACAATTCCCATCACATATAATTTAACTCATTCATATATGCCAATAAAATATTGTCCTTTATACCCCTTTTCAACCATAACACCAACTAAAACTTTAATTTTTCTAAATTAAAGGACGTCAATTTTTATTCTAACTGACATTTCATGTCAACAATATATCTTTGCTTAATATTTTAAATATAAGATATACATGCAGAAAATACTAATACCCACAAAATAACCACAAATCTCGTCGCCTTCCACGTCTCCAAACTGAAGTGATTTAAGTGACGTTAAACTTAAGGGGGCGTGCAAATGGTTTCTCCAAACCGAAGCAACGTTGACTGGTCTTAATATATTTAGATCCACACGCTACAATATACGCACACATAAAATAGTATTACTTAAATAGAATACTCACTTTGATTCAGATGAGCCACATGTCCTCCGTCCCTGACTCCCTCACTCGTTGCTAAAACCGGACAACCAGCCGAAGGAAACTGACTAACACACGTTACCAATGGTATCAGTTTAGTGAAATCCTTAGGGGGCGTTTGGCTCAACGTAATCCTCCGTAATGTAATTGAAATCGGTTGTAATTGAATTCTGTTGTAATTGAATTAGGTTGTAATTGAATACGGTTACGCGTTTGGTTACCAAAATTTTGAGTTGTAATTCAAATCAATACTTATGACTTTTTTTAAATTTTTTTTAATATTTTAATATTTTATTATTTTTTATTTTTTATATTATTATTTTTTATATATTTTTTATTTTTTTATTTTTATAATTTTTTTTATTTTTTTATTTTTTTAATTATTTGTTTACTTTAAAAAAAATTAAATAGTTTTTATTTTTTTAATTTTTTTCTAATTTTTTTAAAATATTTTAAATTTTTTTAATTTATTAAAAAAAATTTATTTTTTTTAGTTTTTTTTAAATTTTTAAATTTTTTTAAAAATTTTTTAAAATTTTTTAAATTTTGTTTAAAATTTTTAAAATTTTAAAAAATTTTAAATTTTTTTTATTTTTTTTTAATTTTTTCAATTTTTTTTAATATTTTAAATTTTTTAAATAATTTTAAAATCTGAAGCATATAAAATATTCAAATTTGTTAGTTTACTAAAGGACCGTAATTGAATTCGTGGAGTGTTGGGACGGATTTTAATTACAACGAATATCGTAATTCGAAATTACGTCGTAATTGAATTACGAAAAAATAAGTTCATCCAAACGTCCTTCGTAATGTAATTAAATTACAATTACAGGAGATTACGGAGGATTATGTCAAAACAAACGGGTCCTTAGAGTTACCAATCGCCGCTCCCCAAGGACTGCTCTAAAAGTATGGTAGTTATTAAATGAACCATTTTGGCAAAATACAGCCTTGTATCATGATGATGTGCCAAATCACATCCATTTGCAAAATATGGTTTCAAGTTTTTAATCATCATAAATAATTAATTAGATCTATATTTCAAAAGATAAAATCCAAAACCAAACAAAAGCTGCCAATTATATAAAAATATCTAAAGCTAACCCTGTAGATGACATTAACAAAAATGAAAATACATTTACCCACAAATTCTGTAATAATACGTCTTTATTCATGTCTTTTGTGGTGAAAGGATACAACTTATAAATTTACATTAGTAAATACCAAATTTGGATGATTGATTCTTCCAATTATTTTCAGAAAAGAGTAAAAAACAACTTTAATGGAAACCTTTTAAGTTGCACCGTTTAAGTCAAACCTTAAAAATTATGATCACAAACAATTAATTAATATAATTGTACACATTTTTTTAACTTAAAACGGGCAGTCGATGGTGGTGGTGGTGGTGGTAGTGGTGAGCGCGAGATGGGATGGTGGTGGCGGAATTAGCGGCATAGTGAGCATCGGAGCGAGTTAGGGTCGCGGAGTGAGCGGCATCGTTGGTAGGTTGATTCTAATTCGAGTGAGTTGGTAGTAGTGGTGGTTAGCGGCGGAGTATGGTGGAGGATGTGATAGAAGTTTTTAATTAATTATTAAAAAATTATGAATGTCCATATAGTACTACGAGGTATTAAAATAGTTAACCTTTTTTTTTTTACCATAGTTCCCAACAACTTACATTAATCTTTTTGCACTTCATTTTTATTATAGGGTTTTGTTAATGACAGCTCTTAGGCTAGACGGAATGGGTCCACGCCCCTCGAGCATGGGGCTGTGACTAGGCGGCAACGGCGTGGCAAAATCTTGGAGCACCGCCCCCTCCCCACGGCGTTGGGGGTCGGCGTGGCCGGACAACGCCACGGGCAACGGCCTTCCACGCGGTTGTTTGATCGAAGGATTCGTAAAATATAGCCGTTGAACGGCTATTATAGCCGTTGGTGAATAAATAAAAAAATAATTAATTAATTTAATTTATTTATTTCCTATATAAACAAACTCAAAACACTACCAAAACACTACCAAAACACACCACAACTCTACCAAAATACCCCAACTCACAAATAATGAATTATCTTGGTTCATCATCTGACGACGATGACGCGTTTATGCTAACAATATACTCAGAACTCCTCGATGATATATCTTCCGATGAAAGCGAAGATGTCTTTGACACTAGAACCGCGAAGCTAAATAGAAATCGAGAAGCTGGACACGACATGCTATACCGAGATTATTTTGCGGATGATCCTGTTTATGACGACAACAATTTCCAACGAAGGTTTCGTCTGTCCAGAAATCTATTTATGCGCATATGTACCGCATTAGAAAACATGTATCCTTTTTTTCAATTGAGATATGATGCTAGAGGTAGGCGGGGATTCACTGCTTTGCAGAAATGTACTGCAGCAATTCGATCTATGGCTTACGGGTCATCCCCTGATTCTCTTGACGAGTACCTACGCATGTCTGAAAGAACTGCTAGGGAAAGTATGTATAGATTTTCACAAGGGGTTTTGGAAATATTCGGACCTATTTATTTGCGAAAACCAACAGTAACCGATGTTCAAAAATTATATGAGGCACACGAAGAGAGACATGGTTTTCCTGGAATGCTTGGTAGCATTGATTGTATGCACTGGGATTGGAGGAACTGTCCACAATCGTTGAGAGGTGAGTACACCGGTGGACATCATGGAGTACCGTCGTTGATATTAGAAGCTGTTGCTTCCCGAGATTTATGGTTTTGGGATGCTTACTTTGGGGTTGCGGGTTCTAATAATGATATTAACGTGCTTGATCAGTCACCAATATTCAACGTCTTGTTATCAGGAAAGGCACCCGATGCTCCTTTTACGGTGAATGGCAATCCATATAGATTTGGTTATTTCCTTACCGATGGTATATATCCTCGTCATGCGACGTTTGTCAAAGCCTACCGACATCCAGTTGATCCAAAAGAGGTCTTGTTTACCAAAAAACAAGAATCCGCACGTAAGGATGTGGAACGGGCTTTTGGAGTTTTAAAGTCGAAGTGGCACATTGTCAAAAACGCGGCCCGTTCATATGACCTTGAAAAATTACGATATATTTTGTATGCATGTGTTGTAATGCATAATATGGTTGTCGAAGATAATGGTCGGATGATTTCTCCATATGTGTCGGACGGTCCCCGACATGCTTTGTATGTACCGGGAAGTGCAGAGTATTTGAACAGGGTTGTCGACATTCGAGACGAAACAACACACGAAAGACTTCAACGGGACTTGGCAGACCATCTCTACAACAACGCACATGCCGACGATGAAGACGATGAAGAGTAATAATTTATTTAATTATTGTAATTTTTAATTTAATGTTTAATTTCTAGTATTTTAATGTTTAATTTCTAGTATTTTCACTTTAATTTTATTTAATTTAATGTAATTTTAAATTATATAAAATATTATTTGAGTGAAAAATAAATGGAAATGAAATGATGAAATGGAAAATAAAATGGTGTGGTGTGGTGTGGTGGGTATTTCCACCAAATGATGTGGTGTGGTGGTGGTGTGGTGTATGAGGTGGCGATGATGTGGCAGGCAAATGCACCACCACATGTGGTGCTCATACCATGTAGCCTTAGGGTTGTCTCTAACATTCATAAAATGATTATATATTCATTGATAGAGTAGTGTTCCTAAAATTCAAGGGACGGTTTTCATATTAGTTCGTCTTCTTAGGACTGTCATTATCATTTTATTTTGTTATAAAATGGGTATCCATTCAAAGTACTCTCTCTGTCCCAAATTAATAGTCCACTAGACAAAAGACACACAGTTTGTAACATCCTGAGACCCGGCCTAGAATTTTGATCTACTTTCGGTAAGTAATTTATTTGTTTATTGTTTTATATAATTTATTTGATTTAATCATATTTAATTGTATTTTTAACCATGGGTTAAAATTAGTAAAACTGAGATATTTAAATATTATAATGAGTTTTACATATTTGGGTTCACTTCTGAACCGGGGTTCTAAAAATATCTTCATTGTTAAAATTGGAATTAGTTAGGTCTAACTTATTTATCTGCGAACATAATAACCGGTACTGTGTTTTAATGAATTTATCTGAGAAGGGGGGAGGGGGTACGTGTTATTTGAGAGGGCAAGTGTCAAAATTGTTGTTCTTTCTTCCTTTGCCAGTCACACGAGACACATTTGAGCTTTTTCTCCCAAATTGATGGTTATGTCTTGAAGTTCTTTACTCCTTTGGGTGATTTTCATAATCTAGAAGCAAGTTTAAGTAAGTTCTCTTCTTCCTTAGCTAGTTTGCATGTTCTTGATGTAGGGATGAACTAGGGCTCTTGTGTTTTTGGGTTTTCATGAATTTCTTGATGAATCTTGTTTGTAATCCGAAATTGATGCTTGATTTGGTGTTTAATTGAGTTATAGCAAGTTATGTATGTGTAGAATTGTTAGTTGTATCTATTTGGTGAAGCTTCCATGAAAGCTCCATTAATGGAGTTCTTGGGAAGAAGATGGGGTTCTTCCAAAATTGATGAAATGTGTGTTTTAGTGTTCTTGAAGTGTTGTTAAGTTATATAATCATGTTAGAAGTTATAATTGTGGTATAGGTTTGATTGTAACATGAATTGATTGCTTTTGATAGATTAAAAGTAGTGTTTGGGTGAAAATGGTAAAAATCCCGTAAGCACAAAAATATGGCAGATTTTGACCATTTTGCAAAAATCATATAAAATCAACCGTAACTCCGTTTTGGGCGTGCGACCAGTCGATTCGAAGGTCTATGAGTCTACTTTATTAATATCATCATTTCATGAACTGATAAGGTCAGAACAGTAGTCATAATTCTGAGTTAATAGCAGGTGGTCAAATGTATTTTTTAAGGTTAAACTTGCATTGATTATTTTGGGTGTTTCAAAGTGTAACTAATTAACATGAAGTTGGTTAATATATGGTAATTGTATACTTGATAAAATGATAATTAAGAGTTTGTAAACATTGGAAGTTAATAAAACGTTTTTGACCCGTTTGGGCCTTACATGATGAAACTTGACTAAATGCATATATTTAGCATTTGACTTATACTTTGAATGTTTAGTTGGAATTAAAATGTCATTAGTATGTTTATGAAAGTGTTAATTGATGAATGGATTATTATATGGTGGTGTTTGGATGATTTTTAGGTAAAAAGTCATGAACTAGTCAAATTGGTAAAATGAGACTTTAACTTGGAAAATTGTTAGACAATATCATGGTTCAATAAGTTGATCATATAAGAGTTTTAAAAAGTATATTAGCATGTCTTAAATGATAGTTTGTGGTTTTGACCCGTTTTCTAGAATTGCTAGTTAAATTCTTGAATTGTTGACTTTGGTCAAACCTGGAAGTTGACTTTAGTCTTGGATGACTTGTAAACTTGGGACTATCAATTTCATGTCATAAATGTGTTACTTGATTAATTGGAAGTATGTTTGAGGTAGTTCCGGGTCTTGACCCGTTTGGTTGTTAAATTGTGCAATTTGACTTAAATAAAGTCAAAGTTAGTAAGCTTGTATATGGATTCAAGTAGTATGTCAATAACTTAAATTAGTGATAAATGGATAACTTGACAATGTGGTGTTAGTAAATTGCAAGTTTGACTTGATTATGTGTCCCGACCCGTTTGGGCCGATTATGTGCAACTTGGATAAAAATGCATGGTGAATTGCTTAAAAGTGACTTAATGGAATTCTAGACATTGTCAATTAATATGTTTTGAAATGATGGTGTTAAGTTGTCAATTGGTTGTACACAAATAATGGTTTGACATATAATTTGTACTTGTTGCAAAGTTAATGATTTCGGGTAACTAATTCGGTATTTGTTTTGTTACAGGAAAAGGAAAAGAAACTCAGTGATATAAGACTACTGAGTTCTTCACAAGGGAATCTAAGGTGAGTGGACTTAACCTTCTTTCTTGTATGATGTACAAAATTAGGGAATGGTAGAGTTTTGAGAAAAAGTGCAGGATTTGGGTATCTGGTGTAGTTCGCGACGCGAACTTGTGTTCGCGATCGCGAACTCGGGTCAGAGAAATTGGGGTTTGGTCGTGATGTAGTTCCCGATTCGTGAACTCTTAGTTCGCGACGCGAACTCTGAGTTCACGACGCGAACCTTGTCAGGAACAGATTTCTTGGCTGCAATTCTTTTTACAAGTTTATACTTGGTCTAGTGGTTAATGGTAGTATGTGCACATGTTTTTTTAGAGGTTAGCTATGGTGGTTTTCGGCTACGCTTCGTTAATCTTGGTGGGGGCGATCGTACTCCTTCGTATTCGTTATGTAAGGAGGGATCACCGTGCCTCTAGTAAAGAAGCCATCGGTTGACTGTTGTTGGCCGACAACAGTTGAAGGTCCTCGCCCGACCGCCGATCCTCTTATAACGTCCAATTGCTTGTGGAAGTTTGGACGGGTTTTCCCTATTGATTTCTCTCGATTTTCTAATTTGCTGTGGTTATGCAAATTGATGTTTATTTCTATTCACTTAGCTTTGTGCTAATCCCTCATTTGTTGACTCTTTTCAGGTTGTGGATTTGGCTTGACTAGAGTCGGGTTTTGGAAGTCTGACCGTACTCTGATTTTGTAAACCGGGTCGAGCCTGTTTTTAGTAACACCTTTAAATGTTTTATATATTTTGGTTAATATGTAAATGGCCTTTATAATATGTAATAAATAGGGTTTATAGTTTTCTAAAATCGCTTCCGTATGTATATATATAAAAAAAAATGGCTCTAAGATTGTGGTGTTACAATTTGGTATCAGAGCCTCGGTTTGGCGATGGTTGCACATTTAGGTGTACCATTCCCAAATCTTGGCTCGAGTTGGTCAAACTTCCTTAATTTTGGAGTGGATTAGTAGAGTGAATATGAATTGTGGTTTAGTAGTAGTTAGTATGATAGGTACTAACGGATTAAACTAAGAGTTTGTGAGATGTTGTGTTTGTCACAGGTATGGCCGATAACGATCCCAACCCGTTGGTAATCCCGTCGAACCCCGAACCGGAAATTATTGGTACATCTGGAAATGCAAATGCAGACAGAGAAGATTATATTTTGAGAATGGAAAGTCGATTGGAACACCTCCAAAATCTTGTTGATAGCATGAATCAGAATCAGAATAACCGACCACCAAACATCCCTCACATGTTTACCCCTATATTATCCGCCCCTACCATGCAAATTCCCACAACTCCAGCCTTTAAAATGACGGTTCCCTTGATGTCAACCTCATCCGAACCTCATCCTGTAACGTCACAGCCACAATACTACTATGTTAACCCAAGTCAAGGTATACCTCAATATCAATTCACGAACCAACCTTATCCATTAGGTATGAAACCGACTTGCACCTTCAAACAATTCCTAGATTGTAAACCCCCTGAATTTAGTGGAAGTAGAGACCCCAATGTCACAATGAACTGGTTGAGGGAAATGGAGATAACTTTAGATGCTTGCGGTTGTGATGATAAATATCGGGTGATGTATGCTACACGAAAATTAACAGGCGGTGCAATGAATTGGTGGGACACCCTGATTGAACATTTACCCAAGGAAATTAAAAATAGTATAACGTGGGATCAATTTAGAGAGCAGGTATGTAAGCGTTATTGTAATTCATTTGAAATGGATAGAATTCGATCAGAATTTATAAATTTGCGGATGACAGAGGGAATGACGGTAGATGATTTGATCGAGCAGTTCAATGAAAAATTAAGATTTGTACAACAATGGGTACCTGATGAGTCTTCAAAAATAAAACATTTTATTGGAGCTTTACGACCCGAATACCGAACTACAGCGAGGCTCGCAACCACTTTGTCACAGGCCTTCGATTTGGCCAAAACAGTAGAAGGTGATTTGAATACTCGAGATTGGGTGATCAGGGATAGATCAGAGTATCAGAAGTTTAAGTCTGGACAATCGGATTCCAAACAAAATAAGAAAGGTCAGGGATATCAAAAGCATGAAAACTCGAATCATATACAATCAGGAGGTAGTTCGGGTCAGAAGGCACAGTGGTGTGCTAGATGCAGATCTTCTCACACGAGTGGTTGTACAACTCAGACTATGAGATGTGTCAAGTGTGGTCAGTTCGGGCACGAGTGGAATGATTGTAGGTTCCCGCGAAGTGTATGTTGGAATTGTCATAAAGAGGGTCACAGGGTCGGTGACTGTCCTTCAGAAAGGAAATTGGGTTCAGGGTCGGGGTCGGTGAGTGGGTCGTTATCTTCAACAGGCCAGAAGAGGAAGAATCGCCCTCCTCCCGAGGGTAGGTCATTTCAGATGATAGTGGGAGATACTACCTCCACTGATGATGATGATATCACAGGTATGTTTCGATAAACTACTTACTTATACGTATGTTAATGGTATTGAAGCAAATTGCTTATTTGTGATTATGAATTATGTGATGAACTAAAATTGCTTGTGTGTTTACTCCATTAGAAATAAAGATAGTTAGTGATATATGGATTCAATTCATAATGCATGTATTTGAGGTTCAAATTGTTTTTTATAAATGATTGTTGTAAGCATCCGTTAATGTAATGCCTATAGTTAGACTGAAGTAATCTTATGCATAGTCTAAGTAGTCCGGGTACGACTAGTATTTTAAATAATAATATATGAAATCTTTGTCATGACCTGCCAAATCACAAGTAGTGGTTTGAAAAGTGAAGACTGACATATTGACCTTTATTTTGCATGGCCACTTAGTTGAAATACACTGTTGTATGCTTATAAAAGTGTTAATGGGTTCTTTCATGTGTTATAGATGTTAAATAAGAAAGAAAGTTAATGAAATATATCTGAATGATTTTCTCCATGACTCGAATTGTTATAGGTTGGATTTTCTAAAAATGCCTTTTATGTTCAATGTGTAAATGAAAATTGACATGAAGAATTAAATTTATTGACCATATCGAATTGATTTCCGATTATATTGATGGATAAATTTCAGAGTGAATATAAAATTTAATAAGATTGAGAAATTTATTAAAGATACATTTGGAAATAATGAGAATTAATGCCGTTATATGTGGAAATTGATTAGAATTTGGATTTCGAAAAGTGTAATTTTGAGAATTAGTGAATTATGACTGTAGATTTATTATAAATATTCTAAAATTATGAGATTTTTAACAAGTTAAACCGCTTAAGAATGCAAAATTTTGGTGAATTAATAAACATAAGAGGATATTTGAGAATATAAAACACTTAAAATGTTGCATTACTTTAAATAAAAATAGATTGTCTATGCTTTGCAATGGTTTTAATCGTTTAAGTGGAGTTATGCGGACCATGACTTGGAAATTGTAATAAATGACATTGCGTAATTATCAACTTTTAAATATGAAACGTGCAAATTGTACATACCGAAAGAGTTTACAGTGTGTGATTATCTGAAGAAATTATGATTAATATGCGAATTACTTAAATGGAAATGACTTCTCGTTATGTGGATAAATTAAAAACAAAGTAACTAGAGAATTTGTCGAATGAGACACCAAGTCTGAAACTACAAAGGAAAGAAAATGAGGATTTAATAAATTATAATTTCGATAATGTTAGTAATATGGAGGAACAATAAGGATTATTATTTTTTGACATGTAAATATGAGACAAAGATATAATGATATTTATAAACTTGTTTTAATTCTGTTGTGTGTAATCAAGGAGATTTCGAGGAAGAAATCTTTTTAAGGGGGGTAGAATTGTAACATCCTGAGACCCGGCCTAGAATTTTGATGTACTTTCGGTAAGTAATTTATTTGTTTATTGTTTTATATAATTTATTTGATTTAATTATATTTAATTGTATTTTTAACCATGGGTTAAAATTAGTAAAACTGAGATATTTAAATATTATAATGAGTTTTACATATTTGGGTTCACTTCTGAACCGGGGTTCTAAAAATATCTTCATTGTTAAAATTAGAATTAGTTAGGTCTAACTTATTTATCTGTGAACCTAATGACCGGTACTGTGTTTTAATGAATTTATCTGAGAAGGGGGGAGGGGGTACGTGTTATTTGAGAGGGCATGTGTCAAAATTGTTGTTCTTTCTTCCTTTGCCAGTCACACGAGACACACACACAACACACATTTGAGCTTTTTCTCCCAAATTGATGGTTATGTCTTGAAGTTCTTTGCTCCTTTGGGTGATTTTCATAATCTAGAAGCAAGTTTAAGTAAGTTCTATTCTTCCTTAGCTTGATTTCATGTTCTTGATGTAGGGATGAACTAGGGCTCTTGTGTTTTTGGGTTTTCATGAATTTCTTGATGAATCTTGTTTGTAATCCGAAATTGATGCTTGATTTGGTGTTTAATTGAGTTATAGCAAGTTATGTATGTGTAGAATTGTTAGTTGTATCTATTTGGTGAAGCTTCCATGAAAGCTCCATCAATGGAGTTCTTGGGAAGAATATGGGGTTCTTCCAAAATTGATGAAATGTGTGTTTTAGTGTTCTTGAAGTGTTGTTAAGTTATATAATCATGTTAGAAGTTATAATTGTGGTATAGGTTTGATTGTAACATGAATTGATTGCTTTTGATAGATTAAAAGTAGTGTTCGGGTGAAAATGGTAAAAATCCCGTAAGCACAAAAATATGGCAGATTTTGACCATTTTGCAAAAATCATATAAAATCAACCGTAACTCCGTTTTGGGCGTGCGACCAGTCGATTCGAAGGTCTATGAGTCTACTTTATTAATATCATAATTTCATGAACTGATAAGGTCAGAACAGTAGTCATAATTCTGAGTTAATAGCAGGTGGTCAAATGTATTTTTTAAGGTTAAACTTGCATTGATTATTTTGGGCGTTTCAAAGTGTAACTAATTAACATGAAGTTGGTTAATATATGGTAATTGTATACTTGATAAAATGATAATTAAGAGTTTGTAAACATTGGAAGTTAATAAAACGTTTTTGACCCGTTTGGGCCTTACATGATGAAACTTGACTAAATGCATATATTTAGCATTTGACTTATACTTTGAATGTTTAGTTGGAATTAAAATGTCATTAGTATGTTTATGAAAGTGTTAATTGATGAATGGATTATTATATGGTGGTGTTTGGATGATTTTTAGGTAAAAAGTCATGAACTAGTCAAATTGGTAAAATGAGACTTTAACTTGGAAAATTGTTAGACAATATCATGGTTCAATAAGTTGATTATATAAGAGTTTTAAAAAGTATATTAGCATGTCTTAAATGATAGTTTGTGGTTTTGACCCGTTTTCTAGAATTGCTAGTTAAATTCTTGAATTGTTGACTTTGGTCAAACCTGGAAGTTGACTTTAGTCTTGGATGACTTGTAAACTTGGGACTATCAATTTCATGTCATAAATGTGTTACTTGATTAATTGGAAGTATGTTTGAGGTAGTTCCGGGTCTTGACCCGTTTGGTTGTTAAATTGTGCAATTTGACTTAAATAAAGTCAAAGTTAGTAAGCTTGTATATGGATGCAAGTAGTATGTCAATAACTTAAATTAGTGATAAATGGATAACTTGACAATGTGGTGTTAGTAAATTGCAAGTTTGACTTGATTATGTGTCCCGACCCGTTTGGGCCGATTATGTGCAACTTGGATAAAAATGCATGGTGAATTGCTTAAAAGTGACTTAATGGAATTCTAGACATTGTCAATTAATATGTTTTGAAATGATGGTGTTAAGTTGTCAATTGGTTGTACACAAATAATGGTTTGACATATAATTTGTACTTGTTGCAAAGTTAATGATTTCGGGTAACTAATTCGGTATTTGTTTTGTTACAGGAAAAGGAAAAGAAACTCAGTGATATAAGACTACTGAGTTCTTCACAAGGGAAGCTAAGGTGAGTGGACTTAACCTTCTTTCTTGTGTGATGTACAAAATTAGGGAATGGTAGAGTTTTGAGAAAAAGTGCAGGATTTGGGTATCTGGTGTAGTTCGCGACGCGAACTTGTGTTCGCGATCGCGAACTCGGGTCAGAGAAATTGGGGTTTGGTCATGATGTAGTTCCCGATTCGTGAACTCTTAGTTCGCGACGCGAACTTTGTCAGGAACAGATTTCTTGGCTGCAATTCTTTTTACAAGTTTATACTTGGTCTAGTGGTTAATGGTAGTATGTGCACATGTTTTTTTAGAGGTTAGCTATGGTGGTTTTCAGCTACGCTTCGTTACTCTTGGTGGGGGCGATCGGACTCCTTCGTATTCGTTATGTAAGGAGGGATCACCGTGCCTCTAGTAAAGAAGCCATCGGTTGACTGTTGTTGGCCGACAACAGTTGAAGGTCCTCGCCCGACCGCCGATCCTCTTATAACGTCCAATTGCTTGTGGAAGTTTGGACGGGTTTTCCCTATTGATTTATCTCGATTTTCTAATTTGTTGTGGTTATGCAAATTGATGTTTATTTCTATTCACTTAGCTTTGTGATAATCCCTCATTTGTTGACTCTTTTCAGGTTGTGGATTTGGCTTGACTAGAGTCGGGTTTTGGAAGTCTGACCGTACTCTGATTTTGTAAACCGGGTCGAGCCTGTTTTTAGTAACACCTTTAAATGTTTTATATATTTTGGTTAATATGTAAATGACCTTTATAATATGTATTAAATAGGGTTTATAGTTTTCTAAAATCGCTTCCGTATGTATATATATAAAAAAAATGGCTCTAAGATTGTGGTGTTACACAGTTTTAAGAAAGTGCAATTATTGCACTGTCCACTAATAAGATCTCATATTTACCCACTTATAAATCGTATGATTAGTTGTAATTTGAAATTAACACTTATTTTGGGACAAACTAAAATAATAAGATGCACAATAAAAATGGGACAGATGAAGTACCAAATAATTATGTTATTCTGTTTTGGTATATAAGCCTGTAGATGATTACCAATTTACGCTGCACATTCTTCGAAATTATAGATTCAAAAGATTTTAAATTATTAAATTAAAGAGATTTAATGATAGGTCGCCTGATGAAATGAAGGAGCGCACTGTGCCAGTGGGTAGGGGTGTTCACTATTCGGATATAACCGGATTGTCTAATTGGACATTTTGGATCGGACTATTTGGATTGGTTATTTGGTTTTTTGGATCGGTTTGAACTTGAACCAAATTAATAGTTTGGATTTCGGATTGGATTGGTTTCCGTTGTGAAAACCGGATTGTCTAAAAAACCGAATAGTAATATAGAGTAAATTGATTTATATACTAACACTTGTTGGTTTCCATTGTAATCAATTATGGTTTCCTTTTCTTTACATTTCTTATAGTAAATTGATTTATATAGTAACACTTGTTCCATTTTATATTGTATCAGTTGGTGATGTACCAATCTTTTTGGAGTTTTTGATAAAGTTGATTTCAAATTTTTTGCATATATGATTGTAAATGTCACAAGCTATAAATTAGACTTGTGTTTTATGTACAAAGTAGTTTATCATTTTGGAATATTACATATGAACTTAATATTATTTATGTTATATACTTTTGTAATATTTTGAAAATTTTAAGGAAAAACCAAGCGGATAAAACCAAACCAACCAAATTGTTATTTGGTTCGGATCGGTTTGGTTTTCGAATTAGTTTGGACGGTTCGGTTTGAACTTTTGAAAACCGAATTTTATTTGGTTTCACCTATTTGGTTCGGATAAAACCAAACCGTCCAAACGAACACCCCTACCAATGGGTTCCGCTTGGAAGGAAACCATTTAATCATGTCCTATTAAAATGCATCTTGTTTTGTCAAAATGCATCTTTGCCGCCCTTGAAGGTTTGAACTTAACAACGTGGTGATCAAATGGGAAAATGCCTATTGAGACCTCCGTACTTTTGAAAGCTTAAATTGAATTAATATTGACCTAAGGGGTTATTACTTATTTTTACTTGTATTAGCTTAGTAAGTATTAATAAATTTAAAAATTTAAGTTTATTAACACTTAAATATAAGAACGTCATACCTAACTCCACAGAAATACCTCTTTAACTAATACAGATTAAATTATTGATCTCTTTTTAGATTAGAGTTTTTTTTATCCCTTTTAAAAAAAGGTTGAATATTTATCAATTTCTTGGCATTTTTTCTCTTAATTTAAGTAATCCAGTTTTGCTGTAATTGTAATGTATATTTGAAATAATGTTTTTTGTTATAACTTTAATCAATACAAAAAAGTGTACTTTTAATAATAATACTACTGCATCACTGCATAGCACAGTATATAACATGCAAATGTCCCATTCCTCCATATCATAAAGATGCCAAAATCAATTAGATTTGTACACCTAAAATAGTAGCAAATTAGAAAGCTATAACATCACCTTTCACAAATATGCACATTCACATTAGAAGTTTACATCACATTAAAATGCAACAACAGATCCTGCAGCTAAAGCCTAAAATACTAGAATCATCTCTAACTAATTACTCTAACATCAAAAGGTTTGTAACCTACTAATATAAGATATTAGAAGGTGTTCCTCATTTGACTGTGATTATAGATTTGAGATCCGCTGTGGACAACATGATTTAGATATAGAAATAATTTAGAGACGGTTTATTATGATGTTAAAAAACTAGTTAAATTAATTAAAACATAATAAATTTATGAGGATTTCTTAGAAATTTAGAATCAAAATATTACCTTAATTAATTAACTTAATTAAGATCGATGACTCCTGTTTGCAATTTTGTTGCTACCACTTGAACCGTCTTGTTTATGAGATGATGAGAATAACGGAAGGCCAAATACACTGCCGGATTTTGAACAAACGGCGACGTTTAGAACCGGAGTCACTCTGACGTTAGCTGAATATGATCGTTCCACTCCTCTGTGTTTGAATTTTGGACCGCCATTGAAACTGCTCGGACTACTTGAACTCCGTTCCAAATTATGGAAAACGATTTTACCTGATGCATTCATCCGTGGACTCTCGATTACGCGAGTTGTAGCTGATGCATCACCGGAAAGTGTTCTCGTTTTCACCGTTTTCATCGTCGGAATATTTCTAGAGTTTCCGTTCAAATTCTGGTTCAGGTTCAGATTGAGCTTCACCGGTTTCTCCGAATCGAGAGAGAGACGAGGAACTTCATCGGGATCGTGACCGGAAGACGATGAAGAGAGAGATAAACGTGACAACGTCACAGACGTCGGTTCGTTATCTGTATCGTTAAGTAACGGTAGGTTAACGGATGAATCGTTAGATGATTTCGAGCTCCGGTGAAGAAATTGTTTGATAGATCTCGTAGCGCCATTGCTGTTACTGTTACGAGAAGACGGTGACGACGTCGTCGTGTTATTGCTTTGATATTTTTTTCTAAAACCGATTAGCTCTTTCCATTTACTAGAGCACCTCGGCGCTTTCGGAGAGTACAAAAACGAATCAATAACAGGGACGCCGTTCGGTATCCGGCGAGGCTTAGGTGTATCCGACGACGTAATTTCCGATGAATTTGTTGCCGTAACGGTATTAGCTTCCTTACGTATGACAGGTAGATTAAGCGGAAATAGCTTACCATCAGAGAAGAGGTCGTCGGCCGGAAGCGTAGTAACCGATTTTTCGAGTCTGAACTCGAAGTCAACGATATCGGAAAGCTCCGGATCTGATTGCTCAGGTAGATCTGTGAGCTTTACCGGAGAAGGAATCAGGTCTGGCATTTCGCGACCAATCGAGAGCCGAGGAGCAGGCCGGACGAAGGAGTATGCCGGCGAACAGTCCAAGAAATTCTCAGGCGACAATGCGATATTATTCATGCAAGCGGAAGCCATATGAGAAACCGAATCACATTTGTGGATGATTGAGATGCCGGAGGAGATGGAGCCGGAAACGTGAGTTGTTGCCGGAGGGAAGAGAGGAGGTGGTAAGTAGAGTTTTTTGGGAGTACGGTGGCAAAAACGATAACAAATTTTATCGATGTGGAGATACTGGGGGAGTGGGCCATTATGTTATGGAATCATATTCTGACAAATGAACATTTTAAATTCAGTCAAAAGTAAATAAAGCTGATGTGTTTCTGCCTCATAATCATAAACTACAAAATAGCTTTCATATCTATTTTCTCAATAAAAGAAAAATGTTACATTGAAAAAATGAAGATAAATGAGAGAGATAGTATAGACTATAAAAAATGGGTGGTGATATTCCTACCACATTTTTAAATTATTTACTATAACTTTTTTTTTATTTGGATTATTATACCCTTATCACTACGTATTTGCTTTAGGCATGTTGGTTCCCGGTGGACGTGTCAACGAAAGCATAAATCGAAACTTCAATTACCACCGGATTTCCTCCATTTTGTTATTTAACAGCTACGATTTTCCTTGTAGCTTGTTTATTTGTGGTTTTGTAACCGAATATATTTACACATTATTGTAGATAATTGTTAGTTTTGATAATATCTTGTAAATCCTTTAAATAAGGAAGTTGTTATGTATTTGTATAATATAAATATATCAATATACCTTCATAAAATAATGTGAAGAATTCAATTATCATATGGTATCAGCCATATCGATCCTCTCCTAGAAACCCTAGCTGCCGTCGTCCTTGTTCTTCCCTGTCAACAATGGCCGGCAGCCCTTCTTCTTCAAGCTCCGATTCATCGGATGCTCCTCTCTCACTGTCAACTATTCTACACATGATAACACTTAAACTCTCTTCAACTAATTATCTCCTATGGCATAAACAGATGATCCCACTTCTCTCCTATCAACAACTCTCTGGTTACATCGATGGTTCCATCCCTGCTCCGCCATCTACTATCACCACTGACCAGACAACCGTCGTTAACCCAGCATATACATCATGGGTTGCTGCAGATCAGAGGGCTTTAATCATCATTCAATCCTCGTTGTCTGAAGAATCCATGGCAGAAACGCTGGGTCATGCTACTTCTCACGCCGTATGGAAAGCCCTCGAAACTGCCTACCGCCATGACTCCGTTGAACGCATGCATACCCTTCGCGATTCTCTCCGAACTCTAAAGAAAGGGTCTTCCACTGTTGGTGATTATGCTCGAAAGTTCAAGCATATCTGTGATCAGTTGAATGCCATAGGACATCCCCTTGAGGATAATGACAAGAGTCATTGGTTTTTATGCGGTCTCGGTTCATCATTTGAGACATTCTCGACTACTCAGCGGCTAATTTCCCCTCGGCCACAGTTTCGAGTCTTAGTCTCTCAAGCCGAGAGCCACGAAATGTTCCTTCAAACAATTACTGATTCCACGGTTGCACCGGTCGCTTTCAACGTCACCTCTTCTCGTGACACTAACACTCGTGGCCGTGGCTCCTCTTACCGTGGCAGTTCATCTCGAGGACGGGGCCGTGGCGCTCGCCGGCCCCCTCATTGTCAGTTATGTAGAAAAGATGGGCATTATGCAAATTTGTGCCCTAATTTGCCGTCCTTTGCAAGGCAGTCTCCGCCTATTGATGCACACTTAGCCGAGGCCTTTCAAGCTCAGTGTAACACTGCCTCTCCGGACTGGTATGTCGACACCGGCGCTTCCGCGCACATGACCAATACCCCTGCACACCTTGATTCGTCCGCTTCTTATTCCGGTAATGAACTAGTTTACTTTGGCAATGGTGAAGGTGAATCTATTTCACACATTGGGAAATCTCATATTACGCCTAATATTTCGTTACTTGATGTACTTGTGATTCCAAAGTTAACTAAAAATCTACTCTCTGTTAGTAGGTTGACGCGGGACAATCCAGTTGATGTTTTATTTTCTGACCCTCTGTTTTTTATTCAGAACCGACAGTCAAAGGAGACACTCGCTCAAGGCAAACGTAGGCATGGTTTATACGTTCTCGAGCAAGGTCAAAGAGCTTTTTCAGCTAAACTTTCCTCTCGACGGTTGATGGCTTCTTTTGAACTATGGCACTCTCGTTTAGGTCATGTGTCTTATGATATTATTTCTAGTTTAAATAAGTTGGGTTGTTTATCAGTTAACTCTGTTTTACCAAACCCTCATTTATGCTCCTCTTGTCAATTGTCAAAGAGCAAACGTTTACCTTTTGATGTTAATTTGAAACGTTCTTTACATGTGTTGGACTTGATTCATTGTGATTTGTGGGGTCCTTCTCCGGTTACATCTTTAGATGGATTCCGTTATTATGCAATTTTTATTGATGATCATTCATGGTTTTCTTGGTTTTACCCTTTAAAGGCAAAATCGGATTTTTATCATGTATTTGAAAATTTCATAACCTTTGTGCAAACGCAGTTTTCATGCAAGATTAAGCAATTTCAGTCCGACGGGGGCACTGAATTTAACAACATCCGGGTTCGGTCGCTTCTTGCCAAAAACGGAACTCATCATCGGTTTTCATGCCCTTATACACCACAACAAAATGGCCGTGCCGAGCGTAAACATCGCCATATCACCGAAACCGGGTTAGCCATGATGTTTAATGCACATGTCCCGGCTAACTTATGGACACATGCTTTTGGTTCGGCTACTTACATAATTAATCGATTACCCACAAAAATTCTCAATGACAAGTCACCTTACGAGTTATTATTTGCATCGGAGCCTAATTATGCAAATTTTAGAGTATTTGGTTGTCGGGTTTTTCCCTACCTTCGAGATTATTCTTCTCACAAGTTGGCTCCTCGTAGTGCTCCATGTGTGTTCATCGGCTATAGCACACAATATAAGGGTTATCGGTGCCTTGACTTGTCCACAATGCGTGTTTACACCACTAGACACGCTCAATTTGACGAGAGCATATTACCCTTTTCGGGTACGGTCACTTCCTCATCATCACCCACTTTATTTTTGACAACTTATTGTGATGATTATCCATTACCTACCATTACCCATGACCCCACAAACTTGCCTACCACACCAACCGTACCTACTGTTTCCCCTTGTAACATTTGCACGGATTCAATACCACCCAAACCCACCGATATACCTACTGCTCCACTGCCCGAACCACTAAATCCCGAGCCACCCCAAATTCCCGAGCCACCCTAAAATCCCGAGCCACCCCAAAATATTGATCCTCCTGCCGACATCCCCCCTACTGTCGAGCAGCCTCCACAACCCGCACCAAATAACCCACCAAACACCTCTCATCCCATGATCACCCGCTCCAAAGTTGGTACCTTTAAACCAAAACATATAGCAAACCTTGCTCACATTTCCTCATCACCTTTACATCAAGCTCTTTTTGCTTCCAAGGAACGAAAAGGCTTCGAAACCGCCGCCCGTGACCCAAAATGGTTTTCGGCAATGCGTGATGAGATGAATGCTCTCAATCTTAATTCTACTTGGGATCTTGTACCCCGACCCACTACTTCAAATGTAGTTGGTTCTAAATGGGTTTTTCGCACAAAATTCCATGCCGATGGTTCTATTGATAAATATAAGGCTCGACTTGTTGCTAAAGGTTTCACTCAAGTTCCGGGGTTAGATTATTCCGCTACATTTAGCCCCGTTGTCAAGGCATCTACGGTTCGTATCATTCTTTCCATTGCTATATTAAATAAATGGCCACTTCACCAACTAGATGTTAAAAATGCTTTCTTAAACGGTAATCTCTCGGACACCGTTTACATGGAACAACCACCCGGTTTCGTGGATCCTAAGCTACCTAACCATGTTTGTCATCTAAAGAAAGCACTTTATGGTCTCAAACAAGCCCCTCGGGCTTGGTTTCAACGTTTGAGCTCCTTTCTAGTTAGCATTGGATTCTATTGTAGTCGAGCCGACCCATCCTTATTTGTGTTCAAAAAGGATTCTAACATCCTTTACTTATTGGTTTATGTTGATGATATTATCCTAACCGGCAATAATCCCACTATTATTCGTAATTTCATTAACCGTCTCAACAAAGAATTTCTTATTACGGATCTTGGGAAACTTAATTACTTTCTTGGTCTTGAAGTTTCTTACACCGACTCGGGCATTTTTTTAAGTCAAACCAAATATGCTCATGATATTCTTGCTCGAGCTCACCTATTAGAGGCAAAACCGGTTGCTACACCCTTATCCACCACCACATACTTCACTAGCAACGGCGCCCCTTTTGAGGATCCTACGTTGTATCGGTCTCTTGTCGGTGCTCTTCAATATCTTACGATCACTCGACCCGATTTATCATATGCCGTCAATCAAGTGAGCCAATTTTTACATGCCCCCACTAACGATCACTTTCAAGGGGTAAAACGGATTCTTCGTTATGTTAAGGGCACTATTTCTCATGGTCTCACTTTTTCTCATGCACCCGAACCCACTATTCTTGGATATTCCGATGCGGATTGGGCTAGGTGTATCGAGACACGCCGCTCTACCTATGGCTACTCTATCTTTCTTGGCGGAAATTTAGTATCTTGGAGTGCAAAGAAACAACCTACCGTCTCACGGTCTAGTTGTGAATCGGAGTACCGGGCTTTGGCAAACACCGCTGCCGAGATCATTTGGATTACTCACCTCTTACGGGAACTTCACATTCTTCCCTCTGGACGGCCGACTTTGCTATGTGATAACCGAAGTGCCCTTTTCTTAAGTCAAAACCCGATTTCTCATAAAAGGGCCAAGCACATTGACATTGATTACCACTTTGTTCGTGAGCTCGTTCTATCCGGAAAATTGTCGACAAAATACGTGTCCACTCATCTTCAGGTTGCCGACATTTTTACAAAAAGTCTTCCAAGACCACTCTTCGAGGAATTTCGGACCAAGCTTCGAGTTAGTCCCCCTCCCTCTTAGCTTGTGGGGGGGTAACCGAATATATTTACACATTATTGTAGATAATTGTTAGTTTTGATAATATCTTGTAAATCCTTTAAATAAGGAAGTTGTTATGTATTTGTATAATATAAATATATCAATATACCTTCACAAAATAATGTGAAGAATTCAATTATCATATGAAACATATTCACTCTCATATGATGAATGCGCATTACCGTTTAAAATAAAAAATGTAAATCAACATAATTCTTCATTTGGTTTGCTGTACAAAAGAGACGAACTTAATGAAACTTAATATTCAATATATACATTAAATAAATAAATCCTAAATTAAACCATGTAAAGTGATCGAATATAATTACCTAGTTGAAACATTTCAAAATTTTGTAATCTTTTGATGATTTAAGATGTAAACCCCATGAAATTGAGTAAAAATTAAACCCTAAATTATTTTCAAGCTTAAACAAGAATGTAAGTTGTCATAATTAGAAAAATTAAACATGGGTGTCCATATAAGCTAGTGTTGGGATATAAAACAAAATAAACATTCTAATACTGATGCTGCAGTTAGTACTGATCAAAGAATATTGAAGTTAGTACTAATGGGGCAGAAAAGCAAGTTACTACTGATAATGCTAAATCTGGATTTACTACTGACGATCAACAAATACTACTGATTCTATTTATGGTGCTGATCGAGTCCGAGATTCTAGCTTAGTTTGTTATAGAATGTATATCTTTACTTATATTGATTGTAATCGAATCCTAGAATAACTAGGTTAATAATTTAGGCTTCAAGGACTATTATAAATAGTTACTTACGAATTGTAAACGTACGTGTGTATTGTTCGAGCATATCAATATACATTGAAGCTTTTTGTGATTAATGTGTTCTTATTCTCATTCATATTAATTTACAGTATTCGTTGTTCTTAATCAAATAACAAAAGTGTTGATCCGCTGCAACTTCTTATTGTTAGTAGATCTTAGATTAAATAATCTGTCTGGGTTATTCGATCCTGATAGCTAGCGACCGTTAGAGTAGTGGTGGAAGAAAGCAATAGGTGAATTGAGTGGGAAATGGGAGATGAAGGGTTTAGAAGAACTAAATAAAATGAGAAAGAAGGTTTGAAGAGGATAAAATCAGGCAAATCATTATATATCTAAATTAAGGGTACAATAGTTAAAACAAAAAATTAGTGGTAGATCTATAAAAAGTTGTGGTAGAAAAATCAGCTCCCATAAAAGATGGGGGTCAAAGTAGGTGATTATACTTATTTGGTGTGTATATTTCTTATCTATTTCGTGTGTCTATTTTATAATGGTGTGGTCTAAAAAACTGAAAAGAGAGGGTATTTATGACGTAAGTATCTCAGTTGAATGTCAGTTGAAATGTAAGCTAACGTAACGTTGATTTGGTAAAAACTGATAGTATCAATTGCATTATTGTTTGGCACCCATGCTTGTGATTATTTTTTGACGTTTTCTGTTGGGAGCTACAACGATTACAGTAAAAAAAATAAAATTAATATGTTTAGCCTTTATTGATATTCGGTTGAAGATGCGCATTGGCAACTACAGTTACAAGCCCCCATCATATCGCAAGTTAGCAACCAAGTATCAACTGGTTGCCAGTTAGGGGAGTAACACTTTTAGGTGTGATGGAAGTAAATATTTATCTTTTACATATTAAAGAACAATTATACTCTTAAGCTTGATAAAAGGAAATAAATGATATAGTTGTCTTTTGACTAACATAATCCGTAATATAATCCAACATTGACACGACTCACGAGCCATGCGAGGGTAATACTAGGCACTTATTGGGTTTGACTTTTAGATGTTGTTTAGTTCGTATAATGTTTCCGATTGCAACCATGGTGGTGGTGGCGGCGGCGGCGCTAGTTGTGATGGCTGGTGGATGATGGGTGGATGATAGGTGGTGGTTAAAACCACATCTTTTAAACTTTTACAATATACGATTGCTAACAGGCATTTAACAATTTTTTATTTTTTTTTTATTTTTTAACAATCATTTAACAATTAATCACCGATTTTGTAGGCTTGTGGCAATAATATCAGTCTATCAAACTTGCGTCTTTAGATGGTGCCCCCTACATTTTAGTTAAACTTGCGTCTTTATATCAAAATATCCACAATTTTATGCCAAAAAAGAAAGAAATTATTGAACAAACCCGATGAGTTAATGTTGGGAAAAAAGTATCTACAAGTTATTAAGGTGGTCTTAGAAGTCGACACTTTTTTTAAAGTTTATATTTTAGGTATCTACATATTCATGACATAATATTACCATCACTTTTTTCACTGCACATTTTTGTCGGAAGTTTCTCAGAAACAATATTCATACTCTTGGATAGTTGTATAATTGGCTATATCTCACTTTAGTGGTCGGGATATACCATATAATCAACATTCTTGAGGTTAATTTGCTCATTGGACATTGAAAATTCATTTATACCTCAATTTTAGCTTATATATATCACACAATCACACATCATAAATTTTAGCTTATATATATAAATTTTAGTATTGTAAATGCAGTAAAAGTTATATCTATATACTACACAATGTACTTTTTTGGGGTCCATTTTCAAGTACACATGTTATGTTTTTATCGATGAATGCTTCATGTTCATTAATTGTTTCACGAATTATGTTTTTTATTGACGAGTGCGAATGGTACATTTGGTTCAAAATAAAAAGTGTTTGTTTGTGACACGGATATCACGACTTTTTCACTTCATCCATGAGTTGGATTGTTTCGATTTGGCGACGGTGAAGTAACGGATGTTGGGTCTACACGAATGGAAGTATTCATTTTATAATGTTTTGGACAAAAAAAGTTATTGTGGGCACTGGGCAGGGTTATATCAGTTAAAATATTAGCCGACTGGACCTAATAACAATGTTAAGTACTTATAATGCAATAATTCTATAAATGAATACATATACCAAAAGAAAATTGAAAAGTTCTAAATAAACACCGTAAAGAATTTCTTCTTTTTTTTTAAATCAAAAATCTATTTCAACTAAATTTTTTAAGTTACAAAACTTATATTTCCTCCGTTTCAAAATAAGTGATACACTTTTCATTTTGGGTGTTTCAAAATAAGTAATACACTTTGAAACTTTCCTTATTTGGTAAAATATAGTCAGACTCATACCCACTAACTATCTCATTTGATAAAGTGAAATGACTCATGTACCCATACTTTTACTTTTTTTTTTTGAACAGCCAGTTAGTAATTAGTGGTTCGAGCCTAGACAGTGACATCCACAAGGGGCAGTATGTCTTCCCTCGAACCTTCCACCTATGGGGAATAAACCCCACGTCCACGACGGGACTTGAACCCATGACCTTGGCCATGAGTAACACCTTATTTTTTCACCAATACCACTAGGCTAGAAGCCTTGAGTCATACTTTTACTTTTAAACATTATTAAACTCACTTTAATCATAATATGTGGGACCTATTACTCACTAACTACCCAAAAAATCTAATTTAACCTTTATTAAAATCTTTTGCCTCATAAAACATAAAAGCTAATTTGTATCATTTATTTTGAGACGGAGGAAGTATAAAAATGTCCATATGTATATTTAATTACTTCAACAGATCACTTTCCCATCAATATTTAATTACTTCAACCGGTTACTTTCCCATCAAAACTTATACTTCCTCCGTATTAAAATAAGTGACACACTTTTTATTTTGGGGTGTATCAAAATAAGTGACACACTTTGAAAACTTTCCTTATTTGGTAAAAATAGTGGGACCCATACCCACTAACTATCCACTTTAATAAAATAAAATTACCCTTATACCCTTACTTTTACTTTTAAAACTCATTTATCTCACTTTATTCAAGAAAAGTGGGACCCATTCTCCACTAACTATGTACTTTAATCTATTTTAACCCATACCTTAATCTTTTACCTCAAAAAACATGTAAGCTAATTTGTGTCACTTATTTTGATACGGAGGAAGTATAAGTATCTAACTTTAAAAAAAAAAAAAAATTGGTTCTGACCGAGTTATAACCATCGATATAACCGACTCATTTCAACCGGTTACTTTCCCATTTTCCTGTCGGACTAGTCCGACCAACAAGCTCAACCGGGATTATAAAATATGGATTATAAGATGATCCAATTATTGAAAAAAATAACATTTGACACTTAACGGTAATTGTAAAATATAAACTGTGAACGGGATTAAAGTAACAGAATGCTTTTAAATCGTTTAAGCAAACTGTGTCGCGAATGCCTGTTATCCTCACTATCTGCCCAATAAAACGAGACGCCTTACTCATGAAATTAGCCAAGGCATCATCAGATACCATGGGCATTTATTTACTAAGAAATAAATTTATTTATTTACAGAAATGAAGAAAAAATAAAATTTATACGGCACGGCAATCTCAAGACGAAAGATGTTGATAATATTTTTATTGTAATCACATAAAAACATGAGCAAGATATATTTATAACCGGGTCTCGATCTAGTGTGTGAACTACTGGTTTTCATAATAGAGTTCTACCATTTCTTTGGTTCGTTCTTCTTCGGATGAGCTCATGAGATGAGTATATATGAGTTGGTTACGAAATTGAGAATTTTGGGTTATTTGTATTGAAGTAGCATTGGTATATAGATAAATGAGTTTTGAAAAAGGAGTTGACATTTTATTCGATTGTGTTCTATTTATCTATTAGTCTAATAAAACTTTTTTATTAGACTAAATTTGTATTTTATATTGCCACTTGCAGACCATTAGGTTAAACAAGTGGATTTGTTGTTCAGCTTCATTTTGTGTATTAATGGCCGGCCTGATGTTGGTTGATATGGATTTAACTTTTAAGGTTGTAGAATGTACTTCTATTTAGTTATGATAGGACATAATCTGATCCTTATAAATATATCTATTACATAAAGTATCTCTCTAGTTTGGTCGTGGATTATTATTATTTCTCGAAGCACCTAAATTATACATGGTGAGATTATTATTTCTAAGAGCTTATTTTCTAACCTAAACCCTAAACCTCAACCGATAGAGTTAAGAACTAATAATAACAATGGAGCCCTAAAAGTTAAACTAACAATGGGATAACTATTAATTATGAACTGGGAATAAAATTACTTGTGAAGATGAAATAGGAATAGAAATGACTATGAATTCATTACCTTGTTACATCCAAAACACTTGGGTGTTCTAAATATAGTTGCACGGACAATGGCTCAATATTCATGGATTTAATAGGTGTTATTAATGGCGGTTGCTGCCATTGTTGCGTGTTTGTAGGAATCCACTTTTCTGAATTCTCACTCGGAAGAGAGCGAAAGTAAGCCGTTATTTCCCACCTCAAACCTGTTTTTCATACATGTACCAGTTTCAAAATCTATAACCATAATAATATAATAGGGTAAATGTCATAAAATTACAATGTTAAGTAGTATAACTTTTTAAGGTCTGTTTTGGTAATTACAAGTTTTTGAGCGGTAACTATTATGTTAATACTTCTTTTACGTTTTTTAACACCATAATTACCACAGATGTATAATTACCAGAACAGATCATATCATAAATTATATTGCAATTTTATGAAATTTTCCATACGCATATTTTACCTTGAGATAGAGTTTTAGAAAGAGGTTCTGATTGAGAGAGTTTGATAAAAAATGATCTTAAGGATGACTCGAGATCTGCATCTTCCATTGTTCCTTCATAAGATTGATTCATGTTAATCTTGAACATAAATCTCTCGATTGGAATTTTGTTGTTGTCGAAGAAAATAACTGCAATTCTCTCAACTAGCCCCTGATATTTTTATAAATTAACATGTTTTTTAGTTGATTTAAGTTTCATTATTCTTAATTAATCATCTATATTCATTTGATCCACATAAGTTTTCATATAATGGCTCCTTTTAATACTACCTGTCAACAATATAAGGGGTGTTTGGGTAAAGCTTAAACCTAAGACACGCTGATAAGCATTCAAACACTCAGAAAATGCGCATAATACACTCAAATCGAACAATTAAGAGATTCAATTGGAAAAATAAGAAATGAAAGGAGAAACAATTAACCTGCTGGAAGTAAGGAAGCAGTGAATTGAGGGTATCATGGATATAATGATTAATCTGAGGGTGTCGAGCTCTATGAACTACCAGATTTAAATATCGCCGCCTTTCGAAAGCACCTGTGATACATAATCATACACCGATAAACATTCAAAAATTCAATAACGCAAAAGCCAATCCTAACCCTAGCAGCCTTGGTACTAGATAAATGAGAAATTGGAAACGATTACGAACCGTTTGGGTATATTCCTTTGAGGAAGACGACGGATGTAATCGCGATTTCGAGGAATTCAACCAGTAGACGTGACGTCACACCTGCAATTGGGAATCCACGTGTTCGTTACTTGGGGTGTAGAAGGAAAGAATTGAAGTTGGGATCCATGGGAGAGAAGGGGGACTTACTTTGAGGAGACTGGTTTTCCTTGCGATCCATTTCAACGACAGAAAACTTGAAACGAACTGCTTTTACTTATTGGCTTGCGAGCCTTAAAGCTTGGCCCGGGTTTTGAGCAAACCCGATACCGAACCCGTACCAAATAGTTTGGTTATCTATGAGTAGGGGCGTTCATTAAACGATTTGACTCGAAAAACCAACCGATCCAAATGATATTAGGTGAAACAGTTTGGCTTATTTGGGTTTGGTTCGGATTCGTGGATGTACCTAAAATAATATACTGGTTTATGGATTGGATTTAGGTTCAAAATTCCGTATTTGGTTTACATCCGAATAACCAAATACTAAAAATGAAGTTTAATATTTATACGAAGTATAAAGTATACCGTATACTAAAGAAACTTTTCAATCAAATATATAGAAGAGTAAATTATACGAATGGTTCATGTGGTTTACACATTGTTTTGGATTTGGTCTCTAAGTCTCAGTAATTACACCCGTGGTCACTGTGGTTTACACTTCATATTGGTTTTGTTCCCTAATACTAACTGCTATTAAAATTTGTTGTTAAACTTATTCACCATCTCTTTCCTCTTTCCCTACATACACCAAATTGTTTGAATTTGACGATGTGCAGTCCAACAATCTGTATCTATAAGACTACAAACACCATTTTCTAAATAATCAATAAGCTTAAACTAGTTGAAACTCCACCTACACCATCGCCGACAACTTCTTCTCCACCCACAGCCATCGCCAGCGTCCCCTTCGTCTCTCACCGCTCTCCATCCCGCCGACAACCCTCAAAACTCCGAACCCGTTCACCAACAAATTCCCTCTCCGGCACCCCACTGTCTTCCTCTACATGTGTACGATTGAACAAGAACCGAAGGAAATTCGAGACTTGAAAGCCCAAAAAACCCTCAATCAAGAGCAAAATTGTCAATTTGAAACCCTATATGTTCCCGGAGCAACATCGACGAGATAATTCGCTTTTTTCACCAAACCGGATTCCCAAATCCGGTCAAACGGGTCATCCGGGTACCTAATCGGGTCTTCGTTTTCCGCCCCGAAGTTTTTCTCGCGGAAACAGTTAAATGAAACTGGATTTCAAACGGTGTGAGATAAACAGTTAACATGTTATCGATTCGGTTTTAGTTTAAAAATTCATCGTTTCCGGTATCGGTTTCGGTTAGGTTTGGTTCGGTTCGGTCTTTGGATAAGGTTGAGCAGTTGGCCTAGAAAACCCGAACCAAAGCCGAACCGGACCAACACCGAACCGTACCATAACCTAAAAAATCTTCATTTTCACTTTTTGGTTCGGTTTTTAGACTGAGCTCGCTCCTAGAGTAGACAATTGTTCTTAAAAGTTAGTTTTGTCTTGCTGGTTAGGTTTAGTTTTGATTAATTCGGTTACTATACATATTTGAATTTTTACCAACAAACATCACCTTTTCCCCCCCCTTTTTTTTTTCCGCAATTTTGGGCCTAGAACTAACAAGCATAATCTCCAACCTGTGTTATGGATTTGTACACAACTACAATATCTAATTTTGCTAAAAATAAAGTATTGAGGATGTGAGATATGAACAAATAATAGGAAGATATAATATTTCTCTATTATTAATAATAATATTTTTTTTAGAAGGTTGTAACAATGATTCCGAGTTTAGTATCACATAAGAGTTTCATAAGTTTTTATAAAGGGATGTGATTCGTACAAATTAATATTTATTCATATATAACAATCAGTTTTGGGTAGTTTGAGTATTTTTTGGATGTCCTTATTTAGAGCTCCTCAGTCTGTGTTAAAATTGTTAGAGCAATTGAGAGCCAAATTTTTTTGGGGATCTTTTGAAAATAATAAGAAAATGAGTTGGGTCAAATGGACCTCGTGTTTGGCTTCAAAAGATAAATGAGGTTTAGGTATTGCTAGCCTTGAAGCTCTTAATTTGGCCCTTATTACAAAATGGCGGTGGAGATTTTTCAATGAAAAAGATTCTTTTTGGTGTCGATTTATTCAATCTATCTATGGTGATAATGGAGGTTTTAATAAGCCGGTTCCGTTACGGTTTAAAAAAGATACTTGGGGTCAAATTATTAGTACTATTAATTTCCTTCATGATAAAAAGATTATTGACTATAACTCTATAAAATTCTCTTTAAAGGATGGAAATTCCATTAAATTTTGGTCGGATATTTGGGCAGGCCACGTTCCTTTATCTTCTCTTTTTAATCGTCTCTTTAAACTAGAGTTAAACCCATTTTGTAAAGTGAACGATAGACTCTCTAGTGATGGTTGGAGTTTCAATTGGAGAAGGCCTATTAGAGGAGGTATCGAGGAAGAACAACTTCAAAATCTTTTGGCCCTTATTAGAGATTTCCGGTTGCAATAAGGTAACGATAAAGTTGTTTGGTCTATTGGTGATTCTTGTGAATTTTCGGTTAGCGATACAAGGCTACACATTAATAATTTTCTTTCGCCCGGGTTTTCTTATGTTTCGAGATGGTGTTCTTCGGTTCCTATAAAAGTAAACATATTCATTTGGAGACTCACTTTGGATAGACTTCCTACTAGATTAAATCTCTCAAGAAAAGGTTTGGATTTAAATTCCATTTTTTGCCCAGTTTGTAACTCAGGAGTTGAATCTATTGAACATATTCTTTTTGGTTGCCCCTTCGCTCTCGAGGTTTGGTCTTCTATCTGCTAATGGTGTGATCTCGCCGCTCCGCAGCTTGCCTCCTTCAATGATTGGTGGGGTTTTTGTGATTCTATTTCGACTCGAAACCTTCAACGTTTGAAATTTCAAGTTATAGGATACACCACATGTTGGATGATTTGGAGATTCAGAAATTCAATACTGTTCGACAAAGGAAAAATGCGTAGGAGAGATATAGTAGATTATATTGTTTTATTTTCTTTTTCTTGGCATTCTCATCGGAATCTTAAATGTAAGATTTCTTGGACTGACTGGCTCAAACTTCCTTTATAATGTTCTCTTTTAGTCTAGAAAAATGCTAGACTCTAGTTTTTATAAAATGTTGTTCAAAAAAAATAAACAAGTTCATCATAAATGACAATTATATCCTTCCTTTTCTTTTAACAAATTTTGTATTTCACCTCTTCCTTTAAAAGCATAACTGTCATTTGATATAAAATTGTTTTACATAAATAAAAATTGTTGTATACAAATCAGCTTTCCTAGAGACGTTGCTAACAGCTTAATTACAAGCTAGCCAAGACATCTATGACTATATGCATTGCTATTAATTTTACTAGTAACTTAAGTGGGCTACGATAAGTTACATGGCCCAAGTTCCGCAACAATGTTATGGTGGTCGCTAGCCCACGTTTAACAATTGCTTTTTCTATCGTCATGTATTAATTTTTGTTTTGAACACATATTAACCACCTACTAATAAGATATCCACGTAATACAGCAACAAATATCCTATAAATATGTTTTGTGGTTGCGGTAGTCACGGTAATGGTGGCAATATTGATTTGTGGTGGGTGGTGGTCCGTAATGACGGTGGGTGACGCTTAATAAAATAATATGAGGTTAAAGATTAACAAAAGTAATATCTTACATAGTAACTCAGTTGGTTAGAAATTTGTATAATAGCATAAAGGTCACATGTTCGAGTCTCGGGGCTGTCATTTTTTTCAAAACACAAATGTTTCCCCAAATAACGATTGTCTTGATTGAAAATTAAGTGTTGTTGATCTGTAAATATCTCAAATGCATCAAATATGGTAAATATAAAGATTGCCGCTCACTCATTAACATTTGTATCCGTTAATTAACTTTATAATTAGTTAAAGTTATACTTCATCTGATTCAAAATAAGTGATTCACTTTCTTATTTTGGATGTATCAAAATAAGTTATACACTTTGAAAACTTATCTTATTTAGTAAAAAGTAGTGAAACTCATAATCACCAATCATCTCCTCTATTATAGTGGAATGACACATTTATTATTAGTTTTACTTTTAAACATCATTAACCTCATTTTATTCAAAAGTTGTGAGACTCATTCCCACTAACTATCCAATTTACTCAATTTAACTCGTCAAAGGGCATTTAGCCTAGCGGTATGGTGTTTACCCCATCCTTGAGGGCGGGTTTCAAGTCCTTTCATGGACATATGTGGTAATTAAGAGTATATTAGAATTTGTCGATAAAAGAAAACTTATTTAACCCTCATTATTATTTTTTGCCTGAAAAATCGTGAAAGTAATAATGTATCATTTGTTTAGAATCAAAGGAAGTATATAAATTGAGATTTCCTAGTATGTGCGCCCCATGCGCACAATATAATACTATTAAATGTCTTTTATGCACTTGCATCTAATTCATCAACAAACGTTAATGCTCAATTATGATAAGAGTAAAAATGGTGTAAAACAAAAGTATTAATGACTTATAAATAACGTTTTAATATAATTAATGAAATTTTAGTTTATTAAATGTTGGTTATCATATGCTCAGACGTAAATTAGCAAAACTCATACTATAAAATTATCAAATCTACAAAGAAAAAAGAAAAAAAGGGAAGGACGTCCATTTTTTAAATTAAAATTTATCATCGTTTCAAGTCTTGGTTTCCTTGCGTAAAGTACATTGTCTCGCCATTGATGGTCTTTACTTTTGCGTGAGGGCAATTTGTAATCTTTTTTAATAAATTTATATTCATAAAAAGTAAAAACAACTTGCGCAACTTACGCAAATCAACTTAACTTTAAAAAGATAGGTGAAGAATGTGGTACGGCATTCCTAAAAGAGATGACGAGTCACCCCAACCTTTTTTTCTTGCTTGCCTCGCCTTTGGATACAAGTGGTGTTTAAATTTCATTAATCGAAATCCGATAACGGATTTTAGTATCCGAATTCAATATCTAAAATTTGGATATATTAACTTTTTAGGATATATGATATCCAAAAAAATTTAATTATCCAAATACCTTTTTTAATATTTCAAATACCGAAATTCTAAAAATCACTATCTGAATTTGATACACGAAATTCGGATATCTAAAATTTTGGATATCAAATACAATTATTATTTATATTTGGATATCTAAAATTTCCGGCAAAGGTGAATATATATGGTTGGAGATATATTCCTGAATCGTCCTCCCACGTGCGTGAATCTTTTGAAGAGAGGAGTACATCTAAATAATGCAATGTGTTTTTTCTGTGAACGTGAAATCGAGTCGGAGCATCACTATTCTGGGATTGTCGGAAAGCCAAGGAGATCTGGGCAGAGTTTTGCAGATGGTGGGCTATTAGAATTAATGGTATACAATGCCTAAATCTTTTATTAGAGTGGCTTCACAAATCAAACGCCTCAAAGCATAAATATTTTCAGTTTCTAGCGGCTATTTATACGGTTTTGTGGTTAATATGGAAATCAAGGAATGATCGTGGTTTCAACAAAAAATGCTAGTGGTGTAGTGTCGATGATTTCCCTTTCTCAAGCGCAATCGTATTATTGGATCAAACATAGATCAAACATTGGATAAGGGAGTGTTGAGTGGGGTATGTGGTGTTCTGATCCATTCAACGTGTAATCGAAGTGTGAAGACTATTTGGTTCATAAGTAAAGGTTCAAGCCGATCAAATTATTTCTTAAGGTGTAGGTGTTTTGTATTAGATTTATGTTTTTTGCTTTACGTTTCGTATAGCATATATAGTTATTATGCGTCCTGTTGTGTAATTATAGACGTTTGTAGGTGGTGTCTCTCTTTGTATTTGTTTTGCTAGCTTTGCTAGTTATGTCTATATATTTCTTCTTTGGTTCCTTGGCGGGGGTGATGACCTTGCCGAAGCTCCTACCCGAGTTCTTGTTTTGCTGTTAAAAAAAATACTATTATTATTTTTGAATATCCGAATTTCGAACATTTTTAAACACCTCATTATTCTCGACCTTTACACAAACCACGTTTGCATTATACATTTTGATTTAGCATTTGCAAGTGGTCCATAGCAACAAAAGTGTGCAAAATGCAGTCCAAACTATTGAAACCAACCTATAAACCTAACTGGTTATGTACCATCTATATTTAGATTCTACTTGTGCATACCAAATGAAATGAACGGTCATAAATAGTTATTACCGTTGTTATCATATATTTTTATGTATAAAATGTTCAATAAAAGAGTAACAATGATATGTGTTAGCTTGAGTGTTTGTTGATGTGTTAATGATTAAACTGTGAATAGTGATAATGGTTTTGAGCAGTATACTAATAAAAGCAAATATTCAAATAACACCACATAAACGCATAACGTACGTGTGAAATAATATGGTGAATTTTAAATCACACCCCTTTGAAAAAGGGGATTCCATGGAGACACATCTTACTTGTTTTGATTGGGTCCGGCACATTCTTTTCATTCTTGGCCATCTCTCCACTATAATAATATACATATTCACTTTTAATCTTTTATAGCTACTAACATAAAGCACCTTTAAGAATTCCAATCTTATCATCTACTTTTTATTCCATTTTCTTTAGTTTTTGGGTATTATACCCTTTTAAAGCATACTATTTGTGCTAGAAATGTTCTTTTGAACAAACTCTTTGTGCTTGATGACTATTGCAAATTCGCAATAGTTTTTTTAAGGATATTATTGTTTTATAAATGATTTATCGGGTGACAAATCTTTTCTCGAAATGTATACGCCCTAACCGTTATCATGGCCGCTGTTTACAAACATTCCCTAAATATATGTGAATGTTTAGAAGAAAACGAACTCATAACCATTAGAAAATCACCTTTATTTATATGTTATATTACGAAGTAAAAATCATACATTCCTACTCGAAAGAAACCAAATTGAAGAAAAAATACCATTTCTCTCTATGAAAATAGCTAATTATTTTGGTCGTGATTTTGGTCATCACTACGTTGGTTTAGTATTGTTTTATCATGTGTTTTGGTCCGAAGAGATAAAACTAATATGACAACGGTGACCAACACTGAGTTTTGTTACCATTACACTTAGCATGTGGGTGGTTTCGTTGTAAATTTATTAATTATAGTCATAAGTATGGGACCTAACCATGTATAATATACATTCTTGGTTTGATCGAGCCTTGTTCGTGATGTACGTGATCAAAATCATTATCGTTGTCATCATCATTTTGAATTTTCATCTGATTATCTGATAAATGTTAATAGATCCGACTAGTGACATACAAAAAATTATTTTAAACGTTCTTTACACTCAATATTGTATTGTTAAGTAGAATGATATACTTCCTCCATACGATTCAAAATAGGTGATACATTTTTCTTTTTTGGTAAATTAAAATAAGTGATACAATTTAAAAAATCATCTTATTTGACAGAAAATAGTAACGTCTGCTACAACCATTAACTCTCTACTTTAATATACTGAAATAACATTTTTATCTTTATTTTTATATTTAAACATTATTTTCCACTAACCATTTAATTAATATAGTTTAAATTATATTTTTTTACCTTACAAATCATAAAATTAACAATATATCATTTATTTTGAATTGGATGGTCGAAGTATATTTTTGAAATAAATAAATGACGAGAAAAAGGAGTGATAGTTTGGTACCTGCCAAGTACACCTATCTGTACGATTTCTCCCTTTCTTTGTCTCTCTTTTCTTTTTTTATATATTTATATATCCGTACGATACGATACAGTATTTATATATCTAAATATCTACACATTACCACTCACCCCCCACTCCCAATCACAAAATGAACAAACTCATACGCTGTCTCTCTCGCATCTCACACTCTTCCGACTACACGCTCCTACGCGCCGCCGTCTCACCCACTAATTCCTCCATCGTACCGGAGGGATGCCTTCCGGTGTACGTCGGAGAAGAGATGCAACGGTTCGTCGTCAACGCAGATCTGTTGACTCACCCACTTTTTATCACCTTGCTTAATAAAACAGCTCAAGAGTACGGTTACCAGCAAAAAGGCGTCCTCCGTATTCCCTGCCACGTCATCATCTTTCAGCGGCTTCTAGAAGTCTTGAGACTTGGGGAAGAAGCTTCGTATGATCTTCAACACCTTCTGTCTCACGGCTCTCACAGTATAGATCATGTGTATTGATCGTACATCACCTCACTTGTATATTAATTAATTTAATTTAATTGTGTTTATAGGAATTATAATTACTTGTAGTTTTAATCAAATAGTAATAGATCGGGTGGATTTGATGGAGTTCTTTATGACAATTATTTACTAATTAGAGCAACAATAAGTTACAAAATAAATAAAATATAGATAGTTATATCTCTTCATAGAACTTCTTTTAAAATTATCTCAGTCAAATGTGTGCAATTATTTACTAACTAATTCTAAGGTTTTGTTAATTACATCATTTATATCTTTCTTTAAATCTATAAAAAATTTGAATATTAATTTATGAGAATGACTTTGAACACTCATTTCTACTATTTGAACAACTAAAAATTCTTTTATACATTCTCCACCATACTCCGTTGTTAACTAAGTATTACCTCCACCAACTCCCTCGCATTGGAATCAGCCTACCGCCATCGCCGCTCACTCCGCCACCACCAACTTTAATGTTTTTAAGAAAAGCGTTGATAATCATGTTAAATGTTAATTAATTGTTTCTTATCTCAGTTTTCAAATTTCAACTTTGGTTAGGATGTTTATTTTGTATAAAAGGAATGTCTAAATAGTAAGACCCTTAATTTATACATGGATAATTCAAAAAGTTATGATTGACTATAGATTATTGTACAAATTTTTAAATGTATTAACATTTTAATTTATTACTCCGTATTATTTTCCTTAGTTTTATATAATTAGGTAGTGATGTAAGCATATTCTTTATCTAAACGACCGGTCGTTTATTTTCTTAAGAATAAAGGAAAGAAGGGCCTAATCAAGAACAAAATTCGTTTCATGTCAGATTGCAACGATTTGGATCGTGCAACTTATTATTTAAACTAAATATTGTTTACTTGTTTAGAATTAATTAAAAAAATGATGACAACAACCTTGATATTAGAACACATATTAAAAATTAAAACATTAATCAATAACTACCTCATATATTTTAGCTTTCAACACTACATTACATTAACGGAAAATACAAAGTTCAATGTATATAATGATTTCTAAAAAATCGTCGTTAACAAAACTCTTAGTAATTAAATGTAGGAAATGCTAACCATTGCCCTTAGGGCAATGTTTAAGAAATTTTGTTGGCTTTAAATCATTGTACATTAACTAATAAAAAACCACCCCATGCATTTTAATAACCACCTTTGATTAGTTATGCATCATTAATTATACAAAAACCACTTTATCCATTCTTAACCATTGCCCTAGGTTAGCAAATCCCTTAAATGTATATATGTTTTGTGCTAACCATATAGAAACTAAAGAAAAGAAGTTAGAGGTTGACAAAGCGTGGATGGTAGGAGGGTGAGTCATGTGGGAGTAGTGGTGGTAGTGAAATGCAGTGAATTTTGGGTTTCTTTGTTTGTTTGCAAGTTTTTCAAAATAAAAATACTAAGTATTTCAAAATAAAATATAGATTCACGGGTTTCTCCTAAATGTTTTTGGGGCCTTCCTAAAATATAAATAAATAAATAAAATTGTTAATAATCCAATATAAAATTAGTAGTATAACAAATAATGAATTTATCAATCTAAGTTATATGTTTAGCAACTAGAACATGGCATGTGACAAATTTAAATGAATATCCGAGGCAAAAGAAATGTCACACCGCTTCCTTTCATTTTAAGCCAAATTGCCAAAATATCTTTGCATGTGGTCTAAAGAGGTACATGATCGCTTGTATATTTGCATGTGGTCATGAGAGGTACATGATTAATTGTACGGTTGTACCTTAGACAATTTATAAGTAAGTGATGATCCCATTCGGTAGAAAACATCACATGCCTTGCATACGAGCCAAAGTTTGGTCATTTAGGGGGTGTTTAATCTCGATTTATGGGTTGTTTGATCTAATGGTCCAACTTTTAGAGTGGGTTTACATGTTTGATTTTTTCATAATTCGTCAAAGTCAATTCAAACTCTTATATTGATCCGGTCCAGATAAAGACAGATTCGGCTCAGTTATCAATTAATCCAGCCAACAACTAACTCAGTTGGAATTAATTCAGCGAGAACTAACTTAGTCAACAACTACCAAACGAGCTCAGTCGACTTAATAAAGAAATAACTAAACATAAAAAGTAATAATGAATTTGTTTATTTATGTTTTAATCCATATATCAGTAATTAACTATAAAAGTCATGTGAATATTTATCATATTTATATTGATTACCACTACATTTTTTGTAAGGTATCGATTAGAAAAATGTGTAATTTCTAATATTATTATTTTTAAATAAAATTACATTTTAAATTTCAACTTTATTAATTATATGTCAATACCTTTTATCATTCAAAATTTTAATACAAAATTATATATATTATCTAATTATGTTATTTACAATAATGAAACTTTATAAAATAATAAAACAATCAAAATTTATTAATAAAAGTTATTATTTGACATACTGTAGTCACTTAACTAAAAGAAACAAAGCCCATAGTATGTACAAACATAAGCCCAACCTTATTCGAGTCCAGTTTGAATCGTAAAGTTGTACCATTGACTTTATATTTGTTACATGCTATTCTTTATCTTCTATCATGTGTTTTTTTTTCAATTTTCATAACTCTAGCGAAAATTGAAAAAGGAAAAAGATGCTCTCGTTGAGAGTCGAACTCAAGACCTCCCGCTTACTAAACGGGTGCTCTAACCAACTGAGCTACGAGAGCAGCTTGCTAATTGTAGAACTTTAAATCAAATTTATTTCTGCTAACTGACGAACATAAACCCTTTTCTTCACAATCCAGTTTTTATATCGCAAAATCCATTTCCAGTTCACTGTTGGAGAAAAATAAAACCAAAAAATGAGATGTTATCCAGTTTTGGGCATCTTCAAATTCAACCACAAATTACGGCGGAATAATCTGTTTATGCCCCCCTTTATCTCCTCAATTCCTTGTAACAATCGTATTCTTCCTTCCCATTCCAAATCAACCAAAATCGACGATAACTCTCCTTTATCTGGTAAATCTTCTTCAATTTCTAACTAGTAAATCATAAATGTGTATAAAGTTGCAATTTGGGTCTAAATGTGTATGATTATGATATTGAATTAGGTCTAGAAAGTATAATGATGGACTATTTTTACGGAAAGAAGAAGGCTACAGAAGTTGCTCACTCGTAGGTACTTCATTTTCAATTCATTTGATTTTTTATAAATAATTTTATTCAAATGTGTGTGAATTCAGTGTGTGGAAACATGTTGTTCAGAAAGGGGACACAGTTGTGGATGCAACTTGCGGAAATGGTAACGATACATTGGCAATGGTGAATTTTGTGGCTAATGAATCGTATACGGGTCGGGTTTATTCAATGGATATTCAAGAAACTGCATTACAGAATACAATGTGTTTGTTGGATCGATCGCTTGATCCTCATAAGGTACCAAAAATTTAATTTTCTCAACATTTAATTCATTTTTTAATTTTTATTTTTTTTTGGAATCAGATTGTGTTGGTTTTTTCTGTTGTTTGCAGCGAAAAATGGTGGAGCTATTTGTTACTTGTCACAGTAAAATGGAAGAAGTTGTTCCAAAGGGTGTCAAAGTGAGGTATGTAGTATGTATTTTGTTACATCAAATGGTAAAAATATATTTTAATTAGGTCAAAAGATTATTTTAATAGTCTAATATAGCAGGTTACTACCGTTATTCAAAAAAAAAAAAAAATCGAAAAGTACAGTGACCAAATTGAACTTTTTCCGGAAAGTACACTGGTGCATTAACCCTATTTTATATTTTCTTAACATTTGACACGTAGATAAATAATGGCCACATCATCATTTTGTCACCCGTTAAAATACATATCAGGCTGCTAATTACTTAAATGACCGGTTTCATAAGTTCAATGACCTTAGTAAACATAAAAAGGTACATTGACCAAATTTAACTTTTATGGAAAGTACGATGACCACACAGTGCATTAGCCTCTCAAAAATTGCAACCATGTTTCACCTTTTTGTATAAATTTTATTAAAAGCTAACTTTCGTAGTCTAACACATACGATAGCAATTCCTGTATAGTTGGATATATTTCCATACAATTTACTCTTATTATGGATTTATGATCTTAGAAACCAATTTTCATCTTCTTTTGTTTATCTTTTCGGGTACAGGTTAGTTGCATTTAACTTAGGATATCTTCCAGGAAGTGACAAAACTATAATTACAAAATCAGAAACAACTCGATTAGGGATGGAAACTGCAACAAGAATTTTAGCATCGGGAGGTCTTATCAGCATGTTGGTTTACGTTGGGCATCCCGGTGGAATGTAATATATTTATTTATTATATAGTATAATTCTTCTTTAATTTAAAAAAACATGATTAAATTATTATGGATTTGAAAAACCAAATATTGTTGATGGTATGCAGGGAAGAATATGAAACGGTGGAAAAATTTGCTTCGGGATTACCGGTTAATGAGTGGATATGTTGCAAGCTTCAAATGATGAATCGGCCACTTGCACCCGTACTTGTATTTTTATGCAAGAGATAGACAAAGATATTTGATAAAAAAAAATATTTTTAGCGTAGAAAGTTTGAAAAAAGAGAGATGATACTGCTAATTCGTGTTTTATGGTGGTGTATTTTTGGTGTATGAAGTAAATTTAGTGGTGAAAATTGATGAACAAAAAATTCAAATTGATGAACAAACTAACAAGATCTTAAAAACTGGACCTTTGTTCATCAATTTTATGCTTTCTACGCTAATTAGGGCTTTTACTGGACTTTTTTTGTTTTTATTTGTAACCGCTTTGCAAGCAAGTAGACCATTTTTCTTGTTCTTATTTATCAATGGTGATGTTATTTTAGAATTTTTCTTTTGTGTGGGTATAATGTAGCAATCAGAGTTTAATCCCATGTTTTTTTGGTTCTGTGTTTTAAGGATGTTTGGAATGACATCCAAAATTTTGCATTCTAATTCTATATTTAAACGAGACCTGTGTCCATTAGGAAGAAATAAAAATACATAGGAAGAAATTAAAAAAAAAAACTCCTAAAATAATTTTATCATATTTTCCATGAAAAAGATTAAAAACGATCGCGATGGGACTCGAACCCACAATCTCCCGCTCCGGAGGCGAGCGCCTTATCCATTAGGCCACGCGATCTTTTTGTTTTATTCTTACTATTATGTATATAAAAACCCTCTATAAAACCTCTTGAATTATTTCTGTGAAACTACGAATTGTTTTTCAAAAAATATAACCAAAAGACTATTAACTTTCAAAGGCTTTAACCAAACAACTTTAAAAAGAAAAGAAATATGTTACCAAAACACTGGTAACATAATGATATATAAGCTTCCGGCTAACCAAATGGGTGTGACTCGTTAGAAACATTACGTGGTGCGCAAATTTGTTTTTTAATAAAAAACATTCTTTCGCAACTCACGAAACACTTTGATATAAGCAATCCCAAACAACACTCACTTGTGATGAGACATAGGACTAGAAATTTGAACCCGTAGTTGGGGGACTGGATTACTAAAAACTAGTTCGGATATTGTGTCCAACTTTTTCATGAAATCTAATCTTTCGGGTCTAGGTACGGAACAAAATTTTTATTAACTGTGTACTTTAAAGTTGTTTTGGTATAATAATATTGATAATGCATTTCGGTTCCAATCATGTCTATACCTGATTTACCCACACTAAACCAATCGTATTCTGTAAAATAGTTCGATTCTCGGGTCTACTAATCCTCGGTTACAATATTTTGAGTTCAGATCCATCTCAGTCACTTTGGACATGTCTCATCCTTTAACTGCCATTGCATATGACCATAACCGATAAAAATGACACATTTGGTCATTTGCATTTGGATCTTAATTTTACTTTTCATATTTGTTGTAATGTTCATTATGCAAATAGCCACATAAAAGGAAACAAAAGAGAGATGTGGTAAAAAAATCCCAGATGCATTGTGATACCAGTTACACAAAACTATGCAACAAACATTTACCTCTAAACTCAAAATTCAAAAGCACTCAATGAGCTAGCCATACAATAGCTGGTGGACCACTTATTAAAAATCAAACTCTAAACCGGTTCAGACCATCAACAACAAAGAACCAACATCACGGTTCAAGCATCATCCAGTGCCAGCACACCAGGAAGCGGCTTCCCTTCTAGAAGCTCCAAACTGGCCCCACCACCGGTTGAGATATGACTCATCTTGTCAGCAAGACCCACCTTCTCCACCGCCGCCACCGAGTCACCGCCACCAATGATGGTGGTCACCCCCTTGCCGCTCAGCTCCGCCAGCTTTTTGGCTATTGCTTCTGTGCCTGCTGCAAATTTCTCAAACTCAAACACACCCATGGGCCCGTTCCAGATGACGGTTTTGGTGGTCTCTAAAGTGTCGCTAAATGACTTGATGGAATCTGGACCGATATCTAGTCCCATCCAACCGTCGGGAATACTAGATGCTGGAACTACCTGTGAAACATATCAACAAGAATGAATTTTCAAAACTTACCCTTCTCCATGTAATTAATTTTTATTTAGTGTAAATTATAGAAATTGTCCCTGTGCTCTTTCAAATTCTACAATTTCGTCCCTATACTTCCAATTTCGTTTTTTGGGTCCTTGCACTTTTTAATTTCGTGATTTTTGTCCCTATGGTCATCAAATTTCATTTTTTCGTACCTAAGATGACCAAAATACCCTTATAAATATTTTTTCTTTTAATTACTAAAAAATATCTTCCAAATTCTACAATTTTGACTGTAAACTTTCAATTTCGTTTTTTGGTCTCTACACTTTTTAATTTCGTGATTTTTGTCCATATGATCTTCAAATTTCAATTTCTCATACCTTTTTGCCCTAAGATGAAGAAAATAGCCTTATAAATATTTTTCTGATTTTTTAATTATTTCTAATACTTTATTCTTTTTCCTTTTAATTACTAAAAAATAGAAAAAATATTTATAAGGCTATTTTGGTCATCTTATGGCAAAAAAGGACGAAAAAATGAAATTTGAAGACCATAGGGACAAAAATCTAGAAGTTAAAATTTGCAGGGACAAAAAACGAAATTAAAAGTATTAGGACAAAATCATAGAATTTGGAAGACCACAGGGGACAATTTACTCTATTTTTTATTTTTACTGTTCTTAATAGCAACATGTAGCAGTATACATCTACAATCCGACCTGTCCCATATATAAATTAAAAGGTCAAATGAAGTAAAGAAGTCAAACCTTGCTGTTAGCATCAGGAGCAAACTTATCAGCAATAACAACATCAGAAGGAAGCAACAGAGACACTCCTTTAGTTTTAGCTTTCTCAAGAAGTGATGTTGCAAGATCAAGTTTATCTTCTTCCACTAAAGACGAACCAACTGCCAGCCCTTGTGCTTTATAAAAAGTGAAAATCATGCCTCCACCAAGGACTAAAATGTCAACCTTTTCTAATAGTGATTCGATCACGCCGATTTTGCTCGATACTTTTGATCCACCGACAATTGCAGCAAATGGTTTTTTAGGGTTGGATACTGCTCCGACTAGGTAATCAAGCTCCTGAAAATAGAAAAAGAAAAAAAAAAGACAAATTAGGCGGCGTTTGGTACTTTGGTTTGTGATTGGAATCACTATGTGTAATGGGAATCAATACTAAATCTTATGAGTGCATATAAGGCGACAAAATGAGGCTGAAACATATAATGAAACGAGCTCGAGCTCTTATCGAGCTTTATGTAATATCTAGGTGTACATATATAAACTGGAATAGTGGAATTTGCAAATAATATCATTGTATAGAAGTATATAATTTCTAGACTTTCCTAAGAATTTTTTTAATTAATAAGCCAGTTTTTTTGTAATTTCTATACACATAAAATAATTACATTGGTAGTCCTTTAGCCTAACATTCGTTAAATTAATTGTTTAGAAATTACACCAATAGTCCTTTAAAAGTAGTCCTTTAAAATTACACCAGTAGTCCTTTAAATTAACTAGTAGTCATTTTCTGTAATAACGTTTAACGAATGTTAGGCTAAAGGACTGTAGATGCAAATGGTTTCCCAAAATAACGACTACCAACGTAATTTTTCAAAGTAAATGACCATACTTGAAATTTGAGGTAAACCTGTGGACCATCCTTGTAATTTACTCTTAATTATACATACTCTAAAGAATAATCTTTATTGAATTTATTATTTTTAGACGTTGCTAATTTTATTTTATTTTTGGCTAAAAGCCAAGTTTTGTTGTAATTTTTTAATATTATTTAAAATAAATTTTTTATCTAACATATCTTTTGTATATACTTGAAATAAATTTGGTTATAGAAAATTAATTTTACATACAACTCGATATTTTTGAGCCGATCATGAATAATTCTCGAGCAGGTTCGAGTCTGGATCATGAAAGCTCAACCAATTTGGCAGATATTGAGAAGCTCCAATTTTAAGAATATGATTCAATTCCAAACACCTTCTATCATTCCCAAACTCTCGATCCCAAACACCCCTTATTAAATAGGCCAAACGGTAATGCAACATTTATAAGCAAAAAGGACCAAACCTTTTGCATGAGAAAACCAGCAACAGAAGGCTTCAAATGTTTTGCAACACCTTCAGTTGATGCATGTGCTCTGTGTGCAGTACCGAACGCATCATTGACATACAAGTCAGCTAAAGATGCCAACTTTTTGGCAAATTCGGGGTCGTTTTTCTCTTCTTCTTTGTAGAATCTCACGTTTTCAAGGAGCAAAACACCGCCTTCCGGGATTGCAGCAACCAATTTCTCAACTTCTGGACCTACACAATCATCTGCAATCTTGACCTGTTACATGTTAAAAGTTAAAACACAATAAGTGATACCGGAAAAAAGTAACGATATAAAAAAACTGGAAATTTATGAGTTGTGATGAACAGATGAACAAACCTCGAGACCAAGGAGTTCAGAAAGTCTGGGCACTAGTGGCTTCAAGCTGAACTTTGGGGTGACACCCTTTGGTCGTCCCTATAAACAAAAGAAACAAAAAATACACATGAAGCTCAGCTCTAAATATCTAAATTATAAATTTGATACCAAACTAATTTTAAATATATATTATATGAAAATTACAACAAAACATGAGCACAAGTTAAAACCAATTAGACAAGTGACAAGTCTAACAACAATAAAATCCATCAAATACATCATCTCAAATTCCAATTTCAACATTCTGAGTCCAATTCTAAAATTAACATAAAACTCTTGAGTAAGATAAATAAATCTTAAGAAATACAAAGCTATGATTCCAATTTGAGCTAAAAAAAATTGAAGAGGGATTTGAATTCGTGTAACCGTGTATTAACAAAATATGGTTGTTCGTTTTCAAAAGAAGTCCCTATTTAATGAAGGTTTATCCAATCAAGTATTCAAACTTTCTGGTTATATAATCCGAGCTCAATTTCTGTGCTCATGCTCGCTCCAGATTCGTTAATAAAGGCTTACAAGTAACAGATTACAATTTACAAAGTAACAGACTGTCTAATGTTAGAGATCTAAAAATTGAAACTACAAAAGCGAGCACAGCTCCAATTAACTTACTAAAAACATCGATTATAAAGTCAGAAAAATGAATCCATGTGAAATCGAAATCCAGAGCATGATCAGTAATCAAATATCGAATCAAAATTACGATAAACAATCGCTAGTGAGATTAACATGTAAATCAAGTGAAGAGCTCCAGAAATATACCAAATGAGAAGAGAGGATAACTCTAGCACCATTAGACATCAAGTATTTAATGGTAGGAACAGCAGCACGGATACGAGTATCATCAGTGATTTTGAAGCTGTCATCCAATGGTACGTTGAGATCAACTCTGACGAACACTCTCTTCCCCTTGAGATCTGCTTCAGTTAAGCTACTGACACTCTTTTTAGTCGCCATTTTTTGATTTTAGTAACGATAACTGTGCCTTGATTCTGTAAAAATTTGACGAAATCAAACGGCAAATTACGATCGGAAACCTAAACAGTTGACAGAGAAAGCAGATGTAATGATCGGATGGAGTAAACTTACGTCGGTGTTTTGGGCGGAAGGATCGAGATCGTGTGGTGTTTACCCTGGTAGTCGGAATCTCTCACCCTTTTTATAGAAATGAAAGTGCTCTTTTCTTTTTTGTCAAGACAACACGGTGGGCTTGTTCTTTCTTTCAGTGATATCAATTTTAGCCCACAAAAGTTTTATACTGAAAAAATTAGACACTAGATTAATTCGTTTTCATAATTGCATCATCTATAATTAACTCCTTAATTTTAAAAATTATTCTTCAATGTATTGTACAATTTTTTAAGCGAGCGATTGATTTTCTCTGAGGTCATGGTTCCAAGCTCGGAGTGAAACCCTCTAAAGAGGTATAACATCTGAGAATTTGAACAAGAAAGTATTTAAATTTATAAATTTGTTTTTTAAGTCGAAAAGTGACTACTGTTTCTGCTCAGTTGGCAGAAAAGGATTTGGCCCCTTTTCTTCCTTAAATCAGTGATGGAATTGATCCAAGAAAGCGTGTGAGCTGACCTATCGCGTGGTAAAGAAGTAAGTCAATCAAAGCAAGGCAAGCGAGCGATTGATTTTCATTATCAAAACAGAATCCAGGCATAAAATTGAACTAAACCAAATTGAGAAAATTGTTTAGGGCAGACTAAAGGCTGAGGTTTTCCTATTTTTTCCGACTTTGTTTCCGAGCTTTTTGGTTTTGGACAAAACCAAACCGAACCACGAACCGATTTTGCATGAAAATCAAAACCAAAAATCAAACTGTTATAGCTCGTTTTGGCCCGTTTGTGTTCGTGCATGTATTTTGACCGAAGATGACCAGAAGTCGTTTAAGTTAACTATGTTTGCGGATACTCCATGAATTGTTCATTTCTGTCTATTCAGTTGTTTTTAGTTATTAAGTATATTAATCTTTAATTTTTTTCTTAAAAGTATTCTTTAATATTAATGATTGATAAATTGAGCCCTTGCCCCATGAAACATACCATGCGCTTGAAAGCTTGATATTTAAGCTATATAGGAAGAATATCCTCTGCATATCCCATTGTCCCTCGTTGACAAGTTGGTTTATAAAATAAAAAGTAAAATTATTATTCTTATTATTCTTATTGTTATTAATGTTATAGAAAATGAGATTGTTAACTTAAACTTAAATAGCAATAACAAACCAGAACCTTATCTATAGAATGCAACCGGATAGAACCGAACTGAACCTCTCGGAACTGAGTTGAGAACCAAGAACCGAGGCCTGAACCAAAAAACTTTTTTCTACTTTTTCAATTTTGGACCGAACCGAAAACCAAATTTTGCATGAAATTAAAAACCGAGAACCGGACCAGTATAGCTCGATTCGGCAGTTCTGACTAGTTCTTGGTCCAGTTTACACATGCCTAAATCACTAACAAAGCTCGGCCCATCCGGAGAAACTCGTTATAAACGAGAATATTCTTTGAAAAACTACGGAACTTCAACTAGTATTGTATATATTACAACTTTATTAACCGGTCCAGAGAAGGAATTGAGTATTTACATCATATCAATCATCAATGATATCACATAATTATAATTATTTACAAATATGTTAAACTATATATTAAATTATTAATACCCTTTTTATATCAACATAAACATCATCTTTTGTTAGCCATTGCTTCTTCAATGCTTCTAATGATCACACTAAGACTAGCACCACTTTCTAGGGCTTTAACCGCAGCTTGATGAGCATGTTTATGCCATTTTAACAAATTATAAGACTGCAAAACCGACCACCTTGCTCGATTCGACATCTATTTAAACAAAACAACAAAAATCATAGGGGCCATTTATGAAATTTACTCAAAATATTAATATGTGTTGGTTTATAATGAAACGGGACAATAAAGTCATCTTTCAGGGACATACGTAAAAGTATGCCAGACATAAAAGTATGTCGATAATTTACGCAAAAAAAAAGAAGGAAAAACATTTTAGAAATTAGGGTTATGAACTTATGATTACCTGAGCAACAGATAATGGTGGGTCCAAAAGCAAACAAATACTTCTAAATAGATTTTCATCGTTTTCACCACCTTCAGCCTCCCCGTAAACAAGAGCTTCTGCTGCTATCCCGCCAAATAGCACCATACAATATCTGAATAATTAATTAAATTATATAAATGTTAACATATTATAAGGTATTATAGTTAGGATGATAAGTCAAATGGGTCAAATTAAAAAAAGAAGGCAAATGTCGTTAACATATAATTAGCAAAACTGCAAAACCGACCTTAGAAACTATAACAAAGTTTGATGCATACAACTGCCTAAATTGATTTATTGAAAGATTTAGATTATTATTATTAGTATTATTATTATATATTTTTGTAATCATCATTAATGCCCTAGCTATAAATAAATACATAGATAAATAAAAAATGAACAATAATGTGTGAGTGGGTCAACCATCAACCCAACCCAACCAGCCTGTTATGACCCGTTACCAGACCCGACCCAGCTGGTTTTGACCCGTTACCCGACCCACCCATTTTGCCAATAGGCCCAATATCCACCTGTCAAAGGCAATACCGGAGAGTCGGCCCTCAGCAAGCTCATTTTGAAGGTTTTCATCCCAAAACTGTGTTCCTGCCTGCAAAATTGAAATAATAATAATAATACAATTAGAAAGCTCTAATCATATAATTCAGGTATTAAATGCTAATATATTTGCAAGTAAATTCCAAGAACATCATCAGGATTACCTGCCCTTGAATCCCCATTTGCATTGCAACTATAGGATCTAAAATTACTCCACGAATTGGGCATCCCATGAGATATGCTGCAATTTCATAAATCATAAGAATTTTTGTTTTATTTGTCTAAAATATTGACGTACTTTTACATTTGTCCATGTTCAGTTATTGTACAAATTTATGTCTAATTGGGTCACTAAAAGAAGGTTTTCTGTCCTGTTTGGGTCATTCTGCAACCTGATGACTTGAAGCATTGATGTGGCGGTTACCACCACGTCATCAATGTATCATGTCGAAAATGACCCAAACAGGACACAAAATCATTATTTAGTGACCCAATTGGACATAAATTTGTACAATAACCGAACATGGACAAATGTAAAAGTACGTCATTATTTTAGACAAAAAAAGATCTTAATTTATAACCGGAAATCAGTTATTAAAAAAAAATAGCAACTTTAAAACCAGAAGACTTACCAACAAGAAGATGTCCTGCTTCATGGACAAGAATACGTGTTTTATATGGAGGCCAATAACTTGATATTAGGGCTAAACAAGAACCACCAAGAAATATTGAGTCAGCCATAGCTAAACCCAATGTGACTGCAAGTTGAGGCCTAAGATCGATCCCATGGTCAACCAGATACGATAATCCAGCAAAAAAAGTAGCCAGAACAAGACCAGAGTTTCTAGAAAGACCCCATTTTTTTGGTGAAAGTTTGGAAACTGTAACATGAATTTGAAAGACAGCGATATAATTAAAAAACATTAATAGAAGCAAAACATTGATTATGTGACATGGAATAATCATAACCAGATAATCAGCTGGAAATTTTTTAATGGAATGCATACCTTCTAAACCAGTTGAAGACTTTAAAACAGTTGGAGTAACATCTCTTGATCCCTCTAGAACTGCAGATAGTATAACAATAACTGAGATAATATGAACAATTGATAACTAATTACCCTAAAATTTGTTCAAATTCTAGAAATCCCTGCTACTTAACCATTAGGGTTGCAAACCGAGTCGAGCTATAGAGATCGAGCTCTACAAATTATGAGCTCATTTATGCTCGAGCTCGAACAATTGTGGATATTAGACAGTAGACTTAATTTTGCAGCAGCTATAATAACAGCCGGGATGAAAAATGGTTACCAATACTGCGATATTTTCCGAATTGATTCAGAAATCCTTTATCCTTCAAAAAAGCATAAGCACTACCAACAAGTCGCATATCATCAGCGTTTAAGCAGGTATCCAAAACCTCCCAATCTCTCTGCAACTCCAACAGTCCCAACGGATTACCAGTTTGTGAATCGATTGAGTAATAATCGTTATTAGGCGGTTGTATTTCCTGGAGAAACCGTAGGGCTTTGCCGAGATCTTTGTCTTTAACGGCTTGTTCGTACTCTCGCCATTCTGTTAGGGCTCTGGTTGTGATTCGATGTGAACGGTGTTTGATTTTGAGTTGATTTGAGTGAAAGGAAGGGAGTGTTGGCCGAAAATGGTGTGTGCGTGAGGGAGGAGATGGCGCCGGTGGAGTACATCGGAGAGAGATCGCCATTTGGAGGTGTGTGGTGGTTGATTGAAGCAAAAAATGGGAGGAATTTGAAGATTTTTGTGTTTCAGGTTAGTTGATAACCAGAAATTTGAAGAATTTTGTGTTTAGTTTTTTTGTTAACAGCAAAAGGGAATCAAACGAGCTTCCACAATGCCATCGCCCCGCTTCAAAACCCCTTAAAGAACTTATATTAATATTAAAGTTAAAGTCTAGCACAAGGCTAGAATACATTAAAGGCCCATAAATGAAATCACCAATGACACCTACCCCCATTACTACCATCTATTCTATTATATACAATAAAACAAAAAAAAAAAAAAAATGAACACCACCACAAAACAGACACAAACCCATTCACCCTCGACCTAGCTAGTTAAATAGAGACCGGATCCGAACACCATAGACCCCACTCTAAACTGCTCCATTTAAACCTTGATCTATGTTTAATCCAATAAAACGCTTGTGCTTGTGCTTCCATAATGATTGTTTGAACATTTCCATGCTTGTTGTTGAAAACACAATCATTTCTAAATCTCCAAATTTGCCATAAAACTGATACAAAAGCAGTCACAAAAAGTTGAGACTTATCTTTTGTAAGATGACCGCGATCCTTCCATCCCAAAAGTTGACCTAGACCCTGATTAGCTCCAATATCAATACTCCACCATTTGCAAAATTCCAACCAAACTTCCCTTATCTTGCTACAATACCAAAATAAATGGCTTTCATCTTCAATTTCTCTTTCACACAAACTGCACACCGCCGAATTCAGAATCACACCACGTTTCAGGATGTTAAAACACGTCGGTAATATGTTGTGATACCACCTCCAGAAGAAGATATTGATTCGGATTGGTACATCTTTATTCCATGCTATATCGACATCGGGTCGGGGCCCAAAATTACATTTTCTATTGCATGTCTAGCCGATGATACCGAGTAGCAACCATCATTCTCGAATGCCCACGTCCATTTTGGTACCCGTGTAACGGGATCTAATGCTACCTGAAACCAAGAATCAATAGGTATATTTAATTTATCTAAATGAGTACGTACCTTAGTTATATTATTCCAAATGCCCGGGAATTTGCTAGAAGGGATGTTTTCACTCGATATGTTATCCTCCTTTTTAACCTCCACCACCACTTTAACAGTAGTGCGAAATTTTGTGCTTTTATACTAGCCACGTTCAAACCACCTGAATTGAAAGATGCATGAATTTTCTCCCAACTAATCCAATGAATTTTCCGTTCTCCGTTTTTTGACCCCAAAAGAATTTTGCCCGTATTGATTCTAATTTTTTTTAATATACATTCCGGTGCTTTAAAATATAGATAAAAAATTTTGTGTTTAGTTAGTTAATAATAAAAAATGATCATTGTTACAACTAGTTTCTATTTCATATTTTCACTCACTACAAAATACACTGTGTGTAATTTCTTCTTAGTTGTTTGAATAAGAAAATGAATAGAAACAGATAATAAGAACAAATAATATTTTTTTAATAAAGTTAAAAGTTGATTAATAACTGTATAATATACTAAGGGATGTTAAGTGAGTAGATTGATAAAGTAGAAACAATTAGCATGAACAAATATCATTTTTCTTTAATAACATCAGAAGTTGATTAATGCCGGTGTTATCAATTAGGGGATGTTTGGTATGTGAGGATGGAAAGCTACGAAATAGAATCATTGGGTATTTTCGTGTTTGTTTGCAACTCATATTGTATATCTTGCTCAATTTTGATTGTCAGTCCCATCATTTCATTCGATTTCTGATTTTTTCTATGTTGCATTCACATAATGAACATTCCTATTCCCTGTTATGAAAATCAAAGGTGAACAGATTCATTTTAGGTCTGTTATTTAGGGGTGTTTGGGATGGTGATATCAAACTCATATCTATTTATTGCGTTTTCAAAACAAAATAATCTAGTTTATAGTATTTAGATAACAAAAGTGGATAAGTATTTATCCGCATTTGACACCACTGAAAACGTAATTTTGGAAAAATAGCTAAATATGTGTTTTTCAGAAATGTCGCTTTTGAAACATTATCCTCTCCTATATATGAGCCTACATTTGATTTACGTTCGCCAACTCATCAGTTAGGAGCTCTTTCATTGGTCCATATTGCCATGTGTAATTACACCATTGGTCAACGAAATCCTCAGCCTATTCCAATTAGACCACCGAGATTCCTAACCAATTCAAAAACTCAAGTGTTTTAGGTAATTTATTCGGAATTTTAAAGTGCAACAGTATCACTATTTGATTTCCTCCCATAAAAAATGTATCCCCCATAAATCGATTACCTCCTCCACCGTACACCATGCTCAAGCACTAATACATCTTCGTCGATTTCATCTCACATGTTTCTTCTAAACTCTAATGGGTAAGTCTTCCAAACCCCCCCCCCCCCCCCCTTCCCTTCAAAGAATACGGTGACAAAATTTCAGGATTATCTTTGAAAACCTAAAATCCGCTATCTCCAACGGAAAACGTATGAAGTTTTACGATCCATCTCCAATTCTATTAATCCTTTTCTTAATCGCTCAAATCCAGAAAGAATCGCTTCCTTCAGTTTTCTGCAATCTAGATTTACGATTTTCGCGTTCTTCCCGCGGTACAATTCCCTCCAGATTGGAGTAATTCTCTCATACTCATTTTGCTATCCTTCAATTTCTGTATATCTTAGTTCATAATTTCGATTGGTTTTGTTTTTACATTGTTAATATTATAGTTAGTTACTGAGTGAAGAGCAGTTAATCAACACATCTCCACTTAGATGACATGCTCATAAGTTTAGTTTTTTAGTGGAAGTTTTTAACATTTTGAATTGGGAAGTTTATGAAAACCCTAAATTGTACCAGGTGCTAGATATATGATAAATGTAGACTGTAACATAACTCTGCTAACTATAAGTCTATAAACTGTTATCAATTTGATGGCCTTACTCCATCCTAGGTATCTCTTTTTGAAGGAAGTTAGTTTATGTATTCGCTAAACATGCTTTCAACTATAGTGCTGATGTCTTTTAATATGAAGTTTTAATGAAATTTTTGTTCAATTTGTTAACTGTAGTTTTTTTTTCTCGGGTTGGAAATCTTCCAGACTTATTTCGAGAGTTTGGGAGATAGCATGCTCAAAATATAGTAATTCAAAGTTAGCACAATAAAGTTTATCTAATTTGTTTGCCGGAGAAAATGGTCTAAAGTTAGAATTTTGACATTGCAGAACAAATGGAGGTAATTTCAATATTGTTTATACATGTTATGCTTATATATTTACTATATGAGAAAATAAGGTAAATTACATAAATTGTCCAAGTCGTCTTTTGAATTCGGGAGTTTTGTCACCAAACATTTTTTATCGGGTTTTTTGGTTCATGTGGTCCTCAATTTTCATTTATATCGTACTTTTCACCTAAATGAACCAAAATGCCGTTATTTTTAATGTAACTAATTTTTAAGGGATTTGTTAACCATAGCCTTTAGGGCAATCGATAAGGGTTAGTTAATTGGTTAATGTACATATATCTAAGGTATAACCACTTTTGGGTGGTTAGGATTTTTAGGGGGTGACACTAACTTTAAGCATGCAATTTTTAAGGGGGTGGTTTTTTATAGTTAATTGGTTAATGTACTGATATATATGATAACTATATCGTTTTTGTGGTTAAGTTTCTAATTTTTTGTGAATTTCTACAGGGAGGTTTAATTATTGGTAGTTTAATTATTAGTGATTCTTTGAACCATAACTCTATTGTAAATGGTGCTCGAGGGTCTGGTAATGCAATTAGAGTATTTCAACATTACAGTAAGGTTTATAACCGTTTATTTATATTTGGTTTGGATGTTTCATATAAATGGCTTTTTTATATGTAGCACCTTCCCATTTGGAGAATGTTTGAGAGAATACATTGTTGTAATGGTGATTTTCGGTTAAAACAATTAACAAAATGCAGCGGAAAGTATTTATCACCATGAACGGATCTTGATATCAATCATACAATTAAACTATAAGAAAATCAAAGAGAATGGTATAAGAATTCATACCCTAGTTGCCTTTGATTATTGTGTATTCGGATGGAGTTGGTGATGGAATGAAACCAAGTATTCAATTAGAATACCTCTAAAAGAAAGTCCACACAACACAATCAAGAACACCAAAGGACTATGCTAGTCCTTGATTCTTGAGAGCAAAAGAAAACAAAAATACCTACAAGTGTTAGAGAGAGGGGACGGCCAAATGGGTGGTCAAGTGTGAGTTTATGGAGCCATTCAACACTCTTAATGGTGCCATAAAGACCCATCAATGATTTCCATAAACCATTGTTCCATTTGCACTTTAGTCCCTAATCATTTGTTTCTTCCATTTTGCTCACAATAAAGTTTCAATATTAACAACTAATATTAAACTTATTATACACAAGCTTTTAGCTTATATATTAATAATTAATGTAATTACACTAATTACACTAATTATATAATGGTGTTTAGTGTTTAAGTGTGTGACCCTTTAGGCTCACAAACAACTAGCCATATAACTATATGTTATACGCGTGAAGCATATTCCAACAGCTCCCACTTGCGCACGTGATAACATCAAGTAGTTATACAAGCAAAGGTTAGAGTCTAGCAACCCGCCAATGCCCCTAGGAGTATATGAGGAGTTTCATAAAATCTTTGTTCAAAGTTTTTCAAGCAGTTATCCTTTTGTTACTGATACTATGTTGAATTTTAGACAAGGATCAATGTCAATCTAAAACTTCAACGATTCTGTTTCTCGATCTATATAATGAAATAGATTACCAAAACCAATCAAGATTCATCTTGATTACCTTTTGGGTGTGGCCACACATACATCTATTCAAAATCATCGAGGGTCCCAGTAGTATCTAATCCACATACGTGGAGGAACAAATTCTATATTGACTGCACGTGTCTGTCATATGCTTAATGATAAACCCGATAATGGTTGTTATAGCAGCCTTATTCAGGTCAGCGTTTAACCACATCAAAGTTTGCCCCTCTACATACACAAACCAACTTGCATCTCAAGTCAGAGGATAAGTGACAAATCCTTTGTGAGATTCACTTGTGACATAAATCCAAGAAGTGATTTCTCATAGTTTGGGTCAGTCCAATCGTGCATCGTTATGAGCGACATGTGAGTTTGATTTCATCATCCTCAGTCATACTAAGATAATGTCATCAATGCCCTCAGATTTGTCTTAATAATATTCCCATATTATCAATATGACAATGGACAATTTAGAATATAAAACACAGTAAATATTCAAGGATATAAACATGCAAATATAGAACACAATAGATATTCATATAAAAACGATCATATCAAATATATCAATTTATTCTAATATAAACTGCTCACAGTTCCATTATCCAAATACTAAAACAGATTTACATGAAACTACTAGCTTGTCGAAGTCCAATGTTCCATTCATATTCAAGATGTTTGGTACAAGACATTGAGTTCGATAAAGCGTCAGCTAGTTAGTTATCTGTTTGAACTTTAAGTCTACGAATTTCACATATCTCGATAAATCATTCGAATGTAGTGAACCTTCGTAAATAGGATCTAGCGTCATCACGCCCTATTTCAAAACCAACGTAAGTATAGCAAGTATACTTAGTTTCAGTTCAGTATCTCCACCATGACCAAGAAACATATATCAAGTACTTTAAAATACTTCAATGTGTTCTTAACAGCAATCCAGTGACTCTCTCATGAATTCTGTTGGTATTTTCTAGTAAGGTCCCCTAAGGACGTTACATTTGGCCTAGTACTTCTTACAGCGTACATGATGAATGTAATAGCCGATTCATAGGGGATTACATTCATCCGCTTCACCACATCAGGTGTGGAAGGTCCTTGAGTCTCACTCAAGTTTACATTGTGTGGCATACGAGGACTTCCTCGTTTGGGAGTACCACTCTAAACCATTTAGAATTTTGTCAATGTAAGCACTTTGACTTAAACCAATTAACCGCTTTGATCTATCATTACAGATCTTTACTTCAAGTATGTATGTCGTGTCCCTACAATCCATCATGTCGAAACATTTTCCAAGCCAGGATTTTCATCTTGTAGCATGGTATATTGTTTCACATGAGTGACATGTCATCAACATGTATGACTTGAGAAACGACAACGCTCCCACTAGCTTTCATATATACACATACTCAGTTTGGGTTTTAGGTGAAACAAACGTTTTGATTTCATCATCAACCAAAATTTCATAGTCATAGTACACTACTTTGGCTATAAGAATCCTAATGTCTTTAGTAACAGGCGAGAAGGTTTCATCATTGTCAATCCAGTAGGATTGAGTGTAACCTTTTGCTACTATGAGAGATTTATAGGTGTGTATATTTTCATCCATGTCAACAGTCTTACTGTTTTGAGAAAGATCAACTAAGTTCAAAACTTGATTGTCTCTCATGGATTTTATTTTCGCATTCATAGCTTCAAGTCGTTTTTCGAATTCAAAATTTGATAATGCAACTTGATAGTTAGGGGGTTCATAATGATCCTCGAAACTTGCTCCTCGGCATCGACATAAAACTATATCGTTCAGGTGCATGAAGTGTCCTTGCGGATCTATGAATGGGAACAACATCATCCTGTGGTCCAACATCTATATGTCCAGCCTCAGAATGATATTTTCTAGTGTTACCAGAAGGTTGTGTATCTTCACTTTGAATCTTGTCAAAGTCTATAGTGCTCCCACTTGCTTTGTGAAATGAGACTGTTCTCAAGACACTCAGCATACCGAGTAACAACCATTTGTTCTCAGTTGGGAAGTAAAATAGTAATCGAAGATATACTTGATAGATATGGGCTCAAGTTTGTTCGGCATGTCTCGTTCCACGAGATCCTCACAACCCCAGATCCTCAAGTAAGACAAATTAGGGACTTTCCCACGCCATATCTCATATGGTGTCTTTTTAACCTTTTGGTCGGAACCATATCAAGTATTCGAGCAGCAGACTTCAGTGCATGCCCCTCAAAAGGATAGTGTAAGAGTAGTAGGACTCATCATAGATCGCACCATGTCATACAGGGTCCGATATCTCCTTCCAGACGCACCATTATCTTGTGGAGTGTATGAAAGAGTGAACTGTGAGACAATCTCACGATGTGAGGGATGATCCGGAAACTCTTGACTCATGTACTTTCATCCTTAATCAGGACTGAAAGCCTGAGTTGTCTTGCTAAGTTGATTTTCTACTTTTACTTTAGAAAGCTTTGAACGTTTCAAAGATTTCATGTTTATGTCTAATCAAGTAAACATAACCATAGCGACTGATATCATTAAAGCTTCCATGTTGATGTTTAATCAAGTAAACATAACCACATCGAATGATATCATCAGTGAAAGTAGGTGGCACCTTCCCTGGTCTTAGTTCTAAAAGGGCCACATACATCAGTATGTATGAGTCCAAGTAGATTTGTAGCTCTTTCGCCAACTTGGGAGAAAAGCTTTCTTGTTATCTTTCCATAATATACAAGAGAGGCATTTTAAATGATTCATAATCATTTGTAAAGAAGCCCGTCGAGTTTTAGTATCAAAATGCGTTTCTTGTTTATGTGGAAAAGATGACGATGATCTAGGTAAGTAGAATCCAAACCAATTTGGATTCTTGAGTGCTACATTTGTATATAGAACTATCGTTTGAATTAGGATCATGCATATTAATTTCAAACATACTATTACAATGAATAGTTATAAAAAAATGTTATTTTTTCATAAAACAAAATATCATAATCCATTATTCAACAAACGATAAAGCTAAACAATGCATAATTGACAATTGTTCAAAACAATAATTAACGCATTAGGAAGGATAAGATCACAGCTTCCATTCATTTAGCTTTCTACTTCACATTCAATCTTGCACATTTGTGTAAATGTGAGTTCCACAACTAGTGTCATACACTCAAGATTTATCACGAAAAGTATAGAGTTCTATAATGAAGATACATAATGTGCTAACTAGAACACATTTGTCCTTCATCAACTCTGCCACGTAGGCAGGACAATTCCTCCTTCAATGGCCAGTTTCATCGCAATGATGGCAAGAAATATCCTTTGCAGGGTGCTCCTTTTTAGCAGGTGGGGGAATCGTAGGTTTGGAAAAGTAAACTAGCTTACCCTTACCTAGACTCTTGCCTTGTGCTTGCGGTTTACCTTCCCTGATTGCAAGAAAAGTATTGGGTAACCCTTGCTCAACCAGTTTTACCATAGCATGTTCAACGATTGTCTTCCCCATGCTATGTACTTTTAAAACACTTTTCAAACTGGTCATAGTCCTTGGATAGTGAGGTAAGAATCAAGCTCATTCCAAGAACTTGTGGTAAGGGGTAACCAAGACGTTGCATTGGATCAAGATAGCATTGCATATTCAAGATGTAAGTGCTAACTGATTGGCCGTCCTCCTGATTGCAAGCATGGAATGCTTTATTTGTTTTGAACAGTTCAAGTTCTGCCTTTTGTTGAAATATCATTTTCAACTCGCTTATCATGTCATATGCTGTGAGTTCCTCGAAGTACTTTCGAATCTCGGGGTTCATGCTCACAAGCATATGAGTAGCAACTTCTTGGTGTTCGTTAAACGTTTCGGTAAAGGCTTGACGAACAGCAGCAGAATCACTGACAGGAGGTGCCTCAGGTAAGGCCTCTTATAGGTGTATCAACTTTCTCATCTCTAAGGGCAATCCTTAGAATTCGATATCAGAAGATAAAGTTGATATTAGTCAGTTTCAGTTTTCAAGAACTGATTTTTGAGTGGAGATACTTAGTTTTTGATGTTGTTGTTATCTGTATAACAACCAAAGTTCAAAAAATAGTATTTTCAATAATAATTTCTTTTAATCAATTAACTACCCAATTAATTTTAATTAAAAGCTAAGATCCCATTGAGCTTCTATCACCGCATCAGTTGATCTGCTAGAGGTGATAGATCCAATAGGTAGGTGACGATCAACAATTGCATTACAAGTGCAACTCTTAGAGGTATGGGACTTCATGGCACCTAGTGAACAAGCATCTAGGGTCAAGTGGCATGTTTGTCGCATCGTCGCCTCGAGTCAAGGTCTCACCGTTAACTCGATTAAGTCATCCAATGTGAAATCATGTCAAAATAGCTCTAGGTCTCACGCGTAGAGAATAATGACCTCGGATCTAGATTCAAACCACGTCTCACGTGAATTCAAAAATAGAAGCAAGTGATTTACAACCGATTGGACGGCGTGACTTAAATTTTAGGTATGTTAAATTTTAATTAATAAAATTTTATTAAGATATGAATGAATCATGTACTTCATTCATATCACTTCATAAGTCTTGTAATAAACGGTAAAAACTTTTAGCGATTATTAAGTGATAAGTTTCAAATCATATGTAAACTTAGTTTAATCTCAAAACGATTTTAGATTAAAGTTTTAATCATCAATGATTAACTAGTAATCATCGATGATTAAGGGTTTGAATGTTTTAATGTTTGTGTCTAAAAACCATTTTTAATTGTTTTACTACTTGTATCTAATAGAAAAGAAAAACAACCACAAACAAAGAATAAAACATGCAACAAATTTTGTGCAAACCTCGACCGATGAAATCCTAGGTTCGGTCACGTGAGTCATCACGACGGACCGAAGGGTCAAACTAGGGGACGGGCCAACATGAACCCAAACGGGCCTACATAAACCCAATGGGCTCCCACTTGCTCCAAGACATTCTTGAGCAAGTAGAACCCAAAATTGTGAAAAAGTGTAATCTGCCAGAAAATTCCAGCAGACTTTGAAGCCCGAAAAGTCACTGAAGGAGTCTTCGTTGGTCTTCCCGGCCTTCTGGAAAGTTGTAGCCCACGACTTTGCAAGCATTTTAGGCTTTTGAATCGCCCAAAACGGAGTCCGTATGCCTCTGGAAAACCTGTTTTCGTACAGCCCTCGCTTTTGTGACGGAAATTTGTTGTTTTCTTCATTAGTCTTCAATATTTTTTGTCAACAATTTACAATAAAAAGATAAAATAAATACAATCTATTCTATTACTTTTACATTACAAATTGCCCCAAAAATGGCACCAAAATAAAAGAAAATTAAATGAAACAAATTACAACAATTAAGCCAAAAAAAAAACAAGGCTTTTCCCAAACAACCAAACAACCAAACATCAACCACATTCATTCACAAATGGTCTAGGCTTTCATCGGTTTGCACAAACAAGCAACAATTGACAAGGCTTTGGCTTGGGATATGGCAAAAATACATGTTTTGCCATATCAACAAAATGGAATTAAAAATTAAATTCCAAGCCAAATAATCAAAAAAACAATAACAAGATTAATTTTTTGATATGATTTTGTAACAAGTGACAATAGGGTTCCAAAAATACCATATTTTAACCCATATTTTTATAAAAATCCGAAAATTAAATTAAAAAACCCGTAGGGTTTTTGTGTTTGGTCCGATCGGAATTTTAAAAAACACAAAAAAGATTGGTTTTTGCCACTTTTCACAAAATCTAGCTAATTATATGATTAATATAATGACTCGTGATACCACTAATGGTGATTTTCGGTTAAAACAATTAACAAAATGCAGCGGAAAGTATTTATCACCATGAACGGATCTTGATATCAATCATACAATTAAACTATAAGAAAATCAATGAGAATGGTATAAGAATTCATACCCTAGTTGCCTTTGATTATTGTGTATTCGGATGGAGTTGGTGATGGATTGAAACCAAGTATTCAATTAGAATACCTCTAAAAGAAAGTCCACACAACACAATCAAGAACACCAAAGGAGGATGCTAGTCCTTGATTCTTGAGAGCAAAAGAAAACAAAAACACCTACAAGTGTTAGAGAGAGGGGACGGCCAAATGGGTGGTCAAGTGTGAGTTTATGGAGCCATTCAACACTCTTAATGGTGCCATAAAGACCCATCAATGATTTCCATAAACCATTGTTCCATTTGCACTTTAGTCCCTAGTCATTTGTTTCTTCCATTTTGCTCACAATAAAGTTTCAATATTAACAATTAATATTAAACTTATTATACACAAGCTTATAGCTTATATATTAATAATTAATGTAATTACACTAATTACACTAATTATATAATGGTGTTTAGTGTTTAAGTGTGTGACCCTTTAGGCTCACAAACAACTAGCCATATAACTATATGTTATACGCGTGAAGCATATTCCAACATGTTGACTGTTGTAACGACCCGAAATTTGTAAATAAATAAATTGTACAAAAAAATGATAATTATGGATAATTCGTTTAAGACTCGTGGAAACTGGTTTCGTGCCATTTGGACACCGTACGAGGAAGTTATGGACGAAACCGAGTTGGGTCAAGGGTGAAAAAAGTGCAGCCTTGGCTGCACAGGAAGTTCACGGCGCGAACTTAAGTTCGCGTTCGCGAACACGAGGCAGAGAATTTGGTGGCAGACGTGAAGAGTTCCCGACCAGTTCCCGATCGCGAATTATGCGTGTTCAATATAGTTCGCGGCGCGAACTCGTGTTCACGATCATGAACTTATCCGACACCAGCATTAAAGTCGGGATTTTCTCATTTATTACACACAAAAACCCTAATTTTCTCCTCTCAACTTGTGTGTGCGATTTTGGAGTGTAAGGTGACGATTGGAGCTTAATCTTCATTAGATCTTGGAGATTCTTGCTCATAATTGAAGATCAAAGGTAAATCTCCATCCCTCTTGTGTTGTAAGTCTTAGATTCAAGTAGGGAAAGCTTGAATCACAAACCCTAGTATTGGATTTGTACATAAATGGTTAAATGGAAGTAGTATGACTTAGATTTATGGTATTGTAACAAGGAAAATGTATACATAATATGGACTTGTGAAAAGATGGAGATTTTTGGAATTAGGGTTTGGTAACTTGGGGGAAAATGGTGCTAGTAGTTATCTAACCATGGAATATGTGATTAGTATTGATGTTTGATGTAAACCATTGTATTGGTTTTGATATTAGGTCATTTGGTGGAAGGACTTGAGATTCTAAGTCTTGAGAAGTGTTAATCGTGTTCAAGGGACACAACTTTGATTAAGCTTGGCTAAGGTGAGTACATGTGAACTTTCAAAACTGAGTACATAGATAGGAAACGTTTTATGTTTAAATGTTTTATCGAGTCTATAAGTAATTTAGTTATTTATGTGATTTATGATGAATTGCTTATGTGATGATGAAACGATTGATTGATTGAGAAAAGATGGAGCTATAAGCTCATAACGATAAAAGACAAGTAATGATGATGATGATGATGTCCCTAGGGCCGTAATAGATTGGAGGCATACCGGTTATTACGGTACCTTAAGGTTAGTGGTAGATTGGAGGCATTCCGATTACCCAACGCCTATGAGTCCTGGTAGATTGGAGGCATTCCGGTTACCGTGGATATGATGGTCTTGATAGATTGGAGGCATTCCGATTATCTTGACATTGACCAATGATGAACGAAAAGAAGTGACCCAAACGAATTTAATAATATTATTTTAATATAAATGATATTATGTGACTAGTTGTTTATCGGGTCTAAAACTCATGTATCTCACGAAGCAATTTTGTCTCAGGTACTATGTTTGTGTTATGCTATGTACTCAGGTTCGGGATTGAAGATCTGGGAGGTCCGTTTAGAAGAGGCCTTGTTGACATTAGCTCGGTGTTGATGATTAGAGTCCTTATCCTATGGTTAAGATATAATTTATAACACCGTTTTGTAAACTTTGATAATCTCGAACAAGAAACCTTTTCGTTTTTGTAAAACCGGTATTTGACACCGATGCAATGTTATGTATTTTGGATTAAATGTTATTCAAATATTGTTTTAAAAATTGAGGTGTTACAACTTGTCAACCAAGAACACATAGACCATGGAAGGTGTTGTGCAAGAGGGGATTTACAACATGGAAGGTGAATTTGCAAGCTTCCTTAGATTGTTTTTATCTGTAAAAAATACAAGGTGATGGTGATGCTACTTTTCAAATTTTATTTATTTATATTTTTATGTACTTGTGTATGTAACATGCGCATATGTATAACACAGACATTTATTCATCATTTCAATATTAATTGACTATATGATTCAAAATCCTATGTCGTTTCACTTCTTGAGAATTCGTAACTTATTAAGAACAATGACGATGAACTTATATGCTTATCACTTCTTCGAATTGCTTGCTTGAAATTCGTTATTTATGGATTGTTTGGGCCCGTCTTCCATTTTTATCTTTATTTGAGCGGAAGATGATTGGTTTTAATTACTAATCTTCCAATGAAATCGTTAAAAGGAATAAAAATCCATGAAGAAGGTTGAACATCTATGATAATTGATTGTTTAGCTCAATCCCTAACTAATCACTAGGCATTTGATTTACCTTAGTTACTTGATCATTCTTTTATACCAAGTAACAATCAATGTTAATGAATCACAAACTAAATTCATAAGTCTATATGACTACAGTCTGATCAGAAGAACCGAAGTGCTGCAGATTTGTAATGGCATTTATTGTATTTCAAGTTCAGCCTTCTGACATGAGTAGGCATTTGAAGGTACTCTTGATTATGGTTGTGACATGAGGAGGCATTTCAAGTTCAGGTACAAGACTTGACAACACTGACAACTTCCATGCCTTGTAATTGCTGTTTCTTGGTTTCAATTATGACTATTTTTATATTGTATTTGGTAGGTTATATAAGGTTTTCTAAATTAAGGGTTTTTTTTATCCTAGTGAATGGGCTCTTTTTGTTTGTAAATTTCTATTAAAATGTTGTATTACGATGGTTAACTTGCATCAATATATTTTTTATTAAACTCAGCAAATGCTTGATGGATTATATTTTAAGGTGGAGGTTGGTTGATGACTAAGGGCATAAAATGTGTTTATATAATTTTAAGAAACTTTATGGTTATTAAATAGTTTTATCTCATGTCCTAGGCATTAGTTAGAGGACCTCTTTTCTATATAACTAAACATTATTTTATCTTTTCAATAATATTTTACTGTATGATCCTCTACATTTGTTTTTATTGTTATGCATTTTATTTCTTGAGAATGGGCGGGCTATGAAAAGGGATTTTGTGTATGCGAAACATTGATCAGAAAGCAGGATTATAAAACAAAACGTGACTTCAGATATTACGAATGAGAATCAATATAATCGAAGGTAAGATCATATCTGGGGGCAAAGTTGGTACAATTTGCGCTATCCCTCGCATGGTTATTAGTCCTTCTTACAACAAGATGTCTTTCAAATTGAACTGGAGACAATTTCCTGTTCAAGTTTAGTTTGCAATGACTATTAGTAAAAGCCAAATGATGTTAAGGTAGTTTGTTTCTTCAAAAACCAGTATTCTCACATGGTTAACTATATGTCGATGTATCAAGAGTTAAGAACAAGAACGAATTGAAGGTTATTTGGTGCGACATAAATATCAATTACACTAATTCAACAACAAATGTCGTTTACAAAAATGTCTTATTTCGTCTCTAAATTTCCTATAACATTTATTTATGTATCAAAAATTTGTACAAACTTATCATTATATTTATGAATTATTATTATGTTATTTCAACAGTATCAATATTTTTATTATCTTCAACATAACTCTCGAAGCATGCCCGCCCAGTTGGGCGGGCTTTGAAGCTAGTTTTGAAAATGTTGGTTGTTTAAACGCAACCCCAAACATCCTCTTAGTAATGAAAACAGATTGACTCTGGACAAGGTTTGTCCGTTAAACTTTTTTTTAACAGCACCTAATCTATTTCTAATCGTCCAGGACGGGACTTGAACTCATGACCTATTGGTCATAGGCAATACCTAACTTCTTTCACCATAACCACTAGACTATAAACCTTGAGTTTTATCTCGGTTAATTATGCTATCGGTCACAAATGAGTTTAGTTTTTGGGTTATGTAACACCTCAATTTTCAAAACAATATTTAAATACATTTCATCCCAAAATATGCAATAATGTATCGGTGTCAAATACCAGTTTTACAAAAACGAAAAGGTTTCTTGTTCGAGATTATCAGGGTATACAAAAACGGTGTTACAAATTATATCTTAAACATAGGATAAGGACTCTAATCATCAACACCGAGCTAATCTCAACAAGGCCTCTTCTAAACGGGCCTCCTATATCTTCGATCCCGAACCTGTGTACATAGCAAAAACGCAAACATAGTACGTGAGACAAAATTGCCTCGTGAGATACATGGGTTTTAGACCCGATAAACAACTAGTCACATGATATCATTTATATTAAAATAATATTATTAATTTCATTCGGGTCACTTCATTTCATTCATCATTGGTCAATGTCAAGATAATCAGAATGCCTCCAATCTATCAAGACCGTCATATCCACGGTAACCGAAATGCCTCGAATCTACCGAGACTCATAGGTATTGGGTAATCGGAATGCCTCCAATCTACCACTAACCTTAAGGTACCATAATAACCGGAATGCCTCGAGTCTATCACAGCCCTAGGGACATCATCATCATCATTATCTGTCTATTATTACTATGAGCTTATAGCTCCATCATTTCTCAATCAATCATCATTCATCATCATATAAGCAATTCATTAAAAATCACATAATTAACTAAATTACTTATAGACTCGATAAAACATTTAAACATAATACATTTACTAGCTATGTACCCAGTTTTGAAAGTTCACATGTACTCACCTTAGCCAAGCTTAACCAAAGTTGTGTCCCTTGAACACAATTTACACTTCTCAAGATGTGGACCCTCAAGTTCTTCCACCAAATGACCTAATACCAAAACCAATACAATGGTTTACATCAATCATCAATAATAATCACTTATTCCATAGCTAGTTAACTACTAGCATCATTTTCCCCCAAGTTACCAAACCCTAATTCCATAAATCTCCATCTTTTCATAAATCTATATTATGTATACATTTTCCTTATTAAAATACCAAAGATCTAAGTTATACAACTTCCATTTAACCATTAAAGCACATACCCAAAACTAGGGTTTGAGATTCAAGCTTTCCTTACTTGAATTTAAGACTTACAACACAAGAGGAAGAAAGATTTACCTTCAACCTTCAACTAGGAGTAAGAATCTTCAAGATTTGATGAAGATCTAGCTCAAATCGCCACTTTGCACTCAAAATTCGTACACACAAGTTGAGAGAGAGTTTTAGGGTTTTGTTTCTGCATTTAATGAGCCAAACCCGACTTAAATGCTGCTGGTCGGGAAAGTTCGCGCCGCGAACCAATAGTCCGCGTTGCGAACTACGCGTGCGTGAACTCCTCGCGATCGGGAGCTGGTCGTGAACTTCGTGTTGGAATATGCTTCACGTACATGACATATAGTTATATGGCTAGACGCATGTGAGCCTAAAGGGTCACACACTTATACACCAAACACCATTTCATATATATAATATAATTAGAGTAATTATATTATTTATATAAACTATAATTAATTGGCTAGTTATGTTTTAATTAATTGTTAAGTTAAAACGTATTAGTGAGTAATCATAAAGAATCAAAAATACAAGAGGTTAAGTGTCATATCTCATAACTTACATTATGGATATAAACTTAGATTAGGGAGCAAAAAGGTTAACCGTAATCCCCTCCCTAAAACCTACGGCCGTCAAAAGGTGATTACGATTTGTGTTTTTGGTTTTTGGGTCTCGTACGCATAAAAAGAAAGATTGAGGTCTTCCTTTTGTCTGGTAAACACAAATAGAAAACAAAATGACTTCCTCCTGTTTTGAGTTGGTTGTGACGTGAAACAAAAGAGACAGAGAACAAAATTCTTTTGTTTTCTTATTTAAGTTGTCACGTGGTTTTGAATCTTGTGATCAAGGGATTAGCATTTCAATTGGTGTTCTTGATATGGTGTGTAGATACCATTAGAGGAATTCTACATTGAATTCTTGGAGTTATTCATCCTCATTTGTTGGTGTAATCAAAGGCTTCAAGGGTATGAATTGTTCATCCTATCTTTTTGATTTTTAATTCATGTTTAATTGTATTGTCAATATGTAGATCCGTTATTAGTGATTTATATTAAATTTCCGCTGCGTTTTACTTTGAATAAACCGTAAATCACTAACAGTGGTATCACGAGTCATCATATTGATGATTTAATTAGCAAGTTTTTTTTGTAAAAAGTAGCAATTTTTTTTTTATAAAATTGGGTTAAAAATTTGATATTTTGGAACCCTAATTGCTACTTGTTACAAAAACAACATCAAAAAATTAATCTAGTTATTGTATTTTTTGATTATTTGGCTTGGAATTTATTTTTTTTAATTTCGTTTTTTGATATGGCAAAACATGTATTTTAGCCATATCTCAAGCCAAAGCCTTGTCAATTGTTGCTTGTTTGTGCAAACCGATGAAAACCTAGACCGTTTGTGATTGAATGTAGTTGTGTTTGGTTGTTTTGGGAAAAGCCGTGTTTTTTGCTTAATTGTTGTAATTGTTTCATTTTTTTTCTTTTCTTTTTGGTGCCATTTTTTGGGCAAATTTCAATTGTAAAAGTAATTAGAATAGTTGTATTTTATTTCTTTTTATTTTGTAATTTGTTGACCAAAGTTGAAGAGAAAATGAGGAACAAACAATATTCGGCACCTCCTGCGCAACTGCACGAAAACAGACTTTCCCGGAGATTGGAAATTCCGTTGGACCTGAAACCACCGCCAAAATTTCCGCAACTCAGAGACCTACAACTTTACAGAAGGCGGGAAGACCACAGAAGATTCCTTCAGTGAGTTTTCGGGCATTCAAGTCAGGCTGTGTTTTCTGACAAATTGCATTTGTTTCACATATTTGGTTCCTACTTGCCCACGAATGTCTTGGAGCAAGTCGGAGCCCATTGGATTTATGTAGGCCCATTTGGGTTCATGTTGGCCCGTCCCCTAGTTTGACCCGTCGGTCCGTCGTGATGAGTCACGTGACCGTCTCTAGGATTTTATCGATCGAGGTTTGCACAAAATGATTCATATTAATTTATTTACAAATTTCGGATTGTTACGGTTAATTTGTTTTTAACTTGTTTCCGATCCAAAAGCGAGCAGAGTATTTGTTTTGGGGCCAAAATTGAGCAACTAGTAATTACTCTGAGGGCCTGTTTGACTGGACTCAATATTTCGACTCGGACTCAGACTACGGAGTCGACCCGAATTGTCCAACCTAAATTCGTAAGTTTGGAAAAAAGTCTGTTTGTAGCCCTAATCACAGAGCTGTCGTGCCCTGCCGCTTCCTCAGGTATGTATGCTCTAAAATCTGTAGTTGCGGATCCCAATTCCTTTTAACATTTTCTACAATTTCTTCATCAATTTTAACTGACGCTAACGATTGCGGTGTTTCTGTGGAGGTTTTATGCGAATTTTCCATGGCTTTCAACAATTCACCCTTATTCCTTGCGCGAGTGCAGTATTTTAACTTTTAAAATAAGAAAATGTATCTTTGATTGAAACTTTAAAGGCAATCTCCATGAAACCAGTTCCAGTATCTTCATGTTAAAAAACAATTCGGATTAAATCAACAATGTTAAAAATAATTGATTGAAAGAGTATATGTTCGATTTCAGTTTGAATACACCACAATAATGTATGATTCCAGTTTGAATACGATGGAAATTACCTGCGTTTTTAATGTAATTACCTGAGCTTTCTATGTAATTTTTAGTTTTATGTAACGTTTTATGCTATTTACACTTTTCAGCTAAAACTAGATTTCCCAAACATACACATTATGGCCGAAACAGAAACCCTAATCGATGGAAACTTCCGATTCTTTTCCAGCAAACCAACACATAAAACCTCAAATCCTACCACCACCACCACCACTGCCGCCACTACCACCGCCACCAGCCGCCACATCACCAAAGACACATCATCAAACCCAACCACCACCAATCTCACATTCACCGACCTCGGTCTCTCCGATTGGTCCCTCCAAACCTGCAAAGAATTAGGCATGAAAAAACCGACACCTGTCCAACAACACTGCATACCCCAAATCCTAGCTGGCAAAGACGTACTAGGTTTAGCCCAAACCGGGAGCGGCAAAACGGCGGCTTTCGCGTTACCGATCCTAAACCGGTTTGCACAGGACCCGTTTGGCGTGTTTTGTCTGGTAGTGACACCTACGCGTGAGCTGGCGTACCAGCTGGCAGAACAATTTAGAGCCCTTGGATCGTGTCTGAATCTGAGATGTGCGGTTATTGTTGGCGGGATGGATATGATTACTCAATCACAAACGTTGATGCAACGGCCTCATGTTGTTATTTGTACTCCTGGAAGAATTAAAGTGCTTATTGAACAGAATCCTGATATTCCTGCTGTTTTTTCTAATACAAAGGTACTGATAATTAAATCAATTTTTTAAATTTAAATGTCTGAAATGCCCTTACATTAATATGTTAAAATAATGCAGATAATGATTTAAATGTAAAATTTTAGTAAACCCTTGAGGCCTTCATTTAAGAAGCGACTTAAAAATTAAAATTGGTTTTTTTGTTTAAATTGTTATATGATTTTTTAATCAGGGTTATTTTCTCATATTGGGTCATATAAAAGATGGGTTTGCGGCCTGTTTTGGTCGTTAAGAGATATATTTACACAAAAAATATTTTCAAAAAGGATAGTTTTTATAAAAAAAAATTGTGAAGGTATGTGCAGAAACGTGAAATTTTTACATAATGATAATGTTTTTATAAAAATAATTGAAATTTTATGCTTTAATGACCCAATAGGACAAAAGTTTGTACAATGAGTAAACGACAAAGAAAACTATAACCCTAATCTAATTTGTTAAAGTTAGGGGCATTTTAGTCATTTTATAATTTTGGGATCGTATTTTGCCTGAATTGGTATAAACAAAAAAAGATACAAACTTGGTGGCATCAATGAAAGAAATTTAATATTTAGGTGGTCTCTGTATATAAATTATTATAATCCCTTATTTTCTTTAATCTTTTGCTATTTCGAAATACTAATTAAATAAATACAAAATAATTTTCAGTTTCTAGTATTGGATGAAGCGGATAGAGTTTTAGATGTTGGTTTTGAGGACGAATTAAAAGTTGTATTCAAATGCTTACCAAAAAACCGACAAACTTTATTATTTTCTGCAACAATGACGGATAATCTTCAATCGTTACTCGAGGTTTCTGCAAATAAGGCCTATTTTTATGAAGCTTATGAAGGATTTCAGACAGTTGATACTCTTAAACAACAATATTTATATATCCCAAAAACTGTTAAAGATGTTTATTTGCTTCATATTTTGTCGCGTATGGAAGATATGGGCGTTCGTTCTGCCATAATATTTGTTTCAAGATGCAAGTAAGTTTCTTGATTGATTTCATTTGTATTTATTTTAATTAAATGGGTATTTCCATTTATAATGGGCTCCCGTGGTTATTATTATAGGGATACTTTCTTTTATATCCTTGTAAAACTCATAAATTGTTTTTATATCCTTCTCAAATTCATAAATAATCTTTATATCCCTATAAACTTTATAATTACCTTCATAGCCTTCGAAAATTTTAAAACTCTTTTTTATATCCAAAAACCTATTTTATTATTTATCAAATCGTGATAATATCAGTAAGACAGGAAAATAAACATGATTTCTAATGCATAATCAACATATATATTGCATACCTATTTAATAATTATTAATATTATAATGATTTAATAAATACAGTATTAAAATAGGTTTTTGGACATAAAAGAGAGTTTTAAAGATTTAGAAGGATATGGAGGCAATTACAAAGTTTAGAAGGATATATAAATAATTTATGAGTTTTACAAGGATGTAAAAGTAATTATCCCATTATTAATTTCTTAACATTTATTACCAAAACAGACCTTAAAAAAAAAAAATTCTTACTATTTTACGACATTTTCCATTAATAAAAAATTATATTAACCGGATTAAATTTTTATAAATTCCCACAGGACATGTCATCTTTTGGGATTATTAATGGAAGAACTGGAGCAAGAAGTAGCAGCATTACATTCATATAAATCACAATCTTTACGGTTATCTGCTCTTCACAAATTCAAATCTGGAAAAGTACCTGTTTTGCTTGCAACCGATGTTGCAAGTAGGGGTTTAGATATACCTACTGTTGATCTTGTCATTAATTATGATATACCAAGGTAAAAAAAAATATTATTAATCTTTTTTAATTAATTTTATTAAGTAAGAACGTGCTTTCACATTTGTCTATGTTTAGTCGTACGGATGTATGTTTTGTTTAGTTGGGTCGTTAAAAGATGACTTTGTATTATGTGTGGGCCATTTTTTACCCTACTAAATGATGATGTGGCGGTTATAGTAATGGATTTTGTTAATATACAAACTTTGGTGAAATTGTGTTATTAAAAGATGGTTTTATGCCTCCAATTGAATTATTTCAAGATGTTTTTTTTACAGTTTCAAAATTGACAATTTTTATAGAAAGTGTAGAATTTATGTAGAAATATGTCAGAATTATATATAATGGTAACCCTATTTTTTATAAAAAAAGGTTTTTTTTCTTATTTATATTTATTAGTTTTTACATGTTTTTCTTTTGTTTAAATATGTTTTACATAGATTTATTGTTTTTTTTTCCCTAAAATAACAGGAAAGTACGAATTTGTTTCAAATTGTGTCACTAAAAGATGGTTTTATGTCCCCAGTTTGATCATTGAAAGATGTTATTTTACAGTTTAAAAAATGTAAAATTTTTATAGAAAGTACGTTTTATAATCTAACTAGACAAAAACTTTGTACAATGACTAAACGGGACAGATGTAAAAGTACGTTGCTATCTTAATTAAAAAAACCTTATCTTTAAATGTTATAAACAGATTAATATATCCCGTTATTATTTATATTAAATTATTTTCCAGATATCCAAGGGACTATGTTCATCGTGTTGGGCGTACAGCTAGAGCAGGCAGAGGAGGATTAGCAATAAGTTTAATTACTCAGGTAAAATTATTTATTTTATGTTTTATGCAGAATAAACCCATCTTTCTTAAAATAATATAAAAACGTAAATATATCCAGTTGTTATTATTTATGATGTAACTTATGTAAGTTGGGTATATTAAAATGATAAAAACAGAAGTTAATTTTTGGCAGAACGAAGTAGATCTTATTCATCAAATAGAAGAAACTGTCGGGAAGAAAATGGAGGCATTTGAATGTAAAGAAAACGATGCACTTGAAAATATCACAAAGGTAATATTTGAGAAATAAAAACTGTTATTTTTCCTCCTAAAATTAATATCCAATTTTAATTTCGATATGGCTATTTTTTATACATTTGATTTAAATTCAATATGCAGGTTTTTAATGCTAGACGTGTCGCGAAAACAAAAATGATGGATGACGGTTTTGAAGAAAAGGCGAAAGCAAGGAGAGCACAAAAAATGAAAAGTTTGGAGGAAAAAGGATTGTTGAAGAAAAATAAGAAACGAAAAAGAAAAACCGGAGTAAAAAACAAAGTAGCGGTAGAGTAGTTTGAAATTTAATGCGTTTAATATCATGTCTATGGTAACATTTTGTTATTTAATTATACCTAGTATGCATAAATTTATAAGTTATGTTAACATTTATTTTTTCGCCTGTATTTTCCTTGATTCCTTCGCGAAAAATATTCTTTTTTTGTCTGTTTGGATCATTTGGCTACGTGATTACATGGTGGAAATATGTTGAGGTAACAAGTGGCATTTCAATTTGTGTCTGTTGTTTAAGTTATTAAAAGATGACTTTGTATTGTACTTTAATGATGTTTCTGGACAATTTTTAAAATGACTAAAGAACACAAACACAAAATTGTATTTTATATAGATTTTTTCCCCCTTACAATAATTTTATTTTTAAAAGGTGTTTCTATTTATGATGAACTTTGTATGTTTGTATAGAACAACAAAATTGGTTGCTGGGAAATTAAACATTAAACACCATCAACTTATAAGATACATGACACTTTGCTATACAAATTCGTTATGAAAATTAAAAGGTTAAATTAGATCAAATACATATTTAAACTTTAACATTAGCGCATTTCCCTACATAATATAATCCCAAGTTAACGTCTTTTGCAGTTAAAAACGAATAATTTTAAAGTTGGATCAAATCCATCTCAAGATGATAGAATTTGGCACTTGTGAAATTTGCATTTTCACCATGAATTTACTCACCATCAAACCTAAAACGCGAAACGTTAGCAGGACGGAGGGAGGAACGAGTGAGAGGATAAACCGGGGATGTTAAACGCCACGTCATCAATTTTCCATAATTCTTCAAACCGAGTCCGATACATTTCAGGTTGCTGTTGAACTTGAATCGAAGAGCAAAAATCCGGGAACCCAAAAACAGTGGCAACGGTTCGACCTTTATGAGCCACCATTAAACCGTCAACCTCTTTGTAATCGCCAATGCTACTACCAATGCTCGTTTCCCAATACACAACTTCTTCGATTCTATGATCATCAAAAGAATTAAAATCCACGGTATAATGTTTTTGTACCATTGCTCGAGTGAGTAGTGAGTCTTCCATGTACACTAAAAGTCCACTTTTTTGGCTAAAGTAACCGTAGAGTACATGTCGTAAGACCTCAATTCCAATGTTGTCGTGTTTGTAGTTTCTTGCGGTCACATCTTCCCTCGTTGCACATGCTTTCAACACGAAACATTCTTCTTCTCCGATTCTTTTGTCTCCTAATCGTTCGGCTTTTGCAAATAAGCTTGCCGTGCTCTTTGGATCTAATCCCTAAATAATTCATCGTCACATTATACTTGTTAGTGAATCTATGTAGGACCAATTGAACCGAAAAACAAGGAGGTTGGCGATCAGAATGAGCCGGTTAGATTGGTGCTTATAACTTGGTCGGAACAGACCGATTGGACATAAAAATCATGTTGAAGCGACTGACCGATTGGACATAAAAAATCATGTTGAGGCGACTGACCGATTGGACATCGAAAATCATGTTGAAGCGACTGACCGATTGGACATAATAAATCATGTTGAAGCGACTGATTGAACCGGAAAAAAATCGGGTTTTCTAATAAAATTATCTAAATCGGGTTTTCTAATAAAATTATCTAAACAAAATAGTAACATGAATTTTTTACTAGGGAACCTAAAAGTATTAGTTTTAGTTGAAAAATAGGTTTTGGATTTCTTGTAAATTTTTATGGTAATTTTTATACTTTTTAAGTTTTTTTTTTTTGACATTTGTATACTATTTACACAAGGGGTGTAATTATTACATCATAAATGGTCAACAAGACTATCATCCAGTTCAACCGGCCGACTCCTTCGGCCCGACCATACTCAACGTGCGCATTTGGCCAGTCTAGTGCAAAAATCGGTTTTAAAAACATTGGTAACAATCGATAAAATAATTCGAAGGTTCTGTCCAACATTTGCTTGCATAGTTGTATAGGGTTTTGGCAAGTTCGGCCAAAGTTTTATATTTTTAAAGAGTTTGTCTAACATTTTCCTAATTTTAAGGAGTTTGTTCAACTAAATTGACTAGTTCAACCCTTTGACAAGTTACCTTTTTAGATAACTAATTTCTTTTTCGAATCTACCTTTTTACAATAATTATCTCTATTATGTAAAGGCATAGAGAGATCGACCTGAATAATACGGCGCAAGGGTCGCTGAGGACCTTTAGCGACTTGAGTTCCAAGGGTCGGTGTGTGACTCCAAACCGTATCTCCATCACTACCTGCCAAAACTTTGTTTCCTGAAGAAAGCACGAGCTCGATAGACCACATTCCGGGCACCATTTGCCACAAAACAAAACAACCATCAACATCATCTTCATCACTATTAGTGACACTATGTCCTTGTACCGACGAAATCTCTGTTTCGCGACTCATCATTTTTACAGTCCCGGTTGTGTACATGTTTTGGTAGTAACTAGACGACTGTTGTCGTCCCGCTATAGATGTCATCTTCAGGCAACCCGTTGCTGCTAAATATTGTTGTATTATGTATTGCGCGGTAGACCTCTCCTACGAAAACATAACAAAATTATAACTCAAATAGATATTCTCATATTCATATGGGATAATAATGATGCATACGAAAATGTGGAGGAACAAACCATTTTATTCCTTATGCTCAAGATCGTGTTAGAAAAAGGGTTGTGTTAAAATGACATAACTTTTGTTACGAGTCTCCGGAACTTTTGAGCCCGAAAACGTTATATTTTAGGAGTTGTTTGTATTTTTATGTTTTATGTTTAATTATTGGACTTGTTTTAGGCCTGTTTTTCAGCTCAGTTTTCTTTTTTGAGGCATTCAAAATATTTAAGGTTTGTCTGGCATTCTCTAATTTTCAGTTTTTTATGAAAGTGGATTTTCCCCCAACATCCGTGTTCTTAAGTTGAACATATTTTATAAAATAAATCAACAGTATTCTTTAAATCAACGTGATTTTGGATTAGATTTTCCTGGTATTCTAAGTATCAACGGACCAACTGTTCTACAATTTTTACTCCACATCATATATGAACCAATTTATGTCTCTGGACTTTATAGCGCAAAGCCGCAAACTACATGTCCAAGTGAGCCCAACTATGCACCTTTTGTTATTCTATGTAGTATACTTAATTATTTACATTTTGTCGTACTAAAATTCCAAAACTGAGTACTATTGTATGTATTGGTTCACCTAAATTCCCTTAGCCAATAAACCGTTCAAATTGGTACAATAACAGGTTTCGAAAGTTTAGTATATCAAAAGGTTAATAAATTTTTTGTTTTTTATATCGATCCATATGGTGAAATCCGTTACCACCAAAGCAAAATATCAGTTTAAGACAAACTGGTACATTAAAAACTAAGTTTTGGTAGTTTAGCACAACAACAATAATGCTACCCAATCTAGCCAAATACGATGTGGGTCATACATTTTGATAGCTTTGTAAATACATAAGTAATAGCAATAGTAAATTGGCAGAAAGATGGAAAACACATACAATTGGGATGTCTTTGATGTTGTAGTGAAAATCAACACTGCAATAATCAACATTAACAGAAATCGGGGCAAGCGGGCATCCCAATACTCCCAACAATAACCGCATTCGATTATTTTTATTACGACACTTTTTACCGTCAACTATAATATCATCATTATGATCACCATCTTGATATCTTCCGAATCCCAACAGTCTCCGGCGACCGGATCTTCTGGTCGCCGGTGACTGACCGTAACAACTGATATTGGCATACACGGGCAGCTCGGTTAATGGTGACAGTGGGATTTGTTGCTTTGATGATCTTGTGTCATTTGATGTTTTTGGATCCATTATACATATATTTGTACGTATAGATGAGGAGTGAACAGGATGTTATTATTGGTGAAATAATGGGAAAGGGATTTAGCGACAAAAACAAATTTGAGTGGTAGTTCTGCTTGTTATTATTTTGCTTTACTTTATGGGAAACAACAAAAGGGATAAAGCATATTTCACGGGCAAATTCCCTCCCTCCCAATATATTTCAAAAAACAATGCTGAAAAACATGAGCTTTAATAGTTCAATACCCAATATCCAATTATGATTTGATTAGTTAATAATTTGGATTACAACCAAGTTTTTTTTTGCAGGGCGAAACGTGGAAGAATTAATTATTTTTGTGGAGGTCCAAGATCATTTTAAATAAAAGGCTTGATTCGCTAAAATGAACATAACCTCCACGGGCTCCATTTTCAACCCAGGACCTGTCAAATCGAGGCTTGAAACAAGGAGAACATGTTGGTAAACCACCTACATAACTTTTTTGCCCGAGAACATTGTATTATATTAGTTATTTGCATTTTTTATTTTTTTCCATCAATTTATTGGACTTTGTTTGTGTGCTAGTTTTTTTGCTAACTGTCTTTTTAAGGTTATTCGAATTTCTTGGTCTATTGTAGGGTTCTGCTTTTTAGTTACGAAGGTACAACAAGAAACAAAAAAATGGATCAATGTAATTAAAGCAAAGATAAAGGCATTGTCATGTTCTAAAAAACGTGTGAAGTAAAAAATAAAGTTCAAGACTTTAAGGAGAGTGTTGAAATTATATATATTATTTGGGTCATTCGAATCTCATCATTGGGCTTAGTAATGTTGGTGTTTGGTGAATCAAGGCCCATATTCAATTATGTTCTCTCTAGTTAAAAAGCTAGTAACTAAATATTGTAATTACCATCCAATGACAAGTGCCTATATATCGATAACTCTAGCTAATCTTCAATAGATTGAGACGATAGATTTATACCAATTAAGGTGGAAGAGCTCAAGCAATGAAGGAAATTTGTTCCAAAATACTACACCGATCGATATCCGTATAAATAGCCCTTCATACGGGCGAGTACTACTACCCTCGTCTACTTAGAGAACTTCAAAATATCGTTATCATAACCGAGATAATGAAAAGGAAAAACATGAGAAGACGGGCTCACATCCGGATGATGAAACGGCACTTGTGATGATGACGGATCATTAACCGTGCTTTGGTGATTGTTATGATCAAAGGTAACACCCGGGTGATGTTGGTTAGTTGCTAAAAGCTTGTCCAAGAAAGACCAGTCGGCGGTCACATTATTAGTCGCTAAAAGTGGTTTATTGTGTGATTGATTTCCACTATCGCAACCACAACTAGCCCGATTCGCCGACATTAAACTCAACAAGTTTCTAGAACAATCCGCCATGTGATTGATCATCATGGTACCAGTGTTGCTGTTGTTGATTAAATGGCTGCTTTGCCGCGGTGCTAGAAAATAAGGGGTGTGATCGTGCGGGGAAGTTAATAGTTGAGGAAGATGCATTGAACCGTCGAATAAAGTTGTGCTATTTGTAACGCTGCAATCGTAGCTATGTAACGCTTGTAGTTGTATCGACTTGTTCGTGTCTTGATCGAGTAGTTGATGATGGTCATTTTCAACATGAACACTATGATCTTGATGATCGTCGGATTGGAATGGGCTTCGGTTATGGTTCTTTTTCTTGAATACTCGGCATACGACCCAGCCATCTTCCTGTTTTCGAAATTTAGTTAGTTAACCGTTAAAAAGTAAGGGTTTTTCTAATATTATGATGCATTTAATGAAACAGTTATTTTCATTTGAACAAATTTTTTTATTTAATGCAATAAATTAGAGTTCATTAATATTATTCAATTCACTAAATACATTCTAATATATTCAAAATGTAATAATAAATAATGATGATGATCATAAGTGGAAACGCATACTAGTATTAAATAATAAATAATGTTGCTAAAGGTTAAATAGCACAAAAGTATCACACATGGCAACGTGTTGTAAGTTGTAACTAACATAGCAAAGTGGGTAAATGTGAAAATCGGTATAAACTTATATATATAATGACACAAAAACAGTGTTAAAATAAGTTTTGAACTTTGTAACACAATTTGTTGTAAGCAAGACCTTAAAGTTAAAATCATTGACCTTTAGGCTTTTACAACCAAATTTTCAGAAATCGCATGTAAAAGTAAAATATTTTATTCTTTTTATAAACGTATCAATATATAATGATATTTTTTTATAAGTTTATATCACTAATTGGCACTTTCCTAGTAATGAAATTATAATATAAATACCTGGATCTCTGATGGCGTAGAAGCATTGGAGTACTGATCATCTAGCCGATATTCATGCATGATCCAATCGGTTTTCTGGCCGTGAGGGGCACGCCCGGTGTAAAATACGAGTGTTTTTCGCATCCCGATTCTTTTGGAGTTGCTAAGAAGATGGATGGCTTTGTCCCTGCCCGTTGCTTTCCAAAATCCAGCCGTTGTGGCTCGATTTGTCCGGGTTCCGGTTGGGTACTTTTTATCCTTGTGGCTAAAGAAGTACCATTCGTTCTGCGGCCCCGACCCGATTCTACACTTGTCTACATTCAAATCCATCATAAATTTTTAACATAAGAAACAATACCAACAAATTTTATCACAAGAAACAATACCAACAAATGCGATAAACATGTATCATGCAAGTTATTAGTTTAATTGACGATTAAACATGTATCATGCAAGTTTATTAGTTTCTCAATCAAACAATTTTATCACAAGAAACAATACCAACAAATGCGATAACTAACATTCATAAATGGTCATATGTTACACAAGCACACATATGGAGCAACAGACCATTTTATTCCTTTAGGCTTAAGATCGTGTAAGAAATTGGATTGCAGTAAAAGGGACTACGCCTCGGTAAACTGTTGTAGGCGGTTTATGTAACTTTATGGCCCATAAACGTTGTATTTTGAGAATTATTTGCATTTTTTAGTTTTAAATTAATTTTTAAGACTTTGTTTTAGACCTAAATTTCCGGCCCGTGTGTAAATCAGTGCCTTATTTAGGGTTTGTTTGACACATTGAAATTTTTAGTTGATGGTTTTATAAAAGTCATTTTTTCTCCCAAAAATTCGAGTTCTTGTGCTGAACAAATTTTGAAGATCAAATCCAACGTATTTTTTGAAATCAACGTTGTTTTTGAATTAGATTGTTCCGTGTATTCTAAGAATCAAAAGACCAATTCGTGTTCTCATTGTTGACTCTACATGATCACGATCTATAGCTATTATAATTAAGTTAATTTGACAAATTAAGATGTTAATTAGTAGAGCTTCACCTTTTAAGTCCCATGGCTCTAGTTTATTGAGATCCACTTCTCTAATAACATCAAGATCAATAGCCTCGTACGAAACCTTCTTCCGCAAGTAATAGTATAGCAATTCCTCATCCGTAGGGTGGAACCGAAACCCTGGAGGGACCGATAATTGCCCGTTTCCCGTAGACATCATTGTTCTTCTCTAGCTAAAATCCTAAAATGGGTTTCGTGAAAATTGATCAATAACGAAAGAAATAAAAATTTCTTAACAAATTCTTAATATGAATCTTAAAAGAAAGCACAATTCTTAACAAATACCCTATTTCTCCATGCATTCCATAACAAAAAGAGAGATGCTATTGTTTCATACTAAAAGTCTTCCTATTTATAATTTTACTCATTTAATTAGTACAAATGTCCAAAATCAAATTAGGATGAGATTAGAAAAGAGAGATTAGTAGATTTCATAGGTCAATTATTTTATGGTAGAAAGATGTAGTAAGGAGATTTAATAGTAATCGGCCGATACAATTTTCTAACAAAAATTCCACTATAATCTTTTAAAAATATGATGGCCTGGTACAGCTGGTAGCTCTGCCCCGACCATCGACTCGGAGTCGACTAAAAGAAATAGATTTTGACCTATTCTAACAATGTCATTATGGAACCATTCGACCATCAATTGATCGACCACGGACTTAACCTAGCTTCTATGTTTACAATCACATGATCGAGTGGTGGTGGCTTGTTTCCATCGATTTCGGCAATCATTTTACAATTTCACATATTATAATTCGGTAGCTAATGATGAAGCAACTAAACATCTCCATACACAAAAAGAAAGTTAAAGTATATCGACCATTTTACCTTAAATGATCATTTGATGATAGTTTCTAGCTTCCTTTAGTCTAACACGCCGAATTCACTGATTTCCTTCTCTTTCTTTCCTTAAAACTTGGCCAACTTTCGTTTGTGTATGTGAGAGAGAGAGAGAGATTAGTCACCCTTTGGTCTTTACTACTATGTTATAGATATAGCCGCGCATGCATTCACCATCTATGGTGATCAAATTAGATCACTTTATTTTTATTATTTGATTATTTGATATAATTTGACGTATAATCGTTTGTTAAATACAAAAATGATGTAGTATTGATATTTGAATTATTAATTTATTATCTACAATCCCAATACTTGGAAGTTGATCGAAAACTTTGCAACTTGAGAATAAACATTGTTATTCTTTTGTTAGAACCATACTTTTCGTACGTCAACAAAATTATAAATCGATTTTGTCAAACATTACGGTCCATTACAATTATAGTTTATTATTTGGATTGTGAATTTGTTACAATAACAACGATATTTAATTCTTTCGATGCGGGTACTTTACAAAAATTACGCTTATAATATATGCAATTTGTATACGGGTTTTCCCCTATAGAAAATGTGTGATTTTTGTCTAGTTGTTAATGCTAATAAACGAGAAAAAATATTCCTATTTTATAAACTCGAATAAATATATGAAATTTGGGAGGTAATAATCTCGGTTTAAATATTTTAGTTACCGATACTTAGACATGGGAAAATCTATAATTTTTAAAAAAACATGTAATGATCAAACTGATCATTGTATAAACTATAGGGTGTTAAAAAATATCCGAAATCGAGTATCTGAAGAAAAAAAACATCTGAAATTCTGGTACCAAAATATTCGGATATCGGATTTGGATCCGAATAATGTTTTCAGAATTTCCGAATATCTAACATCCGAATTATCTTATATATCCGAAAAATATTTAAATAATTTGTTTTTTTTAACTTCAGATAACGAATTTTTGGATGCCAGATCCGGATAGTAAAAATCCACTATCTGACATTCGGATATCTGAAAATTCGGATATCCGGTTTTTTAACACCTCTAGTATAATAAGTTATTTACTTTATAACATTTACATTATATTTATCACTACTATGGAGTACATGAAGTTGATAAACGTTGGTCAAATAAAAATAAAATATATGAATATAGAAGAATAAAAATCTGTCTTACTCTTCCTTGATCATCGGTCCCATGTTTAAAGAAAAGGAATGGAAGAATGGAATTGGAGTCAGCATTCGCACGTGAATACCGACGACTGAAGAAAGCAAAATCCTGAAACTCCGTTGGATCTACGTTGATATATGGTTTTATTACTTTCAAAAAACAATATTATTTTTCATAGCATTTACATGCAGAATATATAAAGTTAACTGTGTTTTTGAAGGCACGGCGTTATGCATTAAATTAAATAAATAAATATATAGACACACCTACATGTCTCTCCCCTCAGTCGTCTATACGTATAGGCATACGTGTTGTGTTTATTACATGTTTTTAGAGCATCAATTATAGTCCTACTACAACTATGATGATTGTATATTAGAATACTTACACCTTAGTATTCTCCTAAAAGGGTCACGTCAGCTGACATTTGATCAACTAAACTGATCATCTGGTCAGAATCTGCAAACTGTGCTAACTTTACGCAGAATAGAGCTTCGATTGTCCAGAGACACTAAAAAACTCATGCAAATATTTTAGACCCAACATATTATAAAATATACACAAAAAATATTAATACTCATAAAATACCTCACGTACATTTCATTCATTTCGTTCTTTGGTAAACGACGCACATACCGAAGAAAGACAACCGACGACATGTTGCCAACGGTTTCCTTGAATTGTTGGAGAACCGAAGACCACCGTTGGCAGTTGTCATATACTTGATGTATCTCAAGATGAGTGTTCATTAGACAAAAGACATATTTTAGAAAATTACAACAATTAAACTGTCTACTAATAAAATATCATATTTTCTCACTTAGAATGAAATGATTGGTCGTTAATTGTACACAAAAATAAGGTGAACTTAATGTGGGATTAAAGAAGTAAGTTTTAGCAAGTTTATATTGGTACTAAAGCTTTATTTAATCAACAGTTAATAATTAAAAGAAGTATTATTTTACTTCTTTGTGTTTTTTAATGTTATAATTACTTTGTAAATTATATTATTTTAAATGCTAAATAAATTTTATAATAATGTAGGGTATTTGAAATCATAATCAACTTAATAACAGCTCATTCCAACTCCTACAAAAGTTTACCCATTCTCACATGATGATTTTACAAGCTCTAGTGATTATATATATAGTTAATAATTATTAACTACCACATTTCATTCCGTTTCAGGGGTCTCGTGTTCCTCAATGATCATTATATCATGGCATTTATGACAATATTCTGCAATCTCAAAATGAGTACTAGAACTCCGTGTTAGATCAGTAGTTAACATTTAATAATAACAAATGTAATAATAACAAATAATAAACACCAAAATGTTTTAGTACTAGTTGATAGGTTTTTCTATTACCTTAAACTATTAAATGTATAATATTGTATTTTGTACTTAAATTGTAGTCATTTTAGTACCCTGACTACTAATTTGATATTGAATTCTCACATTATTTGCTTTTAATATCAATATATTGAGATTAACATATATTTTTTAGTTCGTCAAATGTTATAAGAAAAGTAAATCATTTAAGAAACGCGATCAAATTGCTAAATTAACATTTTTTGCAAATTCATGGCATCATGTTGCACTTTTAATAGTATAAGGTAGTAAAAAACTCGATTTACCAAATTCATGGTACTAAAATGCATTTTCTACAATAATAATAATAAAATAAATAATAAAATATAGATAGCTATCAGCAAAAGGTTGAGTTGACTGATACAGTTGTTTGCGTGCGTGGCTATTTACTGGCGACGGGTGGTAATAGTGTCGCAAATGAGACTTTGGATGATGTTCATCGAATGGGAGACCAACAAGTCTAAATTAGCTGTATAATTAGTGTTAAGATAATAAACCTAATTTTATATCATAGCTTACTTTATATGAAAGTATAGGGGCCTTTATGTAAATTCATTTTTTACCAGTTTGCACATATCTTTACGAAATGTTCACATTATATACCTAACATTAGGCATCAGGTGAATAGTAGTTCCCCAATCAGATTTTGACAGCAAATCAATTTTTATCGTTTTTATATTTAATGTGAACGGACCGATAGCAGATATTTGATTCTGGCCCATGTGGTTAACATCATGTGGCATTAAAGAGGATGTCACAAGTTCGACTCCCAACTCCTTTTTTTCCTAGCCAAGTATTTTACAGCTTCTATATATTGACTTTTAAATTTTCTTAAATCCCAATTCCTTTTTTACTGAGCATATATTTTAGAAGTTTCTATATATTTTTTTTATTTCTTCTCTGTAAATTTAAATTTTTTGAAATGATCTTTACTTTTATGAAAGTTTCCATACATTCTTATTTTTTCTTCGCACAACTCTAAAATTTTTGAAATGACATTTACTCTTCTTAATTATAATATATGATAGATATATTTTCTTAAATATAATTTACTAATAAAGTTCTATACAACATAAAATGGTGTTTTTTTAATATGATAAATATTATTAATATTTTTATTTTTATTTATATGTTTAATATAACTATTAATAATATGATATATAAAGTTGGTTTCAAAGAGGCTTAAATTTTTAAATAATAAATTATATTATTTTAATTTTACCATAAATTTTTTGGGTTAATATAAGTAACACATTCTACACAAAGTACAACTAATGTATACAAATAGAAATAATAAGTAAGGGTAAAAATAATTTGGTTACAACCAACTGAATAACACATGCCGCATATATAGTTAGACGTTTTGTAGTAAAAATATTTCTGAATATAAAGCATGTTTTGAGCATAATATGAAAATCCTCCGCGACATCACGCGGGGTAAATTTCTACTAGTTAGTAATCTATTTTTCGAGTTTAGTTTCAGCCACAGGCCCGCAACATTGAAGTGCTCCGGCTCAAACTCTCATACCGTGGGGATATGTTAGATAACAAATTTAGTGTTGCTTTCGTACTTATATCATAGTACAGGGGTCTCTACGTAAATCTCGTTTTCAATTTTATAAAAAGGTTTCCCATTTGCAACGCTGAAAGATTATTTGGACGCTTTTAGCACTTTAGAGGGTCACAATTACAAATATAGTGTAACACAAAATATAATAAATATGCCTCAATTCTCATAGTTTAAAGTAAAAAAGATTGAACAATATATACATTCATCACTCCAAAACCACAAATTCAATCAAACAAAGCCCAAACTCTAAAAACAATATGTTTAAATTGACAATATAAACAAAAACTAAATGCCAAAACACACCAATAAATTTACAATACAAACTACTCGATTCCATTCGATCAATACGATCGATTAGGTTTCGAGGAAGACGATTTCCCTTTCGCAAAATCAACAAGATCTTGAAACAAAAGGTCATCTTTTTTCTCGTTTTTAGCCGGATCCCGAGTGTCAAGAGATAGATCACGAGTTTGACCGACCAACCCATCATAAGAAGACCCTAAACCACTAGTGGAATCCAATGGTGGTGGTGGTGTGGTGGCGGCTGCTGGCGGTAAATAGTCGGCGGATTTGGTTAACCGTGTGTGGTCATTATGAGTAATGGGTGGTTCACTTGTACGTGTTTGGGGGTTGTATGCTTCACCGCTTAGATAGTCAACCGTTGAGCCCGAATTAGGATTGGTTGATGAGGGTGGAGGATGGACGAACGGGCTAACGGGATCGGGTTCAATGGTATTGGTTTGGTTAGGTACATATGGTGTGTCTCTTGATGACCTAAAATAACATGAGCATATTTTAGTGACAATATTTAAAGTTTAGTGACAAAAGTATACTCATAAAAAAGTTGTCATTTCTATTCTAGACAGGTTTGTAGGCGATAGTTAGTAGGAGTCTTTGATAATAGTTTTGATTAAAATATATGGTTAGTTTAAAGAGAAACATAGTTAGTGATAGATTCTTGGTATAAAAAATATTTATTTTATACCATCAAGTTTGAGAAATGAAAACTTTATTTAAGACAAAAATTTAAGAGGAAATAAAAATTGAGTAATAAATAAGATTTACCTCCGTGCTAGGTGGCCGAAATCATCTTCTAACTCATTATCATCATGAGTTACATTTACAGCTGAATTTTGAGCTCCCATTGCAATGTCATCATGATAACGAAGAACACGTGTCAATGTATCATTTAAAGTTAAACCTTTGCCTAGAAGCACCTCATCTCTAAAAAAACAAGTGCAAATTGTGATTAATTAGGGGTTTTTTTTGGCTTAGAAAAACAATGTATTTTTAGATATGTCCCTATATTAGTCCTTGTACAAATATTTCTCTAATTGGGTCATTAAAAGATGATCTGAAAAGGTGATGATGTGGCGGAAACATACTGACCCATACGGAACACAAAAAATGACATGTCACTTGCCACCTCAGCAAGTTACCGCCACGTCATCTTTCAACAGCACAATTGAGCAAAGATTTGTATAATAATTAAACATGAACAAATATAAAAGTGAATTGTTATTTTAAACTGTGAAAAAATGAAGTTGAGAAAAAAGTCAAAGTCAAAGGTGCTTACGAGGTAGTATTAACAAGGGTCATGACACGATTTTGGTAAGAATGACACTGGCCCACAAGGTCAACAATCATTTCTTCCTTTATGCTCTGGAACAAGATAAAAATTAAAATAAATAAAATTTATATATTTTCACATAAAATAATTTATTTAGTAGATGAATAAATAGTGTTACACTTACCATTTTGTTGTTAGGATCTAAAGCACTAAGCATGTCCATCAACACATCTGCTATTCCTTGTGCAGTCACAATTTCTGACAAGCTGGCAAATATGTAAATTTCATTTTAATTTGCAATAATTACTAAAAAAAAGAAAACGGGTTCCGAATAATAAAAATAAAGAGTAAATTACAGAATTGTCCCTCTGGTTTTACGAATTTTTCGATTTTATCCCTATACTTTTTTTACATGATTTTTGTCTGTATGGTCTTTAAATTCCATCTTTTTTTTTTACCATTTTGACTTAAAATGGCCAAAATACCCTTACAAAAAATATTCAGAACTTTTTAACAAATAAATTAAGATAAGGGCATTTTAGTCATTTTAGGTCAAAATGGACATAAAAGATGAAATTTGAAGACTATAGGGACAAAATTGGAGAATTCGTAAAACAATAGGGACAATTTATGTAATTTACTAAACAAAGAATATGGGTCCAAATGGGCGGGGCTGGCTACTTTTTTGCTAATCTCTACTATATTATAAAGTGTTTACACACTTTCCTTTTTTGTCTTGATTAAGTTTTAAAAATAAAATGCTTTCATGAAGGCTCGAACACGGGACCACAGGTTCATGGAAGCACGCATACCAACTGCACTACAAGGCATTATAGCTATTTCTTCCTAAACAATAGATATAACCCTTTAGCCCGTGTTTACAACTCCACCCTAAACAGACGCGTCTTCCGATCAATTGCTTCTTCCAAAAGCCTCCGTCGATTCAATTCTCAAGACGTCTCCTCGATTCCTTCTACTGCCTCGATTCTTTCATTCCTTTAAATTTACAATTTCCTTTTGGTGTTAATAATTACCCCGATGTATTTTTTTTCCCTAAATCTCTCTTTCAGGGTTTTTAAATTTGAAGATTACTTCGATATTTCCTCTTAGTGTTTGAATCGGTTTAAATTGTTGATTTCAGGCCGGTGGACTTCGTGAGAGATTCGATGCTAATAGAAAGTGGTTCGTTTCTTCTGCATTTTGTTATTGATTTAAATTTTCCGTATTTTTGTTTGAATTGAAGTGATCCAGTATCTTAATGTTGTTTCTTCGTTTTTGGTCACACAAAGCCCTTAAAAGCCAATAAAATTTTGCATTTACGTTTCTATGATATGTACAAAACCGCCAGTTATTTATAATGAATTATCGATTGTTGTTGCAAAATGCATGCAGATAATGGTATTGTGATCAGCACATCGTCAGAGGTCTTTTTTGCACACGGATTAATTGATAACAAGAATAAAAAAAACATAGTGCCAGGGGTTCAAGACTCCTTTGTGTACAAATACAGAATTATCTGATTCATCGACGGTAGAGAATGATGAGATTGAGTCACTATCTTCAGTGAGTGTTGCATTTATAGGCGATCAACTATTAAGGTTAGTTATTTTTTTTTTTCTGTTTTTAATAATGTATTTGTGTTTATCCACAAACAACCGTAACCTATGTAATTCTTAATCGAAAAGGTAGAGTAAAGAGAAATAATGATTTGAACTCTATTGAATTTAACTATATTCATTTATTTCTCACCTAAATTTTTTAGAAACTTCATTAATTTTATTAGGTAGTTACCCGAGCAGTGTACTTTTATTCATTTATTGGATTACTTTGGTGCAGCGTGCTGGCTTTGGCTCTGTTTGGATGAGGCTCAAATGGTTGATAGCAGTACAACAGCTGCAACAGAAATGGCAATGCAGTTACATGATGTACATTGTTAGTGTATTACTGGAATACCAATATACTAAATGACTTATTTGGGATTTTAAGATTTCTTTAACCAAGCCTATTTGATGTTCTTAAATGGCGGGTTATGTTATTAAGGATCCTTATGTGGTAATGAAATGTCAATTATATAATCTTTATTTATTTATTTGAGGGTATTTACGGTTATTATGTTGAAGATTATACATATGTGATTTTTGTTATTTGCAGGCAAAGGCTATGCAAGTCCTAGAAATTCAAAATATTCTAACAGGCCCAGTTATGGCACAAGTACGTTTTGTTCTTATTTTCTTAAATATGTTGTCGAGTGAATTTGAGATGACTAATTGTTTTTGTTTTATAGGTGTTGAAGGATCTTCAAGAGAACCCAAGGCTGCACAAGATAACATGTAGAATTCTTCTGTTATGAACAATTTAGAAGCTTATCAATGCTCGAATTGTGCTGATGAGACGATTTATTGAGTTTTTGTTTAGATGTGATTTGATAATGACACTTTTAATTGAGTTTGGTTACGGTGAATCATGATTAAAACTGATGATAGTTCTGTTTCATTTTTATGAATGTATTTATTTGAATGTCTCCAACTTGTTTCTGATGCGGTGTTATCTTTTCAGTCGTCATTAGACCAATAATATTATTCTGAACTATGAACTCTTTTGGCCTTGTGGTACAAAGTCCATTAACAGACCAGGGTTCAAAACCCTTCGAGTAAACGAATAACCAAAGAAGAGCTTTGGAAGTGGTTAATGAAATATACCTGGTAAGTTTCGTATAGCTGAGGTAAAGACTCGATTTTTCCGGATAGCCTGAACAAAATTTATTCGCCGCAAAAATATAGTTACAAGGTACCCGCCGCCGCATTGCGCGGGTACATGCTAGTAATTATAAAAAAAAAGTAAAAAACTAAACTATTATTATAATTGACCTGTTTTTGACTTTTTGTTTCAGTTTAAGTTTTCTTATTTTACCCATTTGGCCCGTTAGATATTAATTATAACCCAAATCGACCCATTTATAAGTAAATAAATGAGGTAAATATTTCAATCTTTAAGCAATTACCTGAGTCCAGAAACATCAGTTTGAAGGGAAGCTTGAATAGCAGATTCTTCATCTTCATATGAGGAAGAAACAACAGGGTGAGTTTGTGGAGGTGTAAATAATGGCACACTGTTTTCTTCTCTAGGTGGAAAATCTACTCCACTAGACTGTAAAAAAAATTACAATTACAAACTTTAGGGACTAAATATGCAATAGTTACATACCATAGGGACTACTACTATAGTTTACTCTAGAAACAAAAAGGGCTAGCTCATATTTATAAGGTTTTTGCCCCTAAAATAACAGTATAGCTTTAAATTTGTCACTATAAAAACTTTCGTCCAATTCAGTCATTAAGAAATAGTTGTGTGTCCCAGTTGGATCATTAATGATGTTTTTTACAACGAAAAAGATGATTTTTATAAATAAAAAGCCAAAATGCATTTTAGTATCTTGAACTTGGTTAACCATGTCCTTTATTATCCTGAACTATTCAAGATGTAACATGGTACCCTGAGCTTACAAAAATGGTCAATTAAGTACCCTGAGTCAATTTGATCGCGTTTTCTTACATGATTTACTTCTATTATAACCTATGACGAACTAAAAAATATAAGTTCATCTCAATATTTTGAAATTAGAAGCAAATGACGTGAGAATTCAAGACCAAACTAGTGAATCAAGGTACTAAATTGACTATTTTTCCAAGTTAAGGGTACCATGTTGCACCTTTAATAATTCAGGGATGTAGAGAACCCAGTAACCAAATTTAGGGTACTAAAATGTATTTTTTGGCCTCAATTAAAAAAACGTTATATATATGAAATAAACCATCTTTTAATGATCCTATATGATATAACTGTACAATGACTATATACGAACAAATGTAGAAGTAAGTGGTTATTTTTGACCAAAAAAAAATGAAAAATCATATTTATCGTCAAGCGTCTTGAGCATTTGACTAGGGTCAAACATTTAATTAAATTATATGCCAAGTTAAATATAGCAATTATTTTCAGACGATGAATCACCTTAAGTTCGTTATATGCTGCATAATATTGAGAATATCTTCCGCCACGTCCCCCAAAAGCTTCTTGCCAAGTATCTATTAATATCAGAATCTTTTCTCTTACATTTAAATCAGGCTGCATTACCAAAATAAATATTATTAATGTCAATAAAAAAACACGAAACATTTTTACCAAAAATAAAACAAAAAATATAACCTTTTTCTTCACTATTTTAACCATATCATGCAAGATGTCCCGCTCAACGATTTGCTGAAACACATTCTCCCCACAGTTTTTGCTCAAAGTTTCAAGTACCTAAATCAATATTAATCATCCACGTGATCAATTGATCATATTATTAAACTTGATTTACTGAATGCTAAAAATAAGTAAATATTAATTAAATGAAATACTTACAAAAAGAGCAAGTAACTGTATCTTTGGATTTTTGCTTCCAAGGCGTTTCTTTAGTATCTTCAGTGCATCTTTTGCTTGTCTGTAAATTAAGAATATTAAATAAATAAACTTCAGATTCAAACATTGAAATGAAACATAACTGAAATTCACGAGCTAAAATATCTTGTGATTATTAGCTATATCAAAGCTTAATAAGCTTACAAGTAATTTAAATACAATAATACTTCAAAAAGTAAACAGGATTCTGATTAAATAAATAGTACCCAGGATCCATATTAATTAAATCACACAGCTCCATGTTGATGGCCCAATCAGGACCGATTAGCGAATCACTTGTTGCTCTTTCTGCACATGCTGCTGCACTATTGTTACCATTTGCCATAATTTTCTCTGCCCTATATAAACTCACAAAATTAACAAATTTCAATCAAATCAAACAAGTGCAAAAACATAAGAACTTAAACAAATTCAAATTTCCTAGCTCTTAATTGGAAGAAAAATCGCACAATTTGACGAAAATCGAGTGAATGTAAAACGGAATTACGCAAGTAGAAAAGTATGGAAACTGGAAATTTTAACGTATCTATAAGTAGTGGAATTGCTTACCTATTAACACGAATTCGATTAAATGAAACGAATAACTGATTATAACTTCTTTTAATCGGTAATATATATGGTAAAGTGTGAATTGGGGGTTTTTTGTATGTGTCTGCTTTGTTTGAATTGGAAAATGGAAATGGATGAAATATTTTGAATTTTGTTACTTTGACTACTAAATCTACTGGCTGTGACGTTGGTATCGGAGACAGACGAATTAGAATTGGACGCTAGCTGGTTGTGGATGATTTTAGGAATGGTGACTGGTCGGTGACGTAATTAGTTTTTTTTTAGTTTGACTTTTTTGTTTTGCATAAGATTCGTAAGCGCGTTTACGAATAGCCCACCGGGCCCACTTTAACGGGCTTCTAGAGTTGTTATCTTTATTCGCTTATATTTATTTATATTTTTTGTTTGTTTTATAAAGCTTCTTTTTAATTTTATAATAATAATCATATCATAAGATCCATATAAAACAAAAGCTTTTTAAAATGTTTGAATTTGAAGTTGCAACAACCTAATTCATATTTAATTCTCAAGAACTTTTAAATATGATTCTACTTTAACTTCTTTTTAAATCAAAATAAATTAAATTTGATAAGTGATTTACATATAATTGTTGTAAAAGTGGTAAATGAAATTTTCAACAAACACCATCCTACTGAAATGATAAGAAATACAAGTACAAAAATATACATGAAAAACAAACATGAGAAAAATCATAGATAAATTAAAAAATAAAAATAAAAAATCCTATGTACTAACTTTGTTTCAACCCAAAATGTTGTGGTTAACATAAGATTATGACTCTCAAGTCAAACCATCACTTCAGCGTAAAATTAACATTTTTCATTTCACATTCACATCATCACATACCTCTTCATTCATAACTCAACCAAAAATATCACTTTTTAGACCAACTAAATTATATCTCACTCATAAAATACCTAAAAGAAACACATATTTCTCTCATCTCTCCTTCGCCACTCGCGCACCTCATGGACGGTGTGGTGGCATGGCCTTGACGGCGCCAAGGAGCCAGCCACCTCAGCTCATGGTCATCTCACCGCCATGGTACACATAGCTCTAATTACAAGTGGGTCTTGATGAATTTTTAAAGATAATATGTAGAATTATCTAATTGCAAACTTAAAAGGACTAAAATTGTAATAAATAATATACCACATAATATTTCTGTGTAATTTACTATATTAATCATTTAGTAATACACAGATTGAGAAACCCAAAAAACATGTAACATGAACCGATAAATATCTACACGCTTATACATCAAAATGTAACATCATAGGTACCCCTGATAACCAACTAGTATATATCTCAAACAATTTTTGTAACCATATTTAATATATCAGTTATATATAAAATTCAACTTAACAGGAAAGCAAAAGAAGCAATCTAGTAAAGTGTAATTTTACAACTTCTTTATGAACAATGCTTACACAATTTTGAAAACCAACAAAACAACAACTAAAAATGATCCCAAAATATATATATTAGCAACATGCACTGGTTGATGCATCTGAAACTGAAGGCTTCTGTGTGAATATATTTCTTTTCACAGTCGTTGATCCTTCTTCCATCAAACTCGGTGTTTCCAAAATCTGCAAATTAAATTCATATCATATAAACTTCAAAGAGTAAATTACAGAAATTGTCCCTATAGTCTTTCGAACTCTACGATTTTGTCCCTAAACTTTTTGATAAATTGTTATTAATTAATCAAAATATTAATTACTTATGAAATATAGAAAATTGTTCATGTAATTCAAAAATACCTTCAAAACTAATTCCTCGAAACATTGCTCCACATTAACCCGAGTTTTTGCACTACATTCAATAAAAAGGCATCCGTATTCCCTTGCAAACTCGATTCCCTCTTTTTTAGTCACAACCCTCTCACTTTCCTGCAATATAAAATTTACACCTTTTTATTTTTTATTTTTCTAAAACAATAAAAATTTACACTTAAATTATTTAATCCGTAAGGTAAAAGTCTGAATACTGTATATGGAAAACTAAATGAAAATGTATCCAACTAAATGAAAATGTATGTGAATATATGGAAAACTTTTGATGGGCTAAAAAATATATGTTTATCAGTTTATCTCAAGATATTGATATTAAAAGCAAATCACGTGAGAAAACGTGATAATTAGTAAGTCATGGTACTAAATCGACAATTTTATCAAGTTCAGGGTACCATGTTGCACCTTTAATAGTTTAAGGTAGTAGAAGACCTAGCCAGCCAAGTTCAGGGTACTAAAATGCATTTTGACCATTATTATATTATAAATACGTTTACATTGCATAAAGGTTTACCTTATCAACTTTATTGCCAACAAGCATTTTAATGCACTCTTGATTTGTTGAATGCATGTCAATTTCGTTTGACCATATATTCGATAAATTTGTGAACGTTTCTCGCCGCGTTACATCATAAACTGTTTGAATATGTGTCATGAAGCAATTGGAGAAATATTTATTGACTCGAATATTTAAATTTTTAGGATTAAAAAAAATAAAATATTTTGGATTCACATACCCATTATAATTCCTTGAGCTCCCCTATAATATGAACTAGTTAGAGTTCTGAATCTTTCTTGTCCAGCTGTAAAATAATTCATTAGATTGAATAAATATGTGGGATGATATAAAACATTCATAAGAAAATAACACACAATTTTATAAAAGTTAAAATATAGCAAAACTATTACGGAATATAGAGAATATTACCAGTATCCCAGATAGCAAGCTTTAACTTCTTCCCATCTATTGTGACATATTTTACCTTAAAATCGACACCTGTAATAATGGAAATTGCAATAAGCCAATAATATACAGAATGGTTATATATATTAATTATTTTGTGTTATTTCATGCATGTCCGTTCGTTTATGTTGGTTTACCTTTTTATTAAACATATATTCACCAACAGTTCATGAACACTTAATTTTATGTTGGTTACCTTTATATTAAACATATTCACCAACCACTTAAATTTTTTAACAAACGATCACAAAATTCGTTTGTTTTTAACACCAACACTAAAACTATAGCATCTAAATTTCCAGCTTTTGAGCTTCATATTAATTAAACTAATAAACCGTAACACATATTAATGATAGTATTACATTCATATAATTAAAATCAAATTACTTACCAATTGTAGGAGAAAGATCTTCAATAGCATTATTCGAAGTGAAACTTAAAAGAAGAGAGCTTTTACCAACTCCAGAATCCCCAATCAATAACAGCTTAAACAAATAATCGAATTCTGAACCCGAAGACGGATCCATTGACCAATTAAGATCAACCACAAACCCTAGAAATCAAAATCGACGTCAAAATTATTCATAACCCCCAAATTAAACGCGTAATTACAGCATAAATGGCTTCAGGTTCAATAGGATGAAAGAGAATACCTGTACGAGTGAGCTCAGTGTGCGAATTGAAGAGAAATTGGTATCTGTAAAACGAATTTTGCGATCGAGATCGATGAACAGCTCTAATTAGGGATGTTAATTATGAAGTTTGAATATAAAATGTGAATTTGACAGCGTGTGTGTGATGATTAAAAGCATAGTGATCGAAATCACTTTTGGTTCATGAAAGTTTTAACATAAGCGTTATTAATTCGGTTCCATTAATGGCAGTTTTGTGTTTACGCTCGATTTTTGGGGAGAAAGCAATCGCAAATTGCAATTCGCAAGCAAATAAAAAGGAGAAAAAAGTATTTCTTTTTAATTACGTTTCTTTAAGGCAGTATAATTTACTTCCGTTTATCCTCATAGGTAACACTTCACATTAATATTAGTATACTACAAGTTTTGAATTTTTTAATTACTTTTCATGTTATCTATTCTAGCAATATGACTTTCTAGAGATTAAAATTTTAATTTTTTTTTTATCAGGTCGTTAAAATAAAGTTCAGAACAATTACCGAACGACTCCATAAAAATCATGTTCTTGTTTCCGTAAACATAAGAATGTTTATTTAATAATTTAGTAAATTCATAGTAGCAAGTGAAGCATGTAAACCCGAGGTAAAACATATAAGTAGGGGTGTCAAAAGGGTCAACCCGACCCGACCCAAACCCGAACCCGAAGTCGATTATGCTAGTCGGGTCGGGTTTAATCGGGTCAAATATTGATATCGGGTTTTTTAAACCCGACCCGACAAACCCGACGTTGATATCGGGTCGGATATCGGGTGAAGATTGGTTACCTTTATCGGGTTTCGGGTTAACCCGATTAGACCCGACTCAAGTTTAAATATTTTTTTCTCTTTAACATTTAGCAGATAAAATGAATATGAATCTTAAAATATGTAACAATTACGAAACAATTTAAATTTTTTTTAACAATGATAAAGTAATGAAGTTTTGGGAGGTTTTAGGGACTCATTTTCTGAGTAAGTGTGTTCGTAAGTATCGTGAAATTAATTATATTTGATTTACAGAATATGAAATTAACAACTAATTATCTTGTTCTTGACTAATTTGTAATTTTATGTACATATGATTATCATGGATCTTGAAAAATATGTAGTCTATATATAAAAAGTTGTACAGGGACATTTTCTATTTATAAATTTGTGTTTCTTATAAGTGGAACTATTTGACCCGACCAACCCGATCGGGTCAACCCGACCAACCCGAAACCCGACCAACCCGAACCCAACTAACCCGATTCCTTATAGGGTCGGGTTTCGGGTTAGAATTTTTCACCTCAAAACCCGACAGACCCGACCCGATAAGAGCCAAACCCGACCCGAAAAACCCGATTGACATCCCTACATATAAGACATGATTACTAATTAACATAAGGTATACGAAGCATGTGATGTAATTATAAAACGTGTGGAATATGTATAAATATATGTCATGTGAACAAGTAAAATACTTTATGTTTTGTATTTTATTTACTATTTTATTATTATTATTATTTTCACCACATACTTTTTCAGATATCTTCCTTGTATTAGTCTGTCTTTTATCTAGATGTATAATTGTCTAATTTATTTATTAGTTATTTTGTTAATTACCTCTTTAATTAATGTGTGCATTATTTTTATAGATATGATTATTATATGGGTTGTGATGTTTGTATATTGGGCTTGATTTTGATAAATCTGTTTATTGACTCGGGTAAAAAAAAAATGTTTGAAAAGCCAATTTCATTGTAGTGTTTGGTACTTAAAAGAATGTGATTGTATAAGAAAAGTAATATGGTATATAATCTATATATCGCACTTGATAAATAAATTCAAAGCAAATACAATAGTGATTTCAATCATACAATCTATCAATAGATACATCTATCACCATCGTTTATGTTAGGCAAAATCAGGCGAGCAACCAGTAGACCGACAAAAGCAACCAAAATTGAAGTCGAGGACGAGACTAATTTTTCCCTAACTCGATATCCTTGTTTGCCTCTACCCCAGGACTAAATTGGTCAAGATAACCTCCTAGTTGAGTCGATAATCCCTCCTTATCAATAGGTTGATGATGATGAGACTTGCAAACAAGATAAAGCATCGTTTGAGCAACGTAGCCGATCAAAAATAAGTTCATGAGCAAGAAGAGACACACAAGCCCCATGATTATAGTAACAGATGTATAGTTCCACACGTACACGTAGAACAATGTCAATATCCCCGAGAAAACCCAATATAACGTGAAGAACACGACCCATGATAACCACCTTTTCCCTTTGATAAGATTATTTCCTTTCGTCATTGCTTTTAATCCATACGCCTTTTCCAAAACGGTAACCACACTAGCAAGCTGCCAAACTGCTATTAGATAAATAAACCCGATACTATATAAAAAGTTCAACACAACAAATACAATTATCCCAATTGTGTTGTTTGACATAGTGGTGGCCCATATGACTATTGTTACCACATATAACACGTTATAGATAAAGAAAATAAAGTAAGACCACAAGAAAGTTACAGCGAGCCTTTTCCAAACAATAGGCATGATTTTCAAAACTTTCTTGAATGTCACGTCACCGCCGGTGTACACGGTGGCAATGGTGTACACGACTGCAGCAGTGGAGAGGAGAGAGAAGAGAAAGAAGAAAGTTAAATAGGCAAATTTAAAGATCCAATAACCGAACCATACTGAAGAGTCCCTATGTTGATAAAAATTATGTTTTTCGGTAATATCATTGTTCTCGATACGCCAATCGATTGCATCGGCTATGAGTATGTGAACCAAGTATATGAAGGAGAGCGGTAGGATGAAAGTAAGGCTAATTTGAGCGAAGATCTTCTTACAAGAGAAAATGGTTTTGAAAGATTCTTTAAAGAGGCCAAAGAAGCCTACATTTTGCATCTCTTCTTGATCTCTATCCATGGTTTAGTTAGTTAATTTATCAAAGATTTAGAAATAGAGTTTGGAGATTAATGAAGATGAAATGGAAGTATTATGCTTAGATCTACAAGACAAACATCATAAGTTGTGTTGTGTAATTTATATCAAACTGGCATAATGTCGAAAATCAGAGAAAATGTTAGATGACCACAATTTTTTAGGATAGCAACACATTATAGGTTGTGTTGTGTAATTCATATGTAACTAAATTTAACAAATTTGGTCGGTTTAACACATATTTAGCATATTTTCTAGCTTAAGAGTGTTCACTTTTACAACCTATAGATTGGTTTTTTTAGATATTTTGTGGTACATAATTACTTACACATATTAATATTTGTACTAATATCTCGTGAAATTGGTTAATAAATTAAACCAAAAAACAGTAGTGATTTAAATCTTAAAATCGATCGATAAAATAAATATTTCACCACTGTTTAAAACATATACATTTTACTATATGTTTTTAACAATGGAGAAATACGATAATAATAAATGGGCCAATGATACCAGCCTGCACTATGTCATTTTAGTTAGGGATACAACAAGTCAACAAGTGCATCATTGTTTGTATTTTAATCTGGGCCCTAAGCCTACATGGTGGAATGGGCTTTTAGCAGGTTTGACGAATGATTGATCGAGTATGTCACTTTTATAATAAAAGAGATTATCGTTAGTGGGCAACTAACTAGGGTGGTCATCATGCCAGGTTTGAATTAACAGATTTAAGTTTTGGGATTGGAAAAATCAATCCTCACAAGTATTTTATCTTATCTTACTACTTTAAAAAGTATTCTAGACATTTCTAAAAGAGAAAATCTGGATTTTCAACACTTTCATTTTTAGCAATGTTCAAACACCCTTCAAAATCAAAATAAATGTGCCTTACCTGAGATTCGAACCCAAGACCATTCGGAAAACAACCAAGGTGATAACCACTGGGCCATGTGGTTTTTTGTTATGCTTTTGTTAACCTCGACTAATATACATAACGTCCACGGTATTAAACGTATCAATAAACAGTCAACTTCCTAAACAGATAATTCGCATTTAATAGCCTTCCTAAATTATAATTACGTTTACAAACTAATTATTTCCAGTGACTTACGTTTTTAAAAAAATTAAATACATATTGAACACATATTGAATTAAATATTATGATTTACGTTTACAAAGAGTCAATTACGTTTACTAAATATTATGATTTAGTAATTTTATAAAATTAAATACATATTGAATTATACGTTTTTTTAAACTATATATATACTCCATCAACTAACGATGGAGTTGTTGTGCAGCATACAAACGATGGATTTTGATGGATACGAACCTGTTGAAAACTTTGAAGACCTCTGGAATCCACATTCGTGGTACAAATGCAAATTTGTTTGCGTTGAATATGTTTGGCTTGACCACAAACATAACAAACTATATTTGTTCCTGCTTGACATATTTGTAAATTCCTACTAATTAAGATACTATTTTTTGTTTTAACTACTAATCATTTATTTTCAGAGACACAAATTCGCAGTCATTATCCCCCCCATCTTATTTTCTGCATACCAAAACCGAAAACTAGAAGGCGGTGTTTTCTCTTTAAAGTATTCCAAAATTGATTACACCGATGTTGAATCCTTTCCTCGCTTCGAGAACTATAGCTTTATTCGTAATGAATGGGCAATAGTATTTAACACTAAAACCGAGCTTGCTGAAACTACAAATGGAGAAGATGTCTGGTTCCCCAAGTACCCGTTGGTCAGATCTCCGACATGGCTATTGCAGGATCAAACAACACGAAAAATGTTGATTGGTACGTCTATGTTACATTTTTAGATGTTTTACTTTAAAGTGATAATATTTTAATATTTTTCGTAATTAATAAACATTTCACAGACGTTGCTGGAAACATGTCGAACGGTTGCTTTATTTTTACATCCGGTCGGATATCGTGTGCAATGCTGACTGTCTGTAAGTATTTATACCTGATTTACATGATCACCGCACCTACGAAATAACCCATTTAAAATGTAATTTCCGGCAGGGGCAACCGTATCAAGCTCATCTTGTATCATATACCGGCATCCACGGCAACAATGATTGGAGATGTGCTTCTGAAAACATAACTGTGTACGCATGTCGCGTTAAACTGATTATAAAACCAACAGGTTAATTCCAATTAAGTGCTTCATTTTACTTTTATTAAAAATATATTGATATCTCTTTTTTATTTGGTTAAATTTCAGTCAAATATCTTGTTTCTACTGACGTTACAAACATCGAGTTCAACCCGCCGATGCCAGAAACATATGCACTTCAACGCATCCATCCGATTGTGCAATATGATGATGCCATTGTTTTATGTGATGAATAACCCGATGTCGCGTCCGACACGCAACCAAATAATAGTTTGAGACGCTTAAGAACTACCCTCTCTGAAAATAAGCGTCTATCGACTTACACACAAAAACAATAGAGCCCTGCTAATCGGACAACAATAATTAATTGTTAGGTTATGTAACATACATGATTTCGTTTCCTCTAAAATATATTATTACTCTTAAGTGACTTGAATAATATGATAAGTATAGAATAATTAAGAAGAGCACGCATGAACGAACGATTGTAAACAAGTGGTAATTGCTTAAATGCTCCCAATAAGGTATATAAAAACGTTATTTTTGTGGTATGTTTTCTGCAATATTTTTATTGAGGATTATAGATAATTTCGTTATGAACGCGCAGGCGAAAACCTCATCGAAAACAAAGGCCCGAGTGAAAAGTTATGGGGTTTTAAGTATTTAGTGGTCAAAAAGGATCCAAACCGGGTCAAACCCGACCAACTCGGATTTAAACCCCAAAACCCACGAAATTCCATCATTTTCTTCCCCATTTCTTCCCTAAAACCTCTCTAAAATTCTGGAAACTTGAAGAACTTCATGCATGGTTGATTTGAACAAGAAATTGGTGAAATCTCATAAGAATATTGAAGATTTCAAAGGTAAAACTTCAATCTTTACTAGAATCTTTCATTTGAGTTCAAGAAATCATAAAATTAGGGTTTAAATTCTGTTAGAAACTTTCTAATATCATGATATTATGATTAGGTTATGATGGATTCAAGTTATTTAGCTAAAACCATGGGTAAATTATAAGAAATTAGAAATTTTCGAGTTAAAAGTTGTGTTGCAGCACTGTTTTGTAAAAACCATAGAAAATTGTAGAAAAATCGTTTAGGGGTGAATCCAGTGGCATCTGAACCGTATTGATTTCTTCTTTGTTTCTTATTTTGGTCAAGAAAGTAAATTCTGGCTCTAAGATAGGCGGAAATCGCATTTGTTACAGTGCTGCTAAGCTGATTTCTGACAGCATGACGTTGTTGTATTGTAAAATTCATAGAAAATCATAGAAAAATCATTAAAATATGAGGTCAGGGGCATTGGAAACCTATTAAAGAGTAAAACTAATGATAAAAATTTCATTGAGTATCTTTGAGATTAAGTAGGTCAGAACTGAGTAAACAGAAGGTTGTTTAACATGTAGAAACAAATTGTCAATTGAAAAGATCATAGATAGGGTTAATGGTAATATTTGCTTATAAAATTTCGTATGTATACTCCAGGGGTTAAATAGAACATATTGGGAGCTTGTGATAAGTGTCTACACTTTGGAAACTCAATATTTGATTGAGGCTTTCGGTTTGAGTTCGTGCCCGATTAAACAACACTGTGAGTTCACTATGTTCAATGTGTATACTTTTAATTATATATGTGCAATGTGGTTAATTAGTATTCGTTTCGATTGAATGTCTTGTGTTTTTCCTTGGACATTGAGACTACCTTGTTGAACCGTAACATTGCCTTGACCCGTTTGAGTGGAATGCCTTGAGTGATATTTCGTTTCGTGAGGACCCATGGCGGCTCGAGTATTACTTTGTGTAATATGTTGGGCGGTGGACGCGGGAGTACCTGGTAGAGGAGTGGTATGGACCGTGGTGGTGAAGCTGGATCTTGGACTCATTTAGGGGTGCCTTGATCACCTTCATCGGCCTCATTCCCTAATGGCCTAAGAGGGAATGACGCACTTTGTTGAATCCGGGATTGTACATTGTTCGTTGGTGACCCGGTATTGATATGTGATGTTTTGTTATGACATGATTGTGTTAACCTGGTACTTTGACCCGTTGACATTGGTTTGATTATTTATTTTGATATATATAATTATTTAGTATAACATTATACATTGTGGAACTCACTAAGCTTTTATAGCTTATCCGTTTAGTTGTCACCATTTTCAGGAAAAGATAAAAGCAAGAACAAGTTAGTTGATTCTTGAAGTTAGTGGATACTTGAAGTTGATCTTGAAGCCTTGAAGTGCTTCTCTTTTGGTATAGACTTGTAGTATTTTGGTACATTTATGTTTTGGGTTGTTTTAGTTGGTTTGTATCCGGATTAGTTAGTTGGTATGTTGTAAGTATGTCTTTGGTATTTATATCTCAAATACTCGTATTTTGGTTTTGGAATGGAGTTTTGTGGTAAATGATGTAAAGATGGTCATTTTTGGAGCATGGTCCTTACAATATGGTATCAGAGCATTAGTTTGAGTGAACTAGGTATCATTGTGGTACTAGACTCAAACTTAGGCGTTGATGGTATAGTGTATAGACTAAGAGTTTAGGTCGGATACAAACCATAGGCTGGATATGTAATTGTGGGACATTAGAAATGCTAGAGTGAGTATTATTTAATATGTTCTTTATCTTCTCATAAATTTCAGCTAGGGATGGATCAAGGAAGTAGTAACAATGATAATGATGGTTCGAAAAGTGCGGAACAACCTGAATTGACTCCTTCGGGTCCTCGAACTCAAGGAACGAACCCTAGTAATCGTGAAGAAGAAGAAGAAGTGGTATCTCCGAGAGAGGAAAGGTTGATGAATAGGATGGCGGACATGGTCCGGGCAACCTTTGAACAATTTAGACGTGAAAAGAAAGAAAAGTTGAGGGAGAAGGAAAATGTAGTTGATGAATCCCCGAGTAAGAAATCGGGTTCGGTCACATTTAAAACTTTCCGTAGTAGTGGAGCCACGGAATTCTCGGGAGTGACAAATCCCGTTAATGCATTGTTATGGTTGGAAAACACCGAAAACGTGTTTCGTATTTCTCGTGTAGACAAGAATGATCAAACGGTTTATGCCACGGCCATGTTCACGGATAAGGCCTTAACTTGGTGGAATAACACGTTTAAGATCTTAAATGAAGAAGAAAAAGATCACATGAGTTGGGATTCGTTCAAGACCCGATTTCTTGAACAATATTGCCCAAATGATATGAGAAGAAGGTTAGAGAAGGAATTTTTAGAACTCAAACAAGGAACTTTATCGGTGGATGAGTATGAGACATTGTTCAACCAAAAGGCCCAATTTGCCACGAAGTACATTCCGATTGAAGTCGAGAAGATTCAAATGTTTGTGGAGGGATTGAAATATGAAATCCAAGACTTCGTGAACAATCGTGACATCCCGTCATTTGCTAAGGCGGTAGAGTATGCTCGGAGAAGAGAGCATGATTTGAGTATTCGTGGAGAATTGACTCCCGAATCGAAACGTCAAAAAGTAGAGCAAACTACTTCGTCGCCCTCCGGTCGTTTTAATCGATTTACTCCTAACCGTCAAACCCAATCTCAAGGGTCATCTCGGCCTCGTGGCCAATCTCAATCGTTCTCTATTCAAGTAAGATTAAAGTTAAATTAAGTATCATGTTACATATATGTTTATGAATTGTGTTTAACTATTTTAATATTTTAGTCGGATGCTAATCGAGATTATCAAACTTGTGGAAAGAACCATCGAGGACGGTGTGCTAGTGATCGTGGGCCCGTGAAATGTTTTGGTTGTTTTGAAGAGGGCCACATAAAATCTAGGTGTCCGAATAAGGATGTGGTTTGCTATGGTTGTGGGTTAGTAGGTCATCGGAGGCGTCAATGCCCAAATCCCTCAAATCGAGCAACTAAAAGTCGAGGTTCGGTACAACAACCTCCGCGGGTGGGTGCATCGAGTCAAAAGGAGGAGGTTCCCAGGGCTAGAAGCCGTGCTTTTCAGTTGACCCCGGAGGAAGCCCGGGAAGATCCGAATGTTGTTTCTGGTACATTCCTTGTTAATTCCCAACCCGCTCATATATTGTTTGATTCTGGAGCTTCTGATTCTTTCGTATCTGTGAAATTTGCTAAATTTTTATCTATGCTCCCATCTCCTTTGTTGAATCCATTATGTGTTGATACTGCGGGTAGTGTGACTTTGGTAGCCGATCATATATTTAGGAATTGCTCGCTAGAGATAGATGATCATAAATTCTTAGTAAATCTAGTATTGATAGATTTGCCAAATTTCGATATTATCATCGGGATGGATTGGATGTCGAAGTATCATGCCGACATCATGTGTTATGAGAAAAGGATTAGAATTCCCGTACAAGGAAAAGAACTTTTGTATGTGTATGGTGATAGAAAAATGAAAAATAGGCGGGTGATTTATTTCTTGAAAGCTAGTAAATTGATGTCTCATGGATGCTATTCCTATCTAGCTTATGTTCTTAACCCGGTTGTAGAAGTTAAGAAATCCGTGAAAGATGTTCCAATTGTTAATGAATTCCCGGATGTATATCCCGAGGATTTACCAGGATTACCTCCCGATCGAGAGGTAGAATTTCGAATTGACCTTGTACCGGGTGCGGCTCCAATCGCCAAAACTCCTTATTGTTTAGCCCCGGCAGAAATGAAGGAAATTATGAGTCAATTGCAAGAGTTGCTTGATAAAGGGTTTATTCAACTGAGCGTGTCACCGTGGGGTGCACCGGTTTTATTCGTTAAAAAGAAAGACGGGACGATGCGGATGTGTATCGATTATAGAGAACTTAATAAGGTGACAATCAAGAACAAATATCCGTTGCCTAGAATTGATGATCTTTTTGATCAATTGCAAGGTGCAAGTTATTTTTCTAAGATTGACTTGAGGTCCGGTTATCATCAGTTGAAGGTTTATAAAGAAGATGTACCAAAAACCGCATTCCGAACTAGATATGGACATTAAATTCTTAGTCATGCCATATGGTTTAACGAATGCTCCGGCCGCTTTTATGGATATGATGAATCGGGTATGTCGTCCTATGTTGGATAAGTCGGTTATTGTTTTTATCGACGACATCTTGGTATATTCTAAATCTGAAAGTGATCATGCATCGCACCTTCATGAAATTCTTGATTTGTTGCGAAAAGAGAAATTGTATGCCAAGTTTTCCAAATGTGAATTTTGGTTGCGCCAAGTTCAATTCCTTGGTCATGTGGTATCAGGTGAAGGTATATCGGTCGATCCTTCCAAGATCGAGGCGATTAAGAATTGGGAAGTGCCTCGAAATGCTTCCGAGATCCGAAGTTTCTTAGGTCTCGCGGGTTATTACTGCCGATTCATTAAAGATTTCTCTCGTATTGCCATGCCTCTCACAAGTCTTACCCGAAAAGACGTGAATTATGAATGTGGTGAGGCACAAGAGAAAGCTTTTAGTGTGTTAAAAGATTGTTTGACAAATGCTCCAATCTTGTCATTACCCGAGGGTGAGGAAGACTTCGTTGTATATAGTGATGCATCGAAAATGGGGCTCGGGTGTGTTCTCATGCAACGGGGAAAATTTATTGCTTATGCTTCCCGTCAATTGAAGGGGTATGAAAAGAATTATCCGACTCATGATCTTGAGTTATCCGCGGTAGTGTTTGCACTAAAGATTTGGCGGCATTATTTGTATGGGACTAAGTTCCAACTCTTTACCGATCATAAGAGTCTTAAATATATATTTAGCCAACAATCGTTGAATATGCGACAACAACGTGCCATGGAACTCATAAAAGATTACAATTGTGAGATTTTGTATCATCCCGGTAAAGCTAACGTAGTCGCGGATGCTTTAAGTCGTAAGCCTTATCATTCGAGTATGTGTTATGCAATATCCACCACTACATTGAAGTTTATTTTACTCGATGATCTTAAGAAGTGGCAAGATGAGGCGTTAAAACCCGAAAATATTAAGAAGGAAAGGATGGTGAATTATGAGAAAGATTTGGAAGTGGATGGTCGGGGTGTCAAAGTTTTTAATAACCGATTATGGATACCGAGAATTGGAGATTTGAGAATTGATGTGTTAAAAGAGGCTCATAGTTCAAAATTCTCAATTCACCCGGGTGTGAATAAAATGTACCATGATATGAGATTGGATTATTGGTGGCCGGGAATGAAGAAGGATATCGGGAAGTTTGTGCAAGAATGTAATGTTTGTGCACAAGTTAAAGCCGAACATCAAAAACCTTACGGGAGTTTGCAACCACTTAGCATTCCTGTTTGTAAGTGGGAAGAAATTTCCATGGATTTGATCACCAAACTTCCGAGAACCGCTCGTCAACATGATTGTATTTGGGTGATTGTTGACCGTTTAACCAAAAGTGCGCATTTCCTTGGTATGAGGGAAACGGAACCGATGGATTCATGGGCACAAGTATATTTAGACGAGATAATTGCTAGGCACGATGTTCCTTTGAAGATTGTATCGGATAGGGATTCTCGATTTACTTCAAATTTTTGGAGTAGCATGCAAAAAGAATTGGGATCGAAAGTAGCTCTTAGTACCGCTTATCATCCACAAACGGACGGGCAAACCGAGAGAACGATCCAAACTTTAGAAGACATGCTTAGGTCTTGTATTTTAGAATTCGGGGGAAGTTGGGATAAATATTTGTCGTTAGCCGAATTTTCATATAATAATAGTTATCATTCCTCGGTTCGAATGGCACCGTATGAAGCGTTATATGGAAGAAAGTGTCGAACACCTTTGTGTTGGCGAGAAGTTGGAGAAAAGGTGTTGGTGGGACATGAGTTGATCCAAGATACAAGTGATAAAATTCGGATTGTTCGGGAAAGTATGAAAACGGCCCAAGATCGTCAAAAGTCATACGCGGATAAAAGGCGGAAACCAATAGAATTTTCGGTAGACGATTATGTGATGTTAAAAGTGTCGCCATGGAAGGGCGTTATGAGATTTGGTAAGAAAGGTAAATTGAGCCCTCGATTTATTGGTCCATTTAAGATTATTGAACGGGTCGGGAAACAAGCTTATCGACTAGAATTACCGGAAGAATTGGCGGGTATCCATAATGTGTTTCATGTTAGTTATTTAAGGAAGAGCCTTGGAGAATAGGCCTGTGCAAAATCAAAAAACCGGACCGGACCGGTTGGAACCGGACCGGACCGAGGACCGAAAAAAGCAGATTCGACGGACCGAGGACCGGACCGGTGGTTGACGGTCGGTTTCGGTTAACTTCCGGTTTCCTTCGGTTTTGAACCGGTTTGGACCGGTTAGGACCGGTTGTTATAAACTGACAATAACATAATGTGTAAGTTTTCAAAAGATACTTGTGGTATTTGATTATTGGTTAAAACTTCTATTAAACTAACTACTTGCAGTTAGCAAATGTTGAATGCCTTTTAGAAAAGATGTAGATTCTTATTTTTGTGGTGGCCATGGTATTTAACCTTCTGGTCAAACGGTCAATAGGCTGATCATGCCCTCACACGAATTGAAAGCACTTAAAATCAATTCCAACATTAGACCTAGGTCAAACCTTTTAGGACTCAAGATATAAATCAAATACCTGGATGGCTTATTGGATGGGCTGGACAGTACAAAATCGCACGCTTTTTATTTTTTCGGTTTAGTTCGGTTTTTTCCGGTTCTTCCGGTTTAAAACCGGACCGGACCGGTAATTTCGGTTTTCAAAAAACACGGACCGAGGACCGGACCGGAAGCTACGGTTCGGCGCCGGTTCGGTTCGGTTCTTCCGGTCTCGGTCGGTCCCGGCCGGTCCCGGTTCGGTTCTTGAGATTGACCGACTTTTGGTCAATTATTTCTTCCGGTTCCTCTACATACTTCAATTTCTCGTTGACTTTGACTTCGGTCAACGGTACTTCTCTTTTGGTATAGACTTGTAGTATTTTGGTACATTTATGTTTTGGGTTGTTTTAGTTGGTTTGTATCCGGATTAGTTAGTTGGTATGTTGTAAGTATGGCTTTGGTATTTATGTCTCAAATACTCGTATTTTGGTTTTGGAATGGAGTTTTGTGGTAAATGATGTAAAAATGGTCGTTTTTGGAGCATGGTCCTTACAGGTTACTCTTAGTTTCTGTTACACCATTGGTGTTTTTTTTTTTTTTTTTTTTTAATTTGGTTTGCCATAATAATATTAATTTTGTCATGAACCAAATAATTGTTGTCTGTGTACTGTACAATTTTGTACACCTACTCGAATTATATATTTTGTGGTGTTAATGGAAATATTTCGTCAACACGTAATCAAACTGTAGATATTTTACGTTTTTTACTACCGACTAGTATTGAATTACTTATAGACGTTTTTATTGTCCAACTAAAACTGCCAATTACGTCTTTAATAAATAAGTTTTAAGTTGTTTAATAAAATTCAATTTATATATAGTCTTTTGACCATATTTAAAAGGCTAAAAATATGCAGACCATTTTTACTGTCAATTGCCGTTGACCCTGCTAAAAATAAGACGTATTTTATCATTTTTGAAAAGATGCAGACGTATTTATTATAAAACGTAATTACCATATGTATTTTCGAAAATCAAAACGTAAGTACCATAAAAACATAATTAATGTATTACAACCTTCAAACGTAATTACCATATAAATCGTTCATCAAAACGTAACTACCATATCTCAATTTAATGTATTTATAATTACCATATGTGGAATCGCAAAAAACGTAATTTGGTTGACGAAAATTGAATTAGTTATAGACGTTTTTATTGTCCAACTAAAAGTGTCAATTACGTCTTTAATAAAAATATTTTAAGTTGTTTAATAAAATTCGGTATATATATATACTATTTTGACCATATTTTACTTACCATGTTTGAAAAGATGCAGACGTATTTATTAGAAAACGTAATTACCATATGTATTTTCCTAAATCAAAACATAATTACCATAAAAACGTATTTAATGGTTTATAACCTTGAAAAGTAATTACCATTTAAATCGTTCAACAAAACTGTCAATTGCGTTTATAATTACCATATGTGGAATCGTAAAAATATGCAGACCATCTTAACTGTCAATTGCTGTTGACCCCGCTAAAAATAAGACGTATTTTACCATTTTATATATAGGCAGGCGTATTTTTAAGAAAACGTAGATTATAAATATCGTTCTATATAACATATTTACCAACTTAAATACAGACGTTTAAGTTGACCCTGCAATTTAATATACGTTTTATTAATTGTCGTGATATTACATTTAATATTACATTTAAAAACGTTCATGCAATTTAATGGCCGTGATATTACATTTAATATAACATATATACGTTTGTTCAATTGTGCATAAATAGACAAATTAACCATTGTACTTCAATTCACGATACGATAATTCTAATACCACCAAACATCACCAGTCATCGACTATCATCATAATTCGGCAAACCATGTCAACAACCGGATTGCACTTTGTAAGAAACATTCATGATTTCAAGGACAAAATTCACATCAAGGTCAAGGTTTGCCAGATTTGGCCCCAAACAAACTTCAACAACAAAAACGAGATAATATCACTTGAGATGATTTTAAATGACGAAGAGGTATTACTCTAATCTAAATCATCACTACTTATATACATATTATCTCAACAATGTTAACTTACAATTAACTACATTTTGTATTAATTTTTTTGTAGGGAGGCAGGATTCAAGGTTCTATTTACGTGAAGTTAATGAGTAAATTTCAAACAAAACTGAAGGAAGACGGTGTTTACATTATCAAAGGAGGTAAGTTGTGGGCGACCAAGTCAAGTTTCACGTTTACTGGCCTGAATGAAAAGCTTTCATTTCAATCAAGCACAACGATTAAAGAATGCGCTGAGTGGTCTGGCCCTTTACATGGTTTTGAATTTGCCGCATACGATAAGATTTTGAATAACTCATTACTAGCTTCAAAGTCAATTGGTAAAAGAAAAGTCCATTTTACTATGTAGGATTTATATGTCATATTACCCTATACCCATACTAATTAACGAAATTTTTGTAGATGTAATCGGAGAAATTTGCGTCGTCAAAAGCCTTAATTCTTCAAGTGAAGACAGAAGCAAGCACAAGCTCCCAATAGAAATAAAAAACATAGAGTTCGTTCGAATCATTATATATGAATATATAATAAACCTAATTGATGTCATAAACTAATCGATTTGGTTTAATTGCAGGGGTGACAAAATCCTTATAACCTTGTGGGGGGAACATGCTCATAGTTTGCAAAATTACCTAGACTCCATACAACCAACCGATCGTGTCGTAATAATACTTCAATTTGCCAAAATTGACACATGGAAGGGTACTTTTTAATTGGGATAATTTAATAATATTAAGTATTAACATAAATGAATGCCAAAATAGACACATAAACTAATCTCAATCTCTCACAGTTTACGGTTCTTGCAAGATATCAGTCAAGGTAGAATTGTTAATGCAATTTTCCATTTTTTGTAATGAATGCCGATGAAAATAACAATTACTAACATTTTATTTCTCATTCTTGTGTCAATAACAGGGACTCTCCGACTGTGGTTATTTCTCATTCTCATTCTTCTGCAAACCAATCGTCTAACAGGTAATATTAGACTCTGTTTTCTGTGAAAAGTTTAAATATCTGACTGTATATGAATCTGTTTCATATAAACCATATGATTCTTGACATTTTTTTACTCCAGCTGTCTCAAAAAAATACTTTCTTATTTCAATCTGCCTCATGGATCAGCCAACACCCTCAATCAACAAAAACTGCCGATTAACATATGTAAGTTCAAGCAGCCTTCCATTCTTTTATTATTAACTGTAAAATTAAGTTCGTGTTTCTGGTTAATAAAATTATTTTATCTATTGTTTTGTTGGTAATAATTTTATCTACTGTTTAGTATAAAACAATAGCGTATAAAAGTAACAGAAATTTAAACAATAATCTTATCTTATCTTACTACTTTAAAAAGCATGCTTGACATTTCTAAAAGAGGAAGTCTGAATTTTCAACACTTCCATTTTTAGCAATGTTCAAACACCCTTTAAAATCAAAATAAAAGTGCCTTACCCGAGATTCGAACCCAAGACCTTGTGGAAAACAAGCAAGGTGATAACCACTGGGCCATGTGGTTTTTTGTTATCCTTTTGATAACTACAATTAATATACAATTAACTAACCTATTATACGTAACAATTAAGAGACAACTGCCTTAACAGAAATTTCGCATTTATTGTCCTTCCAAAATTATAAAACCGTTTACAAACTAAACACACATTAATTTACATGTTGACTTCTACCTTTTTTTGGATGTACGTTTTTTTTAAATATTAAATACATATTGAATATTAAATAGGCACGTACTAAATATTTTGATTTACGTTTTTTTAAATATTAAATACATATTGAATAAAGCTGTTTAAATACATTTCTAATTGCGGAAGTCTGAATTTCAACCCTTCCATTTTTAGATATGTCCAAACCCACGTTAAAATTAAAATTTTAAAATTGCTGCTGCCAAGATTCGAACCCAGGTGGGCAGGTACCCCAGGCAGGAAGCTTACCACTAGGCTATAAGCAACTTGGTGACTATGTTTCGTAAACTAAATATACTAACTGTCCAAACCCACATTCAAATTAAAATTTTAAAATTGCTGCTGCCAAGATTCAAACCCGGGTGGGCAGGTACCCCAGGCAGGAAGCTTACCACTAGGCTATAAGCAACTTGGTGACTATGTTTCGTAAACTAAATATACTAACTGTCCCAAAACGCGTTTGACTATATTAAATAAAAACGTATACCTAATTAATTCCGGACTTTTAGGCGATATTCAAAGCTTAAATCGCTTACGAATCCTTTTCTATACTAATATATAATGCAGGTTAAACATTTCTAATACGGAAGTCTGAATTCAACCCTTTCGTTTTTAGAAATGTCCAAACCCGCGAAACTGAAAAATTATAAAATGGTTGCTACCAGGATTCAAACCCGGGTGGGCAAGGTTCCCTGGCAATGTACTTACCACTAAGCACGCAACCACTTTGTTGACAAGGTTTCGTAACATACCACTACTAACTGTCCTTTGTTGCGTTTTTTTAAATAAAGATCCTTGACTAACCTGCAAAAATTACGCCCTTAATCTTGACAAAGCCTAAAATTCAATTGTTAACCAGCAAAAGTTACGACCCATAATTAATCCCATTAATTGCACCCTACGATTACAAGCGAAAACTCAAATCAGTCCTAATCATCGATTCACCTCATTTTGAAGACGCAGAACAGATACCGATCCTTGCTTCAATGGTTGTAACGTCTGTAGCCCCCTAATCACTTGCAGTTTCCAATACCGACGACCACTAATTTCGTCTTCAAAATCTATGGTAACCGTTAATTCATAGTATATATTTCCTTCAATCCTTCCGCATACTCATAATGGCAGACATTTTTTATAACATGACCGATTCTTACTATGGAAGCTCCACCACCGTTGTTGCATTTTCAATTCAGGGTAACGAGGTAAAATTGGTAACAATTTTGCTACATCTTTGCAATTTCGTCAAACTGAATTTGATTAGGGGGCTAAGATCGTTTTACATTTCATATTCAAAGATTCTGGTGATATTAAAATTCACACCCCGACCATGCTTATGCAAGTTTTCTCATTGGTGATACCAGTTTTGTATATATAATCGTTTTGCTTATAATTTCTTCTTTTTTTTCGTTTCAGGCTTTGAAGTATAATGGCCTAATGGGATTCTATTTGTTCATGTGTTCTTTGCACGTTCAGGGTTTCAGTAGACCGAATGACCCTGAGTACCATCCTAAAAATACTTACTTTATTAGGAGTACCAACAAAAGAAGGGCCCGTTTATATACCGGGCTGCATTTACACAGTTTTAGTGTATTAACTGAGCATTTATTCAAAGATGTTGACAATTTACTACTTGGGGCAGCACAAGGACTCATTATGTCTGACACGTTTAGTTGTTGTTGGTAAAAACTAGAAATATAACCATACCAAATATTATGGTAATACCCAGCCTACATTTGTTAGTTTCTCACATTGTTAGTGGTGATAATGCAATAATATTATACGAGGGTGAAATTTGCGTTTTCGGTTTGTTTTGCTAATGCTGGTATGGTTGAAGCTGAACAACATAATATTTTATTATGAGGCAAAAATCAAGATTCTGTTGTATCGATTGGCTATGAAATTTTGAAATCAAATTTACCATTAAAACCAGGTGGCGAAGTTATTATTCAGGTTAAATCTTATCAACTCAAATTTAAAATTTCATTAACCAAAAGCTACATGATAATCACCACAAATAATATGTTGCATTTATATTTGAAGATATATATCTTCATTTGCAGCTATTGTGGCATAATTGCCCAAATCAAAAGCAAGCAAAAGGAAGAGCCTATTGGAGATTTGGGTGCAAAGGTACTAATAAGGATAATGCAAGTGTATGAGGTTTGTGATATTAATTTTGATTCAAGAGTTTCATTGATTTGTTTGTTCAATTTATATTAAAACCCCAACCTCCTTATGTAACCATGTAAATTATAATTGTATTATTTTTTTCCATAATTTCTCATTCCACACTTACTTTTTTTACACATCAACAATCATTATTTGGAGTTAGTGGGTTTGATTATGGTCCTGATTTAGGAGAATTTTGACATTTGACCATTAGTCTTAACTGTTAATAATTGTTTCTGAATTCAGACTTTCACATTGTAGACTAAAACCACTGCTAACTTGGTTGATAATTTTACGAAGTATGTGATCTCCTTTCTTGCAACTTTTTAATGAAATTCTTCCGCTTAGTTGACCCTTTTTTTAGAGCAAAGGTGATAATTTGTACCCGTTTACATAGAATAGATTACTTTATTTAGTAAACGTATATACATTTATGTATGTCCGTTTGAATCCGACATGTTCCCTTTCAAGTTGAAAAGAAAACAGTTTCCGGTTCGGCTAAGCTTTGCTATGACAATCAACAAAGGCCAAGGACAAACAATTCCAAACGTCGGCGTTTATCTTCCGGAATCAGTGTTCTCGCATGGGCAACTTTACTTTGCCCTGTCAAGAGGAATTTCACGGCAGGCGACAAAAGTATTGGTAACTCCGGCAAAACAATTTAATGTTGACGGCATTTACACAGCAAATGTGGTGTATCGAGAGGTCTTACATGAGGAATAATATACGTTAATTCATCGCCATGTCTAAACTTTTTTTTTCAAAATATGTAATTTAACAAATTTTAAACACCGATAACTTTTCAATGTAGCCTTTATACATATTTCATTCCCAACTATCAGTCATTTGTATAATAATCGTTATAAAATAGCATGTAAACCAACACCATCAACATCGTCGCGGAAAAAATGTATCAGTGTACCCGCCGCCTCATTGCGCGGGTACCCTACTATATATCAAAACATGTAATCGAACAACATTTCAACGCCAATGCTAATTATTGACTTTTTCCTCTATTTTATACACAGTTTTCATGCTTATGTACTGTATTCGTTATAAAAATATGTAACCAATGGACTTTTAATCGCCAGAAATATGTAGTTCGCAGCACGCCGCATCGCGCGGGTTTTAACCTAGTACAATTAAACAAGGTAAACCAAATAAGTTATAGATTCTTATCTCTTCCTAATTTACTCCATAATTATAGCCTCAATCACCTTAACGCGTATTCCATCTATTCCTAATTTAGTCCACAATTGTAGGCGTAATCATTTCCTTGTTTCCATAGTTATCCACTGTATTCTTGTATTTATATGGATGCTTCCTTTGTATCAATATCAATTTCAATTGAGTGATATCATATACCATGATAACTAAAGTTATTATGGTATCAGAGCAGAGTTAAAAAAAAAAACTTAAAAAAATGAGAGAGTCATGACTGGCAAAAAGGATGACGAAGGCAGTAGTGGTAGTGGTGTCTTCAATCACAACTCACCTTACTACATTCATGCCTCGGATTATCCAAAGCAAATGCACATCAATGACGTTCTTACACACACAAACTACATCGATTGGTCACAAGAAATGTTGATTTTCTTGTTTCCCAAAAACAAAGTTGGCTTCATTGACGGCACAATCGAGAAACCGGAACCTAGATCGAATGATTAATGGGCTGGATGAGGTGCGATGCAATGATAAAAGGGTGGTTAAACACCGCCATGGAGAAAGAAATCAGAACAAGCGTGAAATATGCAACAACGGCTCGTGAAATGTGGGAGATCTGAAGGAACGCTTTGGAAAAGGAAATGCCCCTATGGCATACGAACTGAAGCGGTCACTTAGCACCATCAAACAAGAAGGTTTGTCTGTCTCGACCTATTATACAAAATTACGTGGTCTGTGGGATGCAATTCAATCCGTGTTTCCAACACCTACATGTAATTGTAACCATTGTACTTGCGGGATTGGAAAAAAACTCGGAGAACAGAAGAATAAAGAAAAACTCTATGAGTTTTTGCTTGGGTTAGACGCTGAATATGGGACCATAAGAACCCAAATCCTTGCTATGCAACCAACACCGACACTTAGGGTTGCTTACTATTTGGTGGCTGATGATGAACAACAAAGGGTTGTATCCAACACCAAGAAAATAGGAACCGAAGCTATGGCTTTTCAAGCTTCTGTTCGAGGAAGGAGGGACCAAAGTCAGTCGGTGAACAGGTTTGTGCAAAAGGATGTGAGGCGCAATGATGGTGACTTGGTTGAGCAGTGTAGTTTTTGTGGTAAAAAGGGTCACAATAAGGATGGATGCTTCAAACGAATCGGGTATCCAGATTGGTGGCCTGGCAAAGGAAAACAGTCTAAACCAAAGGTTGCATGTGTTGAAGGTTGCTAAGTGAAGAACAACTTCAACAGTTTGCAAAGTTCTTTGGAGAAAAGACTAGAGAAGCAAAAGAGGAGAAACAACATGTTGCTAACATGGCAGGTAACCTAGTTGGAGAAGGTAAGTGGGTCATTGACTCGGGTGCCACCGATCACATCTCGTATGATGGTGATCTACTCAAAAACAAAACCGAAAGGAATCGTGAGTCCCCGGTCACTATACCAAATGGTGCAACCATATCGGTTAGAGGCCGTGGGGATTACACTTTACCTAACGGGATGACAATTAAAAATGTTCTTTACATCCCAGATTTCAAGTGCAATTTATTATCTGTAAGTAGATTATCAAATGACTCACAATGTGCGGTAACGTTTTTTCCAAACTTTTGTGTCATGCAGAGCTTACATTCGAGGGAATTGATTGGAGCGGGTGAATGCGTGCAAGGTCTATACAAGATGGGGATGATAGGTACCAAAAGAAAAGTGTTGATGACAACCGCTACTACATGGCATAGGTGATTAGGACACACATCTATTTCCAAACTTAATAATGTTGGTTTGACTAATAATACTTCTTTGAAGGGTTTTTGTGATTCTTGTTTAAAAGCAAAATTTACTAGATTACATTTTCCAGTTAGTAAAACAAAAACAAGTGCTTGTTTTGATCTTATACATTGTGATGTGTGGGGAAAATACCGAACACCCTCTTTTACACGTGCAAACTACTTTCTTACTATAGTTGATGATTTTAGTCGTACCGTGTGGGTTTTCCTTCTCAAGCATAAACACGAAGCGAGCATTCACTTGGTCAATTTTTATAAAATGGTCCAAGTCCAATTCGACAAAAATATAAAAAGAATACGATGTGATAACGGGGGAGAATTTACTTCGAATGACATGCTTGATTTTTATGCTAAAGAAGGAATATTGTTAGAAAAAACATGCCCACACACGCCTCAACAAAATGGTGTGGTAGAAAGAAAATACCGCCATCTCTTGGAGACGGCGAGGGCTCTAAGATTTGAAGCGAATCTACTTACAAGATTTTGGGGAGAATGTGTTTTAACGGCAACTCACATCATAAACCGTCTTCCTTCGAATGTAATAGATGGAAAGACACCTTATGAGTTAGTGTGCAACCAGAAACCAGAATACGAGCACTTAAGGGTATTTGGGTGTCTTGTATACTATCGTAGCACTGAAACGAAGGGAGACAAATTTGAACAAAGGGGGAGAATCGGTGTTTTCCTGGGTTACCCCCGAGGCACCAAAGGGTACAAGATATATGACCCGGAACACAAAAAGATCATAATTTCAAGGGATGTGAAGTTTGTTGAAAATGTTTTTCCTTACTCAAAATTGAAAGCAATAGAAGACGAAGAAGAAATTTTTATTTCACCTCAGTGCTGGGAAGATGAGCTTATAGATAAGGATGAGCAACTAAATGATCAAAATTTAGAGCCCACTGACCATCACGATGGAACCATGCCACGTAACAACTTAGAGCAAGAAACTCAACAAAATACAGGACCATCAATTGAGATGTTAAATGGGCAAGAAAGTCAAGACCCAACACTTGAAAATATGGACTTAAGAAATGTCCACGAGAGACCAAAGAGAATTAAATCCAAGCCTGCACATTTTGAAGACTATCCAGTAGAGTTACCCCCATCTCTAGATCATGAGCATTCATCTCCTCACTCCAATCATGAGCCCTCAACGGTACACCCTCTATTAAATTTCATTTCTTATAATAATTTTACCGATTCACATAAAGTTTTTTTAGCGGCCATTACGCAAAATAATGAGCCAAAATATTATGCTCAAGCTGTGCAAGATCCGAGATGGGTGGAATCTATGAAGACTGAAGTTCAAGCTTTGGAAGAAAACAGGACTTGGACTCTCCAAGAACTCCCCGAAGGAAAAAGAGTTATCGACTCAAAGTGGGTGTACAAGTTAAAGTACAAACCGAACGGGGAAATTGAACGATACAAGGCACGTCTTGTTGCTAAGGGCTTCACACAAATGGAAGGCATCGACTTTCATGACACCTTTGCGCCCGTAGCAAAACTTGTCACCGTTCGAAGCCTTCTTGCCGTTGCTGTGAAAAAGGAATGGCATGTCCATCAACTAGATGTTAACAACGCCTTCCTGCATGGAGATTTGGATGAAGATGTGTATATGAAGGTTCCACAAGGATTTCTGAAGCGGGATGACAAACGAGTTTGCAAGCTAAACAGGTCACTTTATGGGCTCAAACAAGCATCGAGAAACTGGTACCAAAAATTCACGAGTTTCTTACTAAGCCTTGACTTCACGCAATCAGGAGCGGATCACTCGCTTTTTCTTTTTTAAAAAGGAAGGCACATTCATAGATGCGCTCATTTATGTTGACGATGTCATTATTGCGGGTGATGATAAAGGCAAAATACAAGAGATCAAAGAGTTACTTGACAAGAAGTTTAGCATTAAAGATCTCGGGCCGATAAAGTTCTTCCTTGGTATCGAGGTTGCCCGAACAAAACAAGAAATGGTTTTAAGCCAACGTAAATACACGTTGGACATATTAGAAGACACGGGTATGATGGGTTGTCTTCCAAGCACATTCCCGATGGAACAAAATTTGAAGTTAGATAAACGAAACGATGAAGCACGTGTGGATGAAAACCAATATAGAAGACTTATAGGAAGACTACTGTATTTGCAAGCGACCCGACCTGATATCATTTATGCAGTAAACATTTTAAGTCAGTTTGTTAGTGATCCTAGAGTGAGTCATCTCGAAGCCGCTAATCGAGTATTACGATACCTTAAGGCGACACCTGGGCAAGGCATACTTCTTACAAAGGAAGGTGGTTCTAACCTCACTGCCTACAGTGACTCCGACTGGCTTGGGTGCCCCATCACCCGAAGGTCGAGAACAGGTTACTTGTTACTTTTGGGAGGAGCACCTATATCATGGAAGTCGAAGAAGCAGTTAGTTGTCTCACGATCGTCTGCCGAAGCGGAATATCGTGCTATGGCTTCTACCGTAAGTGAAATTATATGGTTAAGATGGTTGTTAAAGGAGCTCGAGATGCCATGTGATGGTCCTACACAGTTGTTTTGTGACAACCAAGCTGCGCGACATATAGCCAATAATCCTGTATTTCACGAACGAACCAAACATGTTGAGATGGATTGCTACTTTGTGAGAGAAAGGGTTGAATCTAAAGAGATTGTTCCTATGCAGATTGATTCAAAATTGCAAATAGCAGATGTGTTTACAAAGCCTTTGGGAACACAAAACTTTCATGCACTACTTGACAAGTTGGGCATTGTTAATCTCCATGCACCAACTTGAGGGGAAGTAATGACATAGATTTTTATCTCTTCCTAATTTACTCCATAATTATAGCCTCAATCACCTTAACGCGTATTCCATCTATTCCTAATTTAGTCCACAATTGTAGGCGTAATCATTTCCTTGTTTCCATAGTTATCCACTGTATTCTCGTATTTATATGGACGCTTCCTTTGTATCAATATCAATTTCAATTGAGTGAAATCATATACCATGATAACTAAAGTTATTATGTTTAATCCCTATAACTTATAAGGTTGGCGGGTCGTAAATAAAAGATGAACCTAAATATAAGGTTAATTGTTACAGGATTAAGTAATTTTAGTACTAGTAAAAGAGACGTGGGGAATTAGAAACCAGAAGGTTAAAATATTTCCAAACCTGTTTAATGAAACACACATGAGTAATGTTTTTTTTTACCCATTATCGGCCCTAGTATGAACTATATGCTTAGCATCCGAGTTTTGAATTGCAATTTATTAAATTGTTAAAAATTGCCCGGAAAATATGGTTGAATGACATTCAAGGAATTATGATTATCCGAGTTTTGAATTGCAATTTATTAAATTGTTAAAAATTGCCCGGAAAATATGGTTGAATGACATTCAAGGAATTATGATTATTGTGGAGGGTGACTAGTCGACTAAATGTAAGAGAACTATTAGAGATCAATTAAGAGAATTTGGTATGATTTCATTCGGGAATTGTGCATTGTTTTCACGATTAGTTCATGCTAATTCCCACTTATGAAATGTAAAATGTATTTTTGAAGCATGAAGTTATTGAATTTCACACGTCAAATGTTTCAAGTTATAGTTGTGTATATAAGCAAAGTTTTAGTAGGTGGGAAAGTATTTAATTGGATGTTTACTCTTTTTAAAATGGTATTTTTCGTTTATAACATTTTATTTTATTCTGAACGAACTTTAATCGTAATATACGCAATTTAAGTATTTAACCTAACTATTTCTAAACCTTTATCTAACCATATACAAAAAAAAATTACACAGAAAAGAGATCGATCATGTAATCAGTAGAAAAACATTTCAAACGTAGGCCATGATCAAATATAGACTAGTAGTTTGATGGAACAACCTTTTAAAATTTACGTTTTGATGTAAATATATGTTGAAAAGCAAAAATCATATATTAAACACAAAACCACAAACGAATACAATGTGAGAGCACATAGGAAACCTACATAACAGCCAGCATAGTAGTTTATTGCACAAAAATAGTAAAAATAAAGTTAATAATACATTAAAATATAAATTCTACAAGTTTAATAGAAAAACTATATTTTTCTTAATTGCACATCGTTTGGTATACGTTTACGCAAACGGCCAAACTTCACTTTTTTCAGTCCTTATGTTTAGTGAATTTTAATGAAACGTAACCGCAACATCACAGACTCACAGTCAAACTTAGAGCATCTCCAATGGTAGCTTTTTCTAAAGCTTATTACTATTACAATAAGTCATTCAAAGACTTTTTACCATTGGAATACCTAGCTTTTTGAAAAGCTTATTGCAAAGACTTATTTTCTACTAGATCAACGATTAAGGAAAATACTGATTTTTAAATATTTTACTAGGGCTTTACGTTAATGTACCAAATTTATTGCACAAGTTACAAATAACTGCACCCAATATACGAAAGCCAATTCCACATGGTAGACTTTTCCACCATCATTACGGATGTCCCCACACGTGTTACGTCCCACAATTAAAGTACAACAAAATATAACATAACGTACAACTCTACAAAGCGTATCAAGCCTGTTGAGCTAGAGGCGGTGGTTGAGCTCTTCCGAGCTGAATCTCCTCGCCGGGCTTCGGATACACCACCGTTTCCCCCATATACGCGCCTAAAAATGTCGATAAACTCAATTTATCAATGGCTTCCCGGTGATACGATTTACAGACGAGATACAGAATCGTTTGCATCACAATAAACAGCAAAAACAGCATCATAATCACAACTCCAACTAAAATTCCGATCATCACTCTCCAAATCATCGCTAAATAGGCTACTTCGTCGCCGTGTTCCACGAACACCACGTAAACAATAAGTATCCCTACCATAAATCCGTACAACACGAAAGCGATTCCCATTCCTACCTTCTTCTTTCCGTTCGCGAGCATTTTACCTTTTTTCATAGCTTTGAATCCTTGAATATTTTCCAGAACAGTAACTACACTAGCTAATTGCCAAACAACGCTCAAATATAGGAATCCGATTAGATACACAATTAGGATGATGATCATCAAAATCGAACCGATTAACGAATAGCCGAATATAGATCTGATAATAACCAACGCAATACTGTTGATTATGTCGTAGATGAATAACGAGACGTAGATGCATACGAAAGTGACGCATAATCGTTTCCAGACCTTCGGAACGATTTTCATGACGTTACGGAAAACGACTTCTCGGTCGGTGTAGACGGAGGCGATTGTGAAGACGACGGCGGCGGTGGAGAGGAGAGAGAAGACGGTGAGGAGTGTGAAGTATGCGACCTTAAATAGCCAGTAGTAGACCCAATCGGTGACGGTTTGGCGACCGTTGTTTGTATCGTATGGTAAATAGTTGTCATCGATTCGCGAGAAATAATGATTTGAGATTTCCATGTGAGCTATGAAGATGATTGTGAGTGGTAGGATTGAAGTTAGAGTGATTTGAGCGAATATTTTCTTACAATTGAAGATTATTTTGAATGATTGCTTGAAGATGCCGAAGAATCCGACGAACTTCATATCATCTTCGGTTCGATCCATGGCGATTTCTGTTCGATTTCAGGTCGATTGTTGAAGATGAAGATGAATTTGTGTGTCAATGTGTGTTTATTTATTGATTATTTATTTTTATTTGGAAACAGTTGCCAGTGACATGTTCCATTAATCACAACAGAGTCAGTGGCTATCTCTATTTAGTCCTATTTTTGTTTTATTATTATTTTGAAAACATATTTAATCTTCAAATTTCCGCCAAATATCTCAAATACATTTTAATAACTAAATAAAAATAATAATATTCATTCATATTATTTGTTACTACTCATTAAATCAAAATATATATCAAAATTATTTGGTCACTATTTTTAGGTGTGTGCCAACCCACATTGTGGTCTTCCGTCAATGCACATCAGTGCACGGCGCCATTGGCATCGGGCCATCGTGCTACCCATCTGTAGAAATGCGTCGTGCGGGCGATGTAGGGAGGGAGGCGTAGTAACTGATGTGTGTGTGAGTGAGAGGGGAGGGGTGAGGTGGTTAAATATAATATTTTAATATTTTTTTTTTAAGTGGGGTTGTGTTAGTGATGTGTTGCTGATAGTACGACCTCGTAAGTAACCCGTCAGTAGTGATGTGTTTAGTGATTTGTTTAGTGACGCGTCACTATTGGGACAGACTATATATACTAAAAATTAGGTATTTCATGAATAGTATTAATATAAGTAAATGGAAAATAAACAAAAGCCCTTTTATTCCTTAGGTAAGGTTGATTGCATATTTGCATGTGTGTGCCTGACATCAAGTTCGAATCGCTTACTTTACATGTCTTTCTCTTCCTGACAATCATATGAACACCTCCTAAATAATAAAAAAAACTAGGTTAAAACCCACGCGAAGCGACGGGCTGCGAACTAAATATTACTGGCGATTAAAAGTTCATTCGTAACATATTTTTATAACGAATACAATACATAAGCATGAAAACTGTATATAAAATAGAGGTAACCCGATAAACCTAATTAAGTATAAAATACAGGGAAGACATGTCTGTTTATGCGTGTTACTCATCATGTAAAACCTCTCGATACACCACGTTTGCTGTGTAAACTCCGTCGAGATTAAATTTTTTTGCTGGAGTTACCAATACTTTTGTATTGTCACGTGAAATTCCTCTTGAAAGGGCAACGTAAAGTTGCCACATTCATAGAACCCTTACCTTTAGGTGAATTTTGTCCTTGAAATCATGAATATTTCTTATAAAGTGCAATCCGATTGTTGACATGTTAAGAATACCTTACACAAAAAGATTACGAAAGTCATACACAGTAGGAATAACATTTGTATCAAAAGTTTAAGAATTGAATGATAAAACAGAGTTGCGGGTGATATCAACATACCGTTGATTATGATGGCTTCCACGGTTTTTGATGAAAATAGTGACGGGCGATGTTAGCTGGTATGTGTTTCGTATCGTGAATGCAAAGAGTAAATGGCTGAGATGTCTTTTTATATATAATGGAGGTAATACGTATTACAAATTAACAAATTAAATGAATATTAATGCAAAGATTTAATGGGTAGTTATAAAATGAATAAAAAAACGTATAGGTTAAAATTAAGTCTTTATATTGGTAACCGAAATATCCATTGGTTACTATATATTCTCTCTCACAGTTCATAAGCATGAAAAAAACGTAAGCATGAAAAAAACGTATACATAATCAAGTCTTTATACCTAGTTATAAAATTAATTTGTCCTCTTTCATATAAAAACGTATATTTAATAGGGGTATTAAAAGTATATTTAAATTGAAAAGATATAGGTTAATTTTGGACTAATAGCATTGACCGGCCGTTTTTCTTACAATTTTGTATAAATAAGGGAATCTATAAAAGAATTAATTTTGTAACTGAAATATATATAATGCCCATTTATGTAGTCAATACAATAACATTTAATTTTCATTAAGTTGGACGGTTACTATCTTTCTATTGATTGCGTAAATTGGAACAAGAATTATTTTATGAAGAATAAAAATCATACAAATTCCTTATTCAGTTACACACTAAATTGAGTAGTTGTTTTCACGTTATATTCTATTCTTATTTTAATAGAGTCACTATAATTAGGTATTTGATAGTTATAATGAATCATAATTTGAATATTTTTGTATTAATATTTTTATTCTATTTTGTCACTTATAAGTGAATCATTCTTTGAATGTAACCGCAATTTAAGAACAAAAAAATGTATATATAATTGTGGGATGAACTACAATTAGTTCATATAATTACTTTGTCCTATTTGCAATAAAAACGTATATATAAAACGTCAATTAAGAGGTATGTTTAGGAGGGGTATTAAAATTATATTTAATTTGAAAAGATATAGGTTAATTTTGGACTAATAGCATTGACTGACCGTTTTTATTACAATTTTGTATAAATTAGGGAATCCATAAAAGCATTAATTTTTTAACTGAAATATATATAATTCACATTATGTCAAAATAAAATAACATTTAATGTTCATCAAGTTGGACGGTTACTATATTCCTCTTTAATGCGTAAATAATAACAATAATTATTTTATGAAGAATAAAAATCATACCAATCCCTTATTCAGTTACACACTAAATTGAGTAGATTTTTTTTACGTTATATTCTAGTCTTAGTTTAATAGAATCACTATAATCAGGTATTTTTTGTAAGTGAATCATTCTTTGTATGTAACCGCAATTTATATATAGTAAAGAGTTAAACAATAATCATGTATTTAATGTGGCCCATAAGTCGGAGTGATTTAAAAAGCAATTCAAAGCAATAAGTCAATATCTTTATATGGTAAATCGTAATTAACAGTATTAAGGACGTTTTTTGTTAATTCGCAATTAGTCAATAAACTTTAGGTCCAAACAGCCATTTTCAATTGCTTGTGGTCGATGTTGACGAAGTATCATTTTGGAGGGTGATTCAATATAGGTGTTATTTTGCTTATATATATATATATATATATATATATATATATATATATATATATATATATATATATATATATATATATATATATATATATATATTTTAAAGATGTAATGACCATTTAAGATGCTTAGCAATTTTGATAGAAATGGAGTACCCTTTAAACGTCATTAAAATACTTTCTCATGATTTTCAAATTATTATGACACAAATGATATAATTCACACTTCAATATATATAATTTGTGTAGTTGCACTAATTTAATTCGTATAACAAAAACAATTATTGGGAAAGTGAGTAATTTATATAATTAAGCCAAAACATAATATAAAAAAAAGCACCATTTGCGTCACAGAAACGTTATGTGTGATGCAATTAATTATTGGTGTTCCATCCGTAGGGGTCTGTTTAAACGTTTTGTTGGTAAGTCGAGAGACGCTTATTTCCAGAGAGGGGAGTTCTTAAGCGTCTGAAATAACTTTTTGGTTGCGTGTCGGGTGGGTCTTCGGGTTCTTCATCACATAAAACAGCGACTCATCATATTGTACTATCAGATAGATGCGTTGAAGTGCATATGCTTCTGGCATTTCCGGGTTGAACTCAATGTTTGTAACGTCAGTAGAAACAAGATATTTGACTGAAATGTAACCAAATCAAAAAGAGATATCAATATTTTTTTAAATAAAAAGTATGTTAGGTAAATGGGTATGCCCAATTATGGATAGTAAAAAGAATATTGAAAATATTGGAATTTACATGTTGGTGTTCTAATCAGTTTCACGCGAGCTGCGTACACGGTTATGTTTTCAGAAGCAGATCTCCCAATCATTGTGGTCGTGGTTGCCGGTATATGATACAAGATGATCTTGATCCGGTTGCCCCTGGCGGAGATTACAGTTTAAATGGGTTATTTCCTAGGTGTGGTGATCATGTAAATTAGGTATAAAGACTTACCGACAGTCATGCAGCAGCATCGCACACGATATCTGACCGGATGTAAAAAAAAACAGCCGTTTGACATGTTTCCAACAACGTCTGTGACAGGGTTAGTAATTACGCCAAAACGTTAAATAATAATATTTTTAAGTCAAGCATTTAAAATGAAACGTAGACGTACCAAACATCATTTATCGAGTTGTTTGATCCCGCAAGAGCCATGTCGGAGATCTGCCCAACGGGTACTTGGGGAACCAGACATATTCTCCATTCGTAGTTTCGACAAGCTCGGTTTTTGTGTTGAATATTATTTTCCATTCATTACGAACAAAACTATAGTTGTCAAAGCGAGGAAAGTCTTCGACATCGTTGTAATCAATTTTGAAATACTTTAAAGAAAAGACACCGCCTTCTAATTTTCGTCGTTGGTATGTAGAAACTAAGGGGGGGGGGGGGATAATCGCTGCGAATTTGTGCCTCTGTAATAACTGGTTATGAGTAAAAAAAATAAAGAGAGCGTATAATAATTAGTAGTAACTTACAAATCTGTCAAGAAGGAACAAATATAGTTTGTTATGTTTTTGGTCAAACCAAACATTTTAACGCGAACAAATTTGCATTTGTACCAGTACTGAGGATATGAGAGGTCTTCAAAGTTTTCAATCGGTACATATCCATCAAGTTCCTTCGAAAGAGAAGCCGAAAATTATTAGTTAACACCGAATTTATGATTTTAAAATAAGAATTTGAAACTATGAATTTAGTCAAATAGACGTTACCTCTACTTCTTCAACAGGTCGTGGCAGTGCCTGGAGCACTGAAGCACCATATTGGGTGATTAAAGTCATGAAAAAGATAATATGATTGTAAGTTTTCACCTCGTTTGTAGGTTGCACAATAACTATATTTCGTAAGTTGATGGAGTAATATATATAGCTTATCTCAAAACGTAAAATTCAATATATCTCTACTATATAAAACAACGCACATCATATTGAAAAAAACGCATGCTTTCAATGTAGCTATGCAAGGTGTACAGGGTGATCTAAACCGCATGAATTCAATGTTAAAATTTAATATACAAAAACGAATGTACAAGTAATTTACATTTACTAATTATTGTTTCTAAAAATAAAAGTAAAAAAAACGTATAATTTTTAATGCTTGTAATGATACAAAAACAAATGTGCAAGTAATTTACATTTACTGATTATTGTTTCTAAAAATAAAACTAAAAAAAGTATAATTTTTAATGCTATTGTTTCTAAAAATATAAGTAAAAAAACGTGTAATTTTTAATGCTTATAATCATTTCCGTCTGCACATTGAAAGCATAGTGTGCTAGTATTTCGTATGTGTACCAAATATTTGATGTGGTGTAGTGGTAAGGTTCATAAATGTGTTTCTAGAGAGCCCAAGTTCAAAACATGTTAAAAGCTTTTTTTTTTCCAATTAAGATGTGGGTTTAAGACCTTCCTGAAATGGCAGGCCTGTTTTAAGACCTGCTAAAAGTAGAAAGGCATTCCTCTATTATATATAGTAGAGTGCAAGTAATTTACATTTACTGATTATTGTTTCTAAAAATAAAACTAAAAAAACGTATAATTTTTAATGCTATTGTTTCTATAAATATAAGTAAAAAAACGTGTAATTTTTAATGCTTATAATCATTTCCGTCTGCACATTGAAAGCAGAGTGTGTTAGTGTTTCGTATGTGTACCAAATGTTTGATGTGGTGTAGTGGTAAGATTCATAAATGTGTTTCTAGAGAGCACAAGTTCGAAACCTGTTAAAAACTTATTTTTTCCAATTAAGATGTGGGTTTAAGACCTTCCCGAAATGGCAAGCCTGTTTTAAGACTTGCTAAAAGTAGAAAGGCATTCCTGTATTATATATAGTAGAGATCGATAATATTTCCGTTATAAGTCTTTTCCGTTATATGAACACCTCCTAAGTCTTTTCCTGACAGTCATATGAACACCTCCCAAGTCTTTTCTGATTTCTTAAATTTATTCTTTATAATAAAAAAATGGTTTTGCTAATGACAGCCCTTATTGATTAACAAATTAATATTCCTAAAATTCAGGGGTTGTCTTTTGTGTATTTTGTTTTTTTAATGACAGCCCTAATTTACTTGTTTTCAAAATAATATTTCCGTTATAAGTGCTATAGTGTATATATGTATGTAGCTCTTTTGTCTTTATGGGTGTATGATGCTAGACGAGCATAGACTGTTTTTTTTTTCTTTTCTCAAATCAGATCGGTTTCAAAACCGGCTCATTTTCGGTCAAATTTGAGTGAAACCAGTTCTTTTTCAACCTAAGCCAATGATACTAGCCCACACTTATCATTTAGATATAGTTTGGGCCTACAATAACTGCATCATTTATTGTATTTTATTATGGGCCTACATATTGAACCTACATAGTGGAATGGGCTTTTAGCAAGTTTGACGAATGATAGATCGAGTCAAAACTATATTCTTCGCAAATATGAACACGTTTACTCGTTTACAAATTGCAACAAAATGATATTCTCCTTAGTGTGCCACTAATTTACTTGTTAGGTCATGATAGCTACTTGTTTCCCGATATGTGATTTAATGGTTTAATTGGAAGACCATTTATGTTACAGACACTTAACAAATACGGAGTATTATTGAATACTACTTCCTATGTATCACAATTTACAATTAATAAAACAAATCTTTTATAAGATTTACTCTACAAATATATACTTCCTCTGTATCATAATAAGTGATACATTTAAGATTTCACAGTTTTTGAGGCAAAAGAAATAAAGTAGAGTTAAAATATATTAAAGTCGATAGTTATTGAATGATGAGTCACACTTTTCTTGATAAAGTGATATTAATGAGTTTTAAAAGTAAAAGTAAGAGTATAAGGGTAAGTTCATTTTATTAAAGTAGATAGTTAATGAAGATTGAGTCCCATATTTTTGCCAAATAAGACAACTTTTAAAGTATATCACTTATTGTGAAACACTCTTAAATAAAAAGTGTATCACTTATTGTGATACAGAAGAAGTATCTCAGTTATTTAGCCCTTCAGATATAAATATCATTACACGTTCAAAGTATAAATAAATAATATAATTCATTCATATTAATACATTTTTACACAAAATTTCTTTTCATTTCGTAGACTAGTGAGTATGAGTACTATAAAACACACTGAAATTTTTATCACATCAGATACTATCTAAACAACCAAATCACATCATATTACTTTACTAGTTTCATAACCCGCCCGATGGGCGGACTAGCTGTAAGAAATATAATATATAATGATGAAAAAAACGTAAGAAATTATATGGTCAACTATTATTAAAATGATGATTAAAGGTTTTGTTGTACATGAATAATCGGTAAAAATAAATCAAAAAAGAAAACAAAATTTTATTGTATAAGACGTTTGTTGTTGAGTTTGTATAGTTACCATCTTGGTCGCAACAAATAATTTCAAGCATTTGTTTCTCTTTACTCTTGATACATCAACATATAGCTGGTCATGTGAGAATACTGATATTTGGACAAACAAATCAACCCATGACAATGTTCGCCCATGGTTTTTTTAATAGCCATTGAAAAACGTACTTAAATAGGAAACTGTCTTCGACTCAATTTGAAAGGCATAGTTTTGTCGTAAGGACTAATAATCATACGTGGGATAACACAAATTGTACAAACTTTGTCACGATCTTACCTTTAATTATATGCGCCTAGTTCTATTGCATAAATCTACTTTCTGATCAATGTTTTGCATACACATTACAGGAGCATCTATCTTTAACTTCAATATATGATGCGTGACACCTGACATTTTTATAGTATACAAGAATTATGTGGTGTAAAGATCGAGGCTAAACATAGTATCATCAATAATTTCATGTGTGAGTGTTGATAATAATATGTTTAGACTATAATATTTTTAGATCATAATATTTTTAAACATTGATTATTATAACTTTCGATCATAATAAAATTGGATTATAATAAATTTGGATCGTAACATTTTGTGATCATAACATTTTGTGACCATAATAAATTTAAATTACATTTTTAGATCATAAGATATTTTTCGTAAAATGTTTGAACCATGATATTTTTTTGTTCAAATTTTTATGTCTATACTCATTTCGTAAAGAATTTAATTTTAAAAACTTTTATTTTCTTAAAATTTTTGTGATTATAACATTTTGTGATCATAATAAATTTAAACTACACTTTTAGATCATAAGATTTTTTTTCGTAAAATGTTTGAACCATGACATTTTTTTTCAAATTTTTATAACTATACTCATTTCGTAAATAATTTAATGACCTTTTCCTCCTAAGAGGAATCACGGCCACCACATTCCCTTAAAACCTGGTAGTGAGCCTGTGAGTGTAAGGCCCTACAGATAAGAACATTGATTTTCTTAAATTTTTTGAGATTATAACATTTTGTGATCATAATAAATTTAAATTACATTTTTAGATCATAAGATTTTTTTTCGTAAAATGTTTGAACCATTGTTGGGTCACATTTATTGTAACCAATAGTCTAGGGACCATTTTGTATTTAGTTGAAACTTTGGCTAAGTATATATAGTAAGTAGTAACCTAATTTGCATAACATTTGCCCAAATTGTAGCAGCCCCCATCAATAGCAAAGTGTTCAAATATTCCATCCATCTTAATCTTCCTATATTATCATTTGTTTATGTTTAATGTATGAATTAATCATTGAATTCACAATCTACAACCATGACATTTTTTTTTAAATTTTTATGACTATACTCATTTCGTAAAGAATTTAATTTTAAGAACTTTGATTTTCTTAAAATTTTTTGTTTACAAATAAAAAACAAAGCTATGGGCGAAAAACGAAGCGAGGGAAGACATGAATATGTTTCCATATCAAGAAGAAGTTAATTGCCTATTATGCCCTTTGAGTCAGCGGCCATGTCATCATTAAGAAGCAATGTTATTGGTACATGTCATCAAATTAAAATCATGTCCTTGCTCCATATATAGGTGGGAGATATGAAATATTCACCACATATAGTCACATGTGAAGGAGTGTATGCCAAATCAGACACACAATGTCCGTGAAGAATCAAGTTTGTGATGCCAACAGCGGGTAGCCGTCATCATCTCATTCGTTCGCCCCCCACTAACACACCTCGCCAGATACGTCTGTTAAAAGAAGAGGTAAGACGGATGTTTTGGTGGAGCTCAAGGGTATTTAATATGTATTATATATATATATATATATATATATATATATATATATATATATATATATATATATATTTGTTTGTATTTTAATAATGGTGATTTAAAAACATAAACAGAATTAATATTGATAATATGAATATTTCATTTTAATATAGAAAGTAAGCTTATATGACGGTCATGTGTTGGGATATAAAACAGAGATATCATTCTATTACTGATGCTGTAGTTAGTACTGATTCAAGATTACTAAAGATTAGTACTGATGGGGCAGAACTACATTTACTACTGATGCTACTGATCTCAAGTTACTACTGATGACAACAAATACTACTGACGTTCTATTTTTGGTGCTAATCACATACGAGATTCTAGCATAGTTAGTTACGGAATGTATATCTTTATGTAATTCAATTGTAATCGATTCCTAGAATAACTAGGTTAATATTTTAGGCTTCAAGGACTATTATAAATAGGTCCTTATGAATTGTAAACATACGTGTGTATTGATCGATCAAATTAATATACATTGAAGCTTATTGTGAATCACTGTGTTCTTATTTACATTCGTATTCATTAACAGTATTCATTGTTCTTAATCAATTAAACTATAAGTGTTGATCCGCTGCAACTTCTAATAGTTTGTAGATCTGTGATTAATTAATCCGTCTGGGTTAATCGATCCTGACAAGTGGTATCAGAGCTTTACGGTTCTAGATCTACGAATTAAGAACAACAAAAAGCTTCATACTTTCGATCTCAACATTGTTAATCATGTCTGATAACAATGAAAGTACTCAGGCAAACAAGATTCCAATTCTTACTCCCAACAATTTTGGGATGTGGAAAAACAGAATCAAGCAATACATGCTGGTTACTGATTATTCCATGTGGGAAGTGGTTCTTGAAGGCAACAAGACTATTCAAACTCAAATAGCCACTACTTCAACTGAAGTAGACAAACTCAAGTGTGAGAAAGAGAAGAAGGACAGAGGGATCGAGCTCAAAGCCTTAAGCACTCTTTTACTTGCCATTCCCAATGATTATCAACATCTCTTTGTTGAATATGATGATGCAAAGAAATTATGACAGGCTCTGGAAAAGAGAATTGTTGGTACAAAGAGCACAAAGAGAAACATGAAGTCTGTTCTGAAACAAGACTTTGAAAACTTCAAAGGATAGAAGAATGAATCATTGTCTCAAGTATTTGATAGGTTCAACAAACTCATTGGTGAATAAATCAAGTTGGTTATCAACCAGACAATGATGATGTCAACAGGAAGTTCCTCATATCTCTAGGTGAAGAATGGTCTATGTATACTGTGATATATAGACAAGGTGATGCACTAGAAGAAAAGGAGCTTGATGAACTCTACAATGAGTTAAGAGTGTTTGAATCAGAGGTAAGTAATAAATCTCCAAATTTACCTTCAAACAATGTTGCTTTTGTGTCAAATACACGAACAGGGAAGGACAATACAAAGAATGCAGGTATTGAAGATGTAGCAAGAGAATCATTCTTCATTTTAGTCATGTGCACACTGCATTGATTAGTGAGGATTTAGAACAACTCAATCCTGATGATTTGGAAGAGATGGACATCAAGTGGCAGATGGCTATGCTGAGTTTAAGAACCAAAATATTTCTTAAACGAACTGGCAGACAAAATCTGTCTTACAACAAAGGTGATCGTGCATGATTTGACAAAACCAAGGTCAAATGCTACAACTGTGGCAATCTGGGTCACTTTGCCAGAGAATGCCCAAACAAAGACCAAAGATCAAACTACAACAAAAACAGTACCTCAAATTCAACTGCTTTAGTATCTCAAGAAGGACAAGGGTATGACTGGAGCTTTCAAGCAGAAGAACATGCACAGAACCAAGCTCTCATGGCCTTTACTACTGATCCTTCTACTACTGAGGTAAATTCTAAATCTTGTACTCCTGAATGTATTAAAGCATATAAAGAATTAGAAAAACTTAATAAAGAAACACTTGAAGAGATGATACTAAACAGAAATAGAAGAATTGAATACAATGGTTGTATAGCTGATTTAGAAAATCAGATTAAAATTTATAAAATAACTGATCAAAAAATAAAAGATGAATTGTTACAAACTACTTATGAAAAAGAACATATTGAATTAAAACTAAAAGAAACCTTGATCAAATTAGAAGAATGTCAAATGGAATTAGAACAGAATAAACTAACTATTAAGAAATTTGAAAGAAGGTCAAAAATTGTTAATGAATTAACTAGTAATCAAACCACAGAAAAGGTTGTTCATGGAGTGAGATATCATGCAGTCCCACCTCCAACAAATTTTATTCCTCCTCTTAAATCAAGCACAGAAAGAGTTTTAAATGATTTAAAAATTGAAAGTCAAACTGAAACTGAAACCAGTAATGAATCAAATGAATCTTCTGATGATGATCAAACAACTGAATCAAATGATACAAGCTTTCACACAACACAAAGTCAAACTGAATTCCCAAAATACAATTCAGAAAATATACCTACAATTTTAAGAAGGGGAAATCAAAGAAACCTAAATCAGTTAAAAGAACAAAGAAAACCCGAAAATGCTAAAACAACAAAATTATCATGCTTAATTTGTAACAAGGTTAACCACATAGCTAAAGATTGTCACTTCAATCCTATTAACAGTCAAGAATTTAAAGAATTCAAAATCAACAAAGAAAAAGAAAAAGTCTTAAAATTAAAACAAAATAAAGAAACAAAAGAAAAGGAATCTAAAAAACCACACCAAAAAGAATTCAATAAACCATGTGCTGACACTCATAAATTTGGAAGAACTGCACCACGATTTGTGCAAAATACTAAATATAAAAGTCCAAACAAAAGTAATTATTTCAAAAACAATGGAAGACAAAATCAGTTTCCTCAATACTCAAAGTTTTCAAACATCAGTAGAAACTATTCCAGGTTTACTACTGGTAAAAACCCTAATTACAATGCTGTCTGGTATAACTACAAAAACACTACTGATTATGCTCAAAACTCATATTACCCAAACACTACTGGTCCATCAGTAGTAAAATTTTCAAAAGCCAAAAACTATGGGTATAAACCTAGATCAGTAGTAACTAAGAACATCAGTACTAAGTACAAAACTGCATATAAGGCTCATTCAGTTAGAAAGACTTACTCTTCAAAGGATGAACCCAAGACAAAACAAGCTTGGGTTCCCAAATTAACTAATCCTTTTACTTTATGTGCAGAGTATCCAGATCCCTGAAGAAGGAAGAACATGGCATATTGATAGTGGATTCTCTAGACACATGACTGGAAATCTTCAAATACTTAGAGATTTCAAGTCTTTTGGAGGAGGATATGTTGCTTTTGGAGAAAATCCTAGAGGAGGTAAGATTACAGGTAAATGTACAGTATCAAATGGAAAAATCACCTTTGATGATGTCTTTTATGTTGCTGAGCTTAAATATAATCTGGTTAGTGTCTCACAAGTCTGTGATAAGAAGATCAAAATTCTTTTTACAGATGTTGAGTGCATCATTCTTTCTCCTGATTTTATTTTAGATGAAAAATTTGTTGTTTTAAGAACACCAAGAAGAAACAATGTGTATTGCCTGGATATAGGGGGAGAACTCATTTCATCAAATGAGATCAACTGTTTTATATCTAAGGCAAACACAAATGAATCAGAACTTTGGCATAGAAGGATGTGTCACATAAATTTTAAAAATATGAACAATTTAATTAAAAAAGAATTTGGTAGTTGGTCTACCACAAAAAGAATTTATGTGTGATCATCATTGTGTTGCCTGCCTAAAAGGTAAACAGCACAAGACTTCTCATAAGACCAAAGCAATTAACTCTATTTCTAAACCTTTGCAGCTCTTACATATGGACCTTTTTGGACCTACAAATGTAATGAGCATTGGAAAGAAACAATACTGTCTTGTTATTACTGATGATTTTTCCAGATATACTTGGGTCTTCTTTCTTAGGACCAAAGATGAAACAAGTGAAATGATCAAGAATCTGATTGTAAAGCTGGAAAATACAAGAGATCTCAAAGTGAAAGCAATTAGATGTGATAATGGAACTGAATTTAAAAATACTAACCTAATTGATTTTTGTGATCTTAAGGGCATTGACAGGAAGTACAGCTCACCAAGAACTGCACAACAAAATGGTGTAGCTGAAAGAAGAAATAGAACTATCATTGAAGCAGCCAGATCTATGCTTGCAGATTCAAAACTACTAATAATTTTTTGGGCTGAAGCTGTTAATACTGCTTGTTATGTTCAGAACAGAGTATTAATAGTTAAGCCTCACTTTAAAACACCATATGAACTTTTCAATAAAAGAAAACGATCAATAAGTTTCTTAAAATCGTTTGGTTGTCCTTGTACTATTTTAATTACAAGAGAACAAATTGGTAAATTTGACTGCAAAGCAGATGATGGAATACTTGTAGGATACTCAACTCAAAGCAAATCTTACATAGTGTTCAACAAAAGGCTAAGGATCATTGAAGAAAGTGTAAATGTATCCTTTAATGAAAATCTAATGAATGAACAAGGAAATGGTCCAGATTGGCTATTTAATATTGATAATCTAACCAAATCTTTTGATGTCAATTATGAGCTTAATACAGGTGATTCAAACAATCAAAACCAACTAGTAGGACCATCATCAGGTGGAAGGCAAGAAATCATGAAGTATATCTTAGTTGATACTGATCCCATAGTTGATACTGAGGACAGTAGTAACTCTGGTAACCTTAATTGCATCGATATCAGTAATAACACAAACTCTGAATATACTACTGATCCCAGTAGTAACTCTGAATCTCAGAGTTGTAATGATGATCTACTCAATACTGATGCCAGTAACAACAATGATCCTCCTGAAGTCAATGAAGAGAACGTTACTACTGACACCAGTAGTAATGATGAAACTCCACAAAATGCAAACAATCAAGAAGAAACATGGACAGATGCACAAATTCCTGAATCAAATGAGTCAAATCTAGATTCTCAAATCTCTGTTGACAAAATCCCTGGAACCAGAACTGAAAAGAGTCATCCTCTGGACCTAGTCCTAAGTGATGTTAATTCAAACATGCAGACAAGAAGCAAATTTAATTCTTCATTAAATTCAAATGTTTGTAACATAAGTTTAATATCTAATGAATGTATGTATGAATGTTTTCTATCACAGGAAGAACCTAAGAAGATTCAACAAGCTATGAAAGATTCAAACTGGATCATAGCAATGCAAGAAGAACTTCTTCAGTTCAAACTGCAAGTTGTATGGACTCTTGTTCCTCTACCAAAGGGAAAAAGACCTATTGGCACAAGATGGATCTTCAGAAATAAGAAAGATGAAAGGGGTATAGTGATTAAAAACAAAGCAAGACTTGTAGCCCAAGGATACACACAAGAAGAAGGAATTGATTCTGATGAAGTATATGCTCCTGTTGCCAGAATTGAAGCCATAAGAATATTTCTGGCATATGCTTCATATAAGAAATTCAAGGTATACCAAATGGATGTAAAAAGTGCATTCCTTTATGGTAAAATTGAAGAAGAAGTATATGTATGCCAACCTCCAGGTTTTGAAGATCCAGAACATGATGACTATGTGTACAAGCTTGACAAAGCTCTATATGGTCTACATCAGGCACCAAGAGCTTGGTATGACACATTGTCCTCATACTTACTCAAGAACAACTTCAAGAGGGGTGCAATTGAGAAAACACTGTTCACAAGGAAAGTCAAAGATGATAGACTACTGGTCCAAATATATGTAGATGATATCATCTTTGGATCAACAAATGATCATCTATGCAAAGAATTTGAAGAATTAATGCAAATCAAGTTCAAGCTGAGTTCAATGGGTCCAATGAACTTCTTTCTTGGACTCCAAATCAATCAAAGATCAGATGGTATCCTGATCAATCAATCTAAATATGTCAGAGATATTTTAGAGAAATTTGCAATGAAAGACAGCAAAAGTGCAAGCACTCCAATGGAAACTCACAAACACCTACATCTTGATGTTGAGGGGGAGGATGTAGATGAACACCTATACAGATCTATGATAGGTTCACTAATGTATTTAACTGCATCAAGACCCGACATTATGTATAGTGTTTGTGTATGTGCCAGGTATCAAGCAAGACCTAAGGAATTACACTTGCAAGCTGTTAAAAGAATCTTTAGATACTTGAAGGGAAAACCCTCTCTTGGTCTTTGGTATCCACATGCATCACCATTTGAACTAGTAGCCTACACTGATAGTGATTATGGTGGTGAATGTCAAGATAGGAAATCTACTACTGGTGGATGTCAGTTCTTTGGATCAAGATTGGTGTCATGGCAATGCAAGAAACAAACCAATGTTTCAACATCAACAGCTGAAGCAGAATATGTAGCTGCATCTGCTTGCTGTGCTCAAGTACTGTGGATTCAAAATCAACTACTAGACTTTGGTATCTCTATCCTTAAAACTCCAATTTTTATAGATAATCAAAGTGCTATCAGTATTGTAAATAATCCAGTAAAACACTCTAAAACAAAACACATTGAAATTAGATTTCACTTTATAAGGGATTGCAATGAAAAGAAATTAATTAAAGTAGAGAAAATTCATACTGATAATCAATTGGCAGATCTTTTTACAAAAGCATTTGATGTAGGAACATTCAGCTTTTTGGTTAGCAGTATTGGAATGATTTTAATAAGTTAAGTCTAAAAAGAAAATCATATGTAAAGTGTTTTGTACAATTTTATTTATTTTACTACTGGTTATTTATTACTACTGATTGTATGCTTCTACTATAATTTAGTACTGATAGGGTTTCTCAGTAGAATTAGGTCAAGTATAAAAACAATGGTTACTACTGATGTTTCTACTACTGACACTTAGTTACTACTGGTAGACCGTTATCTGGAAAATACATAAATTACATTACTGACCCTCAAGAAAATAGCCATTGGGTTATTATTCGAAGGATATTTTGGTCTTTTTGCAGGTTAAATCGAAAAATATAAATAGCAAACTGAGATTAGTTTAGCATTATCTTCTCCTCGATTCGATAAACCCTACGCTAAACCCTAATCTCTGCAAAATCCGATCAAAACACTGCATCAGTAACAACTAAATTCCCCTCACAAAATTGAAATTCTTGCCAAAACGATCACTCTCTCTTAAAGATTCATAACAAAAGATCAAAATCAAGCACAATGGCAACCCTAAAATCACTCGAAATCAAAACTGATCTTAAATTTTCCGAATTTCACAACATGTATGCTTTCTTGAGAAATCCAGATGGTACAAAAGATTTTCGCCATATTGTAATGTTCTTAAAGAACTCACGTATAAAATTTACTCTCACCATCAATCCAAGAGCATATCAACAACACTTAGTTGATTTCTGGTCCAATGCTGAAAGAATTAAAGATTCAACCATGTCCAAGATCACATCAACAGTAGATGGAAGGTCTATTACTATAACTGAACAAACAATCAGACACCATCTTCAACTCAATGATGAGTCAGGTATGTTTTCTTTACCAAAGGAGGATCTAGTTGAAGTTTTACAAAAAATGGGGTATGAAGGAAGATTAGATATTGTAACATTTCAAAAGGGTCTTCTTTCACCCCAATGGAAGTTTTTGGTTCATACTATTCAACACTGCATCTCTCCAAAAAGAAGCACTTGGAATGAGTTCAACAAGTCAATAGCTTCTGCTATTATTTGTCTGAGCACAGGACAAGTCTTCAATTTTTCTAATATGATTTTTGAAGGAATGCTTGGAAACTTATCATCCTCAAAATTTTTAATGTATCCAAGATTCCTAACTCATATAATAAACTGTGAATTACAAAATCTTTCAATTCCCAAAAACATTTTTGTAACACCAGAATTAAACAAAAAGGTTTATGCAAATATAAGAAAAAGGTTTAATTTTTCTGGTAAAGATACTCCATTATTCCCAAACATGATCTATGATCAACCCCCCACTGGAGAAGGTTCAAATCACCCCCATTGAACCCCAACCAACTCCACCACCAAATACAGCCCAAACAGAACCCATTCTGGTCCACTCAATTAAATGAACCAACAGATGTCCTGCAAGTGTCCCAGGTACATGAGATTAATCCCATAGTGCTAATCTTCACTCTGAGGAAGACCAGACCATAGCCAAAAACATTTCTAAGACTTATAAAAGGAAGAGAACTTCCTTAAAGGACACCAGGGGACCAATTGAGTCAAACCCCAGACTCCAAGAGTTGTCCTCCAAGGAGGAGAGAGGGCATGAGGAAAGGGCTCTCACTACTGATGCCCCAAAGGTGGGAGCACAGGCTAGTGAGAACATCAATAGGACCCAGACCTCGGCAACTCTTAATGATGACTCAGAATTTGAGGAGTTACTGAGAGGACCCCGGTGCCAAGAAACCACAAGGGGGCACTACTGCTTCTTCTAGGAAGAAGAGAGTGTCCAAACAACCCAATTTATCACCAAGAAGTGATAAGGGTAGAACTGACCAAACTGAATTGACGGATAGGATGGAAAACCTTAAAGCCAATGTACCTAATGAGCCCAATGATCCACCCAAAGGGGTTGAGGGCAGTATTAAAACCACAAAATTGACGGATAGGAAGAAAAACCTTAAAACCACTGTACAACATTGTCTGACTCTATTGAACAATCAAGGAAAAACCATGACCTACATGAAGCATTACATAAATACTTTGAACAAAAGGCAGAAGAGGTTTGAGCACAGGCTTCAAAGGCAATCCAATTTGATCAGGAAATTACAAAGGAAGATTGCAAGTAGTGAGGCTCAACAAGTTGAGATCACTAAGGGGTAGAAAGATCAAATTCAAGGGATGATTGATCAATCAATTGCAGCAGCAGCCCTTCTAAACTTAAAAGAGGTCCATGGTGAAACAGGTCAAAGTGTTGGTGAGAACCTGTATAAAGAAATGGAAAATCTGGATGAGGATGTATTTGTGTCTGCAAACCAATCACAAACTGCAGAACAAATAAACTCACCAGTTACTACTGAAGTCATTGAAACTACTGATCCAATGGAAATTGAAGAAAACAAGGATCAAGAGGTAGTTACTACTGACCCTATTGAAGAGAAAGAAACTCCAGTAGTAAATGCACCAGAAGAAGAGTTTATGGATACTACTGATGCCCTAGCAGTAGTAACTACAATAGCAACCTCACCAGTAGTCAATGAAGAACAACAAGTTGTGGTGTATGAACCGGAAATCACACCAGCAGAAATCCCACCAGTAGAAACAACAGCAATCACACCAGTAGCAACCACCTTAGTTACTACTGAAGAAGAAGATGAAGAAATCCCAGAGCTTCTTGAAAAAGAACAAATCATTATTGTTACAAAACCTAAAACACCAGTACAACCACTTGTCATACCTGACATTGATGACAATGTTAATTAGTATGAAGTTGATGAGTGTGAGCTTCCTCCACACCCCAAGATATTTCCTCAAAATGAAATTCATCTATTCTCTCCATCAATTATTTTAACAGAAGTCCCTGATATGAAATATATTCCTCCTAAACTTTCAAGATGTATTGGAAAAGGAAAAGAAACATTTAATGATGACTATCCAAATAGAGCTCAAGGCCATTATATGGTAAACAAAATGAATCTTGTAAGAAAAGACAGGCTAGACAAATTAAAAGTGAAGAAGATCAGATATGCAAGAAAAGTTGCTAAGACTCAAGCTCTTGAAGACTAGAGAAAAGCTGAAGAGGAAAGATTGAAAAATCCTGAAAGTCAAGAAACTGAAGTACAAATCCCTTAAATAGAAGGAGTTCTGGTAGAAGGTCAAAAAGCAGAATTTGAAAGACATAGAAAGATAGAAGAAGAACATTTAAATTGTCTTGAAGACCTTATAGCCGAATGTAAAAGGGAAAAGGCTGACCTACCAGATGACATATTTGAACAGAAAAAGAATATGATTGACTTTTTGAAGTCAAAAGGATATAGTGCTAAATCTTTTGGTAGAATGAAGATGATTACAATAATAGACAAATATTGTACTGCCAAAAAGAAAGAATTAGCTGAATTAGAAGTTGAAGCTGAAAAGGAAAAAGTGTTAATTAAAATAGATCCCATGACAATCCTCACCAGAATTCCAACAACTGGAGAATCTTCAATACCTCATGAGAAAAGAAAAAGAGATGAAATTGAAACAGAACAAAGAAAGAAAAAGAAACAGGAAATACAGGTATTTGACACTCCTGTTGCTCCTATTGAAGATAATCCAATCATAAATTGGAGGATGGTTGGTGATGCTATTGAGATTATTAGACAAGACAAATCAGTTCAAAGATTTACTGGTTGGAAACCACTAGTTATGTCTTGTAGTAGAACTGATATTATTAAAGTCCTGATCATAGGCAAACCAAGAATGACTAAGAAGTCATGAAAAAATTCAGGAGCTGGATACTTAACTAAAATGATAGATGCTGCATTTTATCCAGATCAATATCCTGAAATCTTTTCAAACACAGAAAATGTGTATCCTTGGAATGTGCTACCCACAGTGAATATGTATTTCTTTGAAAGATCAAGCAAGAACTGTGAACTGTACTTGTATGAAAAGGAACATCCACATTCTGAGGAAACAATGTATCAGCTATACACAAACTCAATGATGAAACCCCATGATGCTGTAATGTTCCATAACAAGCTTAACTATTTTATCAAAAGAAACAGTAAGTATATCATTGCTCAAAGAAAGTTGCAAAATCAAAGAACAATTGAAGGCAGACAAAGAAGAGCTAAACTATTGGAAGAACAAGCTAAGAAGAATGAAGAGCAAAAAGAAACTTGATTAATTCAAAGAGAATTAATAAGTTTAGGGGGAGATTGTTGGGATATAAAACAGAGATATCATTATATTACTGATGTTGTAGTTAGTACTGATTCAAGATTACTGAAGATTAGTACTGATAGGGCAGAACTACATTTACTACTGATGCTACTGATCTCAAGTTACTACTGATGACAGCAAATACTACTGACGTTCTATTTTTGGTGCTGATCACATACGAAATTCTAGCATAGTTAGTTACGGAATGTATATCTTTATGTAATTCAATTGTAATCGATTCCTAGAATAACTAGGTTAATATTTTAGGCTTCAAGAACTATTTTAAATAGTTCCTTATGAATTGTAACATACGTGTATATTAATCGATCAAATTAATATATATTGAAGTTTTTTGTGACTCGCTGTGTTCTTATTTACATTCGTATTCATTAACAGTCTTTATTGTTCTTAATCAATTAAAATATAAGTATTGATCCGCTGCAACTTCTAATAGTTTGTAGATCTGTGATTAATTAATCCGTCTGGGTTAATCGATCCTGACATCATGACCTCGGTAACATAACGGATTCACGGTTGAGAGTGTTCTAACAAAACAAACCCTTGATCAAGTACAAAATTTAATGCAAGTTACAAATTACTACACGTTTACACCCAATTTAAGAAATTGCGTACACTTTTACACCAAGATTCCTAACGTCCCCACACGTGTTACGTTTCACCATTAAAGTACAATAACTATGAAATAACGTACAACTCTGTAAAGCGTATCAAACCTGTTGAGCTAGAGGCGGTGGTTGAGCTCTTCCGAGCTGAATCTCCTCGCCAGGCTTCGGATACACCACCGTTTCCCCCATATACGCACTTAAAAACGTCGATAAGCTCAGCTTATCAATGGCTTCTCGGTGATGCGATTTACAGACGAGATACAAAATCGTTTGCGTCACAATAAACAGCAAAAAAAGTATCATAATCATAATTCCGACTAAAATTCCGATCATCACTCTCCAAATCATCGCTAAATTGGCTAATTCATCACCGTATTCAACGAACAGCTCGTAAACAATAAGTAATCCTGAAAAAATTCCGTACAACACGAAAGCGATTCCCATTCCTACCTTCTTCTTCCCATTCGCGAGCATTTTACCTTTTTTCATAGCTTTATATCCTTGAATATTTTCCAGAACAGTAACTACACTAGCTAATTGCCATACAACACTCAAGTACAAGAATCCGATAGCATACACGATTAGGATGATGAGCATCAAAATTGAATAGATAACCGAATAACCGAATATAGATCTGATAATAAGCAACACAACGCCGTTGATTACGTTGTAGATAAATAACGCGAGGTAGATGAACACGAAAGTGACGAATAACCGTTTCCAGACCTTCGGAACGATTTTCATGACGTTACGGAAAACGACTTCCCGGTCGGTGTAGACGGAGGCGATTGTGAAGACGACGGCGGCGGTGGAGAGGAGAGAGAAGATGGTGAGGATTGTGAAGTATGCGACCTTGAATAGCCAGTAGTAGAGCCAATCGGTGACGAATTTGCGACCGTTGTTTGTATCGTATGGTATATAGTCGAATCGCGGGAAGAAATGGCGTGAGATTTCCATGTGAGCTAAGAAGATGATTGTGAGTGGTAGGATTAAAGTTAGAGTGATTTGAGCGAATATCTTCTTACAGTTGAAGATTGTTTTGAACGATTGTTTGAAGATTCCGAAGAATCCAACGAATTTCATATCATCTTCAGTTCGATCCATGGTGATTTCTGGTCGATTGTCGACGATGAAAATGAAGATGAGTTTGTGTGTGTTTGTGAATATGTGTTAAGTTATCAGATTTTTAACTTGTACCTGGAAATAGTGGTCCATGACCTGTTGCAGTATTTACAGATGGTCAGTGGCTATCTTTATCTGGTCGTATTTTGTTTTATTATTTTGAAAAGGTGCATAACATAATTTCTACTGGAGCAGGTCTGCTACCACTCACTAATGCCTTTCCTAATTATTATTTATAAGGGAGTATTTGGGCTAAAAATTAAATCGAATTGGACTGATAATATGTTATCATATTGGCTTTGCTTTTGAAAAAAATGATATTTTTTGTTTTCTTCAGTTTTCATATAAGAATGATTATTAGGTCTAAAAAAATCGAATCAAAACTGGGAAAAAATAATCAGTTTGGTCTCGATTTTAAAAAATTTAATTATTTTTATTTCGATTTCTGGACCGTACGCACCCCTAATTCACCGAGGAGTATGATGGGACTATTCTTACTACACTATCCATGGACCATATTGAGATATGAGAAAAGCTAGAAAATAAAGATTTTTTTTAAACAAGACTAGTTACTTAATGGTAGGTTTGTGCTTGGTCCAACATCAGATCGAACCAATTGAAACTAGACCATATTGAGATATGAGAAAAGAGTTTTTGCCAAACTGAAAATCGAGAAAGTGGTATTGGCGAGGACGTATCATAAACACCATCCCTTTGTTTATATTAATGGTTTGCATCCAAATTATAATTAAATAGAATTCACATAGAGGAGAACTACAAACGATCAATGAATTATGTTGCTAGTTTTTTTTATTACAAAATCAAACATCCTTAATATGAATAAAGTCGAATAAAAGATGCAATGGATTTTCCATTCATGGATTAGACTTGAGGGGCCAAACTCGGCACCCAAATCTTTGTCTATGTCATTTGTTGAGGTGTCTGATACCAACATATATTACGGACTCAACCTGTCAAATACAGTTTACGTTTATTTATATATCCCAAGACCACGTATTTTCATTATACATTGATCCTAGAGCGAGAAGAAAAATGGGTAACCGGAACTGGAATCGAAACCACTAAATCCAATTCCAATTCCTAGAATCAAAGACCGCTTTAAATTATCCCGGTCCATGTTCTAAAAAACAAGGATTTGCTATCCGCAGGGGTAACCGGAGCTAACTAACAAGTTTATCTTTATTAATAAATATACTTTACATGTATATATTAAATACAGTATAAATTATTCACAATTTGAGTATTTAATATTAATGAGTATGTGGTCCCCGCACGTTTTTACGGGTTTTTAAACGTAGTTTTTTTCTCGTTGACATTAACATCCACTTTTGATCAAATATAATTTTTCTATTTATGAACAAATAAAATGTTGTGGGATCATGTGATTCATGTCTATTGTAATTACAACAACATCAATAATACAATTATTGATGGTTTCTTAAAATTCAAAATACAGCGCAAAATACCTTGACGTGTTTATTTTTAACACTCTAAAGGTTTTCATGTTTATTAGAAATTTTGAAATTTTTTGAATACATAAATTTATAAAAAAAACTTACGTTTTTGTTTACCTAGTTTTATGTAATTAAAACATGTCAAAGTTTAATTTGTTAATTACTCGTATAAGTTTTTGTTGCTGCAGCATAACGATAATGTAGCATTTAAAAGCAAAACAACATTTCCTATAATTACCATATAGATATAAAAAAACCCCAACTCCCTTATAATTTGTGTTTTCATTAATTAGTGGGCAAATCATGAAATTCAAATCTTTTTAATGTTTATAAAAGAGTTAATTGCAAGAATGGTCCGTGTGGTTTGGCCAAATTGCACGTATGGTCCTTAAACTTCATTAAGTGCAGACGCAGTACCTATGGTATGCGCTTTGTTGCACCCATGGTCCCTCCCCCTAACTCTGTTAGATTTCGTCTGTTAGTGGAGACATGTGCCGCTCACATGAGGGCATTTTGGTCATTCTAAACCATTTGGTCCCACCGAACATTTTATGATTAATTTATTCTTTTTTAATTATTTATTAAACCTAATATTGCTCTCTTCAATCTCATGTTTCTCTCTCTTCAAAGCATTTGCCGGTGAATCCCCAATATTTTCCGGCGACCTCCATCTCGGCCATCACTGGCAAGAACCACCACTAATTCAGCCAAACCCAATTTGTTCTGGTCGCTCTCTAACACACAAACAAACAATGTGGAAGACGCGGGAGGTGAAAGGTGAATGAAATGTCACTGAAGCATCATCGTTCATCACTGTTCTTCACATTCTTCTTCTCGGATGGTGCTGAGGTGGCTGCCGGATCTAGGGTTCGTGACGATTTATCTGAAATTCCCGATGATTGATGTTCATTTGGTAACCGATCTTTAACAGCGATGACCAGAACATGAGTTAGCTGGAAACGCAGGTGCTTGAACTTTGCATCATCGATCTTTCCCCTATACACACACAAGAAACAATCACCACCGTCGGAGAAGATGACCGGAGTAACTCCGGCGACCAAATTTGGAGAAGATGACAATCACGTTTTCAGATCTATGGTTTTCAGATCTATGGTTTTCTGATCTGTTACACACAGACCCGATTGCAAGAAGATGAGACCCGATTGCAAGAAGATGAAACCTAAATCAAAATCAGACACCGGCAATCATCGTGAAACCCAACAAGGACTGCAAGAAGATGATCGTACTTCACTCCACCATTGGCTTCTTTGTAATCTTCTCCATTGTAAAACCCACCTCCAAATCGCCGGAGATTTTCTGCCGCCATTCTCCGTCGGGGTCAACATAGTCGCCGAGGTGGTGGTGGTGGATGAGATTAGACAAAATCGCCGGAGACAATGGTAGAATGGTAGCCGGCGGCTGCTATTGAAGAAGATTTGGGTGGGTGGGTGTGTGTGTTTTTTGACCAGAGATTTAGTGTTTTGATCTGTAATCAATTTAGTGTGTGTATGTTTTAGTGTGTGTGCATGACCAGATAGGTGGGACCAGATGCAACATGACCAAAATGCCCTCATGTGAGCGGCACATGTCTCCACTAACAGCCGAAATCTAACAGAGTTAGGGGGAGGAACCATGGGTGCAACAAAACGCATACCATAGGTACTGCGCTTGCACTTAATGAAGTTTAAGAACCTTACGTGCAATTTGGCCAAACCACAGGGACCATTCTTGCAATTAACTCCTTTATAAAATAGACCATATGTTAAATATTAATGAAGTTTAGTGTTATATATTACTATATAATATTGATGAAAAAAACAAATGGTTTACCCTATTAGGGGTAATAAAAAGGAAGGAAAATGGTTCAGGTGCGTGTGGAATTGAAATCATTAATATTTTAAGAGAAATAATTTGTTCAAGGTAATTTATAATTCATATAAGGTAAATTAGAATTTTTCAAGGTAATTAAATAACTTTATTTGACTTAAATAACTTTATTTACCTTAGATAAGTAAATTATGCTTTGAATAAATCAATTCCCATATTTTAACAAACCAATCACACTATTTAATATTTTAAGAAACCACTTCGACTAGCTGGTATCAATTTCTTTCATCCTTATTTCAACCAATAGGAGCCTTCTTAGTTTATTTCAACCAATAACCTCCAAGTGAACAGTAAAATGCTTATCACATTTGTATAATAGGTAGAATGTAACGATGGATGTTTTGTTAACCGGTGTATCTACATTCGTTAATTTAAAGAATGTATGTGGTAAGCTAGGCGGTACCTAGTAGCTCGAGGAGACTCTTACATATGGTTGTTTACTGTTCGGATATAACTGGATTGTTCAAATGGTGAATTGGGATTAGATCGATTGGATTCGTTTTTGGTTTTTTGGATGAGTTCTGACTTGAACCAAATTAATAATTTGGTTTTAGGATTGAATTTGATTTCGTTGTAAAATCCGGATTGTCCAAAAAAATCAAATAGTAATATACATACATGTGTGTGTGTGTTTGTATATCTATGATATTTTTAATTATGTATAACCTTTTTATTTATATTTTTAATCTATTTAATTATTTAACCCAAATATATAAGCCCATAGCCCAACAATTTCAAATAACAATTTATTTAATTGGCTCATTTCCAAATTCCATACAAAAGCTTACCAAATCTTCCTCGCTTTCAGTTCTGCATGTGCACATGCCTCAACAATACCCAAACAGAAGACTACTTTTTTTTAAATGAAAATCAAATTCAACAAAGATCAATTGTTTGGGATCGTTTTAGAAAGTATGTTGAAACAAATGGTTCCAATCGAGCAAGACGTAAGTATTATCCTCACAATGGACCCACAATTATTTTAAAACATGCTAAAACTTGATGAAAATATCATTTTGAGATTGTACATATTAGACTTAATATAATTTAAAATATATACTTTTGTAATTTGGTTCGGACAAAACCAATTCAACCAGATTGTAATTTGGTTTCGGATCGGTTCGGTTTTTGAATTAGTTTGGACGGTTCGGTTTGAACTTTTAAAAACCAAAAACTATTTGATTTCACCTATTTGATTTCACCTATTTGATTCGGATAAAACCAAACTGTGACAACTCTCGAAATCGGATACTTGACCTGACATTTAATATGACCAAAGTTTTATTGTAGAACATTCATTACATTTACTTTAACATCTAAGTCTAGCAATAACCCTCATATCATGTGTAGACAGTACACATCATTTATTGGGCACAAGTCATTTTGTTTGTAACTCATGCATTTAAAAATGTACATTTAGCGAGTTGGTGACATATCAATAAAGATAAATAAAAACTAAATTCAATTAATACATCGTTTAATTAAACAATGCATAGTTTTACTTTTTACCTACAACATCAACCAATAATTCCCTTATACTTTTGAAATCTCGGTCTAACACAAGTACATAACGCACACATTACCAACTTGCATGCACATTACCATTCTTGTGTCTACTTTTTCTATCCAAGACAAAACTCATAACCCATGTAAAGTTTAATACCCTAAATAATAAAACGTCACTTATTTCAAGTTTGAAAGTCAAACTTTCTTTCTCTTTTCATTTTATTTCTTGTCTTGAACCTCTCCTACAATCACATATGCAAACACCTACCTTGCTTTGCTTTTTCCACACATCCAAGATTTGCACCAATATGTATATTTATTATTGCTTTTCTTTCAAAGTCAATACTATGACAAAAAGACTACCAAAACTTCATGCATGCCTATCCTCATTAACTACATCATTCACCAAATTATATAATGCACTCTTTTAATTGCAAAATTATCCATCCAACCTTGTCCACATTTCCTTTAATGCCTAAACTTTCTTTTAAACCTATTCTCTTTACACATTCAACTCATTCTACCGCAAAACCTCTCAAGTACTTCCAAGAACTCTCCCAAAAAGACAATTCCCGGTTTAGCATCTTCATCACACCAATCAACCTTCAAAACACCATAATTTCTTCATTTTAACTCCAAATTTGGTGATTCAAGTTGCCAAATCACCATAAGAACTTCATCTACAACATCCCACCTTCAAAACACTCTGTCAAGCTCAAGAACACAGCCGAAAATACTGAAGAAGGTGCTGTTCGTTTTTGGTTCTTCGTCATATCTTAGTGTAAGTTTTGATTCTTGGTTTACACTTCATTTCATGCTTAGATCTCCTAGTATACTCACTTTCACTTCATTTTATGAAGTTCCCCAAGAAGAATATCTTCATTTGGTGCTTTGAAGAAGGAGAAAGAACCCAACCAACTTAGAAATCACCAAATCGAAAAGCTTTGTGAGAATACACCTCTTCTCTTGTTTAAATCAATATGTTTTTATGCTAGATTTGTTCACTCCAAACGAAATGCTACTTAAAATGAATACCCACATAACAACAACTCAACAAACGAAAATAGTTTGGGTAGCACTCATTTACAAACTAAGAAGTGAGATTTTTGAAGTTAAAATAACCCCTACAAAGTCCTAATCTAACATATTACATAAATCATATTCCATGCAAAGTGAGATGAATAAATATTCCATGCGAGTTGTTTGTATGAAAGAAGAGCATCAAACAATTTCTCTTATGTTTTCATACATGTGAACTAAAATTTTATAATAAATAATTATTAAATATTACATGTGAGTCATGTATGTGTGAACTGTTTAGGCATCGAATGGTGGATGTAAAGGAACTTAATTAACCTCATTAATTAATTTACTTTTAACTAACTTCAATAGCAATTAATTATAATTGATCTAATATTATTAATTAACTCTAATATAAAGAAATAATAAAGAAAACATGTATCTCTTTAATAGCCCAAATTAAAAGTAGAGGAATAAGATGCTTAAATGATATACGTATTTTACCAACTAGATCAAAAATACGAACTTATTAGTAAATAAAAATTTATATTTTTTTATAAAGTCACCAACGTATCGCTCGCACCTAATTGTATTTTAAAAAGCAATCATTGGGGTGAAACATCTAGCATAGACGTGCTGATTGAGCCGTCTCTCATTATTATTATTCTTATGCGTTTAGGGCACTAAGAAGTCATTATCTGAAATCACATATTATCATTTGCATTTTTCTAGCTTTGCATCAGGTGAGTCCACAACCCATCTTTTATTATGTTTTTATACTGTTTTGGGGTGAAAAACATATCAATTGTTTTTTATAAATGTTTACATCATTTATCAATGTGTTTCAGTAAAGTCTACTGTGACTATTTATTTTATTTGTGGTGAAACATATCTTAAACCATGACAATCAATCTGTATGCTCGGACTAAGTTTAGATGTACTTACATACCATAATCATTAGCTAGTTGCGACTAGACCCTGGATATGTAGATGGTACCATTGGCTAAGACTCTTCCTCCCACAACTTCGAAAATCAGGGAGTGCATATCTTAGATTCATTATCATTAGAGTTGGAGTTTGATTATGGGCTTAGGGTCGGCATTTTAACTCGAAGGCCTTGCAAACCTTAGAGGGATATCAGTCATGCTTTTTATACAATTATATGTGTTTCAATATTTCAACAAATCAATTATAATCAGATTACAGCCCGTGGAGGCAAATCATTTTTAAACATTATTCATCACACAATTTATGCCATTGTTGGCACATGAACACTTGGGACATCAAGTCAATTTCAGACACTATCATTATACAATTTATGCCACTGTTGGCATAAAGAAAACTTTGGACTTCAAAACAAATTATAAACCTGTGGATTCACTCAACAATTTTGTTGATCATTTTTCATATGTTTTTTTCAGGTAACTAAGTTGAAGCATGAGTCTTAGTAACATTGGATCACGAGCATGCATGTGTCAAGATGCCACGAGCTATTTCCTATTAAATATATTGTCTTTTACATTTCAAATATTTTGTTAACACTTACTTTTGTGGCGTACTTTAAATCCAATGGTTATTTAAGTTTTTGAATGTTTATTTGTTTACGATAATCATATGCTTGTGGTTACTCATGATGGTCACACGCTCGTTCTTCCGCAAACCGTTTTTCCTAAAACCATTTTGGCGGGGTGTGACAGTTTGGTATCAGAGCTATTGGTTATAGTGAACTAGGAGTCTAGTCTATAACTACAAAACGATTTTTGGACAAAACTATTTTGAGTTAAAACATTTCCGTGGCATCACGAGTCTCATTCCATATAGAGTTGCATTCCGTACATGATCTCATTTCATATAGAGTTTCATTCATATAGAGTCTTGTGCTTTTACTGCTTTGATGAGTTAGATAAGGCTTACAGAAGAGTGGAATTTTCTATACTTTTAATTTTACTTTTACAATTATATAAAACGGGTAACACGAAGCTAAACCAGGAAGCGAAACGTCATTGAAGATCCACTACTATCGGTTTCGGTAGAAACAGACAGGCACCCACCTATGCTCACCAAATCCTTAGACTATGCGTAACGCATGACCCATATCTCAATGGTCACCCCTGCCACCTCTGCGCCACATCAATTTTCTCTCTCCTGATCAAACACATGACCAAACAGTGACCAAACCCTCGTAAAGGGTGACCGATAACTTTTTTTTAATTTCCTTTTATTAATATATATATATATATATATATATATATATATATATATATATATATATATATATATATATATATATATATATATATATATATATATATATATATATATATGGTGCGATTCAGCGCAGGAACGTTTAAAGATGCAGAACCGCAGAACCATGTATCGACCAATCACGTTGCAGCAAATATTAATAATTATCTATTTATGTAACGCCCCAAATTTTTTAATTTAATTTTAATTACGTATATTCATTATTAAACCTTATTGTATCAATTATTTGGTGAAATAAGCATGTGACGTTTTATTTATAAGACGTTTATTATTCTCGTGACACTTGAGATCTTGTTCAGTCGAGAACGCAACGAATCCCGAGCTTATTATAGATTGCGTACGTGTGAAGACGAGGCCGGCCTTTAGGCCAAGGCCGAGACCCGCAACTAGTTTCCTCGTTATTAAGAGTAGGAGTGCTCCCGAATTAAGTAAGTAATATGAGTGGACTGATTCGAGACTTGTTTATGCGTTGGGCTCAGTTGGGTGTATCTGCGTTTCCAGCCCACACCAAGTTGCAACTTCGGGCTTAAGGCCTTCTAATTTAGAATATTGATTTGTTTAATCAGCTAAATATCGTTTGTAATACCCTAAACTCCATAGAAACCCCTATCGACCAAAACTCTCTCTTCCAAGGATACGTCGGCAGCCAACTATCCCCATCTCTCCGATGTTTTGTTCCAGTAGAGCATCTCCGATCGCAAATGATGTGCACCCCATCGCCGAGCAGAATCAAACGGAGGTCAATACCTTGGGTATTGATTCGGTAAAAACCTAGCCTTCTCCCTTCTCTCGTTTTTTTTTTCTTAATGCTTTTCTGATTACTTCTCTGACCAATAAATTGTGGCGGATTGTTGAGGATTCGAGCAGGGCAGAAACTATCGGAGTATTTAGCAGCGAATGGTGTAACTGTGTATGTTTTGATTAAGACGGTAGGGCTGTATTTTCCTTCTTTCTATTCGAAAATTATCTTGAGTTTGTAATACCGATTCTAAAGGTTTGTGTTTCGATTTATTGATGGGTTCGAGCAGCAAGGAAGCAGCGAGCAGTAGTGGTGGAAGTCTTAAAATTGTCGGGTTTTAGCTTTGCCGAGCCAAAGCAGCTTCCAATTGAGTAATTGTAGCCGGAACTCGTGTTGTCCCGGTAGCCTCCTTGTTCCCTCATCCTTTTCGATAATTCTAATTCTATTCTTGTGATTCATAACACGAATTGTTTATGTCGAGATTAGAAGGGCTGCAATCTCAGTGACTAACACCGAGCCTCGGGTGGTCTCGGTGGGTCGGGGTCAAATGGTTTAAATTATTTCTTTAGTCTGAAAATTTAACGGGAATGTTAACCGAAGGGGAAACCGAACCCGTAGGGTTCTCGGTTTCCCAATCAAAAACTTTTACCACCAAGTTTTATAGAAACAGATAGAATTCAAGTAAATATTATTTTTCAGCTGTCGGGCATAAATTTTAGGTACGCGGGTTTTTCGGTGACGGGTCGGGTTGCTAAAACGAGTTTTATAAATCAATACTTTCTGGCAGAATCTGGTCTCCTGTTCTAAACTGTTTTGAGGTACTTCAAATAATCTTTAGAGTTTTTGGCCCGTGCTGGGACCTTGGTTTTTGAGTTAGCTTTCCAGCACCGCAACCCTCTCGTCAATCCGAATTACGGTTTAAAAGTTATAGTCGATTTAGTATGCTGCTGTTAGGAAGATGACCTGTGCAGCAGGTCTGTCTTGCATCACTGTTTTGAGACACTTAGAGTCTGTTTTGGCCAGTGACCGTCTCACAGTAGATTGTAGTTCTGATTGTCTTCTAGCCCTGGTAAAAATATGGGGAAAATCTAATGAACCGTTTAGGAGTTATAGCAGTTTCCGTGAGACCGACGGGTGCTGCCAGTTTTTCTAAATTGAGTCCTTAGAACGGATTGTAATTCGGGTTTCATTTTTATGCTTTTAGGATCATCTAGGAATAACCGAGCAGCGCCTTAGAGTATTGAGGATCCTTTGGAGCTTACGTTTCTCGAGGTGAGTATTCTCACCGTGTATTCAGTTTTAACGTTGTACATGCATGACTTATGTGTTACATTTCTTGCACCATAATTGTTATCTGAGCTTGAGCTGTTATCTGAGTTTGATCCGCTATCTGAGTTTAATTTGTTATCTGAGTTTGACATGCTATCTGAGTATCTGAGCAGCTGTTGATTTATTTTAATCTGAGACATTGTGCCTGGGTAACCGAGCTCGGCACAGGGTCTTTCTGTGCTACTACTTGCTAGGGCATCTGAAATAATTATGTTAAAGAAATAATAAAACATAATAACACACATCTGAGTTTTGGGATCACCTCCCGTCTGAGTTTTTGGAATTATTCCCGTCTGAGTTTTTGGGATTATTCCCGTCTGAGTTTTTGGGATTATTCCAGTCTGAGTTTTGGGATCACTCCTGTCTGAGTTTTGGCTTACGCCTATCTGAGGTGTGAGGAGGGGCGAGGTTGATCTCTCGTCCCAAATCACACAAGCGCGCTATATAAATTAAAATCTGAGTAACAAAATCCGAGAAATAAATCTGAGTAATAAAATCCGAGAAATAAATCTGAGTAATAAAATCCGAGAAATAAATCTGAGTAATTAATCGAGTAGATTCTGAGTAGGAGTACACCGATGTGCCCTCATGTGTTGTATGTTATGATTGTATGCATTTTGAGATATTCACTCAGCTTCTCCAGCTGACCCCTATTTCCCCCCACATTGTTTCAGGTACCAGCAGAGGAAAGGAGAAGGTGGACGGTTGACCGCTGTATCTTTCATTACCGATGTGGACGGCATTTAATATTTTAAAAACACTTAATTTTAACTATTTCCGCCTTAAATATATTTTTAAATGAAAATACTATTATTGGGATTTAATTATTCTAGTTATTGGGACCTTTTGATTAAAAGTTTGTTTTCAAAAATTTTAAAAATCTTGTAAATTTTAGGGTGTTACAATTTATTATTATTAGTCTAAAAGGGTAGTTTAGTCAAATAACAAAACCCATAAATATATGGAAACTAAATAATCATGCGCTGGATCCCTAAAAACATGGCAAGTGGGTTTTGTTTTCCTTTATCCCGTAATCAATTTAAGATCTTAAAACCGATTATACAGTTATTGTTTCTAATCAACGCAGTTTTCCATAAAACATAAACAGTGTAAAATTCATTAATCTAACCAGAATAAAGATGAATAACGAGAAAAAAAAATTCAATAAACGCAACAGAAAGCATGGATGAAGATTATAATCAGCAACGCACTCCAGAAAATAAACATTCATTGTATATTCGGTAAATCTGTATTTTCCAAGTTCAAAACATTGGATGTTCACGACCTTTAAGTAGACTTATTCATTATACATTGAATGATCGTGATATTGAATGACAAAGTTAATAAAATATGTGTTCTATATTGGGTAAACATCCAATGTCAAGGTTTGAACATTGGATGTAAAAACAATAAAACATTGGATATAAAAAAACATTGGATGTAAAAACAATAAAAACATTAGATGGGTAAATGTGTTACAATATGGATGGAAATGTACAGATGATGTATACGTAAAACATTTTATGTTTATGAGATAACCATTCTGAAGACGAACTTTTAACATCAAGCGCTCAAGGCGATCGACAACAATTGAATGGCTCTCGATCTTTGTTTGCTTTCACTACCATTTTATTCCGACAACATCTTCTTTGCCAACCACATATGCGTCAAATTTCTGTGATGAATACATACAATTATAACTTCAATGTCAGCACATCATACAAATAATACATAACAAAAAATGAAGTAACGAAAATGGTCAGCTAGACATTTTGTCGAACACTTGGCGTGCTTATACTGTCATGTACATAGATTGACAAAAAACACCCGCAAAATCAACATATTTAATGTAACATATTTCAGTGAGATGGTAATGAACATATTTAACAATTATCAGAATGTTCCAATTCGGCACATCAACAGGAACAAAATCAAGAACAAAAGTAAGTTTGGGAAAAATATGAGAAAATGGATTCCATATAATGAAACATACACTCATGATTTTTCAAAATCACAGGCTACTAACCTCAAATTCGAGAAACGTCAGAGGTCTGGTGACTGCCGGCAACGACACCATACGAGCACCGAGCACCGACACTAACCAGATCGGGATCTTTCACAATCAAACTTTTAGGGGAGAAGAACCCTACATCAAAACATAGGGTGCTCTTTCACAATCAAACTTTTAGGGGTGAAGAACCCTAAATCAAAACATAGGGTGTTGCTGTCACCGAGAAGAAATCTTGTGTTGTTGTCGCCGATCTTGATAACAGATGGAAGAAGCCATGAGAAAGTTAGGGGTAGGGTTCATGGAGAGAGAAGGAGGGATGAGAGAAATTGGGGGGAGGGCGACGGTTTCTATGGGGTTATTTGTTGTAAAATGCCTGTTAGTCCCTAGACTAAGTGAATAAGATTTGATGATCAATAGCTAAGAAGAATAAATATCAGCTGAAGTATGTATCTCAGCTGAAGCAAGTATATGCAATAAACCTTCAGCTGAGTACGTACTTAGCTCTAGGAAATCAAGTCAAACCAGCAGCTATAGAAGAGTGTTCATTCGAAGTTTATGGCCAAAGGACAAAGGCAATAAGAAGATCATCCAGCTGATTGTGGAATCAGCTGATGATACCTGCTGCAGATAAGACTTAGTGGACATGTTCTTGACACTTTGAACATTTCCTTTCCCGCTCAAAGAAGAAGAAAACGATGAGGATCTTCTATTTTGGAATAGAAGATATTGTGTGAGTACATCATCGTTTGTCCCTCCAAGCATGTAAACGAAAGTCAACTGCTTTTGTACTTTCATAGTACACCTTTTTACTGTGCGTCAGAAAAGGTAGCAAAAGGAGTTGACACAAAGTACACTTGGGACTACAATATATGCAAGAGCATTAAATGTTTCTGTGGACAAGTCTACATCGACGAATGATATGTTTACACGTCGATTATCTTGTGGATAAAGTAGCACGGATCTTGGGCTATATATAGAGACGTAAATGCTTGCATTTACACACATCTTTTAGAATTCATAGCACAAGAACATTCTCTGAGAGTTGTTATTGTCTGGTATTAACTTCTCCATAGTTATTACTAAGGCATTAAATATCAGCTGTTAGTATTAACTGATATTAAACTCTCTTTGCATAGTCTTCTAGTTTGAGCGAACAAAAGTGTCATTTCAAGTAGAAAGTTTTTAGTTAGTGTGTACTATATATTTCCGCAAACTTTGTACTGTATTAAGTTGTTTTAATAAACTCTTAATCATTGAAATCGTGTGTGTTATTTATCTTATATTCGTTAATCAGTCATAACGCAACACGTTTGTGTTGTTGGGATCCAACAATGCCCATATTACCCTTTTATTAATTTCTTAATAAAATAAAATTTCCAAAAATCCTACAATTAATCTGGACCCTTAATTCTAAAATCTAATGGTGTAAGATTGGGTCATGTGGTTCTGCACCTTTAAACGGTTCTGCGCTGAATCGGACACTATATATATATATATAGAGAACTCTTTCTTTAAATAAAAAGGGTACTTTCGTAATCTGACATTTAAAATTATGTTTTTTTGTTTTTAAAAAAAGAATTAAAAAAGAAATAAACTCATAACTCTCCATTTACATATTAACTGCACACACACATACACATACACACATGTGTGTGCATCGTCTCTCTCTCCTCAATCAGAACTCCACCTCCACCGGACCTCCCCTTCTAATGAAAAACTTCCGGCCACCATCCATCTTCACAACAGAAACCACCGGTGATTTGTATCTTCCGGCGACCTGATCCGTAACCGCCAGTGGTTTCTTCGACCAAATCTGTAACCACTAGTCTCTGTTTTGAAGTTTTCTCCCCATCTCTAATATCTCTCAGAAGAACACCCCCCGTTGACATGCCCCGCTACTGCCGCTTCGTCACCGTCTGGCCCGCAAATGCCTATTCTACCACCGTTTGGCCCTCACATGCCTGCATTTCGGTAATCAACATGGTTAGTATCGACGGCTACAGATCTAGGGTTTCAGTGGACGGCAGCAGATCTAGGGTTTCAGTCGACGGCGGCAGATCTAGGGTTTTAGTCGACGACAGCAGATCTAGGGTTTCAGTTGATTACATAAATGTTTTGATTTTGTGAAACATCAATGTTTTATCTGTTTTTAGCTATAAATTTGTGAAGACATCAATGTTTTATCTGTTTTTAGCTATAATTTTGTAAAGACATCAATGTTTTATCTGTTTTTAGCTATAATTTTGTGAAGACATCAATATTTAAATTACATGATTGTTAGATATGTTTTGATTACCCATTTCATACAAATTAAAAACCTGATGGGGTAAAAAGATTTCCATGAAAGATGCTAATATTCTGGAAAATATGGGGTAAACGGTTTTGAAACGGAAGATTAATACACAAAATCTCCACTTTCCATGATTATAGGATTTCAATTAATTGTTTCTATAAATATGAAATAACGTGAATACCGGAATTGTCCTTTACATTTAAATAAATGAAAAATATAAACTTATTTCTGATTGGCTAATAAGGGTTAATATTTATTTTATATATTGGGTGAGAATGTTAGAATAGATCTCAGCCATTGATTTGGGTGGATTTGGGGCTCACGGCCCGGCAAAATTTGCCGCGCGGCACGAGGGGGCACATGTGCGCTGTTTAATCATCGATGAACCCTATGAATACATATAGGGTAATCATCGATGATTACACTAATTCTCACATTCTTACGATTTTTCCAATTCTCAAAGGAACCCTCCCCTATATATATATATATATATATATATATATATATATATATATATATATATATATATATATATATATATATATATATATATATATATATACTAGCCGGGTACCCGCGCAATGCGGCGGCGGGTACCCTGTGACTATATTCTACGGCGGACAAATACTGTCAGATAACAACATGTCACCTTTGATAGCATTAATTGTCTTCGACATTCAAAGCAACAAAAATAAATAGTTTTTGGTAGTTTCGTCGATCATGTATAAATGTCCAAGGTGATGGTTAAACAACACTATCTCAAGATATTGATAACAAAGACATGATTGTACCATGTTTAACTATACTTTACGACAAGTACCATGTGTAATACAAATATTTCTAGATCAAGCAAATGTGTTGTATAAATAATACAAGAAACCATGAATTTTGAATGTTACTTGGTATAAAAAAAGATCCAGTTTATAAAATTAGCGACGTTACAAAAAAATAATGACTGTTAACATGTTCTAGTCATCATGTAAAACCTCCCGATACACCACGTTTGATGTGTAAACTCCGTCGACATTAAACTTCTTCGTTGGATTAACTAATACTTTCGTCGTGTGTTGTGAAATTCCTCTTGACAGTGCAACATAAAGTTGTCCATGTGAGAAAACCGATTGTGGAAGATATACGCCAACATGAGGAATTGTCTATCCTTGAGCTTTGTTAATTGTCATTGCGAAGCTCAGTCGAAACGGAAACTGTTTCCTTTTCAATTTGAAAGGAAACATGTCAGATTCAGATGGAGATAGAGGAATTCTTGGCAAGAATACCCTTTTGCCAGCATGCTCTCCAACAGCTATTTCTGCATCAATTAAGTTTGGTTCAAAGTTTCTGCATATAAGTCTTGTGCCATTACATAACCCATGCGAGGGATCGATGTTCCGTAAAAGTATAATCGGGCACCCAATTTTTAGTCGGAGAACATGAGGGGGCACACCACTACATTAAGGGAGTTTAAGAATTCCATAGGATAGAAGTTGTTTTTGTCGTCTTCTGCCTCATCGAAACTATAATAGATTTTCTCTTCTCCACAAAATATAGCGATCAACTTTTCATTAAGCTCATCCACGTGGTCGTTTTTGGTTGATAAGATCGCCCTAGAAATGATATAATCTGACGAATTTCCATTAACCAACAAAGAAGGAAAGATCGCATTGATCAAATCTTCTTGAGACCGATCGACATCGTTGTATGGAATGCTCATTTCATCTGGGATGCGAATATAATTTTCGTCAATCACTTCTTCATCACCATTGCCGACTCGTAAAAGAAAATCCGAAAACCATGGACCAGTTCGCGCTCTCATATTAAGAGTTAGCCTAATCTTTTTAATTGTAGACCATAATGGTGACATTCGTAGGCTGGAGTCTACAATTTGAGCTCTAGTTCCACGTCTCACGACAGGCAAAACCTATCAAAAATCACCTCCTAAAACCATAATTTTTCCACCAAAAGGGAGTCTCAAACCTGTTATCTCTTGCATTGATCGATCTAATGCCTCCACCGCCTGCCTCTTAGCCATCGAAGCCTCGTCCCATATGATCAGTTTTGCAGCTCTAAGTAGTTTTGCAGTCCCACTTTGATTTTTAATGTTACAGAGTGAGTTGTTATCAAGGTTAATTGGAATCTTGAATCGAGAGTGAGCTGTTCTACCACCTGGCATATTATTTGCCGCCGCACCCGATGAAGCGGTCGCGAGTGCAATTAGACCACGAGACCGGACCTTTGCAAGAAGAGCTTTATACAAAAACGTTTTCCGTGTTCCTCCAGGGCCATCTATAAAAAATACGCCCGAAATATCGTTATCCACATGCCTTAATATCTCATCATACGCATCTCTCTGGTCGGAATTAAGAGAGTCGGAAGCACACAAGTGTTCCTCTTCCATAACTATGGAATACTCCTCTTGTAATTCTCGAACAACCCCAAATTCTAAACTGACATCAATGTTTAGTTTAGGAATATCAAAATCATCAAGATCCTTACCCATAGATTGTAGAAAGATTTTGATGTCTTTTAGGACCATATTTTGGGCTACCTCCGTATTTTCATACAGTCGTCTATAATCCTCAGAGAGTGATTCGTAGTGATCATCCCATAACTTCCGAACATCTCCCGGCTCATAAAAGATCAAAATAGTTGCGAATAACCTCCGAAGAGCTAGTGGAAATTGAAAAATAGAACCCTCCCTAAGACACGTTGATAAATTACCGTCATTCTCAATTAATCCTCTCTCGAGAGCTGCTCTTCGAAACGTCGGGTACACCACGTTGTTATATGTGTACAGATATTCCCATCCAGTAGGCCCACGAACATGTGACAATAGTATCCGTAGGTAGAATCGTTCTCCTTCAGCGGGATTAGCAGAAACCATTCTTCCTCTCATTGTTCCCTTTTCCTAGGTTTCCAACGTCGGGTCCTTGTACAAGTATTGGTTCGCATCAGTATTGTTTCTATTCATCTCAAAAAAAGCTGTCAGCATCGATCTCTTGTCTCTCTCCCTATCAACAACGTTGGTCATTATATCATCTTGTCTAAACGTAACCAATTGTTTATTTGGAAGATGAATTTGCAATGCCATCACATGTGGGTGGATTTGTGATAGGGGAAAACCAAATATCCTCCAAATTGCCTCAGGGGGAGACACATAACGAGCGTCTTGATATCTCTTTATCTCATTAACAACTACAATTTCACTATCTGGATCGACATGGACAACTTGTTTGTCGTGACCCTTGTATACATACTTAAATATGTATTTCACAGAAACAAACGTTTATGTGACAATTGAACATCATGAGCAATTTTGGGTTGTAAGGGACCACCCATCTATTGTCAAGAGTATTACCACGCACATCTACTTTGATCCCATTGTCTCTTCTTCGATATAACGGATATGAGTCATTTCCTTGTGTTGTTTGCTCGTTAAATTGCCTGGGGTATTTGAAGCGGCATTTTTTTGGCTCACCCTGCATACAAGGGCTGTTGGATCGAATGTTACCGCATGGACCGTGCATCATGTGTTTTTTGACCAACTCATGCATTACCGGATGCTTTGTCGGGTTTGGAATTTCACTACACACAATTTTATCATATTGATCTGGATTTGTCATTTTGTGATCTCCTCTCATAATCAGGAGGAAATGAGCATGAGGCAGGCCACACTTTTGAAACTCAATGACGTAAACATGTGAACCAACAACACCAAGTACATGCTTTTTGAAGAGTTGCTCCTTTAAATCCTCTAATTTGGCCCGAAACACCCTTGAAACAAGGTCTGGTCGATCGGATGCAACCTGACCGGGCAATAGTTGTGTCTGTCTGGCCAATTTGGATTGCATGTCATAGTAAGGAATATATCTGGTTTCCCGTCATCTTGAACTAAGGTCGTTGCATCCAAAAATCGACGACGCATGTCACGTGGTCCTCCAATGAACGAAGCAGGCAACACAACTCGTTTCCCGACGTTAGTTGGTTGAAATTCGCCAGCATTGACACAATCTACAATACCTTGGTACAAATCTGATCTAATCTTGGTTTGGTTAAACTCGCAAAATTTCAAACGTGAAGTCTCAATTTTTATGTAGGTGTCGACGACAAACTGTTGGAACAATCGCCCCCCCTAATAAAAGCAAGTTTGGTGTAGAGTGGATCTGGAACTTGTAACAGTAGTACTCACGCATGGTTACGGTCTTCCTACCTCCAGTTTCGTTAAGCTCTACAAAAAATGAGGAGATTTATAATTTCATATGGGTCAAATGTATCAACTATACATATCAGTAATAAAATTTATGCCATGATAGCTCTTACCTTCAAAATCATCCTCGAAATTTTCTTCATCCTCAATATCAATAATTTCGTTAATGGGGGTGCCACTTCTGGGTATTTTTGTATGCCATCCAGGCTCACCATTGGGAAAGAACAAAACATAGGACAACGGATCGTAAGAAGCAAAGTGAGGTTCAATTTGGGTTGGATAATCGGACCTCCCATACACAACAATACTTCTCTTATATGCAGTAATGTCGTTGTTACCTTCAACCCAAATGCCAGCAACATGCACAATGGTACAAAAAAAAGATTATATGTAAAACTACATCAGATTATCTTTTAAAATGTGATCATGGTAAATAATGTTATTCAAACCTCTGATGTGGTTGGAAGGTTGTAATTCCTTTGATCGAGTTCTACAGATGCATTTAATGTGACCCTGTAGTCGTCTAGTGGTCCTAGGTCAGTAAGGCTTCGAAACGTTGCCACGTAAGGGTTTGTTGCAAGTATACGTGTCAATATTTCAACAATCTGTCTATCAACATTTGTCCATAAAAGTCTATGCGATAATTCAGTTTCAGGATCATAGAGATACAGTTGTAAGTACCTAGGTTGTCCATTCCTAGGAACCAATTGATCGATCTTATGGTACATACCTCCGTGGGCACGAAAAGTATACACTCCAGATGTCATATTGGCCATTGAAGTATCCAAATTTACACCCATCGAAGTGAATGAGAAATTTGTGTTGTATGCACGAATGTTGTGCTTGAACGCTTTACCTAATTCACATTGGGATGTAAATAGATTTAAGAGTTCTCCGGGAATGTTTGAAGATGCCAATTTTGTCTTTCCCTTCATACAACAAAAAGTTGGGAATTCAAATTTTATCCTTTTTGCTCCACACTCTGCACAGGGTGGTTGTTCCTTTAAAACACGGTGTTGTTTAGGGATAGCATGATAAATGAAATCGTATGGATCCACGTCTTGGTTGTTGCCTATGATCGATGGATTGACATTGGCATCTGAACAACAGTGAAATAGTAACCCATTTAAAGGTAAGAATACGTTTTAATAGAACTGTATCCATCGATACATGTCAATACTAACCTGCTGAAGGTGATGGTTGAGTCACGACAGCATCAAATGAAGGCAATAGTCTACGAATCTCACTTTGAATGCATGTTTTAAAAATCAAACACAATAGGTTGAAAACTATGATTTAGTTATAAACACTTTAAAACTCAAATTAATATTGTTACCATTATTGCTATCGAATGTCAATCTCGAGGAGATTTGGGAAGCATCTGCTATGTTTGTATGACCGGACAGCAGACCGTCGCATCTCGCATTTGTTGATGTTTGACTCCTAGGATATTTTTCCCCAAGCAACCGATATCTTTCGATACTTCGTTTATAATATTGTCTATTCTTACTTCTTATATCTCGACTTGATCTTTGTGAAGTCTCTGGAACATCTACACAATTAAAAATGCGAGGAGACGCATTTTGGCCTGGTGGTATGTTTTCTTTGTTTGCTAATACACAATCAAATGGCGTGGTTAGTGTGTTACTATAACCTATGGTCATATCAATAACTTCACTGCTATTCAGAGGATATGAAGAACAATTGTAGTTTGCGTCTTTCAATATTCCTAAAGGCGTCCTTTCCGGTGTTTGTATATCCATTTGAGTAGAACCACATGGAGCTACATTTGTAGCAACTGTGATATGTTCACCTTCAAGGGAAGCTAGAAGCCTGTTAGCTTTCAGTCGCGCATAGTTTTGCTTATTATTTTCTCTTTTCTTTTGTACACGCTCTACAAAGAAAATATTTAAAGAAAATTGCGGTAAACGTTAATAACGTTATCATATTTTGTTTATAGATAATAAGCATACCCTTCTGTTTGTTTAGCTCATATTGAGAGACATCACTATTGCGACACTTAAGTACTTTGTTATCGCTTTGGCGTGCGCCACAATTGGTATTGTAGCCTTTACGCTTTCCATTTTGCACGTTGCTTTGGTTACCAACAGCATTAAAGGTAATTTCACCGTCGATCATCATTGATTGCTATAACATACACAATTATACACAATTATTTACGAGTTGATAACTTTCTAAAAGTAATTTGAGTCCTAACAAATTGACATGTTAATTAGTGCTTGTAATATCAAATATATATGAAAACCATACACAATTAAAATACAAGAGGCTAACATCAAAACAATACAAAAATCATGCAAGCAAACATTGAATCCAAATACATGACTTGTACCAAATAAACCATTGTTTGAACGGGTCAAGTTTAACTTCATTCAAAAGCAACAAAAAAACACGAAAGTGGGTGCATCCACCAAAATTACAAAACATTAAAAGATACTAAGTTTTTAGTCAATAAATTGTATGCGTTCAAAGGAGTCCGCTTCCAGTATATTTGGATTGAAGTCAATTTTACTTATATCCGTTGACTGCAAAACATTAACTGAAAGTATATAAAAGTTGTAAGTTAGTTTAAGATGTATAATACAAAATATTTTTATAAGGATGTCTATTAAAAAAAAAAAACTTACTTGATTTTTGATGACACAATTTTATCCTTGATACATATATTATTGGATTTGCCTAATTGCCCATTGGACTCTTGGAGGTGGTATTTTCGAATTTGGATACACTGTGAGTGACAATTCTCGACCCCTTTTATTCATTAAAAAGAAAAAAAAGTTAAGAATATACCAATTTATAAAATGTATGAATTGGAAAAAATATGTAATTAAAATTTGAAATTACGTTGAATCTTGAATTTTGAGATAAAATGTAATTCCGTCATTTGTTCTTTTCCTACTTCCCTTAGTTACTCTTCCCACAATATCTACATGAAAATTTGTATTTTTAGGCATTTAGTTTCAAAATGGTTCCCAAAAATAAAAATAAAAATATAAATATAAAGCTATTTATACCGATAAGCATCCTTCTAATTGTTTTGTCATCCGCAATAGATTTAAAAGAATGCACGATTGGATAACACGGAAATGTGTTATTGATTTCATTGCTTAATCGAGTAAACTGTGTTGTTGTTAATAATTATTTCGCATTGATCACGATTGAAACTGTACCGTTTATACCTAGGGTAATCATCGTAATAAGCCCTTCCCTCAATTTGAAAATGGTTAATAGCAAAAAGACCTTCCAAATTCCTTCGTTCAAAATGTTGTATCAAATCAGGAGGACACACAGTCGCAAGTCTTTCTCGCTAAAACAAAAGTATTTATTGATAAAAAGTATGTTATCTTTTATTTTTAGCTAAAATTTTAAAAGTTTATATAATGGTTATAAGTTACCCTTGGATCTAGCATGAATAAATATAACTTTTCATTATGTGTGTCCTTCCCAATGAACTCCAAAAGAATAGCCTTGATATTGTGCCACGCAAAATATTGAAGGCTTGAAAAATACTCAACTTCAAAATGATAATCAAACATCTTCACCATAAACAAAAGGGTGTTTTAATTAGGACAATCTAAAGCCCATAATGATATGCAAATGCAGAAGAGTTATATGGGTACAAAAAGTGTCGCAAAAATCATTAAGCAAATAGACTAAAAAAAAAAGAAATCATCGTCATCAGACTCGTCACGTAGCCTAAAGACTTTGTTTCGGCTGAAAATAGAGGCTCGCCTATTATTTTTTCTCTTCACATTCGCCAAGTACAGAAACTCAGCCGCATTGTCATCTTCAATGTCGTCATCAGAACTATCGATTTTAATAATCTCATCCCATTTCCAACTTAACAAATTGGCCTCCCTTTTACGCCTTTTTAAATTCTGACATTTAATTTAGCCGTTAATATAGCTTAAAAATCTAGTAATTAAAATATTTGATTCTCAAAATTGAATCGGATGACATGGATGTTGATTGCCCTGTTTCGGTCCAAATTGTGCAGGCAATTTCTGCGCATAATACAGTTATAGGGGCTGCAGATTTGGACAGTTTTGAGCAGTGTAAAACTGTGCAGTTTAAAGGTCAAAAAAAGTGCAGTTTTGGATGATAAAAATGGGCATAATTCTGTGCAGAATCTGGGTTTTGAGGCTGCAGTTTTGGGTAGTTTTGTGCAGGAACATACTGCGCAGAATAGTGATTTTATGGGTCCAGTTTTGGCCAAAACTGTGCAGAATTATTCTGCACAGAATTGCAGTCCAGTTGAGGCAGATTTTGTCAAAAATGTGCAGTTTACAACTGAGCAGTATAATAGTTTTTGGGATGCAGTTTGGTTAAAATTGTGCTTTATCCTAGTTATACTAATATTTAAAAATTACTTAATAATGCTTTATCCTAGTTATACTAATACTTAATACATGAAAGTAGGCATTTAGGGAATTAACAAAGTAGGCATTCAAATATGTCAAACACACCAAAGAGAGATATAAAGATTTAATTAACAAAGTAGGCATTTAGGGAATTACCTCCAGGGTGTCTGTGGTTTGAAGCATAGTTGGAGCATCACATTCGTTGGTATTGACAGTAGAGTTCTATAAAGCAAAAGAACAAATGGATTAGTAAGTAATCATACACCCCACAATAGTGATTGTAAAACCAAATCGAGCAATTCGTAATTTAAACTAAACTGGTCTAAAATGTTAGTTAATTACCTGAATTGTGGCTGCAGTTATTGAGGTTGCGGTTAGAACCGTTGTTGGAGCATCCCCTTCATTGGTGACGATAGTAGAGTTCTTTTAAATTAAAAAAACAAATCCATTAGTGTTGTTTTCTGATTCTTAATGTTACTCTTAATATTGCACAATTTTGAAGGTACATTGTACCTTGTTAGTTATCTTTTTAAAATTGGCAGGTTCAAAATGTGCTCACTTTTAAATTGTTAGTGAAAATTGAAGGTCTATTGTTCGGGTCAAAATGTGCTGACTTTTCTTGTACATAGTTTTTTTTATTTAAATACATGTTATATATTGATTGATGGTAAGGGGCTGCAGAATACAGTTATAGGGGTTGCAGATTTGGACAGTTTTGAGCAGTGTAAAACTGTGCAGTTTAAGGGTCAATATAGTGCAGTTTTGGATGATAAAAATGGGCAGAATTCTGTGCAGAATCTGGGTTTTGATGCTGCAGTTTTGGGTAGTTTTGTGCAGGAAAATACTGCGCAGAATTCTGTGCAGAATCTGGGTTTGGAGGCTGCAGTTTTGGGCAGTTTTGTGCAGGAAAATACTGCGCAGAATTCTGTGCAGAATCTGGGTTTTGAGGCTGCAGTTTTGGGATGTTTTGTGCAGGAAACTATTGCGCATAATTCTGTGCAGAATCTGGGTTTTAAGGCTGCAGTTTTGTGCAGGAAAATACTGCGCAGAATAGTGATTTTATGGGTCCGATTTTGGCCAAAACTGTGCAGAATTATTCTGCATAGAATTGCAGTCCAGTTGAGGCAGATTTGGTCAAAAATACGCAGTAGGTGATTTTAAAGGGCTGCACGGAGTAGTTACCTCTATTGTGGCTGCCGTTATTGCAGTTGCGGTTAGAACCATAGTCAGATCATCTCCTTCATTGGTCATGATTGTAGGGTTCTGTTAAATTAAAAAAAATGCATTAGTAGTCATTAAGGCCATGTGATTTTGATAAAAATAAGAAAGTGTAATAACTTGATTGTGCCAATGGTAGCAGGGTCCGTTGGAACATCGGTTACATCCTTCAGATTTTTGGATTCCATTTAGTGATCTGAGAATGTATGAACGATTTTTAAGTAAAGTATGAACGATATTTGTATTTCATTCACACAATCAGAATATCATTCGTGTTCGTTACAAAAAAAGGGGAATTGCAAAACTGAAATTAATGAAAAACGGGAATTGCAAACTGAAATTAAAGTTTGTAAAACAAAACTGAAATTAATGAAAAACGGAATTGCAAATTGAAATTAAAGTTTGTAAAACAAAACTGAAATTAATGAAAAACGGGAATTGCAAACCTGTTCAATGGGAATTCGATTCCTATTCTGGAATCAAAAGGTAGATGAAATCTGTAACTTTGCTCATTCGTGTTGTATTTATAGGGTTTAGAAATCCTTAAGTTGAAGAGGCTGATTTCTTGATTCGAGGTGGGCATTTGAAAGGGTTATTGTAGAATCGATGTGGGTGGACGAAGATCGAGGGAAGCAATGTGTTATCTGTGATTGCAACTTCCGAGGATGGTGGTCGAAGATCGAGGGAAGCAAGGGCTGTGATAAGGGGTATTTGAAAAGGCGTGTGCTTTCAACTTTGAAAGGGTCTGCGTTTATTATAGAAGGACGAAATCCGAAACAGTTTATTGGTATACGTTTTCATTTTTAAACGCAAGTAGCTCCTAGAGGAGTTGGTTTAGTGCTTGACTTATGAGGAGGAGGTCGCGGGTTCGAGGCATGACTCCACCGGTCGACTTTGTACGGTCAATTACACGACCGATAGAGGGGTTGGATGCGTCGTGGTGGTTCGGGCGTATCGGGGGGCGACACGTCGGGGTGGCCGAGGTGGAGGGTCGCGACCGGCCAACAACCGGTCGCCGTTACGCATTGTCTTATAGTTTCAAATTCTAATATTTTATCATGTTACTTTTTAAAAAGTCAACCATTACATATGCTTCTTCCTCAACGTTGTTTATCATATACAAACAGTTCTCACATGATCAAGCAACTATATATTAAATAATCAATTAGCTATGTAGACTAAAAAAAGTCAATTTTCCCTACATCAACTCCCAAATTGAAATTTTCAAATATAAATAGTGCAATTTGATACTTTTTACGATTGCGCGACTCAGAAAAAATGTTATGAAGTGTCCATGTGTAGATACATATTTTATTGTGCGACTTTGATGTAATCTTTTGCGATTAGTCAATGTTTTGTGTGTCTAGTTTTTTTTTTTTTCTTTTTGTGATCATGCAATGTTTTATGCGGTTGATGTAATGTTTCTGAAAAGTGGGCAACATGATTGACTAATATTTTGGCTCAACTGACGACTATATTTTTTATGTGACTGACCGTTAAAATGAAAATTTTGTGCAATCATTTTGTCATTTTTAAAGAAAGACAAAATTGCTTCGAAAACTTAAAAGAATATATATATTTTTAAAGAAAGACAAAATCATTTTGTGCAATCAAACCAATAACCACCGCATTACAAGAATATTAAATGCACGAAAAATTGTATTCCTTAATACCAAATGTTAATATTTCATCATTATGTTCATAGAATAATTACAATGTAAAATCAAACATCTGATATTACCCTTTGATTTGAATACTTATATTGATTAATTAAATAAGATAATAAATAAAAAGATTTAATATGAAATAATATTATCTTTTAATCTAAGGATCAAAATTAAAAATAATCTTAAAATATGATGTTTATGGAGGGCCACTACTCGAATACATCAATAGCTTAGGCTAGTGGGTATGGGCACCACATGTGGTGGTGCCCTTTTCCGCCACATCGTCGCCACATCGTCGCCACCTCACACCCCCACACCACCACCACACCACATCATTTGGTGGAAATACCCACCACACCACACCACACCATTTTATTTTCCATCTCATCATTTCTTTTCCATTTATTTTTTAAACATAATATTAAACTTCTATTAAAATTAAAATAACAATACATTAAATTAAAAATACAAATACTTAAAATTAAAAGTAGAAATACTTAAAATTAAAAACTACAATCCTAAATCGCTCATGGCTTTTCGAGCCCTTTCCTTCGCGGCTAGGAAATGTTGAAGATCTTCTTGCGGCATGCCTGGCGGCGGTTGCATACTCAAAATATTCAAATTATTGATCATTCTTTGTTCGGTTGCAAGCGCCCTATCTCTTTCTTCTTTCTCCCTCTCTTGCTGACGTCGTTCTTGTTCCAGTTGAACTTGTTGACGACGCATCTCTACGCGCTCTTTCGTTGCCTCAAAGTGCTCGTCTAATCGTTTTTGAATCTCTTGCCTATGCTTGCTCTTCGCTTCCTTTTCCGCCGCATGCCTACCCGCTCGTTTAGCCTTGTCTCTTCCAATTGGTCATTCAAGAGGAGTTGGGGTTTCATCAATGTCGTCGAATAGGTCATCGGGAAATTCATCGTCCCCTGCATTAAGGTCGACACGAGAACGACCATCAGAAACGTCAACCGATTGTGAACTTTTTGAGCGCTTCGATTGTTGTTGATCTTTAGTAATTGTACTCATCCATTTTGGATCCTCTTTTAAAATCAACCAATGTCGATCTAGCTCAAAAGCATGGCCATTTTTTTCAATTTTGTATTGTTTCTTGGCGGCCTCCATAACATCAAACGCGGCCATTCCGCTACTTCTTTCCGACGAGAGTTTGTTGTATATACCATTGAATTTTGTAACCTTGTTGTTTATGTCACGACATTTGCTACTAAGACTATTGTCTTTTCGGTATGGCGCGACTCCCATGAAGGTATGAAATTTAGAAAGAATGGCTTCCCAATAGTTTTTAATTCTCATGCCATTCCCGTCCTTCTCGTTTTTAGAAGTCGCACACCAAGCTCGGCACAACGCAAGTTCCTCCTTTTCCGTCCATGGAATTTGTGTGTCTTCTTCAACATCTTCTCCCCCAACGTCTTGAACGACCTCTTTTTCTTTCCTTTTCCCTTTCCCTTTCCCTTTCGCCTTTCTCTTGCTCCCCCCGCTTGTTGTTCTTGTGTTTGGGCTTGTTGATAAATTTGTTGTTGTTGAAAATATTGGCCGGTGGGTACAAATTCGGATACATTTTGTGAATATTGAGGTTGTTGAAATTGAGGGAGTTGAAATTGAGGTGCGGTTTGTGGATAATATTGTGGATGTGGGACAACACCGGGATTTAGGATGTTCGCGTATTGGTCGAAACAACCAAATCCTAGGTTCGGTGGTATATTTTGTTGTGAAGGTTGGTTGGGTGTTTGTGGAGGATTGTTGTGTGGATCCATTGTAAGTAGAGAGGTATGAAGATAAGAGTTTGTAGAGAGTAAAATGGGTTAATTGTGTGTATAAAATGAGTGAAAGTGTGTAATATATAGGTAAATAATTTAATAAAAAAAACTTTTTTTTTTTTAATTTCTAACGGCTATAATGTCGTTGACAACGGCTACTTTTTCGACCGTTGCCCTCTCCCACGCCCGTTGCCAAACCTCGGCCATCACCCCTCTCCACCCACGCCGACCCCCCACGCCGTTGTGGGGGGCGGTGTTCCTCGAACTCGCCACGCCGTGGCTGCTGAGTCACAGCCCCACGCCGTTTGGGGCGTTGACCCATTCCGGGCAGACTTAGGGAATGTTTTTTCTACAATTTCATAATTTGACCTAAATTTTGACTTCACCTATACAAACTTTAAAAGTTTGAAGTTTGCCTCACTGTAATAAAACTCTCAAATTGAACCAGAATCCATTAATGAAGCTTTTTCCTCACCGTACCATATGAGAGGCTCAATCTCGCTGTAATTTCATCCTTTCTATTCAAGATCTCAACTCGTAAGTCAAAATCACGTCATATAATTGTTTTCGGAAGTCAACATTTACATGATTTTGTGTTCTCAAATTCTATTTTCGCAGATCACAGATGCAAACCTACTGAAACTGATTCGATTATAATGAGAGGGCCCGGCGGTGCATCGCCAACTGCGATTGAACCTAGACACCGTCTCTCCATAAACAAGTAGATCTCTTCACTCAATTTAGTCAATTTTAAGTATTTTAGTATAAAATTGGTTCCAAGTATATGCACACCAGGTGTTTGTTAAAATGATTGTGAATAATTATATGTTTTTACGTGGATTTTTGTTTGTTTGAAGTTTTATCTGCTTATATTTAGTATAATGATGCTGCAAATTTGATTTTGTGAAGGCGATTTCATTTAGGTGAAAATGGAATTGGATTTAAGTTCACTTACATGAAATTGAGAACTTAATTTTATCTTATGAAATGATAAGAGGACGCACTATTGTTACCAGGACCAAAGTGATTATTATATTATCTATTTGAGCTTAAAAAACGTGATATTGTTTTTAGGTTTAAAATTTAGAGTTTTTGAGGTATAAAATTTGTTTTTAGGTTGTACAAGTAATTGAGAAACTTACATTTTAAGCAATTAAAGTTTTTCAACAAGTGATTTATACAAAAAGAAGTCAGAATACAGATTTTGTTTTCTCTTCCAAACTTCACACTAAATGAAGAGTATAACACTAATAGTCCATATAGCTTAAACCATTATCGCGCACTCCTTGCAAGTTATTTGCTGTTTGTTTTTTGTGACAGTTCAATTCGGTTTTTGCATCATTCAGTTATGTAAGTTATGAGTAGTTAGTTATAGTATTAGTTGGCATTCAAAAATCATGTTTTTGCCTTTGTAGTTTAAAAGTAACTTGAGATGTTGACTTTTTGACAATGACATATATACTCTCCAATCTAACCACCCTCACCCTTAACTTTAGTTGACTTACTTCTAAGAATTATCACACTTTTGACCACATCATTTTAGTTTAACCACAATTTCAGTGTTCATAACTAGTAATTTTTTTTCCAAATTTTTTTTTCAGTGAAGATTCAAACAAAAAAAGGTCTTTTGGAAGTAGATCCATTAAAGATGGTGAAAAATCATATCTTGGTCTTAATCAGGACAGAAATGGAAGCTGCAAATTTCCGACTTTAAAACTTGTTTTGGTGATTATAATATTGGGAGCATTTTTTACACTCTTACATTCACCAGCTGTATATAACACAGAACGTCCTTCCCCTTCAGGATCTCGGTATGTTATATTCTGTAACCCTAGTTTTTAACATTTTTACTTTATTACTTAAATTTTGGATTTTGCATCTTATATTTATCTCCAATGGGGTTAAATGCATAAATTTCAAAAACTTGCTTAAAATGAAGCATGTCAAATGGGTTGAATGGGTCGAAATTGGCTCTTATTGTATCCAATTACAAGGTAAAACCTTCTTAATCGTTTTATATAAAAAAGAAATTGTTATTTCGATAGTATAGCTTTTATAATCAGTTAAATACTTCAATTATTTATAAAAGTATTTTAACCCGTATTAAAAATTTATTCAGTTTGACCCGCTACGCTGCTACCCAACTTACCCATTTTACAACCTCTACTACTCACCTCCATGTAGGGGTGGCAATTCAGGTTGGGTTCGGGTTGGCGGGTCTGAAACGTTCAACCTGAAACCGACATGTTTATGCAAACGGGCCAGTTATCTCAACCCTAACATGTTTACCTTCAACCCAAACACGACTCATATAACCTGTTTAACTAAACGGGTTAAACAGGTTAGCGGGTCAAACGAGTTAAACGGGTCAAACAAGTTGTTGTTATTCCACAAATTCATAATAAAATACCAAAACACCAGAATTACTAAGTAGCCCTTTTAGTTTTTATGCAATTATTAGTTACGCTTGAACTAGTAAACTAAGTATAAATAAATATTTGTTGTTAGCGGGTGCGGGTCGACCATTTAAATTATCATCGACCCAAACTTAACTCGTTTAATACACGGGTTAGTTGAGTCGACCTAACCCGGAACTTCTTTACCTCAACCCAAACCTGTTTATTTTCCTGTCGTTTTCAACTCGGGTTTCGTGTCAGGTCAGTAATTACCACCCCTACCTCCATATACTATTATCCCTCTTACCCTAGTTTCTCAATACTTTCATTTAACCCCCCAAACGTTTAAATTTTGAAACTAGGTCCGTCCATAACATAGTTACAATTATTTCTTAATGTGCACAAACAGGGCAAGTTTGGTAGAAAATCGGATAACCGAAAAATCTCCAACAAACGATGACCGATATACATCCCATCTAAAAGTCAACTGGAACCACATTTCCGGAATAATCCGGAACCTTCCGGACACAAACGAATACAAAGGAATCGGTCTACTAAACTTCAACAAAACCGAACTCAACCAATGGAAGAAACTCATACCAGATGCAGAACACATTTCCCTACACCTTAACCCCGTCGCTAAAAACATAACTTGGGAAAACTTATACCCCGAATGGATCGATGAAGAAGAAGAATTCAAAGTACCCGTGTGCCCTAAATTACCAAATATTCAACCACCAAGAATACCAAGAATCGATCTCATAGCTGTGAAGTTACCATGTTTGAAGACACGTGATTGGTCTCGAGATGTGGCCCGTTTGCATTTGCAAATTGCGGTTGCGAGATTGGTTGCGAGATCGAAAGGGTCTCATACGGTTAGAGTGGTTTTAGTGACGGATTGTTTTCCTGTCGCTAATCTGTTTACGTGTAAAGAGCTTGTTGAGAATAGAGGGAGTGTTTGGTTGTATGAGCCGGATCTCAATAAGATGAGAGAGAAAGTGCAGCTTCCTGTTGGGTCGTGTGAACTTTCAGTTCCTCTTAAGGCTAAAGGTTAGTTATTACTTATGGGTCGGGTCAAAATAGATGATTTTGGTACGGGTTGGGTTGACGGTTGACCCGGAACACTATTTTTTGAAAATTTGGGGTTTTAAATAAGTTAAAGGCCAAAATACATTTTACTAGGGGTGTCCTATACCGGATTTTCGGATACCCAAATTTCGGGCACCGAATTTTTCGGATACCCAAATTTCGGGCATCGAATTTTTCGGATAGTGATATTGATGTTTATTATGTTAATCCGGTATCTGAAATTCGGATACCCGGATTTTGGATATTTCGGTATCTGAAAAATAAAATATTCAAATATTTTTTGGATATTTTGGGTATTTTTCGGATATTTCGGGTAACTCGATTGTCCACTTCTAATAAATGTAATTGACCCAATTCTAGATCATCTTCTGGAATCGTATAACTGTCAATAGTGAGTGACTGTTCATCGGAATTGTTCGAATAGTTCGGATATATTTCGTATATTTCCGGATATTTTTATATATCTCATATAATTTCGGCTATAAAAAAATCTTGAAATCACTACCCGGATCCGGTATACGAAATTTGGATATCCGAATTTTTGGATACTCGGATTTCGGATATTTTTGAACACCCCTACATTTTATTACCTTAAACTTGTCTGAATAGGTCTTCTACTGCCCTAAACTATTAAAGGTGCAACATGGTTCCCTAGACTTGACAAAATAGTCGATTTACTACCCTGACTCATCAATTTCATCATATTTTCTTATGAACTTACTTGTTGGAGCTTTTGACGGACTAAAAAATATACGTTCATCTAAATATATTGATATCAGAAGCAAATCATGTGAGAAAATAAGACCTAATTAGTGAGTAAGGGTATCAAATTTAACTATTTTGTCAAGTTTAAGTTACCATATTGCACCTTTAATAGTTTATGGTAGTAGAGAACCTGTCACCTTTAAAGTTTAAACAAACTCCATTTTTGTTTTTCTGTTTTTTTTTTTTTTTTTTTTTTCCAGTTAAGCTTCAGCATCGATTATATGATGAACTAATTTGAAATATTTGCAACAGATTATCGATACTCAGGAAACCCAAAACGAGAAGCATACGCAACCATTCTACACTCAGCTCACATTTACGTATGTGGGGCCATAACCGCAGCCCAAAGTATCCGGATGTCCGGGTCGACCCGAGACTTGGTAATACTAGTCGACAACACAATAACCGACTACCACCGTGAAGGCCTCGAAGCCGCCGGCTGGAAAGTTCACACAATCGAACGAATCAGAAACCCTAAAGCTGAAAAAGACGCGTATAACGAATTCAATTACAGCAAATTCCGTTTATGGCAGTTAACCGATTACGATAAAATCATATTCATCGATGCTGATTTGCTCATAATGAGAAATATTGATTTTTTGTTCGAGATGCCGGAAATTACCGCCACCGGGAATAACGCGACGCTTTTTAACTCCGGTGTGATGGTGGTTGAGCCGTCAAATTGCACGTTTAAATTGTTGATGGATAATATTAACGAAATCGAATCGTATAACGGTGGAGATCAAGGCTATTTGAATGAGATATTTACGTGGTGGCATCGGATTCCGAAACATATGAATTTTTTGAAGCATTTTTGGGAAGGAGATGAAGAAGAAAAAAAGGAAATGAAAACGAGATTATTCGGTTCAGATCCACCGGTTTTGTACGTTCTTCATTACCTAGGGCTAAAACCGTGGTTATGTTTTCGAGATTATGATTGTAATTGGAACGTGGCGAAGATTCAGGAATTTGCTAGTGACGTGGCACATGCACGGTGGTGGGCGGTTCACGATGCGATGCCGGAGAATTTGCATAAGTATTGTTTGTTGAGATCGAAGCAAAAAGCGGCTTTGGAATGGGACCGGCGGCAGGCGGAGAAAGAGAATTATTCCGATGGACATTGGAAGATTAAGATTAATGATTCGCGATTAACGACGTGTTTTGAGACGTTTTGTTATTGGGAGAGTATGCTTTGGCATTGGGGTGAGACGAATTGGACGGATAATGGGACGGCGGTGAATGCTCTGGCTCCACCTGTGGCGGTGGCGGCACTGCCAGTATTGTAGTGACCGGAAAATTGTTTGGAGGTGGTTGTAAACTTGTAATTTTGAGAGATATAGTTACAGTTTTATGAAGGTGAAAGTAGATCTTTTTGATTCGGGATCATATTATGTTACTACATTTTATGTCTTTGTTGTTATATAAAAGTTCATGCTGAAATATATAGGTCGTTAAATTTGCTACTAAGTTAGAATTTTGTCAATTGGGTTCGCAAGATTCCTGTTTTTGTTTATGTTAAAATGCATCACTGTTAATCGTGTTCTCATTATTTTCGGTTTGGTTTTCGATTTTAAAAACTCATAATTTTCAGTTTCGGTTCTATGGTTTCGGTTCAATGTCGAATAAGAATGAGCATTTAGATAAAAAAAACAACTAAACTGAAATCGAACCAAAAGCAAAAGCAAAAATATGTAATCAGTTCGGTTCTTGATTTTGAAAATTCACCAATTCTGATTTCGGTTTAATTCAGTTCGATTTCTAAACCACTCATCCGTCGATTTAAATGTGTTGTATGTTAGATTGTTAGTAGCAATTTGCTCTAGAAGAATAGAAGGACGTGGAAATATTCATCTATTTTCAAGAAATTGCAACCTATCATAACTTCAGGTACTTACATGTAATTTAATACTTCCAAAACCAGTCCTCGTTTAATTTGGAAATTCTCAGTTCAACCCCAACTTCCATAAATCACCAAATGACCAGCAAATCACCAGTTGACTCGACCAATTAAATGACCTAAAGTCTACTCATTTACGAAACAAAGATCCTTTACTTTTCACTCGAATCGCTGCTGCTCAACAATGGTGTGGGAGAAACAAAATTACGAAGAATTTTCTAGGGTTTTTTGTTCAATTACAGGTACGCGTCATTCTCTCGCGCTTTTAAATTAGGGTTTTTAGCTCAATTATCTAATTATACACTTTATTGATTTCGTAATGCCCTTTGTTACTCAAAATCCCTCTTTTTTATGGTTATAATCGAGAAACAAATGTTAAACCCCATCAGATCTTGTGATTATAGAAATCACTGGTGTTTTGTTTACTCAAATTAGGGAAATCGATGCTAATTTAGCTTGCAGTTAGTAGTACACAATTGTTAAGTGCAGCTGGCAATTCGTGTATTATACAGGTTCATGGGTTTATATATATCCCAAACCTAATCCTACCCATTCAGTTAGTCATGTCAACCCGTTTACAGAATGCTTTTGAGTGTACACAATAAATATTTGGGCCTAAGAATAAGCAGCTATAAAATACTTTGAGGTTACACGATAAAATTAACGCATAAAAATAAGAAACCATAAATTAGTTAACCATGTATGGAAAAAAGATATTTAATTTCTAATTTGTGATTTGCAGCTATCGTATCTTAACTATAAAACCTACAAATTGCAGAATCTTGACTAAAAATTCAGAAATATGAGTAGCAGACGTATAAAGTCTGAACCTTTATGGGACGAAGAAGAAGAATCAGGCCCACAAAACGAGACCAAATATTTCGGTTCCAACTTTCTTGGAAACAATTCACCAAAACGGTTAGATTCAGAAACAAATGATGTATTAATGTCTGCTGATTTTTCTACACGAGAACTTGTACAAGGAAATGAAAACATGTTAATGGATAATCACAAACATAGAGTGAAAACGGAGCCCACTTTTGATGAATGGGAAAGCCAATACGGGTCCGGCCCTTCGGATAATAACTTTGGTCAACCGTATAGGTTTGTAATTCTATACATGAATTGCTAATTACCTTTTGATGTAATTAACTTTCAATATTACTGTTATTTTTGTAACCAACTTATATCATTTTTTACCATTTGATGTAACTGAATTACATCAGATGGTAAGTTTTGAAAGTTTGTTACATCAAAAAGGTAATTTTTATAGTACAATGCATACATCAACAATTCATCGTGTGTAGTAGGATATATTTTTATATAGTTTGTTCTCGAACAAAGTTATAACAATAAGATGATCCGTTTCTTATTTTAATTAGATGTTTTTTTAACAAATATTTTATAGTTTTGATAATCATATAGTTTTAATGAAGATGATTTAGGAGGCTTTACGTTTTATAAAAAAAATACTTTGAACGACTTTTGATCGGTTTCCATCGAAGCTGTTTTTTATTTAATTTTACCACAGTTTTTATTTAATTTTATTGTTTTGTCTGTTATTTGATGCTAAATATAGGGTCAAGGATCGAAGTAGGAGCAGGAGCTCAAGCCCGAACCAAACCCGGGGACTGGACCCGCACCGGGACCGCACCAGGGGCAGGGACCCGGGTCGGGCTAGGGCTAGCCCATCTAGAGGTAGCGGGTCGACCCGGCCCGACTATTCAGGTGCTCGTTCACGAGATGAAGAAACACGGGATTACCATAGAAATAATAGAATCGGTTACAATGATCAAGATCATAGACATTCAAATCAAAGTGTTAAACCCCCATGTAGGTTTTTTCTTAGGGGTAATTGCGACCGTAATAGATGCAAGTTTTCTCATGACCCAAATCCAAATTCTGATACTTTTCATAATTCTGACCCGAATTTTAATGAAAAAAACAAATCTTGGAATGACCCGAATCCAAATTCTGATACTTTTCATAATTCTGACCCGGATTTTGATGAAAAAAGCAAATCTTGGAATGACCCGTCTTGGAATAATCCGGAATCTGGTGGTTTTGATGACGTGTCACGTGATATCCATATGGGTATTAAACAAGAATCCCAATTGGATGATCAACAAATTCATCCCTATGGTCAATATATTTCTCCTCAATTACCTACAAATTTAAACGGAAACGGGCCAATAGAAGCTTCTAGAAACAATAACCCGCAAGTAACGAGTGAAACCCTAGCCAATGCCCTCGGGTTACTCCACTCTCTTCCAAATCCCCCATCTTCTAGTGGACCGATTGACTCAAAAGTCAATGAGCCCGTTAAAACGGGCCTACTTGAATCTCAATCATTAGTGGAGCCTGTTAAATACCCAGAAGTCAATGAAACTCTTACAGGTCAACCCGAAAACACGAATCTTGGAAAACTCGAGGTGCAAGTAAAAGTGGAAGAGGGTAATATTGGAAATGATGAAAAGGCGATGCGGGCTTTTAAAACCGCACTTGTGGAGTTTGTTAAAGAGATTTTGAAGCCCACTTGGAAAGAAGGTAAAATGAATCGAGAAGATTATAAAACGATTGTGAAAAAAGTGGTTGATAAAGTTACGAGCACGATTCAAGGAAATCAAATACCAAGAACACAAGAAAAGATTGATCAATATTTGTCCTTTTCTAAATCCAAGATTACTAAGCTTGTTGAGGTTAGTGGTTATTATCTTGTTAGAATTTTATATCGAACGGGTCAAATGGGTCGAACTTTATTTCGAATGGGTTAAAATGTTGACCTAAGTGTTGATAAATGCATACAACCTCCAAGACTAGTTATTTGTAACAATATTATTTTGTTAGGTCTAAAATGGATTTTAGTATCCTAAAGTTGGCTGACTAGGTACTATACTACCTTAAACTATTAAAGGTGTAACTTGATACCTTGAACTTAGTACCCTGATTTGTTAATTTGATTGCGGTTTCTTACTTTACTTACTTTCGTTGAAGCTTTTGACGAATTAAAAAATATACGTTCATTACAATATATTGATATTAGAAGCAAATCATATGAGAAAATGAGACCAAATTACCGAGTCAATCGACCATTTTGTCAAGTTCAGAGTACCATATTGCACCTTTAATAGTTAAGGAGTAGTAGAGGACTTAGTCAGCCAAGTTCAGCTACTAAATTGCATTTTGGCCTTTTAATAAACAGAAGTCGCCATACTTATTTATAAAAATAGCCAAAATAGTCGCCTTATTTTAGTACGAAGCTGTTTGTCCTGTTTGTCTTGCTTCATCTTTTTTCTCATTTTGTTTTTTCTATCTTTTTCATTTATTATTTTTAATATAAAAAATGCTTTTGTGTTTTTCTGCAGGCATATGTGGGAAGATTTCAAAAGGCTTAACAACACACTCTCATGAGGTATTAAAAGATTACAAAAAATGAGTTGACAAAAAACATTTGTTATATAAATATGTTATCGCACGCTTTATTTATAATAAGAGCAACAGGTGAATGTGGTGGAAATACGAGCTAAAACGCCAAAATGGATATTATTTCCGAGTAAATGTCGAAACTTATTTTGTCCCGTAGTGTTTTAGATGAACAATTATTCGTTTGTTGTTCTGTTTTAATTGAAAAGTAGTATTTGGCTTGTATAAATTTTAGAAGACCGTTGTTTAAATAACACCATTATCTAATAAGCAGTGTTGTATACATTTCTTAATTACTAGCATTGTATCATAACAAAGTAGCGGATACTATTATTATTTCGTATTTATTATATAAAAGATCTAAATTTAATATATAGATGTTCATGAACAATTGACAAATAGTAATATTTCTGAAAAATGTTATCATAGATAATGTAGAATAGATTGGTTCTTTTATGATTTTGAGTGATTCTTTTTTATTTCCTAGTATTTCCTTGTTTTATAAGGTTATGTTAGGTTGATGGGATTTTTTGGCTGCTTATGTCCCTATATCTCTATACTTAGTAAACATGTTTTGTATTTTTTTTTTTTTGTTTGTTTAATTTACCGGACTCTGCCCCTTTAACCAAAAAATATATATATACATTAGTGCGAGGAAAGATGTATTTATAATGTTACACAAGGTAATTGCTAAAAATGCAAAGAAATATTTGAAAATGGCCACAACAAAATTTAAAAACAACCACACCAACAATTTGATAACCTATAATAAAATAAAGCCAACTTGATAAAGGTCATAAAACCACCATCCAATATAAAGGCCATGAGCAATCTAAACGTATGACATTATTAAACCACCGAGATCAAAACTTTATGCAAACACTTAAACAACCAAACATTCTACAAAACCAAACACAACTTTCAGAAAAGTCTTCAGTAAAAATAACCAATCTTTCTCAAGAACACCATTCTCGAGCATTTTGATTTACAATGTCAATTGTTTGCCATAATTGGTCTAAACAGCTTAGCCAAACAAGTAGTATGCACGACATATAAGATTATACTATTTCATGATGTTACCCTCGCGTGAAAGCATTGTAATTGTGGCACTTGGAGAACCATTCAACAAATAGTTTTTAACTTCTGTAGATATCTTTACTTCCTTTTGATTTTCCGAATGAATAATCTTTAAACTCTTTAACTTCGAAAATGGGGAAGATTGAAGTGATATTAACTTCACATGTGAAGAAAGAAGCTGCATAAAATTATATACTGAAAACATAAATACTTGATTGATAGGATACTCGCATACTGCTAGGCAAAAGGCCCTTTGGCACTACAATCTACCTTAAGAATATATAAGGGATTAAGGGTGTTTCAAAAGTTGAGATATGATAAAAAATCTTTGTAAGATGCAAGACAAAGATTAAATTAAAGGTAAGGTCTAACTAAACCGACTCAAAAGCTTCCTATCGAACCGGCTCCTATTTTAATCCGTGTTGGACCGATCAATAATATAAAGATTGAGAAAATACCTCTATAATTTTAATGCTAAGTGTAAGAAACTTGACACTTTTGAACTTTTGGAGTAGATCAACAATTTGAAGAGCATCTGCTTCATTTGGATAGCTAAAACAATCAAAACATAGAACGACCTTCTCCAAAGAAGGGAATATATCTACATTTATATCTATACCTACATCTAAAGACAACCACCGGTTTTTAAATAGCAATGAGGTAAGAGCACGTGCAGAAATCATATGCTTCCCATAGCAATCTATAACTGTTAGATTCCTGAGTTGAGGATGACAAATAGTGAAACTTAGTGATTCATTTCCAATTAGGAAACAATTATTTAAGGTGAGATTCTTCAAGTTTGTGAACCTAGAGAAAAAACTATCATGCTTATCGATAGTTGAATCATGTTGTTGCGTCCTGGATCCGGAAGCAGGACCGAACGACTCCTTAAGCGAGGGAACCTGAAACAAAGAGCAACCCTAAGTCAAAGGTCCTCCGGAAGGGGCTTCCGGACGGACACTCCGATGCTTAAGTAAGTTACTTGAATCGACGTGAGGTCTATATGAATCGAGTGAGTAAGTAGTAATAAATGAGATGTAGTTAATGTCTTCTGCGTTGAGACTTACCTCCCCTTTATAGGCCAATTGTTTTGGGCGGGAAGTCGAGACAGATCCAGAGGCGGGAAAGCAATGCACTGTTCTGTTAACCTTGTTACCCTTCAGTCCCTTACGAACAACTGCCTATATCCACTGGTCCGTTAGATCAGTCATAGTCAAGCCATGCCTGCATTAAATGCGGGTATGGCTCGAGGTTACTTTCCCCTGAAACCCGGCCACGCCTTAGGGGAAAGCTTTGGGACTTGTAATCTCATGATGACTATGTCTGAATTCCTTCTTTGGACAACCTGCGGTACGCTCCGTCCGTCGAAGCGTCCGGACCTTCGTCCGCCCGTTCGTCCGTAATGGTTTCATGACATATCTCATTAAGTCCCCCAGATTAGAAGCGGGTAGAACACTCGGGTTGGCCGTTTCTAATCTAGGCTAGGTGCGCCTCCTTTACTCGCTATCTCTTCACAAAGGAATTTTAACCGTTTGAGCAAGTTACCGTTGTTTCTTTGCTTAAAATATGACCGTTACCCGTCACTTCAATCCTTCACGTCTTTTGGCCTTCCTTTGCCTTATTTAAACCCTTGTTAACCGTCTGTTTTCTTTTACCGCCTTCCCTACTTTCTTTCTTTGCTTTCTTGATCTATCATCCTTCTATTTCCTCCTTTCTTTTTGTTCATAACTCGCCGTCATTATGAAGAAAGATAAACAAACTCGAGAGAAAACCGAGAAAGCTGTTAAAGAGAAAAGAACAGCCTTCAATACTTTCCCCAACTTGTCTCCTGATGTTCTTCCGACTCTTATTCGCGACTACCATATCGACCCACGTTTTGATCTTCGCATTCCGGGAGAAAGTGAAACCATTCGATCTGCTCCTACCGGTTATGAACCCGTATATCTGCAATATCTACAAGGAGGATTACGGTTCCCTGTTGACGAATTTATTTTGAGCCTCCTTCAAGATCTGGGCATTCATATCGCCCAACTCGTACCCAACTCTTTCCGAAAAATTATTGGTTTCATCATGCTTTGTCGCGGTTTGGATATTCCGCCTTCCGCCAAACTTTTCCGTTATTTCTATATCGTCACCGGACGCGGCGACTGGCTATATTTGCTCTTCGTCCTGGTCAAAGTGAACGAATCTCTGGTTTAAGGGATTCGATTCATTATTGGAAATTTCAGTTCGTATGCGTCAACCGTTCTGCGTTTCGTGGTATCACCTTGCCTTGGGGGAAGGTCGTTGGTCGCCCTTCAGATCCGCTCCCAGACCTGTCGGACCAAGAATTAGAGTATGTAACCAGTCTCTCTGCTGCCCAGGTGGAATGGGAAGAACCGGATGAGGTTCTTTTAGGGATGGCCGATCTGAGCCCATTTTACGCTACTCGGGGAATTCGCCCTATTTGGAAGCTGAACGGGGAGGCCGTGCCACTCCTCCACCGACTGAGGATGCCGAAAGGCTCGTACTTAGAAACTGCCGTTTCCGTAGATGACATGGGGTTGGCTCCGGTTAATGCTCCTGTAATCGAGAGCCTTAGCTCTGAGGTGACCTGGTCTCGTGACCCTACCGAGAAGGAAACCTCCGTCCATCTGAGTGCCGGAGATATTAGTTCTCCGGTTGTGTCTCTTCCCCCTGAATCTTCTTCTCATCCTGATTTCACAACGGAGGGCACAATGATTCCTGATTCTCAAGCTGAGCATGCTGCTCCACCCAGGGTTCGCTCCCTGAACGTTTTAACTTCATCAAAAGGGGTTCGTGCGAGAAGGAAACGGGAAGCCGTTCGATCCCCTCCGCAGAAGCGTTCACGAGTTACTTCGGAAGGTAATACATTTTGCGTCTGATTATCTTATGTATACACGTATTTATACACACCCCTCTTCCCTTTTCTTAACTAGCTGTTGGATTTTCACAGGATTATCGGAGCGTACTCTAGCGGCCACTTCTCTTGCAGCAACCGTTTCAGTGATGGAGCCGTTACCCCCCGCGTCCGTCGTTCCCCCTCCGGTGGTAATTTCTTCTGCTGTTCCCATAAGTGTTCCGTCATCTGCTTCTTCTGAAGGTCCCATCGTACTTAGAAGATTGCCTCCTGCTCGTCCCTGTTCCTCCGCCGCTGCTCGATTTGGGAGTCGACTGTTCAGTTCTTCCGTTCAATCTATTCCCCCGGATCAGGGTTCGATATCTTCTCATTCTGCTAAAAGCCAATCAAACGTTCCTGTATCCGCTCCTTCAGGTATGACAAATAAAATTATTTCATACGCGTTGCCGTACTTTATTGCGAGCTTCATATATATACTTCCTATCTGTGCAGGTTTTGCTCAATTTGCTGGTTCCTCTTTTGTTGCCATCCCTACCGTTCCGGCTGGAAGCTCAAAAAAGGATGTTGGGATGAAAGGACCTTCTCCGGCTCAAGCTCCCTTTGGTACCACCTCCATCCCTGTCGTTAAGCCATCTTCTTCTGTCAAAGTACCTCATGCAGGGGAAATGGTGAAGCTTTCTCCAGATGATGCCATCCTTAAGGCTAAAGCCGGCCTGTTAAGTACTATCGAGTTACTCACCGACCTTCAATCTCAGCGAGCTCACCACGAACAACTTTCAATAAGCCAACATGCGGAATTTACTCGACTATCGGAGTTAATGAAGACCGCCAAAGATCTTTATGAAAGAGAGAAGTTTGAAAAGAATCAAATGGCAGGAAACTTGAGGCAGCTTTCCCAAGAGAATGAGGATCTGAAGAACTCTGTTAAGCACAAAGATGCCAGTCTTCTGGAACTTGAAAAACAAAATGAATCCTCCGCCTCCCGTATTGCTGAGTTGGAGGCATTGCTTGTCGAGAAGGACGATCAATTGAGAAGCATGGGTCGTCGTGTTACTGAGTTGGAAGCGAATAATGAATCGTTGAAGTCGGATGCGAGTGTACAGCATGAGAATGTGCATGGGCTCCTTTCCAAAGGGATACCTAGTGCTATGGAGACCCTGCTATCTTCTGATGAGTTTGTAAACAGAAATTCGGCCTTGCAGGAAGAGACTTTGAACTATGGCCGTCATCAAGGGTGCATGGACACTCGGGCAATGTATCCGGACCTTCTTGGCAACGCAAAACTACCCCACGAGCATGCCGGAGGTCAATCATCTATTGTGAGCTTGTTTGAGATTCTCGTGTCACCTGATTATGATTTAATTCGTTCTTTTGAAGACGGAGTTGTTAGTTTGGAAGATCTAAAACGATTGGTTGCCAAGCTCTCCCCCGGAGCAGAAGGGATAGGAGAAAGCTCGATCCTCCCTTCTTAGTTTGTTTTGTAGGTGTTGTTTGTAGTTTGGGCATATGCCCTGATGACTTGTACTTCTTTTGATGGTTGTAATAGAATCGTGTTTTTAATTTCGTACTTCCGGTTATTGTTATTTTGCTTATTGGTTCGTAAGCTATTTTTGTTACCTTGCTTAAAGAGGCGTCCCTAATTAAGAAAGTTACAAACGTTTAACTTTAAGTCGTTCCGTAATGATACCGGTTTTCGTCCGGTCGTAGGTTTACGATTACCTTTCGGTAATTTCCGTAAACCTCCCATAGCTATGAGTACGTGTACGCAAGTTCGTTACTTACTTGTTTTCCTATTCTTATGTTCGTTTAAAGAATAACTTATAGCAAAACTCTGTTTCGACAGATTCATTTAATTTGCTTCTTACAAAACGTACCCCACGAATTCCTATGTCGATAGGCGGGAATTTTTTTAAAATACATTCGATTATTCGCCTAAAAGTAAAATTTCCGTAAGTTCCTCATGTTCCATGTTCGTGGAATCGCCGTTCCGTCTTTTGTCTCGAGTACGTACGATCCATTCCGCCTTGCTTCTTTAATACGATACGGGCCTTCCCAGTTGGGGCATAGCTTGCCCGGCTTTATTTGTAGGCTTGCTTCATTCTTTCGTAGCACCCAATCCCCAACCTTACAAGCTGATCCTCGAACCCTCTTGTTGTAATGGTTTTCGGCCAACAATTTGTACGCTGCCTGTCGGACGGATGCATTCTCCCGACGCTCGTCTACTAGGTCTAAATTGTGTCTGAGAGCCTCTTCATTTCCCTCCAATCGGAAGTTATCCAACCTTGGGGACGTTAGCATCATTTCCAACGGGATCATTGCTTCCGTTCCGTATTCCAGGCTGTACGGAGTTTCTCCCGTGGCACTTCTGGCCGTTTTCCGGTATGACCACAAAACGCTCTGCAGCTCGTCTACCCAACCTCCTGCCGCCTTGGTCAGACGCTTCTTAATCCCTTTCACTATCGTCTTGTTAGTGACTTCTGTCTGGCCGTTTGCCTGAGGGTGTGCGACGGACGTGAAATTTTGGCGAATGGATAGCTTTGCGCACCACTTCCTGAACGGATCATTGGCAAACTGTTTCCCATTATCGCTGACGATCGTGTGGGGAAGGCCAAATCTGCATACAATTTGTTGCCACACAAACTTCACTATGTTAGAACCTGATATGCATGCTAACGCTTTTGCCTCTACCCATTTGGTGAAGTAGTCCACCGCAACGACCAAAAACTGAATCCCTCCGGCTGCCCTGGGGAAAGGACCCACGATATCAATCCCCCATTGGCAGAACGGCCAAGGGCTGGTGACACTTGTTAGCCCTACCGTGGGCATTTTGGGAATGTCAGAGTATATTTGACATTGTTTGCATTTTTTAATGTACTCTTTCGTATCCGAAGACATGCTTGGCCAGAAGTATCCTATTCGAAGGAGTTTCTGTGTAAGAACCCTTGGTCCGGAGTGTGAGCCACACAGACCTTCGTGCACGTCTTTGATGGCCAAAGCCCCTTCCATCCTGCTCAAGCATTTCAACCAAGGAGTAGAATACCCCTTCCTGTATAGCACTCCCCCTTGATTGTATACTTCCCTGCGTTGATTCGAACCTTCATGGCTTCCTTCTTGTCTTCCGGAAGGATTCCTTCCCGAAGATACTTCCATATCCCGAAGGTCCAACAGCTTTCCCCCGGGTTTATTTGCATGGCCTCACTACTCATCTTTTCAATGCTTCGTTTTGCGAGCACCTCTACTAACACCTTCTTCGTTAAGTGACAGAATAACATGGATGCCATTTTACTCAAGGCATCCGCCTCCTTGTTCTTCGTCCTGGGAACCTGTGTTATCTCGAACTCTTCAAACCCTACAATTGCCTCCTTGGCTTTTACTAGATATTTTTTCATGTGCGTTTCTTTTGCTTCGTACAACCCTTTCATCTGGTTTACCACCAGCATTGAGTCTGCAAAAGCCTTTACTCTGCCGATCCCAGACTTTTCACCAAACCTATACCAGCTAGCAATGCTTCGTATTCAGCCTCATTATTTGAACACTTGAAATCGAAACGGAGGGCGTACGTCACTTTTTCATCATTTGGACCCGTTAGTACCACTCCTGCACCGCAACCTTCCACGCTTGACGCTCCGTCCGTATACATGTGCCAACACGATCCGGACGGGGCTTCTGGTGATGAAAGTTGTACATCTTCGACTAGGGAAACGTTATCTTCCTCCGGCATTTCTACTAGGAAGTCTGCTAATGCCTGACCTTTTATGCTTTGCCTAGGACGAAAAGAGATATCGTGCTCCCCTAACTCTATTGCCCACTTCGTCAGTCGTCCTGAACGCTCTGGTCGCAGCAGAATGGTTTTGATAGGCTGGTTAGTTAACACCGTTATCGGGTGAGCCTGGAAATATCTTTTCAGTCTTCTAGCAGCATATACCAGAGCTAGTATGAGTTTCTCGACCGTTGAGTAATTCAATTCCGCATTCTGCAGGGCACGACTAACGAAGTAGATAGGCATTTGTTTCTTATCCCTCTCGGCTATGAGTACAGAGCTAATTGCTTCCGTATTTGTTGATAGGTAGACGATCAAGGGCTCCCCGTCTACCGGACTGGCCATAGCCGGAAGGGTTCTAATGTGCTGCTTCAACTCGACGAAGGCCTTTTCTGCCTCCTCCGTCCACTCTACCATTCCTTTCTTCGTACACCCATGCAAAGCTCTGAAGAACGGGATAGATTTTTCAGCCGACTTAGCCAAGTAACGACCCAATGCTGCCAACTTTCCGTTAAGACTTTGGACATCCTTCACCGTGCGCGGCGTTCTCATTTTTAACAAACTTTCTACCTTTTCCGGGTTAGCTCGAATCCCAGATGTGGTCACAATATGACCTAAAAACTTCCCCTCGTGCATCCCGAAGGAACACTTTTTGGGGTTGAGCTTCATGTTGATCTTTTGCAGCTGCAACAATGTTTCCTCGACGTCTCTAATCAGGTCTTCATTCGTCCGGCTCTTGATAACCATGTCGTCTACGTACGCTTCCAGGTTTCTTCCTATCTGGCTTTGAAAAGCTTTATCTACTAACCGCTGATAGGTAGCCCCAGCATTGCGCAGGCCGAACGGCATTTTCACATAACATAATGTTCCCTTCTCTGTGTGGAACGAAGTTTTCTCCTCATCCTCACGAGCCATTTGAACCTGATGGTATCCCTTATACGCATCCAGGAACGACTTCCACTGGTATCCCCCAAGGATTCTACCTTTTGCTCAATCTCCGGAAGGGGATAGCTATCTTTCGGGCATGCCTTATTTAGATCCTTAAAATCCACGCACATGCGCATCGATCCGTCACCTTTCTTGACCAGAACTGGGTTGGCTACCCACTCCGGATATTGAGTGCTTCGTAAGACTCCTGCAGCCACCAGGTCAACTACTTCTTTGTTAACTACTTCGTTTCGGTGTTTAGCCATGACCCGCCTCGACTGTCTGACCGGAGGGAAGGTAGGATTCAGGCCTAGCCTATGTTCCGTTACCTCTCTTGAGACTCCGGTCATGTCTTTGGGTTCCCATGCAAATACGTGCTTGTACTTTCTCAAAAGGCTTCCCAATTCTTTTTGCAGTTCATGAGGCAATTTCTCTCCGATCCGGACCTTGGTGTCCGGATACTTGGCGTTGACCACTAGTTGAATTTCGTTCTGCTCTGTCCAGCTATCTTGATGCGTGACGCTGTTACATTCCAAGGGGGGCATGGGCATGCTCCGAACAGTGATCACACCATGCTCTGAAGGAAACTTCAGCAAGCCATGAATGGTGGACGGAACAGCCTGAAATTGCCACAGATTGGTCCTTCCTAAGATGGCGTTGTATCTTGAAGGTGCTTCAATAATAACAAATTCTGCCAATATGGTTTTGCAATCATCCCGCTCCCAATCGGCTAACATAAAGGGGAGGTGTATCTTTCCTCTGGGCCACACTGACTGTCCCGCGAAACCCACGACCGTTCCTCCGGCTAGTTTTAGCAGAGATTTGACGTCGGAAGGGAATTGTCGAAACAATGGCCGTACATAATATTGGCCGAACTTCCGGAGTCAACGTAAACTCGACGGACCATTGCTTTAGCGATTACACCGAAGATGACCAAAGGCTCCGTCCCCACATATCCTTCCGGAACTGGTTCCCCTCTTCCGAACTCCACAATCCCTCGGTATCGTTTCCCCAACAGAGGGACCGATGACTCCCCTTCCAGGGCAAATATTTCCGTGTTGTATGGTGCTGCTCCTTTTTTGGTCAGAGGTTCCACGGCGGCGACTTCCGTCTTTCCGCCTTGCATTTCTTTGTCTCTCTTGTAACTTTCACATGAAGAAGTCGAGTGCCCCATGATTTTGTGAAACTCACAATAGGCATTAGGGTCCATAGGGTATCGTTTTCGGGCCCCTTTTACCTCTGACTTGCGAGCTTCATAAGTGGAGAAAGCTTCCTGTCTATACGAGCCATATCGCTCCGACGAGGGCCTCCCTTCTTGAGGGCGTCCCCTGTGTGGGGACCTCCCCCCGTACCCCGGTCTAAACACTCCTTTTGCCTTTCCTTCGCTTCTGCAAATCCCGGAACCACCCGTTCCCTTCTTCTCATGTGCTTCGAACCTTAACTTTTCTGCACTCTCCTCCTCCTGCTTCAGTACTTTATTCACCGCATTAATCATGTCATCCGCCTTGACAAAGTCTCGTTTGGACAACTCACGGAACAGCTCCCCTTCCCTTAATCCGTACGTGAAAGCAGCGATGATGAGTGAGTCTTCTCTTACTGGCATCTTCCGACTTTGCTCATTGAATCTCTTAAAATAGGACTTGTTGGACTCGCCTTCCCGTTGTCTGCAAGCCATAATGGACTGAGAGCGTTGCTGGTATTTCTTTTGTTGAATGAAACTGTGGCTAAACTGAGCAATCAGATCTTCGAAGTTGGTTATGCTCTTTTGAGGAAGGCTGGATAGCCAGTACCGAGCAGAGCCCTCCAACGTTCCAGCAAAATATAAACACCAGAGCCTAGGGTCCATAGGGATCATCCTTATGGCCCATCGAAAGCTAGCTACATGGTCATCCGGGTCTCCTGTTCTGTCGTATGATTTGACTCGTGGACCCTTAAGGCCAGGAGGTATTTGCATCTCGTTAATGTCATCGACGAACGGGGAACGAAAGTCACGTGATATAGAGGAACGACGCTGCGAAGTTTCTTCTCTTCTTTGTGCACTGCGAGCCCTTGTTTGTATTTCCCTTCGAGGTCTCTTCTCCTGGGTTGAGAAGGAGGTGGTTTCTGTTCTGAAAGTATTTTCCTCCGAAGGGTCCGGGGATTCTTCCTCGTCGGAGTATGTCAACATTCTTCCAGCACCACTTGCTCCTTCCCCCACCCTTCTCCGGCTTTTTTCCATATCCCGCATCTTCCTAAACTTACAGAAGAGTTTGAATTCGTCAATCTCCTGCTGGGTCGGCTCGTTCCCTCCATCTTTGGGAGGAGGAGGGCACGTAGCGGCGCTAACCAGAGTTGAAGGAGTCGTCTGATCGATTCCAGTTAAGACTGGGGAACGATTTCCTCCTCTGGGTGTAGACTCGATGACCATTTTGCTCGAGGTCCCACGGATGGCGCCAAACATGTAATTTGAGATGATTAAGATTCAAGGTTGTTAAAGCATGGAGATCCCAAGTTAATGTGTGTATAAAGAAAAAACATCTATGATATCCACATGATAAAGTAAGATGTTTGAGAGAATGACAACTAAAGTGAGAATAGAGGGAAAAATCGAGATTCTCTTTAGGATGGGTTGTGAAAGTGAGACGTTGGAGATTGTGGGAGAAAGCGTATCCAAGAATATTTCTGACATCCAAATAGTTGCCACTAAGAGAAAGGGACAGTTGTGCTTGCTTATCAATACAAGAAGAGGACATAATATGGGTTAAAAAATTGTAAAATTTGGGCAAAGTAGAGAAACTATCACTTGAAAAACTGAGATTATTAGTTGGGATTGAAGTCCAGATAAATTTCCATCTAGATGACAAAACGCAGGTATTAATAGCATCTTTGACATTAATATAAGAGAGGATTTTACAAATTAGATCATCAGCTAAGTCTATCGTTTTCCATGTTCAGTATCTTCTAAGAATCGATTATCTTTCCTTTTTTAGCTCCAAAATCTACTGCATTATAATTAGTAGATAGCAAGAGGACATATTAAATGCACAATACACACCTTTTTTTAGTAGTTGAGTAATGCTTATTGTAAACGCACTTGTTCTTTTTATTAAAGAGTTTAGAAATAGAAGATGATTTGTCTACTGCTAAAATGATACACATACAACTAATGTTTTATCGTATTGTACATGTGATAATGTAAAACACAAGGTAGTATTGTACGGCTAAAATAAGTAGTATACAAAATCATTGCATTTATAAATTTGCAATCCCAAACAACTAATGCCGAATATTAATCTCTTCTATTGAGAGGTTTAACTGTCTACATCTCGCGTCTTTGACAGGATTGAGAATAGTTGTTATTAGTGGGTAAAAGAACACTTTTTATTAGGCTATTAGGTATGGGCCTCACCATAACACCAAATTTTCTGCCACATCATCTGCCACCTCAGCAACCCCACCACACCACACCACACCACTTTTTCCAGGAAATACCCACCACACCTCACCACACCATTTTTTTCCATCTCATCGCTTCTTTTCCATTTATTTTAATAAAAATACAAATAACATTTTAATAAAAAATACAATACTATTTTAATAAAAAAGTATACAAATAACATTTTAATAAAAGAAGACAATACTATTTTTTAATAAAAGAAGCCCAAACGAATTTTTAAGCCCGCACGGATTTTTAAAGCCCAAATAAGATTTGTTTAAAATATGAGAAGCCCAAAAAAAAACCCTACACATCATCTTCTTCAGCTCTTCCCCATCGTCTTCAGCCTCCAATATGCAGGTGAGTTTTTATTTTATTTTTGTACAAATCTCTTCCAAAATTCTCATCTAATACCATTAAAATCATAAAAAAACTCTTCCCCATGCTTCCAACGGTCGAAAACAGCCACCTCCCCGCTCGTTAACACATGTGCTCGTTACCACGCCTCTCCACCACCGCACCCAACGGCGTTAAGGGGGGCGGTGTTCCCCGCTCGCCCACGCCGTTGAGAAGCAGCCAGGTCACCACCACGGTAACGGGGCATTGCCCATACCGAACGGTCTTGCCCCAAAAAAACATAATGATAAACAGTAAAAAGAAGAAAGTCATGACTCCATACCTTTTTAACGCAGACGAAACCTTGGGAAGCTACGGCGCACAGATACGAATTGATTGCAGAGTAGAAGATCGTATGAGATTGTACGAATTTATATGAGCACTCACGTCTCTGAATTGGGCCATAACCTATTAACCATGGACCTTTGCTAATCGGGCCCAATATATTGGTTTTAATTTGTAACTAATATTTTAGATTATTATCGTTTTAATATGTTTAAAGTAAATTTTAAACTAGGTGATCTAATAATATCTTGATGATTTCTTTTTAGTTGCTCAAACTTATATTAATATTATCTTGATGATTTCTTTTCAAATACTAATTTAACAAACTAATTCTCTTTGGCTATTTAAAAAGAAGTTAAATTAAGGAAGTCTTTCATATAATAACATTTAAGACAAAGTAATCAGTAGTTAGGTGGATGTAATTCCGGATGGCATACATATTTGTACTAGCTACAAAACCCACCCGATGGGCGGGTATGCTGTAAATTTTAGTATGTAGAAAAATGTCCAAAAACTTTATATATTTCTAAATGACATAATAATCGATAGATGTGATGATGATTTTGTACAAAAAAAGGTAAATGAAGAAATGTTACACGGGCATTTTATTAAATGAAGAATCCAGCTTTTTATGCCGTAATCCGTAATATCTGAAGTTTGGTTCCGTTGCACAATCCAGCTTTTTATGCCGTAATCATAGAATGCCGGTTTTATGGAAATTATATTGAGTCGTGTATCACTTCTGAATAGTTATTTATTTGTTTCCTTGTATGTAGGAAGCCGTATTTAAATATTTATTTGTTTTCTTGTATGTAGGATCTTTTAAATAGTTATTTATTTGTTTCCTTGTATGTAGGAAGCCGTATATGGAGCATATGAATGTAGACCGTAAGCCGTACCAGATTCGTTTGCCGTATATGGAGCGTATGAATGTAGACCGTAAGCTGTACCAGATTCGTTTGTATTAGTGCAAATGACGTGGACCAATCAGGGAATTCCAAGTGGCATTATGGACGAATAGGAATGCTTGGAATTGCCATGGTGTCAAACCCTCTTCAAATTTAGGCCTCATATATAGGGTAGGATTTCTAGATTATTCAAGGTTTATATAAGTTGATTTATTTATTTTTTTGAATTTACAGATGTGCCCCACTTACAAACCCAAATGACAATTAAATGGAACTAGAGATGGGTGTGGATCAGATTATACGATATTCACATCCATATCCGTTTAAATTTACCCCATTCATATTCATATCGATTTAAAAAATTTCCATCCATCCATATACATATTTATTGGATTCGAACTGGTAAATGAACATCCGTTGGATATCGAAATTATTGTGTTTCCTAAGGAAAGTACGATAATTTTATATCTAATTTACAATTTTGGTTGCGTAAGTGCATAGTTTTTTTTTTTTTTCAAAAGAAGATGCAAACGAAAAAATAACTACTAACTTACATTCGATGTATAGAGTGTAGTTCATAACTAATCACAAAATATTGATTTAAAAGAGATACATACAAATAAATCACTTGATGTAGTTAAAAGCTTAGACCATGATTCATATATATATTTTTACAATCCGTTCAGCAAATCACTTGCCTCGACCGTCTCTTCTTTTTCTTTTAAATTTTAAAAAGAATCTGTTAAAGAATTCCCTGCTTCAAATGTTCAAAATCAACACCGCATTTCACATTCATTAACATTTTCGACGCCATCAAAATATATATAAATTGTATCAATATTAAATAATATTAAGAATCTTTATTAGCAATAAAGAAGCATCAATTAGGCTTCAAAGTCCAATACCCAGATCAGCAAAGCTTTAGATTCTAATTTCGCATCGTTTTATTTTGAGATAACTGTTGGCTGGAGCTCCCTGATAATCTCCGCCGCCGCCAAATCAGCCAAACGCCACATCTAAGCGATGTTTACTTCAACAATTTTAGAAAACTCGATCAAATTCGAGAAAACAAGTTGTTTTCTTGAAAAATTAAAGAAATTTGTAATTAAATTCTGAGGAAATGTACAGATTGAGGAATAAATTGAAGAATTGTGAAATCTTAAAGAATTCGGGACGAATTTTAGAATTGTGAAATCTTAAAGAATTAGGGACAAAGTGCGAAATCAAAAGTGGGCAAAAAATCTTGACTTGCCGAATTTTTTCATAGGTGGGTAACATTTTTTTGTGCAAGTCAGATGTAAGATACGACTTGCATTAGTTATTACTCATATATAATACATCTTTTGATTAAAAAAAATGAAAAAATAAACTAACTCATAAAAAAAATACTAATCGAAAAAACTTAGGGTAGGCAGATGCCCACCCCATGGTACAGTACATGATACTAATCACGCACTACCATTTAGTGCTATGATGACTCTTTACATGAACCTTAAAAACCAAGAAAAAATAGAAACCATAGTTTCAGAAATGATAAAAAATAAGATTGATTTAGATTTATATTCATATAATATCTTAAACACTCAAAGACTATATCTCAAACTCTCTTGATGTTTTTTTTTATCACATATAAGCTCTCCTCAATGTCCACCACAACATCCCGGATCACTCTGAGCTTCAAATTATCCTGCTCTAGCATTTGGACTTTTTTTTTAGATTTTAAAGTGTCATGTATGCACCAGTAAAGATACTCGGAAATTGATCAGACGTTTTCGCGACGTACTGGAAAAAATAAACTTCTTAACATCAAAAGTATACAATAATAGAAAAATGGTAACTGGAAACGCTTTAGAACTGCCGATTCCGGTTCTTATTAGGGCTATGCTTTCCATTAGGGTTTAGTCTATAGGGACTTTCAAACTTTTGATTTTCTTTTAAAAAACAAATTAACTATGATTATGCATAAACAAATTATGCATTAACAGAATATACAGTTAAAAAATTATTTAGAAAAATGAAAATAAATTAAATAAAATAACCCTAAAAACAATAACTAATTTTAGTTGTATATGTTAATATGTTGACCATTTGACTTTTAATGCAACCTTTATATTTAGAGGTTAATGTTTTGTAATATCTTAAAACATGATGTATTGGATTCAAATAATAGTCAATTACTAAGACAATATATATTTATATGTATTTGTTGACTTTTAAGTTGACTTGTAAAATTTTGAAAAAATGAAGGAAAAAAACTATGTTAAAGTCGCATAACAAAATAACAGGTTAGAATGTGATATAAGAATAGTCACATTAACAGGTTAAAAAAATACTAATGTTAAAGTCACATAACAAAATAATTGTTTATCATATTTTAGCCAATTTGACTATTATTAAAGTCAAACTGGCATAAAGGAATGTATTTACATTACCTTATACTTCATCCGATTCAATATAAGTGATACATTTTTCTTTTAGGTGATTCAAAATAAGTGATACACTTTGAAATATTATTTTATTTGGCAAAAAATAGTGGAACCTACACCCACTAACTATTGACTTTACAAAGTGAAATAACCTCTTTACCCTTACATTTTAGTTTTAAACATCATTAACCCCACTTTATTCAAAGGGTGTGAGACTCATTCCACACTAACTATCCAATTAATCTATTTAACCATCATTATAATTTTTTGTCTCAAAAACCGTAAAACCGAAAGTGTATCACTTATATTGAATCGGAGGAAGTATATACATTAAGTATACCTTTATGAAATGTGAACGCAGGGCTCGAAATTAAATTTATTTACGTACACTTAATTTAAATAGATATAAGACCATTAATAATTTTACGTTTACAAGTTAATTTAAATAGATCAAATCTGAAGAAAAAAAAAACAAAATTTTATATTAACTAGCCTATAACCCGTGATGAATCACGGGTGGCTTATAAAAATTTTCAAATCTATCATCAATTCTAAAATGCTACCGTGGGAGAAAGAGACTTGAATGGGCGAGTCAAGTAACAGGTCAACACAGTTAAATAAATATTAAGTTGCACCACAAGTGTACTTGAGTGACGATTCGTGCATATCGATATTTCCTCTTAAAAATTATAATTTGGGATTTATGCGATAAATTTAATTCAAATAGTTTAACATAAAATCAACATATCCAAGAGATAAAAAGTCATTTCCAACAATACTTTACAACAAAGATGATTTTCCAAAAGTCTAAGAACAATGTTCATATCTTAACTTTTAGTTTACTATTTTAACCCCATCCAACAAACAAAACATTTATTAGTTCTTAAACTGTTTCACGGGGTGCACGTTAGCATTACAAGCAAAATTGTTCAATTATATGGCGGAGATCCCTTTTGCTGGATTCGCGGTAAACAGGAAACTAAGTTGATTTAATTCGACTCTTAATTTTACAACCTTCATCCAGAATTCGATTTGATTCTGAATTCTGCAGGTAGGTGTCTGTCAATATTCTGTTTACTCTGTTCAATGTTTTGGTCGATTTATGCTCAATTGCGTATGACGATGGAGATTTGTTACTTGATTTTGATGGAATTTTGACTTTTGTTACTGATTAATGTAGAAAGCTTTATAATTGTGGTGGAAATTTGCTCTGCGTCGATTGCATGAATTTTAGGAGATACTGTTGAAATTGATTATTTTGAGATTTCGATTGCATGAATTTTAGGAGATACTGTTGAATTTGTTGATTTTTTTTTTTTTTCCTTTTATTGGCTAAATTAGGTGACCTATATTTCATATTGTTCCTGCTGTCCCAAAATAGCCCCATTTTGACTTTGAAGATTCAAAAGCTATATTAATGGGTTTCTTTCTTGAAACCCTCATTTTGTTCCTTTGTCTCTTGTTTACGACATCTTAAACAAGCGCGTTTTTTTTTCTTTCATGGCTACCACCTCTTCCTCTGCGGATGGAATTTGGCCTTGTCCTTTCCGTGGATTTCATTGTTGCCCAGATGGTGTTTTGGGCAATAAAGGGATTGCTCGTTTGGTTTCTCATCTCAAGAGAGTTCACATTTCGACCGATGAACGTAAATGTGTCTTACGTGATGCTCTTATTTCGGATTTTGGATTATTCTCGGCAGTGGAGGAAACTTTAAAGGTATTTGGTCAATGGTTATGTGGGAAGTGTATGACTTTACATGCGGTGACCCGTGCTTGTCACCACCCGGATGGTCTTGTACGTTTTCTTAAAGGGTCCACCGGATACATCGTTGGCATTCCAAATCCTTCTAATAAGGAGCTTGTTGCAAGAGTATCTGAGGAGTTTGTTCTGGATGCTAAGCTTCTTGATCTTGTTTTTAAAATGCCTATTTCCACCGTCAAATGTATCCCTCATGGTTGCCGTCTCGCCTTCTCTTTAGCGCTGAAAAATGTTCTTTTCAAGGTGGTTGCCCAACCCGACTCTGTTGATGCGTGGGTAAGGTTGTTACTTTTTCCACGTTGCACGCTTCAGGTGTGTAGGCCCAATAATAGACAAGAACGTAGGTCCGGTAATAGAAAATACTTGCAACAAAATTCTATCTTGGAATCTTTGGCTGCATGGGGGAAAGATGATGGTATTACAACGTTAGTAAATAAATTGTTAGATGCTTCTGAGTCTGGGCTTTTGGGCCAGGGAGGAGGTGATTTTCGGCAGCAGAGCACATCGAGTAATACCAATATTAGGCAATGTATTCGCAAGGTTGCCGATGGGCATTTTTCAGCAGCTGTGAAAGTGTTATCCTCTTCCGGTGTTGCTCCATATGATGATGATACCATTAAAGCCTTGGAGGCTAAACATCCTTACAAGCCACCCCCATCCTTGCCGAGCCACACCTTTTCTGAGCCTCCCCTTGCAGCGGAGTTTGATAGTGTCCTTTTTTGCATTAAATCTTTCCCTAAAGGTATTTCATGTGGGAGAGATGGTTTGAGGGCACAACATATTTTGGATGCTCTATGTGGTGAGGGTTCTGTTACCGCCACAGACCTCTTAAATGCAATCACCTCAGTCGTTAATTTGTGGTTAGCGGGCAGGTGTCCTCCTATTTTAGCCGAGTTTATTGCTTCTGCCCCTCTCACACCACTCCTTAAACCAGATAACGGGATACGGCCTATTGCGGTAGGCACTATTTGGAGGAGTTTGGTTTCCAAGGTTGCTATGAAATGTGTGGGTAAAGAAATGTCTAAATACCTTGGTGATTTTCAGTTTGGAGTTGGAGTGTCAGGTGGGGCTGAGGCAGTTTTACACAGTGCCAATAGGGTGCTAAGTGAATATCACATGGATGGGTCTCTTGCTATGCTTACAGTGGACTTCTCGAATGCTTTTAACCTTGTGGATAGATCGACCTTGCTCCATGAGGTTAGAGTGAGGTGTCCCTCTATTTCATTATGGGTGAATTTCTTATATGGGCAGGCTTCGAGATTGTATATAGGAGACTCTCATATATGGTCTGCTACTGGGGTGCAACAAGGTGACCCTTTGGGACCCCTTCTTTTTGCTCTTGTATTGCACCCGCTAATACACAAGATCAGAGACAATTGCAAGCTTCTTCTTCAGGCTTGGTATCTTGATGATGGGACTGTTATTGGAGATGCACAAGAGGTGGCCAAAGTGTTAGACATTATAAGGGTTAGTGGGCCGAGTTTGGGTCTTGAACTTAATATCAAAAAGACAGAAATATTTTGGCCCTCGTGTAATGGTATGAAACTTCGTGAGGGTTTATTCCCTGTCGATATTCGAAGGCCGTCTTTGGGTGTTAAGCTTCTTGGGGGAGCTGTTAGTAGAGACCCAAATTTTATTAGTGGGTTGGCTATAAGGAGAGCTACTAATGCTGTTGATTTGATGAAACTCCTTCCACAGTTACATGACCCACAGAGTGAGCTCCTTTTACTTCGATCATGTATGCGTATTGCCAAACTCTTTTTTGGTTTAAGAACTTGTCAACCTGTACACATGGAGGAGGCATCTTTGGTCTTTGACAAAGGATTGCGTGAGTCGATTGAGGACATTGTGGTATGTGGAGGGCCTTTCTTTGGAGACTTACAGTGGCAACTCGCCTCTTTACCCATTCGATCAGGTGGTTTGGGTTTGTACTCGGCAAAAATGATTTCCTCTTATGCTTTTGTGGCTTCGAGGGCCCAATCTTGGGTGCTTCAGGATCACATCTTACGTGATAGTGGGATATGTTGTATGGACGACGATTATGGTTGTGCTTTGGCTTGTCTTCATGATATGATTCCAAGCTTTGATTTTAGCGGCTTCACTAATAAGGAAACCGCCCCCTCTAAAGCCCAACAAACTTTGGCGAGTGCCCTTTTTAGTGAAACGGTCAAGGATATGGAAGTTCGCTTCGACATGAATGTGAGACAGAAAGCGGTTTTCGATTGCTTACGGGCACCTCATGCTCAAGATTTTCTTCTAGTTATTCCCATAGACGGGCTAGGTCAACATATGTCTCCTGTGGAATATCGTGCCATCCTTAAGTATCGTCTCATGATTCCACTATTTCCGGTAGATGCTTTATGCCCTGTTTGTCGCAAGGCAAGTTTGGATTCCTTTGGGGAACATGCGGTTCATTGTAAAGAGCTTCCGGGATTCAAGTACCGACACGATATGGTTAGAGACGTCCTTTTTGACATATGTAGGCGTGCCGGGATCTCCGCCAAAAAAGAAGCTCCTGTGAACTTTTTGATCTATCCGTTGGATAGAAGATCCACACTTAGACCTGCTGACATTTTAGTTTTTGGATGGGTTGGGGGGAAACACGCGTGTGTGGATCTAACTGGAGTTTCTCCTCTTGTGGGTTTGAGCAGTCGGGGTGTTACAGTTGGACAAGCTGCTTTGAAAGCCGCCTCGTGTAAAGTGACAAAGCACGAGAAAGCATGCTTTGAAAATCAACATGTGTTCATTCCTTTTGCATTTGATTCTTTCGGTTTCCTTGCGCCTGAGGCGGTGGAGCTTCTTAATAGAGTCCAACGTGTTATGCATAGCAATGTTATGACACCGAGGTCCACAAATGTTGTTTTTAAAAGAATTAGTTTTGCCATTCAAAAAGGGATAGCGGCGCAGCTTGTTGCCCGTTTGCCTTCTTTATCCATGTAAAAGTCTATATTATAATTTATAAAAATTGAGAAATTGTCCCAAAAAAAAAATTTATTAGTTATCAACATTTACGAACTGCAAAAAGAAATTATTAGTTCATATATTAACTGATTAATGGGCAATCATAGATAGCCAAAATAGTTTTTTATTCTTCTTCCCATGTTAACAAAATGACATTAGAGTTACAAAAATGGTAAATGAAAATAAATAAGTTCTAGAGGAAACACTAAAATGGGTCGAATGATTAGAAAATATCAATGTTTCCGAAAGTGTTTTAATGCATACAAAATAGAGGTGGTAATATGAACTCGGGACAAGCTAACCCTTTCAAATAGTAACTATTTATTAAAAAATTTGACAATAGAAAAGTATTTTAGGTCTACCCAACATGACCATGTTTCGACCCAATATATCACTTAATTTTTTCACCTTACCTCATCTATTCAGTTTCAATCTTTACCCTTGATCTTACGGTAAAAACTTCTCCAAGATGCGATTGTTGCACTCTTACTGCTTCAACATAAAAACAATATTTGACACATGATTCTGACAAATGCCTTGCAAAAAGGTTCAAAATTATCAATTGAAAAACAAAATAATAACCTGCAAAAATTCCAACCCGCCCAAATCGTTGAGAAGACTTTGTTGTTTCACTCAGATAAGTGAGTATTCTTGACACTTGATGAGCTTGACTATAGATTAAATGGATCATTAGTAGGATTTTAAGTTAATCTACAAATTTCTTCTAAATATTTGTAGTGTGATACACTGATACACCATATAATGTAACAAATATCATGATGGATAAAATTCTAAGATAAATTTCTCAATGCTTCCACCTAAGCTTTATGTAGAAATGTATAAAGAATCAAATGTATGAATTTAGAACTGAAAGTTTAAAAACCCCTTTTATTGCACATAAAAAAGCCCCATTTTAATGGATGTCATGAGTTTTTAATAATGGATAACATATAGTTAATGGACATATATATTGGCTATTGCCAATTAAGTAGTGTAATTATTTGTTTATACATTGGACTGAAAAATGTTTAAAGTAAGCGTATACCGAAAACATGCATTTTTGACACTAAAATAGTGTAATTCTTAGTGTAATCGTTGGATATGCTCTTAAAGCATCTACTTTTTGATCCCAAATATAATTTGTGAATTACATGATCTTGATTTCTTCTACATTTTTATCTACTAAATAATATATCTTGTATATATGTTTTATTAAAACAAAAAATTCTTCTGGCCAAAAAATTCTTCAAGTCAAATTATTGGAAAACAATATTATCGGAAAACAACCAATGTAGTAATTGGAAAACAACCAATGTAGTAATTGACACAAAAAATTAATGGATAAAATTGTATAGAGAGTGAGTCTTACCTGATAATACATATTTATATACACTCTAAACGTATGTTGTGTTGCCTTGATGAGTATATAGCATGGAATATATGTGCCTATGAAATGAAATTTCAATACGTTGAACAAACAAAGTTCTTGTGATTCATTAATATTTCTAAAAATCAAGCATAATTTCCTTTTTCTTCATACGAATAAAGTTGACTCTTTGATAAAAAAAAATGCAACAAAAGGCAAATCAATTTCTCAAAAATCAGTTGAGTTCTTAAATTTCATGAAAACAACACAAAAACAGAAAATCCTTTCCAAACCATATCAGTTCAAAATTTCAAATCTTCATTTTTCTTTTTGGTTTCATTAACTCTGATCAAGTGAACTAACCATTTGATGTATACATGTTTTCAAATGCTAACACATAAATAATTTGTACCTTAACTTTCTCATTTTCAGTTATAAGTTTTTCATGACCTTGCTCAAGTTCTAGGTATGCATCTTATCTTTCTTTAATTTGTTCAGGTAAGCCTTTAAGGAATTGTGTAGCCCAATTCTTGATCGTTTTTAAAGCGGCGTTCTTGTATTTGTCTCCTAATGCCACCTGTAATTCTGTAATTGGCTCACCGAGAAACCTTTTCCTCATTGCAATTTCAACCCTAATTTGATCGTACGCTTCTCTTCAAGTCTGATGCCTCTCAACCCCTAATATTAGCAATCGAAATCCTATGTTGGTCTGTTTCAATTTGTGGTTTCTTCCTTCATTTTGACTATCGCTATCCCTAATTGATTGATTCATATGAGTATCGAAGACCTATTCTAAAAACGGGACGATCAATATATGTCACGTAGGTTGAATTGGCAGAGTTAGTATATCATCACCGTTGAAGAATTGTATGAAAAAGTTGAAAACTTTGGGCTTCCAGTTGTGTTTTTAGGATCCGAAAGTTCAAGAAACGGGTGATTTTCATATAAAGATTTGATTTTGAAATCTGGGTCGGTTTCAGAATTGCCCAAAGTTTCCATTAAAGGTGATGATACTGCAACTTTATTGTACTCTTCAGGTACAAATGGTGTTAGTAAAGGTGTTGTTTTGAGTCACATGAATTTTATTGCAGTTTCACAAATGGTAACTTCTGATCAAAGACTCATGGGGGAGAAAGATTATGTCTTTTTATGTTTTTTTACCAATGTTTCATATATTTGGACTTGGGGTTGTATTATATTCTCAATTACAGGAAGGAAACACAGTTGTATCAATGGCTAAATTCGATTTTGGATTGATGTTGAAAAATGTTGAGAAATATAGAGTTACACATTTATGGGTTCTACCACCAGTTATTCATGCTTTAGCTAAACAGAATGTGGTCAACAAGTTTGACTTGTCTTCATTGAGGCAAATTGGTTCAGGTGCTACACCTTCCGGGAAAGAATTAATGGAGGAGTGTGCTAAGAAATTTCCTCATATATTAATTCTTCAGGTGAAATTTATGATCTTTTCTACAATGAGTTGCAAGATTTTGATATATAGTTGGTGTCTTTGTGAGTTGTGTGTACTTGGGTGTAGTTTTGTAATAGAATTGGTTACTTACTACAAAAGTATATATTTAAACTCTATTATGTTCTTTTGTACTCTATGCATTCAGAGGGTGTTGGTGCATTTAATCCTAAAAAGGGAAATTTTGTTCTTGCTCACTTTAGTGCTCATAACTTATGGAACAGGGCCATGGTGAGACAGATTTCAAGCTTAAAACGGCCAAACGGGTCAAAAATGGGTTCAGGTTAGGGTTAAAACAAGTCATTTTTTATCGCAGGTGGAAACGGGCTGATCTTTTTGTTACATAATTAATACGTTAATATGATTACGGAACACATATTAAAACAAAATTTCAGATTTCATGCCCATATTTCATGCCCAACTTTAGCAGCTAATTAAAAGTTTCCACATTAGAGGAAGATTGTAGTCAATAAGTGGGAGTTATATTTTGGAGAAGTGAAACATATACATATATTAAGATATCAATCTCATGGCTCAATTTGCTTATTGTAAAGTATGAACAATGCTTATGCTTATAATGAAACTAAAGAATGCTTTGAAAAATGCTTATGTTTATGTTTATACTTATGCTTATAATGAAACAGGTTATAGGCATAAACTGAACATTGTCTTATTTATTCATGGATCATAATATTGTACCAACTTATTAAAACTATGGATTGTTAAGTCTTTTAAGCTGTATTGTTATTTTTTTTAATCTCTCTTGAAACATGACTGCCCAGTCGAGCGGGCTTTGAAGCTAGTATATATATATATATATATATATATATATATATATATATATATATATATATATATATATATATATATATATATATATATATATATATATATATATATATATATATATAGTGAATGATTATATTGAGAACCCTAATTTTAAAAAGAACTCTGAGAACCCTTGATTAACCAATCACAAATTAGTAATATATTTTTCATTTATTTTAATAGAAAGAAATTCGTAGGGGTAAAATAGGCATAAAGATCATTAAAAACGGTTTCCTTTTTAATAGGCAACTTTAATTATGCAAAAAAAAATTAATAATAAAACAATATATTTAAAGCACGTTTCCTTTTTGATACGTACCCTCCAAAACTGAAAACTCTAAACCTAATTTCTCTCATTCGCACTTCACTTTTCACAGCCGCTGTGACTCTCTAGAATCAACCGGCGATAGTGACGCTGATAGTGATACAGAGAAGACGATGAAGAAGGTGACGGTGATGATGATACAGAGACGACGAATATCCAAATATTCAGTAAATATTCGAATCCTTATGGGCGGTGGCGGCTGGATCTGTGTGCGACAACGGTGGTTGGATCTGGTACGACAAACAACCATCATCACCATCGGTAAGTGTTCAATAAAATTAAAAGTGTTTGGCTGTTTCGTCCTTTCAAACTTTGACGGAAGAGTAAATATAAGGTGAACCGGCGAATGGAGGGGGGTTCTTTATGTGTTATTTGGAGTACTTTTGCAACCACATAAAGAAAAACAAATCATTACTTAGTGGGGACGCCTGAAAAGAGAAACACAAATTTTGGGTTTTTGATGAGGCGACAAAACAGTGACATGGAGAAGGAAATTGTTTTTTCTTTTAGAATGCTATTCTTTTGTAATATTTTTTTTTTCCTTTTTGGCAGAGTTTTCAAGACATCAATGTCAATATATTATACAAGGTATAATATTAATTGTGTTGAATTAAGTTGTAGTTGCAATTTTGTAGATTTAGATGAATTAATTTGTGTGATTTTGTAGGTGAAAGGTGTTAATGTCTTGGTTTCCTTCTATTTTCGATGATTTTTTTGTGTGAGAACAATTATATTCTGTTATTATTGGATATGTATATATTATTCGGACAATTTTTATATATTGTTGTTTTTCTGTTACATATATGTTATCCGTAAACCCATTTCGACTTTAGGGACTGATATATCCATGTTCTCTCAAACACATATGCTCAACTAGTTTATAATACTAATGTACACTAATTACCGTAAATGACATTAATTGTTGAAAAAATGACATATATGTACAACTGTCTTGACATATATGCACAACCTACATTTATAACTAATTACCAAAAAAAACATATATGCACAACTGGCTAGACGAAAATGACTAAATAACAATAAATTTTCAAAAATAATTCTTAAATTATAGGAAATTTTCAAAATAGGAAACAATTTTTTTATTTGTAAAATGTCATATATGCCCCTATATAATTAATATGAATTAAATTAATCAAAATCAATTTACTAAATTCTAATTGGTTAATAAGAGTTCTTAGAGTTCTTTTTAAAATCAGGGTTCTCAATATAACTCGACCCTATATATATATATATATATATATATATATATATATATATATATATATATATATATATTATGTGCTTGGTAAGCATTTTAGCAATCAAACGTTTGTCCTTGCTAAACATTTTAAGTTTATGCAGTGTCTTTATCTATTTTAAAAATACATTATCTAACACATATTTCTACACGTAATTTTAAATTTAGCAATAAAAAAAATACATTATCTAACACATGTTTCTACACGAAATTTACATTTAACATTGTTTATGTGATCAGTTACAACATTAATATTGCATTGCATTGCATTTAGATTTACATATAGGAATGTTTTTATGTGGAAGGCGGGTATCACTAAACGTATTTACATTTAGTAAAATATAGGAATTGGCATTAATAAATACATTAAAAGTGCATATGTGGATTTTTAGGTGGCAATTATGACTTCGCATTTAAGTGCCAAGTGGCCTCATACATGGCATGAGGTATGATGTGCCATTATGACATGGCTTTATAGATTTCAAAAAAACCTTCTTTTAATATATATAAAGAAGATTGTCGAAAAGGTAAATTTTTAAAACCCGCCGCAACGAGTGGGGAGGAAAAATATCCTCGTTTAAAACAATTACAAAAAACAAACAAATGTTGATTGTCAAACTGTTTATGAATAATTGTAAATACATTTTTAAAAATTAAATAAAAAATAAAAAAAATAGTTTTTGGACTTAAATATCACTTGAAGACATGTTGCCAATTGTTACTAACTAGTAGAAAGTATCCTGCTTGATGTTGCGAAGAGTTTCATAAGAAGTCTAAAAGATGGTTTAAATAAAAAAAATTCAATTGACAACATATAGCTATATGTACGACATATGCTACTATAGTGATTGTATCCAAATCATTTTTATGATTGTATCCAAATCATTTTTATCTTTAGTTGTTATGTAGACTTGTATTATTAGTTTTACTACTTTTTATAGGAGTGTTTACTTATGTCAATCCAAAAACTTTATGGTAAAACATTGGCATAATTGTACATACGATATGCGGATCACTACATATTGTTATGGTAATGTAACCATTAAGTATTCCATTAATTAATGAACTAATCGCTAAAAGAAATATTAAAGCATCATACAATTAAGTCACAAAATCTGTTTTGAAATTTATATACGATGAGGATTTTTTAATACATATTTGCAAATGTATCCTCTATTTTAAAGTGTATAAGTTAACTATTAAAAAATAATGAAGAAATACAGAAAAATAGGGTTTCTTTAAAGACTGTATTTTAAAACATGTTGTATTTTTAAAGTACATACTTCGTATATTTTATTTGTGGTCAATTTTGGTTTTGTTCTCTAAAACATGTAGACGATGAAAACCTTGATAACATTAAAAATGTTAGAGATCATTTTAATATTTAAGTAAAATAAATAAAAGATCTCATGCAATGGAAATAGTGAATATAGAAAGTGAAAAGAGATAAAATTAGAGGGGGCAATCTGAAAATATGTAAAAGTATAGAAAGAGGAAGGAAACAGGAGATAGTTATGGGCAAAAACGTAATTATACATCCATTGAGAAATGTAATACTACGTATATATAATGTGCGAACAAGAAGAGGGATGATGATGGTATTGATAACTGGGAAATAAATGCCTGATGATAGCCTTCTAAATCGAGCCATCCCTTTTAATTCCTACAAGTCATCCAATGTAGGTACGAATTATGATCCTATGAATGATTGCTTATATTTGTTTGTTTAGAAATTAAGATTCATGAATTATGTTGTTTTGTCTTGATTATCTTAATCGAAATTGTCATTTATTTGTATAGTTATTACTTATCATTAGGAAAAGTGTAACTGAGCAAAATGTGATCGTTGTAAAATATAGTTATAAGGTATCCGGTGTCGTATTGCACAGGTATCCTAAGAGTTATAGATAATGTAAAATAGATTAGTGTTTATGTTTGGTTCTTTACGTTTTTGAGTGATTTTTTTAAGCCTACCATTTAGACTTACTCATAGGCCTACTCATTAGATGAAGACACGTGTCAAAATCAAGGGATAATATTAGGAGAGAGAATTAGTGAAATACACATATCATATCAAGTGGGTAGGTCTATGAGTATGTCTAAATGGTAGGACTAAATATCATTTCCTTTTTTTTTATTTACTAGTATTTCCTTGTTTTATAAGGTTATGTTAGGTTGATTGGAATTTTTTTTGGCTACTTCTGTCCCTGTATCCATACTCTAGGATACATTAGTAGACATGTTTTGTATTCGTTTATTTGTTTGATTTACCGTACTTTGTCCCTTTAACAAAAATTTAACCAAGAAAATATATATTAGTGCGAGTAAAGATGTCTTTTTAATGTTATACCAGGTGATTGCTTAAAATGCCAAGAAAAGTTTAGAAATAACCGCAACAAAAATTAATAACCACAATAACGATTCGATAACATATAATAAAATAAAGTCAACGTGATAATGGTCATAAAACCACCATCCAATATAAAGGCCATAAGTAATCTAAACGATATAACATTATTAAACCACCAAGATCAAAACTTTACGCAAAAACTTAAAAAACCAAACGTTCTACAAAACCATGGTCTACCCATATTCGAAAATCACAAGTTTTAAAAAGTATCGAGTACAAAAAACCGATCTTTCTCAAGAACACCACTCTCGAGCATTTTGAAACATCTTCAACCACGGACTTGGCCCTTTCTTCTCAACATCCCAATGCTTCGGGTACCACGGGAATTGCCACATCATAAAACACCTCTCGGGGTGCGGCATCATTGCCAGATGCCGCCCATCCGGTGAGCAAATTGCCGCCACACCTAGCGGCGATCCGTTGAGATTAAACGGGTATTCTTCCGTCGGTTTCCCATCATCATCACAATATCTCACCGGAGCTAAATCCGAATTTATAATTTCATCAAATATTTTATTATCGGGAAAATACGCTTTTCCTTCCCCGTGTGCGGCCCACACACCTAATGTACTACCTTCCATTCCTTTAAACATTATAGCGGGTGAATCTTTAATTGTCACGCTCGTGAACCGGCACTCGAACCGGCCCGATTCGTTGTGCACGAATCGGGGTTGGGCTGGGTCGCCGCCCGCTTGCGGGCCCGGGATCCAGCCCAACAGAGCCATGAGCTGGCACCCGTTACACACACCGAGACTAAACGTATCCTTACGGTTATAGAATTCTTGAAACTGGTTCAAAAGCGGTTGGTTAAACCGTATTGAAGCGGACCACCCTTTTGCCGACCCCAGTACATCCGCGTAACTAAACCCGCCCACAAACACTAGCCCGCGAAACTCAGTTAACGAAACCGACCCGTTTAGAAGATCAGACATCGCAATATCCCACGGTTCGAACCCGGACGCGTAAAACGCAGCTGACATTTCGCGGTCCCCGTTACTGCCCTCTTCTCGGATAACCGCCACTTTCGGTTTCGTGACAGCTTTCATGTGACTTTCCTCCGTGAACTTTGGAGTAAACGCTAAATCCCATTTTGGTTCGTGTCGATTCTTCAAACCTTCTTTTTCGGCGGTTACACAAGCCTCCAACCGTTGGAATTTCTCGAGATGAAAACTCGTTTCTTCCCAAATGTCGCGGAGATCGGCGGTTTTTTCATCCAAATGTTTATAACCGTCGATTTGCAACCCAATCATTGGCTCGGCGGTTACGGCTCCTATGATCTCTCCTGAGACGTGACGGTTTTCGAGGATCGAGGTCACCTTTTCGAGGTTGACTTTGTTGACTTCTAGAACGAGACCGAGTTCTTCAGAGAATAATGTTTCGAATATGCTTTTTCCTTGTGAATTTAAACTGATTTGAGCACCACAGTTTCCAGCAAATGCCATCTCGAGAATAGCGACGATTAGCCCGCCGTCGCTGATGTCATGGCCCGCAGATATTAAATCGTCGGTTATAAGATCTTGAACCGCCTCAAAAACAGTTTTGAGATAAGGAACATCATCCAGATCAGGACAGTCATCCCCAATTTGGTCAAATACCTACAGAAAAGATAACGGGTCAGGTCAACGGGTCAAATGGGTTGGAATGATCTGCCAACATTATTTTCTTATTTCATACAAATTATTATGATAATGAACAGATTCTTTTGTAAATAAATATATTTTAAATTCTGACCTATGATAAATGAATAAAATAAAACTGAACTTGACCCGTTTTCATGTAACTGGGTTGTAATGGGTTTAAACTAAACGGGCCAAACCGTGTTCTATTTTAAAGATAACAGGTGAAATGGGACAAATGCAGAAGATCAACTAAAAATGAAATGGGTCAAACGGGTTAAAAATCTCAAAAGTGTATTCGACTGCTTACATTGTCCTAAATCATTTATCTAAAAGAAATTTATTTTATTGATTTTAAAACATGATTTTATTGACCAGTGTATTCAAACGGGTGAAAAATCTAAAAAGTACATTTAGTACATTATTTATTTTTGATGTCATTGTTAGGTGATTTATCGGGGAATGCACCTGTTGCTGGGTCGGGTGTCCGGTCACAATATGTGGCCAGTGTCAATGGTACACTCCTTTACCATATTTTTTACATTATTTATTTACAAAATACTGTATTGAACTTGGAAAAAAGCTTGTTTTGACCCACAAATTACCATTTCGACCCGTACCCATTTTGACCAACCAGCCCATTTTTACACCTCTATTCATGTAAGAAGAAAAAAAGCTATTTTTTAATACCAATTCAGCCCAAACCCAATTCGACCCATTACCCGACCCGCCCGCCAGTTTCAACAACAAAAAAAAAAACAAATTACCTGAGCAAGAGCAGACCCACCTAACCGTCTTTTCCCTTTGGCCAAATCAATAAACAGCAAAACACCATCATCTTTCATCTTCAAATCAGGTGTAACAATTTTAGTAATATCAGGACACGTGGCATAAGCACTGATCACAAGGTTTCCAGGTGCCATAACCACTTCACCAGAAACCCTAGCCGCCATTGACAAACTATCCTTCCCGCCATCAATTGCAATCCCTAACTCAATCATCGACGCCGCCAGAGCGCTGGCGGCATCGTACATCGCCGCCCCTTCGCCGCCTAATTTGGCGGCGTACATCCAGTTCCCGCTTGCTTTCACGTCACCTGATACATGTTTATTAATCTAAATATTAGTATTTTAATTTTGTTATTAGTAATTTATAATATGCAAGTTAGTTTATGTAGTAAAGTTAGTTGGTTAATTATAAGTTAGTGATAATAGTTAGTGAATGTGGTGGGTTGGTTACAAACCATCTTATATATGTAATTGTTATTCTTTTTCTCCACTCATTTTCAAAGAAATAACAGTTACATATATAGGATGGTTTGTAACCAAACACACTACATACAATAACGATTACCACTCGCTTATAATAAACCAACTAATTTTACTACATAAACTAACTTACATATTATAAATTACTTACGAAACTAAAATTGAAATACTAATTAAAAATATAATTTCTAAATACTAATATTTAGATTATTAAACATGTATCATCACCTAACGAAGTAATTTTGGCCCAAACTAGATTGGTCAACGCTTCACCAACCGCCAAACGGGCCATTGCTTTCGGGTTCAGTAAACCCTTGATCGGTTGCTCACCGATCGCACATGCGCCGCCTGTGTAATCGGTGAAAGTTTGAGCAATCACCGCCACGTCAGCGAGCGGGATCTGTAACGGGCCGACCGTCTGTTGTTGGGCCACGAGCCCGGTCACGCACCGGTCAACTTTGGTGGTCAAGAACCGTTTTGAGCAGATCGACGGTAACCGTAAAACCCTTTTTAACGAATCGAGTAACGTGACAGCTGGCGCGATATCAAGCGGTTCACGTGGATCATTTACACGGTGAAATTCGAATGTTTTTTGAGGCATGTCGCCGAGAACTTTCTCGAGCTCGAGATCGACAGCTGGCGGCGGGCCCGCGAGCCCGTTTTTTTTATTTTCTTCAATCGCGTGACTATCGATTAACCGAACGTATCCTTTGCCATCAATCGACCCGATAACCGCCATCGAAACACGTTCCCGTTTACAAATCAACTCCAATAATCCCCTGTTTTCAGGGTTGACCAAAATCGCATCCTGTTCTTGATATTCAGCACCCCAAATTTCCAAAACCGACATTGTATAATCACCAACGATAATAGCCCGAATATCAATTTCAGCACCTTTCGGATAAATAATTTCTTTAACCACATTACAATTCCCACCCGCACCCTGATCATGAATACTAACAATCGGGTTTTTTTCACCCATTTCAATACAAGCCCGAACGACCCGATACAATTTCTGTGACATCTCAGCATCGCCACGCTGGACCGCGTTAAAATCCAGCTCAGCATCGTTCTGGCCCGATACCATACTCGAAGCTGCACCACCACCCATCCCGATCCGGTATGCGGGCCCGCCAATTTTAACCACCAACATCCCGATTTCGGGCTCGCCTTTTGTGATATGAGTATGATCAATCTGCCCGATTCCCGCACTGAACATGATCGGTTTCAGCCATTCCCGTCTTTCGCCACCTGGCAATCGCATCCCGAATGTTCGTGTATACCCTTGAATTAATGGTTCACCGAATTTGTTACCGTAATCCGATGCACCGTTACTCGCATCGATTAAAATTTGTAACGGGCTCGCTAAATTAGTTGGATATTGGAAAGATAAATCTTCCCATGGTGCGTATGATCCTTCAATGTTTAAATTCCCGACACAATAACCAGCGGTTGATGCAACCACAAACGACCCTTTTCCGGTTGCGTGTGTGTCACGGATCCGACCACCCGCGCCCGTTTCCGCACCGGGGTACGGTGCGACTGCACACGGGAAATTATGCGTCTCGGCTGTGAACAAAATATCAAGATCTCGTGTAATCGGGGTCAACGGGGAGGTCAAACCCGGGTTAACGGGTCGTAACGGGTTAACTGAAAACCCTTTGATTGCACTCGAATTGTCTTTAAACCCGATTACGGAATTATTCGGGTTGGCTTTTAATGTGCTTTTTACAATCTGCATTAAGGTTTGACTCATCGGTTGACCATCTACAATAATCTTTCCAGTGAAAAACCAGTGTCTGCTATGTTCACTGTTCGATTGTGCAATATCGAAAAGCTCAACATTTGTCGGGTCCCGTTTAATATCATCTTTGAAAAGTTTGGTGTAATATTGTAAATCTTGTTCATCAAATGCTAACCCTAATTTTTGGTTAATTTCTTCCAAAGCTTTTCGCCCGTGTTTCATAACGGGTATGTAATAAACCTCTTCGGGAACGATACTTGTTTTGAAAGAAACGAGTTTTGTGGGGTACACACATTCGGTCATTCGGTCATGCACCATTGCTGCAAAGTCAAAGAGTTGACTTTCTGAAAGTGGTGTACTGACATACAAAAGATATCGTCTTGACCGTTCTAATCGGTTGACTTCAGTCAACCCACAAGCTTGACATATGGAAACTGCATTCGCTGACCATGCTGTCGCGAAAGATAACCTAGGACCAACTTCAACTACTATTGTGTTTAAACCTTCTTTTGTTTCTTTTTCTATAAAACTTTCAAACCCTAAATTTTCGGGCTCGTAGGTTTCCCCTAACAGCCATTTTAGCACCGAAAGCTTTTCGTTCGACAAATTCGAATTAACCCCGATATTGAAACATTGTTCGGTTTTCAAACCAACAATTTGATCAGAAATCTTGGTTTGAACCGATTTTAGCAGCTCTTGAGTTGCGTTTTCTTGAATGAAAGGAGTTCTATAAAAGTGAATCAGTTTTTCAGTAACTGAATTCTCAGCATTACCTAACTCTTGTGCATCTACTGATAAAACAGCCTTAATTTTCTCAGAGGCATTTCGTCGAACACCTTGACTGCATAATCTCACTCGACTGTTTCCTTTGCGTTTAGACGAACCAAAAAGCAAATGGGAAATTCTACTCTTGGGCAAAGGTTTTGGCAAGAAAAAGTTACCGTTACGTGAGCCCTGAAATTAAAAATCAATAAAAAATTATAATTTTATGTATTTTTCTTACACAGATTACAATCACTTTCACATCAATAAACGAATAAAAAATTACACATAAAGCATATAACACATACTTGTAAGAATTCTGCCGCTGTAATCTCCAAGGATGCAGCCATTATTGCATGAATCAAACACAAACTGTAATGAAAAAAGAAAAAAATATCGATTTTTATTAACTTATTATGACGATATATATTTTATCTGTGAAGCAACAGACCAGCGATTGACATCGAATTAATAATTTATATCGAGACGAAAAGAAACATAGAAGTTATTATTTTTACCTGTGAGTGATTTATCGCCGGCGGTTGGTCGGAGAAGGAGAGTGAAGCAGCGGAGCAAAGGTAGCGTTGAGCAGCGAAGGAAATAACGGTGATGTTAAAAAGACCAGGGTTTTAGGGTTGTAGTGATTTGCAAAACAGTCCTTCAAATATTTGTTAATGTTTATTCTTTCATGTTTCACTTTTTTATCATGCAAGATGGAAGTTGCAACAATTATCTATTTAGCTTTAGTTTTTATATATCTAATCAAATAATTTTATATGTGCCTAAGACCACTGTCGACGGCAACTTTAGTTGGCTGTCCACTTCACTTCGGTTGGGAAGCTGTTGGCACGGTAACTTTGGTTAGGGCTTCAATTATTTTGCTTTGGTTACCAAAGTATAAAAAGAAGAGAGGTGTACTGTATTTTTGTAGGTATTGATTTTTTTGTGTCTGTGAGTGTATTTTATTTAGGGGTGCTTATCGGGCCAAAACCGAACCGAACCGAACCGAACCGATAGAATCGATAACCGATAACGATGAATTTTCAAAACCGAACCGATAACATGTTATCGGTTTCGGTTCGGTTCGGTGTCGGTTCGGTCCGGTTATTTTAGGCCAAATGTTCATCCTTTTCCGAAAACCGAACCGAACCGAACCGATAGAACCGATAACCGATAACGGTGAATTTTCAAAACCGAAACCGAACCGATAACATGTTATCGGTTTCGGTTCGGTTCGGTTTCGGTCGGTTATCGGTTCGGTTCGGTTTTTTTGGTCAAAATGCTCACCCCTATTTTTATTACAAAATATTAAGTGAATAAATATTGTTGGTATGAGTGTGTCGGTTGAGTGTCAATTGTAGCGTCAGCAAACATGACGCTGATTTGGAAAAATTACAATGTCATTAACTCAAAGCCATTAACCGAACACTTTAAGGAACGAATCTTTTTTTTTATTCTCGTACCATAAACCAAACACTACCTAATTATTTATTATTCAATATCACACAATCATTTTTCGAAAACACATCCAACAATACTAAAACCCGAGCATCAAGTACATAAGTTGTTTTTACCTGTAAGTACATTCGGTTCATTGCATCGATTTTAAAGCATGAGTTCAAGTAATGAACAAAAATCAAGTTCAAGGTATGCGTTGTTTATAAACGAAAACATATTTTCATTTCGAGAATAAAAATGTATAGACGGTCGATATCAAGAAGTTTATTCTTACGTTAGCAATTTCTATTAAGGTACTTCTAACGGTGTGTATATATAAAAAATGACCACCTAGAAAATTATATTTCAATATCAAGAATCATATTTGAAAGTTTTCAAGTTTGGAGGTGAAAAACGTATATCAATGAAAGATGAAGGACTCAAATGAGTATATTCTCTAAAATGAAAATATCTAAAATGAAAATATCCTTTATGCATATATCAAAGTTGAAACCCTTGGACCAGGGCACATATGCTAAGATTTTTAAAGTAGAAAAGAACCGCACATAGAAAAAATAATGTAACGTTCAACCTATAAACGCGACCGACATATATTTTGTGTCATGGATAAAACTGGTGTATATACAGTGAGTGTGTATAGTTGTCGTTAAAAAAGAAAAAACATACATCAACACTAGCACTATATAGTATATAGGATGTGAAATTTACATCATAAATTATAAAAATTTTATTACATATTATAACTTATGTTTTAATATATCTGTAAGATCTGTTTTAAAACTTGTCCAATATGTTTTAATATATTGAATTGGATTACACCGAGCTATATCAGTCTGTTATCCGTTTGAATTTTTATGTAAAACCGAAAAAATTGAAAAACATCGTTTTTGTCATTCAAGACCTCATTGATTCACTATTCGGTCCGATCCGAAACTCTTTCCTCGGTACTCGGTCCGACCCAAAACTCTAAACGATATACCATACTAAAAATTGAACTTTTGCTACTGATATCAAGAGGTACAAACAGACAATGAAAATCAATCTCTAACAATCACTTCAATTCAGTTGCTACTCAATCTAATTCATTATCACAAACGATTCAAATTAACCCTCCATACATTAATTTCTTCGAAATCCCAATTTGCAGTTCATAACCATTACTATCATCCAACAGAACCCATCGATTTATTGCACCAATCAGTTCTCACGCCTTCAGTTGTCGATGAAATGTCACATGATGATGAATTTGAAGAATTTGATGACGATGGTTGTTAAATAGTTAGTTATAATGTATCCCTTATGTTTATAATGTATAGTGTAGGGGCTCTTTGTGTAACTATCTTATATCTGTAACTCTATTTATACCGTATCAATACAACGTATAACCCTAAGGCTTCACGGTATGGGACCAAATTCAAGGGGCGTGGGGGGTGAGATGGCGAGCAAACGGCGTGGTGGTGGGGTTGGAACACCCCCCCCCCCCCCAAACGGCGTGGGGGGTGGGCGTGGCGGATCCGGCAAGCAGGCGACGGGGGATAACGGGCGTGGCGGTCGAACGTGGCAAGCATATAGCCGTTGAGCGGCTATTTTTTTATCCGTTGGAGATTTAAAAAAAATAATAATTAATTTAATTTATTTATTTCCTATATAAACACACTCAAATATTATCAAAACACTACCAAAACACACCACAACTCTACCAAAATACCCCAACTCACAAATAATGAATTATCTTGGTTCATCATCTGACGAGTATGATGCATTTATGCTAACAATATACGAAGAACTCCTCGATGATTTATCCGACGATGATGAAAGTCAAGTCTTTGACACTAGAACCGCGAAGCAAAATAGAAATCGAGAAGCTGGACACGAACGGCTATATCGAGATTATTTTGCGGATGATTCTGTTTATGACGACAAGGATTTCAAACGAAGGTTTCGCCTGAGCAAAAATATATTTATGCGCATATGTAGCGCATTAGAAAACATGTATCCTTTTTTTCAATTGAGATATGATGCTAGAGGTAGGCGGGGATTCACTGCTTTGCAAAAATGTACTGTTCGAGCTATGGCTTACGGGTCATCCCCTGATTCTCTTGACGAGTACCTACGCATGTCTGAAAGAACTGCTAGGGAAAGTATGTATAGATTTTCACAAGGTGTTTTGGAAATATTCGGACCTATTTATTTGCGAAAACCAACAGTAACCGATATTCAGAAATTATATGAGGCACACGAAGAGAGATATGTATAGACATGGTTTTCCTGGAATGCTTGGTAGCATTGATTGTATGCACTGGGATTGGAGGAACTGTCCACAATCGTGGAGAGGTGAGTACACTGGTGGACATCATGGAGTACCGTCGTTGATATTAGAAGCTGTTGCTTCCCAAGATTTATGGTTTTGGCATGCTTACTTTGGGGTTACGGGTTCTAATGATGATATTAACGTGCTTGATCAATCACCAATATTGAACAACTTGTTATCAGGAAAGGCACCCGATGCTCCTTTTACGGTGAATGGCAATCCATATAGATTCGGTTATTTCCTTACCGATGGTATATATCCTCGTCATGCGACATTTGTCAAAGCCTATCAACATCCAGTTGATCCAAAAGAGGTATTGTTTACCAAAAAACAAGAATCCGCACGTAAGGATGTGGAACGGGCTTTTGGAGTTTTAAAGGCGAAGTGGCATATTGTCAAAAACGTGACCCGTTCATATGACCTTGAAAGATTAAGATATATTTTGTATGCATGTGTTGTAATGCATAATATGGTTGTCGAAGATAAAGGTCGGATGATTTCTTCATATGTGCCGGACGGTCCCCGACATGCTTTGTATGTACCGGGAAGTGCAGAATATTTGCACAGGGTTGTCGACATTCGAGACGAAACAACACACGAACGACTTCGACGGGACTTGGCGGACCATCTCTACAACAACGCACATGCCGACGATGAAGAGTAATAATTTATTTTAATTATTGTAGTTTTTAATTTAAAGTTTAATTTCTAGTATTTTCATTTTAATTTAAAGTATTGTCATCTTAATTTTATTTAATGTAATGTAATTTTAAATTATATAAAATATTAGTTTGTGTAAAATAAATGGAAATGAAATGATGAGATGGAAAATAAAATGGTGTGGTGTGGTGGGTATTTCCACCAAATGATGTGGTGTGGTGGTGGTGTGGTTGCTTAAGTGGCGATGATGTGGCAAGAAAAATGGATACCACATACCTTGTAGCCTAACGGGTATTTCCACATTCTCCAAACATGGTATCGAGCCAAATATTCTCGAAACACTGACCTGGCCTGAAACCACCGTCTGACGTCAAAAACTCGCCGGAACCCTAATTTTCTCCGGCGCCGAAATCGCCGGAAAAACGATTCCGACCACCGCATACGCCTTTTCATTTGCTGGAGTCACCTTGGTCCAGCCGTACCACCTATCCGCTGCCACTCGTCTTCTTTTTCCAACTTCCGATCTCGCTACACCGCCGTATCATCGATTCTCTGGTGCATCGGTCACTGAAACAAAATCACAGACGCCGTCGGGTGCAGGGTTCTTTTCTGTCGCCGCCGTTAACCACCACTGCAGTCACTTGTTCCTGTCGGATTCCTCTTGTCTGCCGGTCTGCCGATCTGGTTTCTTTGTTTGGAGAAGTTAAGAAGAAAAGAAAGTACCTCCTTGTTCTTTGCGATTTAGAGAAGAAAATAAGAAAAGATAATAATAATAAACTATCTTTTGCCTTTTGATTTGAATTGTTGTGACAAGACGTACTTATTATTTATTATCTTTTATTTGGGGTTATTGTATTTGAATTCTGGTTATTTTGAGACGCTATTGTACCTGCTGTTATTGCAACTGTTACCTGCTGTTATTGCAGGCTACTACAGATCTGCATGAACCCAGTTTAGTTTTGAAGGTCTCTACCCATAGTGAGCCTCTTTCATTACTTTTTAATTTTATTGTTTTTACTTATTTTTTTTCCCATTACCATAATGACTAGCCTTGCCCAAACATCCGCCTTCAGCATCCCCGACCATGTCATCCTCTCCTGCCACCGCTGGTCACCCTATGACCACCCGGTCACAAACAGGATCCTTTAAGCCTCGGAAATTGCTAAACCTTTCTACTACTTCCGCAACGTCCTCGTTAACGGCATCCACAACTCAAATCGATGATACCAGTTATGGACTCGGCATCAATGTGTGACCCTAAGTGGAAAGCAGCTATGGACTCGGAGATGTTCGCACTGCTCTCCAACAAAACTTGGGATCTTGTCCCTCGTCCCACACGTGCTAACATTGTTGGATGTCGCTGGCTCTATCATCACAAGTTTGATAGCCAAGGACGCCTTGACCGATACAAAGGTCGTCTCGTAGCTCAGGGGTTTTCGCAACAATCGGGTCTTGATTTTGATGAGACGTTCAGTCCGGTTGTCAAACCTGTCACTATCCGCACCGTTCCTAGCATTGCCATCTCACGACACTGGCCGGTACATCAATTGGATGTAAAAAATGCTTTCCTCAACGGTGATCTCAATGAAGAGGTTTATATGAGACAACCTCCCGGATATGTGAACCCGTCTTTTCCAGATCATGTCTGTCGCTTGCGTAAGGCTCTTTATGGCCTCAAGCAAGCCCCTCGAGCCTGGTATCATCGATTTGCAGTCTTCATATCCTCTCTTGGGTTTTTTAGTAGCAAATCTGATACTTCTCTGTTTACGTTCCACCGCGGCTCCGAAACTGCATATCTTTTATTATATGTGGATGACATCATCTTGACTGCATCCTCTTCGTCTCTTGTGGATCGTATCATCTCTCGTCCGTCCTCTGAGTTTGCCATGACAGACTTAGGGTCATTGTCTTATTTTCTTGGGATTGCCGCCTCTCGCACGGCCATTGGACTCTACCTGTCTCAGTTCGCCTTAGCTCGCGAGATTCTTGCACGAGCAGACATGCTCACACGCAATGCTTGCAATACCCCGCCGAAACAGGCTCGAAGTTGCCTTCTACGGGTACCCAGGTTCCATATCCGACCTTTTATCGGAGCCTTGCCGGTGCTTTGCAATATCTCACGTTCACACGCCCTGATATTGCTTATGCTGTTCAACAGTGTTGGAACATAAAAGATCTATTACTGATAATTGAATTACTACTGAGGAATGCAAGTTACTACTGATCTCGAAGTTACTACTGCTAAAGGCAAATACTACTGATAATCTGATTTACTACTGATGAGCGTATCTGGAACAGATCAAATCCGAGATTCTAGTAGAGTTAGTTATAGAATGTATATCTTTATGTAATTCAATTGTAATCGTTTCCTAGAATAACTAGGTTATTAATTTAGGCTTCAAGGACTATTATATATAGTTCCTTATGAAATGTAAACATACGTGTATTGATCGAACGAATTAATACATTGGAGCTTTTTGTGATAAACTGTGTTCTTCGTTTTATTCTTATTCAATTGCAGTTTACATTGTTCTTAATCTAATAACATAAGTGTTAATCCGCTGTAACTTCTTGTGTTAGTAGATCTAGGTTTCTAATAACTTGATTAAGTTATTCGATCCTGACAAGTGGTATCAGAGCTTTACGGTTCTAGATCTACGAATTATTAACAGCAAAAAGTTTCATACTTTCGATCTCAAAATTGTTAATCATGTCTGATAACAATGAAAGTACTCAAGCAAACAAGATTCCAATTCTCACTCCCAATAACTTTGGGATGTGGAAAAACAGAATCAAGCAATACATGTTGGTTACTGATTATTCCATGTGGGAAGTGGTTCTTGAAGGCAACAAAACCATTCAAACTCAAATAGCCTCCACTTCAACAGAAGCTGACAAACTCAAGAGTGAGAAAGAGAAGAAGGACAGAGGGATCAAGCTCAAAGCCTTAAGCACCCTGTTGCTTGCCATTCCCAATGATTATCAACATCTCTTTGTTGAATATGATGATGCAAAGAAGTTATGGCAGGCTCTAGAAAAGAGATTTGTTGGTACAAAGAGCACAAAGAGAAACATGAAGTCTGTTCTGAAACAAGACTTTGAAAACTTCAAAGGACAGAAGAATGAATCATTGTCTCAAGTATTTGATAGGTTCAACAAACTCATTGGTGAACTAAATCAAGTTGGTTATAAACCAGACACTGATGATGTCAACAGGAAGTTTCTCAGATCTCTAGGTGAAGAATGGTCTATGTATACTGTGATATATAGACAAGGTGATGCACTAGAAGAAAAGGAGCTTGATGAACTCTACAATGAGTTAAGAGTGTTTGAATCAGAGGTAAGTAATAAATCTCCTAATTTACCTTCAAACAATGCTGCTTTTGTGTCAAGTACAGGAACAGGGAAGGACAATACAAAGAATGCAGGTATTGAAGATGTAGCAAGAGAATCATTCTTCACTAGTCATGTGCACACTGCATTGATTAGTGAGGATTTAGAACAACTTAATCCTGATGATTTGGAAGAGATGGACATCAAGTGGCAGATGGCTATGCTAAGCTTAAGAACCAAAAGGTTTCTTAAAAGAACTGGAAGACAAAATCTCTCTTACAACAAAGGTGATCATGCTGGATTTGACAAAACCAAGGTCAAGTGCTACAACTGTAGCAATCTAGGTCACTTTGCCAGAGTATGCCCAAACAAAGACCAAAGATCAAACTACAACAAAAACAGTACCTCAAATTCAACTGCTTTAGTATCTCAAGAAGGACAAGGGTATGACTGGAGCTTTCAAGCAGAAGAACATGCACAGAACCAAGCTCTCATGGCCTTTACTACTGATCCTTCTACTACTGAGGTAAACTCTAAATCTTGTACTCCTGAATGCATTAAAGCATATAAAGAATTAGAAAAACTAAATAAAGAAACACTAGAAGAGATGATTTTAAACAGAAACAGAAGAATTGAATACAATGGTTGTATAGCAGATTTAGAAAACCAAATTAAAATCTATAAAAATAACTGATCAAAAGATTAAAGATGAACTGTTACAAACCACATATGAAAAAGAACATATTGAATTAAAATTAAAAGAAACTTTGATCAAATTAGAAGAATGTCAAATGGAACTAGAACAGAATAAACTAACCATTAAAAAGTTTGAAAGAAGCTCTAAAATTGTCAATGAATTAACTAGTAATCAAACTACAGAAAAAGTTATTCATGGAGTGGGATATCATGCAGTCCCACCTCCAACAAATTTTATTCCTCCACTTAAATCAAGTACAGAAAGAGTTCTAAATGATTTAAAAATTGAAAGTCAAACTGAAACTGAAACCAGTAATGAATCAAATGAATCTTCTGATGATGATCAAACAACTGAATCAAATGATACAAGTTTTCATACAACCCAAAGTCAAACTGAATCTCCAAAATACAATTCAGAAAATATACCTACAATTCTAAGAAGAGGAAATCAAAGAAACCTAAATCAGTTAAAAGAACAAAGAAAACCTGAAAGTGCTAAAACAACAAAATTATCATGTTTAATTTGTAACAAGGTTAACCACATAGCTAAAAATTGTCACTTCAATCCTATTAACAATCAAGAATTTAAAGAATTCAAAATTAACAAAGAAAAGGAAAAAGCTCTAAAACTAAAACAAACTAAAGAAACAAAAGAAAAGGAATCTAAAAAATCAAACCAAAAGGGATTCAATAAACCATGTGCTGACACTCATAAATTTGGAAGAACTGCACCACGATTTGTTCAAAATACCAGGTATAAAAGTCCAAACAGAAGCAATTATTTCAAAAACAATGGAAAACAAAATCGTTTTCCTCAATTTTCAAAATTTTCAAACATCAGTAGAAACTATTCCAGGTTTACTACTGGTAGAAACCCTAATTACAATGCTGTCTGGTATAACTACAAAAACACTACTGATTATGCTCAAAACTCATATTACCCAAACACTACTGGTCCATCAGTAGTAAAATTTTCAAAAACCAAAAACTACGGCTATAAACCTAGACCTAGATCAGCAGTAACTATTAACATCAGTACTAAGTACAAAACTGCATATAAGACTCATTCAGTTAAAAAGACTTACTTTTCAAAGGATGAACCCAAGACAAAGCAAGCTTGGGTTCCCAAAATTAACTAATCCATTTACTTTATGTGCAGAGTATCCAGATCCCTGAAGAAGGTAGAACATGGCATATTGATAGTGGACGCTCTAGACACATGACTGGAAATCTTCAAATACTTAGAGATTTCAAGTCCTTTGAAGGAGGGTATGTTGCTTTTGGAGAAAATCCTAGAGGAGGTAAGATTACAGGTAAAGGTACCGTATCAAATGGTAAGATCACTTTTGATGATGTCTTTTATGTTGCTGAGCTTAAATACAATCTGGTTAGTGTCTCACAAGTCTGTGATAAGAAGAACAAAATTCTTTTTACAGATGTTGAGTGCATCATTCTTTCTCCTGATTTTATTTTAGATGAAAAATTTGTTGTTTTAAGAACACCAAGGAGAAACAATGTGTATTGCCTGGATATAGGGGGAGAACTCATTTCATCAAATGAGATCAACTGTTTTATATCTAAGGCAAACACAAATGAATCAGAACTTTGGCATAGAAGGATGTGTCACACAAATTTTAAAAATATGAACAATTTAGTTAAAAAGAATTTGGTAGTTGGTCTACCACAAAAAGAATTTATGTGTGATCATCATTGTGTTGCCTGCCTAAAAGGTAAACAACACAAGACTTCTCATAAGACCAAAGCAATTAACTCTATTTCTAAACCTTTGCAGCTCTTACATATGGACCTTTTTGGACCTACAAATGTAATGAGCATTGGAAAGAAACAATATTGCCTTGTTATTACTGATGATTTTTCCAGATATACTTGGGACTTCTTTCTCAGGACCAAAGATGAAACAAGTGAAATGATCAAAAATCTGATTATAAAGCTGGAAAATACAAGAGATCTCAAAGTGAAAGCAATTAGATGTGATAATGGAACTGAATTTAAAAATACTAACCTAATTGACTTTTGTGATCTAAAAGGCATTGACAGGCAGTACAGCTCACCAAGAACTCCACAACAAAATGGTGTAGCTGAAAGAAGAAATAGAACTATCATTGAAGCAGCCAGATCTATGCTTGCAGATTCAAAATTACCAATAACTTTTTGGGCTGAAGCTGTTAATACTGCTTGTTATGTTCAGAACAGAGTATTAATAGTTAAGCCTCACTTTAAAACACCATATGAACTTTTCAATAAAAGAAAACCATCAATAAGTTTCTTAAAATCCTTAGGTTGTCCTTGTACTATCTTAATTACAAGAGAACAAATTGGTAAATTTGACTGCAGAGCAGATGATGGAATATTTGTAGGATACTCAACTCAAAGAAAATCTTACAGGGTGTTCAACAAAAGGCTAAGGATCATTGAAGAAAGTGTAAATTTATCCTTTAATGAAAACCTGATGAATGAACAAGGAAATGGTCCAGATTGGTTGTTTAATATTGATAATCTAACCAAATCTTTTGATGTCAATTATTAGCTTAATACAGGAAATTCAAACAATCAAAGCCAACAAGTAGGACCATCATCGAGTGGAAGGCAAGAAATCATGAAATATATCTTAGTTGATATTGATCCTACAGTTAATACTGAGGACAGTAGTAACTCTGACAACCCTAATTTCATTGATACCAGTAATAACACAAATTCTGAAGATACTACTGATCCCAGTAGTAACTCTGAACCTCAAAGTTGTAATGATGATTTATTCAATACTGATGCCAATAACAACAATGATCCTTCTGAAGTCAATGAAGAGAACGTTACTACTGTCACCAGTAGTAATGATGAAACTCCACAAAATGCAAACAATCAAGAAGAAACATGGACAGATGCACAAATTCCTGAATCAAATGAATCAAATCTAGATTCTCAAATCTCTGTTGACAAAATCCCTGGAACCAGAACTAAAAAGTATCATCCTTTGGACCTAGTCCTAAGTGATGTTAATTCAAACATGCAGACAAGAAGCAAATTTAATTCTTCATTAAATTCAAATGTTTGTAACATAAGTTTAATATCTAATGAATGCATGTATGAATGTTTTCTGTCACAGGAAGAACCTAAGAAGATTCAACAAGCTATGAAAGATTCAAACTGGATCATAGCAATGCAAGAAGAACTTCTTCAGTTCAAACTGCAAGCTGTATGGACTCTTGTTCCTCTTCCAAAAGGAAAAAGACCTATTGGAACAAGATGGATCTTCAGAAACAAAAAAGATGAAAGAGGCATTGTTATCATGAACAAAGCAAGACTGGTAGCCCAAGGATACACACAAGAAGAAGGTATTGACTATGATGAAGTGTATGCCCCTGTTGCTAGAATTGAAGCAATAAGAATATTTCTGGCATATGCTTCATACAAAAAGATCAAAGTCTACCAAATGGATGTAAAAAGTGCTTTCCTTTATGGGAAAATTGAAGAAGAAGTATATGTCTGTCAACCTCCAGGATTTGAAGATCCAGAACATGGTGATTATGTGTTCAAACTAGACAAAGCTATGTATGGCCTACATCAGGCACCAAGAGCTTCGTATGACACCTTGTCATCATACTTATTGAAGAATAACTTTAAAAGAGGTGCCATTAACAAAACATTGTTCACATGAAAGGTCAAAGATGATATACTACTGGTCCAAATATATGTAGATGATATCATCTTTGGATCAACAAATGATCTTCTGTGCAAAGAATTTGAAGAATTGATGCAGATCAAGTTCAAGATGAGCTCAATGGGTCCAATGAACTTCTTCCTTGGACTCCAAATCAATCAAAAAGCAGATGGCATTTTGATCAACCAATCAAAATATGTCAGAGACATATTAGAGAAATTTGCAATGAAAGACTGCAAAAGTGCAAGCACACCAATGGAAACTCACAAACACCTACATCCTGATGTTAAGGGGGAGGATGTAGATGAACACCTTTACAGATCTATGATAGGCTCTCTAATGTATTTAACTGCATCAAGGCCTGACATTATGTATAGTGTTTGTGTATATGCCAGGTATCAAGCAAGACCTAAGGAATTACACTTGCAAGCTGTCAAAAGAATCTTTAGATACTTGAAGGGAAAACCCTCACTTGGTCTTTGGTATCCACATGCATCACCATTTGAACTAGTAGCTTACACTGACAGTGATTATGGTGGTGAATGTCAAGATAGGAAATCTACTACTGGTGGATGTCAGTTCTTTGGATCAAGACTGGTGTCATGGCAATGCAATAAACAAACCAATGTTTCAACATCAACTGCTGAAGCAAAATATGTAGCTGTATCTGCCTGTTGTGCTCAAGTTCTGATTCAAAATCAACTTCTAGACTTTGGTATCTCTATCCTTAAAACTCCAATTTTTATAGATAATCAAAGTGCTATCAGTATTGTGAATAATCCAGTAAAACATTCAAAAACAAAACACATTGAAATAAGATTTCATTTTATAAGAGACTGTAATGAAAAGAAACTAATTAAAGTAGAGAAAATTCATACTGACAATCAACTGGCAGATCTTTTTACAAAAGCATTTGATGTAGGAAGATTCGGCTTTTTGGTTAGTAGTATTGGAATGATTTTAATAAGTTAAGTCTCAAAAGAAAACTATTTGTAAAGTGGTTTTGTACAATTTTATTTATTTTACTACTGGTTATTTATTATTACTGATCATCTGTTTCTACTATAATTTAGTACTGATAGGGTTCTCAGTAGAAATTAGGTCAAGTATAAAAACAATGGTTACTACTGATGTTTCTACTACTGTCACTTAGTTACTACTGATCGACCGTTATCTGGAAAATACACAAATTACATTACTGACCCTCATGAAAATAACCGTTGGGTTATTATTCAAAGGATATTTTGATCTTTTTTGCAGGATAAATCGAAAAATATAAATAACAGACTGAGATTAGTTTAGCATTATCTTCTCCTCGATTCGATAAACCCTACGCTAAACCCTAATATCTGCAAAATCCGATCAAAACCCTGCATCAGTAACAACTCAATTCCTCTCACCAAAGTGAAATTCTTGCCAAAACGATCACTCTCTCTGAAAGATTCATAACAACAGATAACAAATCAAGCACAATGGCAACCCTAAATTCACTCGAAGTCAAAACTGATCTCAAATTTTCTGAATTCCACAATATGTGTGCTTTCTTGAGAAATCCAGATGGTACAAAGGATTTTCGTCCCATTGTAATGTTCTTAAAGAACTCATATATCAAGTTTGCTCTCACCATCAATCCAAGAGCATATCAACAACACTTAGTTGATTTCTGGACAAATGCTGAAAGAGTTGAAGACTCCAATATGTCCAAAATCAAGTCTACTGTAGAAGGAAAAGAGATCATTATCACTGAACAATCAATCCGACATCATCTTCAACTCAATGATGAGTCAGGTATGTTCTCTCTTCCAAAGGAAGATCTTGTTGAAACTTTACAGAAAATGGGGTATGAGGGAAGACCAGATATAGTTACTTTTCAAACGGGGTCTTCTTTCACCTCAATGGAAGTTTTTGTTACATACTATTTAACATTGTATCTCTCCAAAAAGGAGTACTTGGAATGAGTTCAACAAGTCAATAGCTTCTGCTGTTGTTTGTTTGAGCACAGGACAAGTGTTTAATTTTTCTAACATGATCTTTGAAGGAATGCTTGGTAATCTTTCACCATCAAAATTTTTAATGTATCCAAGATTCCTTACTCATATTAATAAATGTGAAATTCAAAATCTTTCTACACCTAAAAACATTTTTGTTACACCTGAATTGAACAAAAAGGTGTACTCTAATATGAGAAAACAATTTAAATTTTCTAGGAATGTTACTCTAGTATTCCAAAACATGATCTATGATCAACCCCCAATTGGAGAAGGTTCAAGTCACCCCATTGAACCCCAACCCACTCTATCACCAAATATAGCCCAAACAGAACCCATTCAGTCCACTCAATTAAATGAACCCATAGATGTATTGAATGTGTCCCATGAACATGAAATTAATCCCCAGAGTGCTACTCTTCACTCTGAGGAAGACCAGACCACAGCCAAACATATTTCTAAAACTTATAAAAGGAAGAAAACTTCATTAAAGGACACCAGGGGACCAATTGAGTCACACCCCAGGCTCCAAGAGTTGTCCTCCAAGGAGGAGAGAGGGCATGAGGAAAGGGCTCTCACTACTGATGCCCCAAAGGTGGGTGCACAGGATAGTGAGAACATCATTAGGACCCAGACCTCGGCAACTCTTAGTCATGACTCAGAATTTGAGGAGTGACTAAGAGGACCTCGGTGCCAAGAAACCACAAGGGGGGCACTACTGCTTCTTCTAGGAAGAAGAGAGTGTCCAAACAACCCAATTTATCACCAAGAAGTGATAAGGGTAGATCTGACCAACCTGAATTGACGGATAGGATGGAAAACCTTAAAGCCAATGTACCTAATGAGCCCAATGATCCACACAAATGGGCTGAGGGCAGTATTTAACAAACTAAATTGACGGATAGGAAGGAAAACCTTAAAATCACTGTACAACATTGTCTGAATTTAATAAACTCGCAAGGAAAAACCATGGCATATATGAAGTCTTATATTAATACTCTGAACAGAAGACAGAAGAGGTTCGAGTTAAAACTTCAAAGGCAATCTAACTTGATCAGAAAATTGCAGAAAAAGATTGCAGATAGTGAGGCTCAACAGGTTGAGATCACTAAGGGGGAGAAAGACCAAATTCAAGAAATGATAGATCAATCTATAGCAGCAGCAGCCCTCCTCAATTTAAAAGAAGTCCATGGTGAAACATGTCAAAGTTCTGGTGAAAACCTGTATAAAGATATGGATGAGGATGTATTTGTGTCTGCAAACCAATCACAAACAGCAGAACAAATAAACTCTCCAGTTACTACTAAGGTCATAGAGACTACTGATCCTATGGTTATTACTGAGGAAAAGGATCAAGAGGTTGTTACTACTGGTCATGATGAAGAGATAGATACACCAGTAGTAAATGCTCCAGAAGAAGACATAATGGTTACTACTGATGCCCTAGCAGTAGTAACTACTGAAACAACCTCACCAGTAGTAAATCAATCACAACAACTGGCAGTAATAGAACAAGAAATTATACCAGTAGCAACCACATTGGTTACTACTGAAGAGGAAGAAGAAGAAATTCCAGAGCTTATTGAACGAGAACGTTTTGTTATCATCACCAAACCTCCAACTCCTGATCAACCACTTATCATACCTGACATTGATGATAATGTGAACTGGTTTGAGGTTGATGAATGTGCACTTCCTCCACATCCCAGGATTCTACCAGAAGACAAGATTAAGTTCTTTTCTCCATCACTTGCTATTACTGGTATTCATGATATGAAATACACTCCACCTCCATCTATACTTCCAGCTTGTATAGGAAAGGAAAAGAGATTTATGATGATGACTATCCCAACAGAGCTTTAGGTCACCACATGGTAAACAAAATGAACCATGTCAGATCTGCTAAACAATCCAAATGGAAGGTGAAACATATGAGGTACTTAAAGAAAGTGGCTATTACTCAAGCTCTTGAAGACAAGAAAAAGGCTGAAGAAGAAAGATTGAAAAATCAAGAAAATCAAGAAGCTGAAGTACCTACTCCACAAATAGAAGGAGTCCTGGTAGAGGATCAAAAGGCAGAATTTGAAAAAACAGAGAAAAATAGAAGAAGAACATCTCAATTGCCTTGAAGACCTTGTAGCCGAATGTAAAAGGGAAAAGGCTGACCTACCAGATGACATATTTGAACAGAAAAAGAATATGATTGACTTTTTGAAGTCAAAGGGGCATAGTGCAAAATCTTTTGGCAGAATGAAGATGATTACAATAGTAGATAAATATTGTACTGCCAGAAAGAGAGAATTAGCTGAAATAAAAGCTGAAGAAGAAAAGGCAAAAGTTTTAATTGCAATAGATCCAACAATCATTTCATCTGGAACACCAACACCTGGTGAAACTTTAAAACCTCAATAAAAGAAAAGTAAGGCTCTTCCACAGGAACAGAAAGTCAAAAAGAAATCAAAACAAACAGAACAAATTATTCCTGTTCTTGATGTACCTGTTGCTCCCATTGAAGACAATCCAATCATTAATTGGAGAGTTATTGATAATGTGATAGAAATTATAAGGAAAGACAGAAAAGTACAGAGATTTACTGGATGGAAGCCAATGGTTAGATCTTGTTCAAGAAGTGATATAATCAAAGTACTGATTATTGGAAAACCTAGAATGAGTAAAAAGAATTGGAAGAACTCAGGAGCTGGATACTTAACAAAAATGATTGATGTTGCATTTTATCCAGACAAATATCCTGAGATATTTACAAATAAAGAATATGTTTATGCCTGGAATGTTCTCCCAACAGTAAATATGTACTTCTTTGAATGATCAAGTAAAAACTGTGAACTGTACTTATATGAGAAAGAATATCCACATTCTGAAGAAACTATGTATCAGATATTCACAAACACAATGATGAAACCTTATGATGAGGTAATGTTTCAAGAAAAACTGAACTATTTTACCAAAAGAAACAGTAAATACATTATAGCCCAAAGAAAGAAACAGAATCAAAGAACACTTGAGGCTATTCAAAAGAGAGAAACACAGATAGAAGAAAGAAAAGAGTAAAGACAAGAAGAAACTTGATTAATTCAAAAAGAATTAATACGTTTAGGGGGAGATTGTTGGAATATAAAAGATCTATTACTGATAATTGAATTAATACTGAGGAATGCAAGTTACTACTGATCTCGAAGTTACTACTGCTAAAGGCAAATACTACTGATGATCTGCTTTACTACTGATGAGCGTATCTGGAACAGATCAAATCCGAGATTCTAGTAGAGTTAGTTATAGAATGTATATCTTTATGTAATTCAATTGTAATCGTTTCCTAGAATAACTAGGTTATTAATTTAGGCTTCAAGGACTATTATATATAGTTCCTTATGAATTGTAAACATATGTGTATTGATCGAACGAATTAATACATTGAAGCTTTTTGTGATAAACTGTGTTCTTCGTTTTATTCTTATTCAATTGCAGTTTACATTGTTCTTAATCTAATAACATAAGTGTTAATCCGCTGTAACTTCTTGTGTTAGTAGATCTGGGTTTCTAATAACTTTGCAATATCTCACGTTCACACGCCCTGATATTGCTTATGTTGTTCAACAGGTCTGTCTCTACATGCACGATCCCCGAGAACCACACATGAATGTCTTAAAATGCATTCTTCGGTACCTCAAAGGCACTCTGACGCATGGGCTTCAGCTCCGTGCGTCTCCTATCGATCGTTTGTTTGCTTACACAGATGCTGATTGGGTCGGTTGTCCTGAAACCCGCCGGTCCAACTCTGGTTTCTGCGTCTTTCTCGGTGACAACCTTGTGTCTTGGTCATCCAAGAGACAACATGTTGTGTCACGGTCCAGCGCGGAGGCTGAATATCGGGGTGTCGCTAATGCTGTCGCCGAATCCGCTTGGCTTCGGCACCTCCTCCTTGAGTTACATTGTTCGTTGTCTCGGTCTACAGTTGTTTTTTTGTGATAATGTAAGTGCAGTTTATTTGGCTTCTAACCCGGTTCAGCACCAAAGAACCAAACATGTGGAAATTGATTTACATTTTGTCAGGGAACGCGTTGCGATTGGTCATGTGAGGGTGTTGCATGTTCCTTCAGCACACCAATTTGCAGATATATTTACCAAAGGACTACCTACACAACTTTTTTTGGATTTACGGACCAGTCTGAGCATACGGGAGCCTCCAGCTCCGACTGCGGGGGGTGTGTTAAATAGTTAGTTATAATATATCCCTTATGTTTATAATGTATAGTGTAGGGGCCCTTTGTGTAACTATCTTATATCTGTAACTCTATTTATATCGTATCAATACAACGTATAACCCTAACGGGTATTTCCACAATCTCCAAACAATGGTAATGTTCGTCATTATTTGATAATTGTAGAACTGCAAAAAGTCTCAATTTCGTTGGAACAAATTTGGAGGTTCTGAATGGAAAATATTTTGCTTTCCTGCTTTGTTATTGAAGAACTTGTTATGTGTACATTTTTATTGCTTAAATTTTTACCGTTTGTTGTTAACTAGCAGAGTTGAAGAACTTGTTATGTGTACATTTTTATTGCTTAAATTTTTACCGTTTGTTGTTAACTAGCAGAGTTTTTCCCGCGCGATGCCGCGAGAGATTTTCATGTAATGCCAAATTAATATTTACTGATATTCGTACAACCATAAATTCATAAAAGAAATTGCTATGAAAAAAAGAAAAAGTGTTGCAATTTACACATTAATTCTTTTTTTGAATCGTATGTAAATAATTTGAGCTGTAAAATAAAGTTGATAAATGTTATATTATTAATTTTCATATTATATTTTTTGGACAAAAGATCAAAATATTAAAAAAAAAAAGGAAAATGATAATGACATCCATAAGGGCTCTCAATAAGAATGAATAATTAACGTTGGTATGTTTCTTTGATAAGGTATTTTTACCTAGACTTAAGAGAGTCGTTAAATGTCTACAAGATCCTAAAGAGGGAAGGTAGGCTCAAGCTAAGATTCTGCCCACGAGCATAATAATATAAGCCTGACTGTGAGACCGACTAGCGACACAAGTTGATAATGCTGCATCATCATGTGAGTATGATGGTATTTTGAGACACAGAATTTTTCCATTTGGAAACAAAATGGTGTACTTAGTGGACGTTAGGGTTAATTGAGAGAGGTGGGAAAATGGAGGCCACTTAACAAAAACAAAGGAAGTGGTGACTCATCAAGACACAAAGTAACTTGTTACATGTTATCCCATATGTTAACAAGACACAAAGTTATCTTCTACTTCCTCCGTTTCAAAATAAGTGATACAAATTAGAGTTCACAGTTTTTGAGGCAAAATATAATAATGAATGTTAATTAGATTAAATTTGATAGTTAGTGGAAGATGGGTCCCACATATAGTGATTAAAGTGAATTTATTGATGTTTAAAAGTAAAAGTAAGGGTAAATGTGTCTTTTCATTTTATTAAAGGATATAGTTAGTGGGTGTGGTCCCCACTATTTTTTTACCAAATATGGTCAGTTTTAAAGTTTATCACTTATTTTGAAACATCCCAAAATGGAAAGTGTATCACTTATTTTGAAACAGAGGAAGTATTTAGCTGGACATGTTTACAATAACTAAATGAGTTAACCGCAAGAATGGTCCTCGTGGTTTGGCCAAATTGCACGTTTAGTCCTTGTGGTTCATTAAGTGCAGGTGTGGTACCCATGGTTTGCATTTTTATGCACTCATGGTCCCTCCGCCCTAACAGCGTTAAAAATGTCCGTTAGTTGAAGGGCATTTTAGTCATTTTTCATATCTGGTCCCACCATTCCAACCTCTCACACCTGTATCATCTTTCTTCAACGAACACCCCCAATTATCTTCTTCAACAGTAACATGTCTTCAACCATGAAACCGAAATAAAAAACAGACACACACCATTGTTAAAAAACGGAGATGGTGTAAGCCACGATCATTGGAATCACGTTATCACGGTTTATTAGGCCGCCACACATTGAACACACACCATCAGAAGCTGAAATTAACTTTACGACTATTATTTACTCCACACATTAAACACACCATCATTTCGTTTTCATCTTCACCAACTCACAAAGCTTCACCTTCATTTTCTTGGTGCTGAAATCTGGAACAGTAGCCCTAATTCAGAGGGGGGTAGCTTGTAATCTTTTGGTGAAGCTATGAAAATTTGTGTTTATGTTACTGACGGTGGTGGTGTTAGCTCAAACGGAGGAATCGGGCACTCATAGGATCCAAATTGAAACCTGAAACCCCACCACCACGACCATCATCATCTCTGTTCAACAACACCCCCTGTCGGCGTCTTCTCCGGCAAATCTGAAACATCGTCTCTGTTTTTTACTTGATTCCGACCAGAACCCCCACCACCACGACCATCATCGTGTCCGGCAGACATTTTGTTAAGAAAAACTGAAATTGATTTAGGTTTTTGCTAATCTTGAAAAATGGTTAGAAGCAGACATTTTGTTGATGACGTTTCTGCTGTAAAGGGTTGTGGTAGGCGGCGATCAATTTGGGTGGTGGTGGCCGGCAGTGGCAGGCGGTGAAGGTGGTGGCGGTCAATTAGTGTGTACAAAGAAAGAGGCAAGTGAATGTTTGGGTTTGTACTTTGTGGGACCACATATACTAATTGACTAAAATGCCCTTCAACTAACGGACATTTATAACGCTGTTAGAGTGGAGGGACCATGAGTGCACAAAAATACAAACCATGGGTACTACACCTACACTTAATGAACCACAAGGACCAAACGTGCAATTTGGCCAAGAAGACCATTCTTGCAGTTAACTCTAACTAAATATGAACAAATGTAAAAAAGTGGTGTTAAAACTATACAAAATCATTTCTCAATGCATCTATGTTTTTTTCTTGCAAATCATTTTCTACCCTCTCTACCTTTTCTAACATTTTTTTGTTTCCATTTCACTTTAATTAAAAACTCAAATTCAAATTTACTTCCTACACCAAAGTTGTAAATGACATGAACAAGAGACTTGCTAAGTCGTTGTAAATGTCTGACTCAGCTATCACAACTTAACCAAAGTTGTAAATGATCTGAACAAGAGACTTGCTAAGTCGTTGTAAATGTCTGATCACCTATCGCAACTTAGAGTGTGTATAAAAAAAGTGTTTGTAAACAATGTCTTTAAAAAATTAAGGTTTTTTCTAATGGGTGGTGATTTGCTCAAGGATTTGTATTTTTTGCACAAGGAAATTTAAGTTAAAGTACAATTTTACCCTTAACATAATAATACTTAATTTTTCACCTTATACCCTACAAACCCTAAAAACAACGGCCGATCCTATATTCGTTTCCACGCAAGTTTTTCCGTGGCTTCAACAACTCTCTCTGCCACTACGACTAAAGGTAAATTCTTTTGTTTCAAGCTTTAATTGATTCTTGATACCATCACAATATTTTTTTAAATGGCCACTAAATGCTAAGTTGCACTTTAATCTTTTCACATTTAACTAATTTTAAGTATACTATTTGGAGGTAATCCTTATATTTTTTTAATTACAATTTAATTTTCTCATAATATTACGATAAATTTGTTTGTTTCATTTACAAGCTTAGTTTGATATTTCGTCACTTAATAATTCATTGATTAGGTGTGTTTGAAGATAATTATATTTTAAATATTTACTCAAGTTGTAATTTGCTAGTTGTATATGTTTACTTTTAATGTTTTTTTTTATTTTTATTAATCAGATGAGCTCGGTTGACTCAATAAGTCCGATTACTCAAAATGAGGAAGTTTATTTGTCTAGCTCTAAATTCGGATCCTATGATGAGTTACTAAAGAGTGTACGAACATTTTATTTCGCTAAAGGATATGGACTTTCTGTTTGTGATTCAAAAAAAGATAAGTATGTCACGTTCCAATGCGACCGAAGCGGGTCCTATCGAGATTTACGGTGTCTTGGGGATAAACGAAAAAAAAAGTAGTAGATCGCGGTTGATCAATTGCCCTTTCCAAATTAAAGGTAAAAAGATAAGTGATGGAACTTGGGTATTTAAGGCAAAAAACTTGACACATAACCATGAACTGTCTACCGATATGTCTGGGCATCCATCGTTCCGTCAATTACAACTTGATGATGTAGAAACTGTAAAACACATGACCCTTTCTGGAATACCCCCAAGGAAAATTCCAAATATCCCGACAATCTCTAGAACTATATACAACTTGAAGGCAAAATTTCGTAAGGATAATTTAAGAAATCGGTCAATGATTAGTGCCTTATTTGAGGAGCTTGAAAAAGGTGGGTTTTCATATGATATTTTACATAATCCTGAAGGGCGTATAACTCGTTTGTTCATCGCACACCCATTGTCAATTAAGTTGGCTAAAGTTTTCTCTAATATATTTCTCATGGATTGCACATACAAAACCAATAAATATAATATGCCTCTCCTTAATATAGTCGGAGTTTCATGCTTTAATACCACTTTTTATGCTGGGTTTGCTTTTTTGGAAAAAGAGGATCAAGAAAGTTATAGTTGGGCACTACGTGCGTTTAAGGAGATTATCGAATATGATAATCAATCGTCTGTGATTATGTCGGACAGGGAATTGGCACTAATGAATGCAATTAATGATGTATTTCCAAATTCAATAAATCTTTTGTGTGTTTGGCATATTGAAAAGAATGTTTTGGCTAATTGTAAGAAACATTTTCCACGTGCAGAAGAATTTGATGTTTTTATGATAAGTTGGAAAAATGTGGTATATTCAAGAACAGAGGTTCTTCTTGAAAAAAATTGGGGTGAATTTGAGTTGTTTTATAAAGAAAATGATGCAATTAAGTACATAAAGAACATATGGTTATGTTGGAAAGAAAAATTTGTTAGTGTTTGGACAGGTAAGTACTTACATTTAGGTAACCATTCGACCTCAAAAGCTGAAGGCGCTCATGCTAAACTCAAATTGTACTTACAAGTTTCTACAGGTGGATTTCAAGAAGTGAAAGACAAAATCTGTCTTGCAGTTGAGCATGAATTTAATGAGCTTAAAGTGAAACTCGCAAGTGAGAAAATTCAAATTTCTCACAAGTGTAATATACCTATTTTTAGAGAGCTTTTATACAATGTATCTCATTTTGCATTAAATGAAATATATAAGCAATATGAAAAAACAAAAGATGGTAATATTTCCAAATGTTTTCTATTTAGATTCTACAGTTTTAAAATTTATTTTTAACCTTTATTAATTATTTGGTTTTTCAGGTGCAATGACTTCGTGCACCGGTCAATTTATGGCAACTATGAGTCTTCCATGTGCCCACGAGATAAAATATGGGCAAAGAATGACACTTTCATTGGATCTTATTCATCCACATTGGCGGATTAATACATTATCTCTAAATTCAGAAGACAATCCACACAATGGTGGTGATGACTAGTTTGCTAAGTTGCTTGATGAGTTGCATTCAGAGTATCAAGTGTGGCCCCTAAACAAGAAAGAAGTTGCTAAGTCGACGATTGTTCAACTTTTAAATCAATCTGATGCATTCTTTGAGCCGGTTATTCATCGACCAAAAGGAAGACCTCCAAAATCGAAAAAGAAAAAGGGAATGACTTCTACAACACGAGATCCTTCAAGATTTGAGTACGTGGAATCATCACAGAAACATAATCCTTCAACTTCTACTGGTGCATTTGAAAGTAACAATGAACATGGTGAGGAGATTAATCATACACATAATGAAAGCAACTTATTTGATTTAAATACATATCCTGATTTTTCGGATGATGCTTTTTGGTTGTAATATGATCCAATTTGTTCAATAAGGACCCTGGGATTTCTTTTATGATTTTAAACACATTTTTGTGTTTGTTTCAACTTTTTAGTTAGACGTTGTTTCATGTAATCGCAACTTTTTGAAGTTTTGGTACTGTAACGTGCAACATTTTGATATTGTATTTTGTGTTTTAATAATGTAATTTCTTAAGGGTTTTACATTTTAATTTCATGATCATATTAATTTTAATTAATATGTTTAATAAACTAAAATCGCATGTTAAAATAAACATACTAGTAATTTCATTATAAATAAAATATAATAAAGTTGCATATCTATATTTATGATATTTCATATGGTGCATTTTAATTTCAGTATCTTGGAACCGAAATATAGGAAAAAATGGTTGCCCCTTTTTTATAGGATTTGTAGGTATAATGTGAAAAATTAGATTTTATTATGTTAGGGGTAAAGTTGTACTTTAACTTCAAACTTTCTTGTGCAAAAAATACAAAACCTTGAGCAAATCACCACCCTTTTCTAATATGTGCCCTAGATAAAGCCATTTAATGATCTTTAACCTTCCAATTAAATTATAAAAATCATTTAATACGTCACAATAATATAGAAACTTTGAGTATAATTAATGTTAGTTGATTCATTTGTTGAATTTTTTACTTCATTTAAATGGCTTTATTATGTGAGCACACAAACAAATACCTTGATCATGGAAAGTTCGATACAATATATTTTCTATTTAAAGTTGGTTGTTTATTTGTTCTAAAACAAAGTGTCATTTAGATCAATCGGTTAACACACAGTCTGTACTCAGAAAAGGTCTTGTGTTCAAATCATGTAAGCAACATTTTTCTATTTTTGTGGTGTTTAAGATGTTACTAAAAGTAGAAAAAAAGTTTAAATTTGAGCACTTCTATATATTTAGTATAGTCAATTAGTGTTGAATAGTCAAGACGTTTCCGGAAAACTAAATTGTAACGAAAATAACAGAGGGGGAAAATGCGAGCATTTTCAGTGATATGTACTTTATTTTTTTGGGATAAAACAAAGTGTCATTTAGAGCAATTGATTAACACACAGTCAGATTTCACAAGAGGTCTTGTGTTCGAATCCTGGAAGCAACATTTTTTTTATTTTTGTGGTGTTGAAGAAGTTACTAAAAGTGGAGATGTCCTTAAGTTTAAATTTAAGGAGTTGCTATATTTAGTAGTCATAAATGCTTTATAGATAGTATGGATATTTTCATTAATGAATGGTTAATTCATAAATGCAGTGTTTAGTTATCTGTTAACTATAATAAAAGAAGCATTAGGGTGCCACTTGACAACTTTTTAGACACCAACATTCCACGTGGTAGCTCTTAATTGGCTGCCAAATTCGTTTTCCCGCCCATTTTATTAATTGGCGCAGCTGATAAATAAGGCGAGTATTGATTTTTAGAAAACAGTAGGTATGACAGGAACTTAAATACAACAAGTATTAATCTAAATTGCTTATTTATAGCAACTTATAAATAAAAAGAATTTCATAATTTAAATTTCATATTGAATACGTTGTTTTAGAATAGGGAGCCTTTATAATATGATAAAATCAGAAATGACATTAAACAGAAATGGCATTAAACCATATGGATAAAATATGGTTAAATCATTACACCATATTGATTTGATAAAGGCGTGACTTAAGGCGGCAAATTTTTTAATATAATATATATATATATATATATATATATATATATATATATATATATATATATATATATATATATATATATATATATATATATATATATATATATATATATATATATATATCAAATTCAAAAATAATTATATCCCTATTGATTTACATGATTTTCATATGTGAAGTTTATAATAAAAATGTTAAATCTAAATTTATAATTATATGCCATCATTTTTTTTTAAAAAGATCATTTTATAAAAAAAAATTCAAATTTTTACAAGATTTTTCAAAAAAACTCGTCATAAGGCGCGTCTTACGTCGCCTTATCGCGTTTTTTTTCCTTCACGCCTTATACTGCCGCCATGGACTGTTTCGTAACGACGGAGTCGCACCTCACACCTTGGCGTCGCCATGACGCGCTTTTTAGAACCTTGGATATCACCATTATTTTGTTTATGTTTACCAAATTTATATTGTTTTCCTATGTACAACATATTGTGAATTCAATCATGCAAATATAGTGATGAGTTCAACTAATTTATATATTTTTGTTTTATGTTCCCAAAATTATTTGTTTATTGTATTCCACTAGATTTTATTTGGCTATTAATCTATGACCATTAATAAGAGATAAGAGCAATCATTATTAAAGGTTACAAAGTTTGAAAATATTAATAGTACATAAGGAAGACACTCTAACGGAAGCTTTTTTAAAAGCTTATTACTATTCCAATAATTCTTTGAAAGACTTTTTACCATTGAAATAATTAGTTTTTTGGTAAGCTTATTCCAATGATTTTTTTCTACTAACCTTTTAACCAAGTTTTAATGTTTGTCCTTTTTAGTCCTTTATATTTAATAACTTTTCATTTTAAGCCTTAGATATATTATACGTAGATTGTTTATTATATTTTTATTAGTTAATAAATAAATTATATAATATTTAATGTCAATTACTATAATATTTTTGTATGAGATATTTAAAAAAATATTATATATAATAAGATGTCAAAAAAGTGTCAAATTATATATAGGAGGTATTTATAGAACATTTGAGATAGATAAAGGTATATTAGAAATATTGTAAAGAAAAAAGCTTTTGGAAAGGTTAACCATTGGAGATGTAAATTATGAAAAGATTTTTGGTTAGTGGATTGTTGATGTGACAAAAATAATAAGCTTTTATAAGGTTAACTACTGTGGATACTCTAACAAATAATACGTCAAATGTTGTATCCAATGAAATTGTTTGAAAATTTATCTTTTTATTTTATTTTGAGACACATGTTTCGTAATTGTTGGGACATTTATTTTTTAATATATTTATCTGATTTTATTTGTTATTCTATATTAATCATTTTATCATTACCTAATCTAAAATTTCCTCATGTTTATTTGATTTGTAAATTTGTAAATAAGAAATTCCCTAATTTATTTTATTATCATATATGTAATTATCATATAATTAACGATTCATGTTTGTGTTCTACAAACACACGTCTAACAAAATTACCGACAACCCGTGATTTTTCACGGGTAATAACATAGTTTATTGATATACAAAAGTCCAATACAAATATTTAACATTTTAACGACAGTCTCTTGTTATCATTTTCCATAATAAAATTGAGGTTATAATCATTCAAAGCTTTAATTAAACTATTCTAAAAAATAAACGAGATATTCGTTAAGTTTTGGCAACATAATTAGGTCGAGTATGAAGGGACATCTCACATTTCACAAGCTTTTGTATCTTGTTTTAAGGTTTGGCTCCATTTGGAAACAAAACAAAACATAATATTATAAATTCATAAATCAAGATTCTAATCATTCAAATATCAAATATAAAATGATTAATTAAGCATAAAATGTGTTAAGTAGGTCGAGTATTAGGAGACATATCACGACCTTATCTTGTTCTTAAGGTTTGGAACCATTTGAAAATAAAACAAGTTTAAAAATTAGTCAAAGAAAAAAAAGTAAAATATGTGGGATGCAAGAGTTTGGGTAGACCATGAAAAAACTGAGGGGTTATATTTTATGATATTTTAACATATATTTAGATAAAATATATGTTTTTAATTTTTTTTTGCACGAGCATGGATTGCACAGTTCTTACTTCTTAGTATTCTTCTTTATATACATCTATCGTTCACAATCACTGTTCATAAGGGAGGATATTAACATATGTGGTTGGTTGCACTGTAAGCTGTATAAGTAGTATAATCACATATTTTTCCCACCGTCCGGTGGAGTTCACTTTGATGATGATGGGAACTTGCCTGTTCCATGAATGGGTACTGATCACCTGCTTCGCATAAGCTATACTATTGAGTTTGGACTTTGTACTTTGTACTATATTCAAGAATTTCATTTCCAAAGGCTGCCAACTATTTTGCTTAATTATACTATAGTAATATCGTCTTAAAATCTTGGGCAATTTTAAGAGAAAATGTAATATGCAGTCAACAAAATATGTGAAGTTAAAATATTTTTTTATCTAAGCTTTACCTTATAATTTTATTTAGAATGACATTTTAAAAAGTCAATAACTAATTTATTTTTTATTTTTCATAGGTTTGAATAAAAAAATCGCTAATAAAGTCATGAGGGCAAGTCGAACCATTCCATGAGTTATAAATTTATCATAACATGCAGTAATCATAATTAAAATTTTAAATCGAGTTTTTTTATATGTGTAGAAATGAAAACTATATAGAAGAAAAATAAGAGTCAATGATTGAAACATATTTTATTATAAAGTAGTAGCCATAATTATAACAAATATGATATATATTCTTTTAGAATAAATACATTATAGTAATAACAATAAGAAGATCGGTGTACTATGGAATAATAAGAAAAACCGAAGAAGATCGGTGTACTATGGAATAATAAGAAAAACCGCTCATAATAATACTATTAATGTTGTTGTAAATAAAAAATTAAGAAATTAAATTTGATCAAAAGCGAATCTTAATCTTAAAAAAAATAAAGTTTTGTTATAAAACCCGCAACAACATGCGGAGACTATAGCACTCGTTACATACACTAGAAAAATATAATTATTTTTAATACTATTAAGAAAATAGTGAAGGATTACATAAACTACCACATACTACCATATTCACCAACCATAAACAAACAAGTCACATATTTTCCAGCCAATAATCCAAATTTACTAATGAAACAAATTAGTATAGATTGCAAGCATTTTAATACATATAGAGTGGCTTTTCTTGTGTTATCTTCTTGCTAATTATATTGGGATTTTGACCCATTAAGATTAAATACAATTAAATACCTAATACACCTTTTAATAAATCAAAGATACGAACTTATGAGAGAAAACCAATTCTTATCAATATTTCAAAACATAGTGACAATGGATAAAGTATATCTGAATCTTTTCAGGGTGTTTGAGATTGTAATTTGGAGCATATTATCCATTTATTTCATTTTTAAAACGCAAATAATATAAATTGAGTGTTTGACAAAAAGTCTCAAAAATCAATTATTTGTGTTTTGAGGCATTAACGGAGTTTTGGAAAAGTATGTGGGCGGACGTTTATTGCGATTTAAAAATTGATTATTTGCATTTATCTATTAAATAAATAAATAATTAAATTTATGAAACACTAAAAAACTGATAATCTGATTATTGTGATTTCAAATAACATAATTAAAAACAAACACTATTTTTATAATCATTTTTGTAACTACTTATTTTTTAATTAATTATTTAAAACACGCAATTTATTTTCATTAATCGATCATTAAGGGCTGGAAAAGGTGAATTTAGTGGATTTTATATACATTGAAGAAGATAATTGATGTCTATCAAGTAAAGAAAAGTGATAAAAGATAATTGAGCCCCACAAAGCAACCAATGAAGATGGATAGGAATCTAGATGGTACTTTGCACCCATTTTATAAGTAAAATTTACTTATTTTTGAGCTGTAGAAGATTATATAAGTAAAATCTCTAGCAAGTTCCGAGATAAGAATTTATTTATTTTTGAGCTGTAGAAGATTATATAAGTAAAATCTCTAGCAAGTTGCGAGATAAGAGTACAAAAAGAAAGAAAAACGAAATTACAAAATAGATTCCGTTATGAGATTACAATACAAATTCAATCAATTAAAGGTGATGATTTTTACACCAGATAATTTAACCTATACACGATAATATATGCTTTATGTATTTGTACAATATGGAACAATACTTGTACAGTATTGTACAAACATCATACGTGATGTAATAATAATTAATTCCAATCAATTAAGATTTCTCCCTAATTTACCCCTCATAAATAACCAAAAGAAAGTGAGCCTTCCAAGTTGATTGTTGTGGAAAACTTAGAGAATTACTTAAACAGAACTAATGATGAATGATTGATGATCATGAAACACGATTTTTTTTTGAACGGCAAGTTAGTAAGTTAGTGGTTCGAGTCTAGACAGTGACATTCACGAGGGGCAGTATGCCTTCCCTCGAACCTTCCACCTATGAGGAATAAACCCCACGTCCACGACGAGACTTGAACCCATGACCTTGGCTATATGCAATACCTTATCTTTTCCACCAATACCTCTAGGCTAGAAGCCTTGGGTATGGTGTTCTTTATATGAAGCATCAGGTATTACAAAAATCAGGTATTACAAACATCTATGGTGTTCTCATGGATGTCCACGTGGCGCATATGTCAGGGTGGTAAGGAAACAAATTAGGATATTCGGAAATCGGAATGGGCACTCGAGAAATTGGAGGAAATGTAGAACTCCATCTTGTTGTTTAGAAGCGGGAGAGACGAAACTCACGGGTCCTGAGATCGTGAGGGTGACGAATGAAAAGATTGGTATAATACAAGCCAACATGAAAGCCTCCCAAGATAGACAACGAAGTTATTCGGGTTTGAAGAAAAGACCATACAACTTGGATGTCAGTGATATGGTAATGTTGAAAGTATCACCTTGAAAAGGTGTAATGCGGTTTGGAAAGAAAGGGAAATTAAGTCCAAGATATGTCGGACCGTTTAATATATTGAAACGGGCCGGGCTTCAAACATTTAAGTTGAAACTTCCACCCGAGTTTCAATGTAACACACCGATTTTTCAACCAAATCTAAAACTTTTAAAAATGTAAAATATATGTCTTTACAAACCGAGTATCTAAAAATATGGTTTAACTAAAACATTTGAAATAATTAGAAAGTAACAAAACCGGTGTTACAAATATATACCAAGCTAATCATCCAATGCTACTACTACAGGCCGCCTAATCCTTAGCTCCCGAACCTGAGTACATAATCAAAATAAAAATAGTACGTGAGACAAGATTGTCTCGTGAGAAACATGGGTTTTAGACCAGGTTAGAAAATAATTTGCAATAAAATAATAATTAAATAATTATCAAATTGCACATAGTCAATCAAACTCTAAGGCTTGTCATAAGCCATTCACATACGCAACGGGCCTCCCCGAAGCAACTCCCCCGATATGGGTTAACTAGGTAAACTCCCCCGTTTCCGGGTTAACTATTTCTCCCCCGATTTTCGGGTTAACTATTTCTCCCCCGATTTCCGGGTTGACTATTTCTCCCCCGATTTTGCGGGTTGATTATTTCTCGACACACTACCCTTGCGCAGGATGATACCGCCCCAAGTAGGTGTCACTAACTCCCCCAACTTGTGTGGTTGTCTAGGATCCAATTGATTAGCTACCACATAACAAATCATCTACTTGGGTCAAAGCCCATATCACAACTCCATCATACTAGTGGTAACTACACAATCAATTACAATTCAATTCAATTCACACTCTATCAGTTCAATCTTTCTTTATTAAAAATAATTGTCTAATAAAGACTCTAAAATCATTTCAATTCATAAAACATGGTTTACTATGTACTCAGAAAGATCACCTGTACTCACCTTAGCAAAGCTATCCAACACTTGTGTTTAACAACACAATCCTTACTTCCAAATTGAGGAAGTACTTCCAATCTCAAGGTCTCCTTGACCTAACATCAATATCATTACAAAATCTAGTTATAATCCATACTAGCTACTAATTAATCCATCTAAACATTCCCAACCACCAAGTTCATACAACTTGGTGGAAATCTCAAACCCTAGTTCAAGATTTTCCATCATCAATTCCAAATCTAACTTGTACACATTGATTACAAGTCTACAACGAGTGTTTTACACCCATGAAGGTTCATCTTCCCCAAAGATGACATGGTGGGTTCCCAAAACAACCATTGATACCCAAACTAAGCTCAAAATGAAGGTAACTAAGTGAAATAAGCAAGAATTCTTACCCTTGATGCTTAAATCCTTCAAGATGGTGAAGATTTAAGCTCCTTAGCTCCAAAAACCGTCCAAATGCTCTCAAAAAAGGCTGCACTCTCTCTAGGGTTCGTAGGTGTTATGAGCCCTAGCTTATACACAACTTTATATAGTCCAGACAGTCCTCACGCCCCGCTCGCGTTTGCCTCGAGCAGCGAGGTGACGCGGGATGTCTTCTTGGTCGCCGCAGGAGAGCCAGCCTCGCGCCCCGCTCGCGCCTGGCTCGCGCCGCGAGTTCGACGCGAAGCTTAACACGAGCTCGGCGCGAGTCTCTCACGTCTGAGTTCTGAACCCACTATTTGATCTCGCGTCTGGCTCGCGCCTGCCTCGCGCCGCGAGGGCTGTTCCAGCCAGATTCTTGGCCTTTAAACTTGTTTCCATCCAAGTTTTGACCCATACTTGGTTACACCAAGTCCCAAACATTCAAACATTCGATAAAACACAAACCGAAATGTAAACTAACATAAATAACGAAATTCACATAAATCCCAAATAAATACACGAAATGACAAACGTAAAATTATGGTCGTTACAACTATCTACCCCTTAAGAGGATTCCGTCATCGGAATCGTCTCATAATCTACAAATTCCGGGTAGCGTTTCTTCATTTCATCTTTGACTTCCCAAGTCAAATTTGATCCAAGGGAATGCTTCCACTTGACCAACACTAGCTCAATCTCTTTGTTCCTCAATTTCTTCGTTTGAGCCTCCAATATGGCCTCGGGTCTTCAATCAACCGGTTGGGTGCATCGACCCGCAAATCTTGAAGTGGGATAATATTCTCCACTTCACCCAATAACTTCTTCAAATTACTAACATGGAAGTTGTCATTGACACCTTGCAACTCGGGTGGAAGTTCTAACTTAAATGCTTGCAAACTGACCCGTTTCAAAATCTTAAATGGGCCAACATACCTTGGGCTCAATTTTCCCTTCTTACCAAATATCATCACGCCTTTCCAAGGCGACACTTTCAACATCACCATATCACCGACATTCAAATCATAAGGTCGCTTTTTCAAACCCGAATAACTCTTTTGGCGATCTTGTGCCACTTTCATGTTCTTTTGAATTATTCCGATTTTCTCATTTGTTATCTTCACAATTTCGGGACCCGTGAGTTTCGTCTCACCCGCTTCTAACCAACAAGAAGGCGTCCGACATTTTCTCCCATACAATGCCTCAAACGGTGGCATTTTAATTGTCGAGTGATACCTATTATTATAAGAAAATTCAAGTAACTAGTAAATGTTCATCCCATTTACCACCAAAATCCAATACACACGACCTTAACATATCTTCGACAGTTTGGATCGTTCTTTCACTTTGACCATCGGTTTGTGGATGGTAAGCCGTGCTCAACCTCAACTTTGTTCCGAATTCTTCTTGGAGTGATATCCAAAATCTCGAGGTAAACCTTGCATCCCGATCGGACACGATCGACAATGGTACCCCATGCAAACGAACAACTTCATCAACATACAATTTTGCAAACTTCTCGAGTGGCATGGTTTCCCGAATAGCTAGAAATAACGCACTTTTCGTTAACCTATCAACAATCACCCAAATGGCGTCATGATTCCTACTTGTCTTTGGGAGACCAACAATGAAATCCATCGTGATGTCATTCCATTTCCCGGCCGGCACTTGCAACGATTGTGCAACGCCATATGGCACTTGGTGCTCGGCTTTCACTTGTGTACACGTGGCACATTTTGATATGTACTTTGCTACTCTCGACTTCATCCCGGGCCACCAATAAATTTTCTTCAAGTCATGATAAGTCTTTGTACTTCCGGGGTGAATCGAATACTTGGACTTGTGAGCATCATTCAACAACACTTTTCGCTTTCCACCGGATTTCGGAACCCAAATCCGACCATTTACGGTTTTTAACCCTTGAACATTTTCTTCAAATACTTGGTTCTTTCCTTACATCTCTTGTGTATACTCGTCTTTTCCCATCACTTCCCTTTGTGCGGTCTTTATACTTTCAATAAAACTAGACACTACATCAATCCGCATCAACTTAGCCTTAACCGGTTTTTCATAAACTTTTCTACCCAAGGCGTCGGCTACCACATTAGCCTTTCCTTCATGATAGACGATCTCACAATCGTAGTCACTAATCAACTCAATCCACCTTCTTTGTCTCATATTCAAATCTTTTTGTGTAACACATACTTGAGGCTTTTGTGATCCGTGTAAAAAATACACCTTGTACCATACAAGTAATGTCTCCAAATCTTCAAGGCAAAAATGATCGCCGCCAACTCCAAATCATGTGTTGGGTACCTTTCTTCCGCATTCTTTAATTGTCTTGAAGCATAAGCTATCACCTTTCCCCTTTGCATCAAAACACAACCGAGACCCTTATTCGAGGCGTCACTATACACCACGAAATCTTCCATACCATCGGGTAGAGTGAGAATCGGTGCATTGCACAACTTCTCCTTCAACAAAGCAAAAGCATCCTCTTACTTTTCCCCCATTCAAACTTCACATCTTATCTTGTTAATCTAGTGAGTGGAACCGCCACTCGGGAAAAATCTTCAATAAACCTTCGGTAATAACCGGCTAACCCAAGAAAACTTCTAACTTCGGGCGGAGTCTTCGGTGCTTCCCAATTCTTCACCGCCTCGATCTTAGACGGGTCAACTTTTATCCCGCTTCGAGATACTACATGACCAAGAAATTGAACTTCCCGCAACCAAAATTCACATTTTGAGGATTTAGCATACAATTTTTCCCGTTTCAAAAATTCCAAAGTTTGCCTCAAATGTTCTTCATGTTCTTCTTCGGTTTTGGAGAAAATAAGAATATCATCGATGAACACGATGAGAAATTTATCGAGGAATGGTTTACAAACCCTATTCATGAGATCCATGAAAATAGCCGGGGCTTTCGTCAGACCGAATGGCATAACTAAAAATTCATAATGACCATAACGAGTTCTAAGGCCGTCTTCTCGGTATCACCTTCTTTGACACGAACTTGATGGTAACCCGATCTCAAATCAATCTTGGAGAAATAATCGGCTCCTTGAAGTTGATCAAATAAATCATCTATCCTTGGCAAAGGATATCGGTTCTTAATCGTCATCTTGTTAAGTTCTCGGTAATCAATACACATTCTCATCAAACCATCTTTCTTCTTCACAAATAAAACCGGTGCACCCCATGGTGACGAACTAGGAGGGATAAAACCTTTATCAAGCAAATCTTGGAGTTGGGCCATCAACTCTCTCATTTCGGTGGGAGCTAAACGATACGGGGCTCGGGCAATCGGCGTCGCCCCCGGAACTAAATCAATTCGGAACTCGACTTGTCTCTCCGGTGGCAAACCGGGTAAGTCATCGGGGAAAAATTCGGGAAAATCCCGAATAATCTTCACATTTTCAACCGTCTTTTTCTCTTTTCTTCCTTCTAAGACGTAGGCTATAAATGATGAACACCCTTTCGATAAACACTTTCTTGCTTTAATGGCGGTTAACAAATTCGGCATATGATGCCTCTTTTCTCCATAAATGTACACTTTCTCATTTTCGGGTGACTTAATCGACACCAACTTCTTTCCACATAAAATCTTGGCTTGGTGGATCCCCAACCAATCCATCCCGATAATTACATCAAAAGCCTTAATCCCCATTGGCATCAAATCAACCTTAAACTTCTTACTATCGATTTCTAATTCACAATCTCTATAGACGTGTTGAACCATAGAGGTTTTCCCATCGGCTACTTGTATTTCATACAAATCATCAAGTAACTCTAGTGGAACCTTAAACTTAGCACCAAATTCATGAGACATGAAAGAATAAGTAGAACCCGAATCAATCAATACATATGTGGGTATGGAGTTTATGAATAAGGTACCTGAGACGACATCATGAGTCTCCTTGGCTTCTTCACGCGTGAGTTGGAAGGCACGCCCTTTGACTTTCAACGGCTCCGGTTTCTTGTGAGCGGTTGACACCAACGTTTTGGTTCCTTTCTTTGGGCAAACATTGCTATAGTGCCCTTTCTCATGACATGAGTAACATTCAACTTCATCAAGGCTTTTAACCTTGCAATCTTTAGCTTTGTGGCCAAAATGACCACACTTGAAACAACCATTGGAGTCTGCCTTGCATTCTCCCTTGCGGTCCCTACCACACTTTCTACATCCACCGACACTTCCTTGTTTTGACCCGCTCGGGGCAAACTTGCTTTTCTTGGATGGCCCCGAAAAACTTTCAAACTTCCTCTTCTCATTACCAACCGACCTCTCTTGCACTCTTCTCTTACTAACTTTTTCAACACTTCGGGCGACGTTGATCGCCTCATCAAGAGTTGTCGCCCTCTTCACTTCGAGTTCATACTCCCATGGTAACCCATTAGCAAACCGAACCACACGACTACGTTCGGGTGAGTAAGTACTTGACACAAATGGGAGGTATCCCGTGAACTTTTTGGTATACTCATCCAAGGTCAAATTGCCTTTCTTGAAGTGCAAGAATTCCTCTAACAACTCTTCCAACTCCCTTTCGGGACAATACTTCTCTTTGAGTCTTCTAGTGAACTCATCCCACGGCATCTTGTAGATGGCTTTCTTTCCCAAAGTTTCATACACGACATCCCACCATGTAAGAGCATCATCTTTAAACAATCGTGAGGCATAAGTCACCATGTCTTCCTCTTTGCACTTGCTACTTTCAAGCACACGTTCCGTCTCTCGAATCCAACGAACCGTCATTTTCGGTTCCGTACTCCCGAGATAGAAGTCGGGACAACAAGCAAGGAATGTTTTGTAAGAACATCCTTCACGTTCAATATTTCTCTCTTCACCACTTTCCCCATTGGAGGACTTCTCAGTCGGGGTGGTGTTTCCCGTTGACTTAGTCTTAGTGAGTTGAGGGGAATCTTCACTTTCCTCCCTCTCTTCCTCATAAAGACGTTCCTCCTCCTCCCTTTCATCATCACCACCTAAGTTCAACCGATCATTTATGATCATGTTAACATCTTGTTGCATCACATTTCTCATATTAGTGAGCATGGATCGAATGGCCTCCATTGTTACCGGAGTATGGTTATTCCCGATACCCAAATTGGCCAATCCATTCCCATCTTGATTCAAATTCAAAGCTTGTTCCCCATCCAACAATCGACCACTTCTCGTTCTAGCCATCTTACTATAATAAGATGTCAACTCAATTAGAATCCAATAAGTTGACTAAAAAGTCAAAATTAACATAAGAATAGCTCGATTTAAAACAATTACCTCAATGGTCAACCCTAATCCTTAAAGGTCAACCTAACTTCCTATAGAACATAATGTCCCAAAAGCAAAGTCTAAGTCTAGGGTGGGTAACCAACCTAATTCACTTAGACTAATGCTCTGATACCAAGTTGTAACACACCGATTTTTCAACCAAATTTAAAACTTTTAAAAATGTAAAATATATGTCTTTACAAACCTAGTATCTTAAAATATGGTTTAACTAAAACATTTGGAATAATTAGAAATTACCAAAACCGGTGTTACAAATATATCAAAACTATAGTCTAGGGAATCAAATGGTACACCGAGCTAATCATCCAATGCTACTACTACGGGCCGCCTAATCCTTAGCTCCCGAACCTGAGTACATAGTCAAAATAAACGTAGTACGTGAGACAAGATTGTCTCGTGAGAAACATGGGTTTTAGACCCGGTTAGAAAATAATTTGCAATAAAATAATAATTAAATAATTATCAAATTGCACATAGTCAATCAAACTCTAAGGCTTGCCATAAGCCATTCACATACGCAACGGGCCTCCCCGAAGCAACTCCCCCGATATGGGTTAACTAGGTAAACTCCCCCGTTTCCGGGTTAACTATTTCTCCCCCGATTTTCGGGTTGACTATTTCTCCCCCCCGATTTCCGGGTTGACTATTTCTCCCCCGATTTCCGGGTTGATTATTTCTCGACACACTACCCTTGCGCAGGATGGAACCGCCCCAAGTAGGTGTCACTAACTCCCCCAACTTGTGTGGGTTGTCTAGGATCCAATTGATTAGCTACCACATAACAAATCATCTACTTGGGTCAAAGCCCATATCACAACTCCATCATACTAGTGGTAACTACACAATCAATTATAATTCAATTCAATGCAATTCAATTCATACTCTATCAATTCAATCTTTCTTTATTAAAAACAATTGTCTAATAAAGACTCTAAAATCATTCCAATTCATAAAACAAGGTTTATTATGTACTCATAAAGATCACATGTACTCACCTTAGCAAAGCTATCCAACACTTGTGTTTAACAACACAATCCTTACTTCCAAATTGAGGAAGTACTTCCAATCTCAAGGTCTCCTTGAACTAACATCAATATCATTACAAAATCTAGTTATAATCCATACTAGCTACTAAATAATCCATCTAAACATTCCCAACCACCAAGTTCATACAACTTGGTGGAAATCTCAAACCCTAGTTCAAGATTTTCCATCATCAATTCCAAATCCAACTTGTACACATTGATTACAAGTCTACAAGGAGTGTTTTACACCCGTGAAGGTTCATCTTCCCCAAAGATGACATGGTGGGTTCCCAAAACCACCATTGATACCCAAACTAAGCTCAAAATGAAGGTAACTAAGTGAAATAAGCAAGAATTCTTACCCTTGATGCTTAAATCCTTCAAGATAGTGAAGATTTGAGCTCCTTAGCTCCAAAAACCGTCCAAATGCTCTCAAAAATGGTTGCACTTCTCTAGTGTTCGTAGGTGTTATGAGCCCTAGCTTCTACACAACTTTATATAGTCCAGACAGTCCTCGCGCCTCGCTCGCGTTTGCCTCGCGCCGCGAGGTGACGCAGGATGTCTTCTAGGTCACCGTAGGAAAGCCAGCCTCGCGCCCCGCTCGCGCCTAGCTCGCGCCGCGAGCTCGACGCGAAGCTTAACACGAGCTCGGCGCGAGTCTCTCGTGTCTGAGTTCTGAACCCACTGTTTGATCTCGCGTTTGGCTCGTGCCAGCCTCGCGCCGCGAGGGCTGTTCCAGCCAGATTCTTTGCCTTTAAACTTGTTTCCATCCAAGTTCAGACCCATACTTGGTTACACCAAGTCCCAAATATTCAAACATTTGATAAAACACAAACCGGAATGTAAACTAACATAAATAACGAAATTCACATAAATCCCAAATAAATACACGAAATGACAAACGTAAAATTACGGTCATTACATTTAAGGTGTGCATGATACCTTTCACGTGATTTATTTGAAGAAGTTCATCGGGGAAGTTGAAAATATCATTCCATTGCAAGAGTTGCGGGTCGATGCCCCGAACCGGTTGATTGAGGAACCCGAAGCTATACTAGAGAAGAAAACAAAGAAGCTTCGGAATAAAGAGATCGAGTTGGTATTGGTCAAGTGGAAGCATTCTCTTGGACCAAATTTGACTTGGGAAGTCAAAGACGAGATTCGGAAGAGGTACCCGGATTTCGTGAACTATGATGAGATTCCGATGACGGGATCTTCTTAAGGGGTAGATAGTTGTAACGACCCGAAATTTGTAAATAAATAAATTGTAAAAAAATATGATAAATAAGGATAAATCGTTTAAGGAACGTAGGAATTGGTTTCGTGTCATTTGGACACCGTACGAGAAAGTTATGGACGAAAACGGGTCGAAATAATAACCGAAAAGTGCAGCCCTGCTGCAATGGAAAGTTCACGCCGTGAACTTTAGTTCCCGATCGGGAACTTCATTAAGCGATTTGTGGTTTTTGACCGATCAGAGTTCACGACGTGCAAAGTTCACGATCGTGCAAAGTTCACGACGTGCAAAGTTCACGATCGTGAACTAGTTCACGCCGTGAACTTCTGCAGACAGCACCATTAAAGTCGGGGTTTGGTCATAAATGCTATCCAAAACCCTAGTTTTCTCCCATTTGGCGATTTTCAAGTGCAAGTGCTGATTTTGGTCGATTTCTTCATCAAATATTTGGTAGATTTTACTCCTAGTTGAAGATTAAAGGTATATCTTCACTCCTTGATCTTTGTAGCTTAAGATCTATGTATTTTGATGTATGGGTTTGAAACCCTAGTTCTTGGGGTTTTGGGTTATGGTGATATAAGTGATGTATACACTTAATAGATGATATTTTAACAAAGGGAACAAGTGTATGATTGTGATTTGTAAGAATCTTAAGGGTTGGTTAAACCTAGGGTTTGGTAAATCACCATAATTGGGGGAAAGTGTTAGTTGATGGTATCTAAGGATAATGGATACATTATTAGTAGTATGTGATGTTGAACATCTTGTGATTGTTGTATTAGGCTTTTGGTGAAGTCTTGGAAAGTTGATTGATTGTTGGAGCAAGGAAATCGGCAGAAAGAATACGGCTGGAGCATTTTATTGCTAAGGTGAGTACGTGTGGACTTTACTGAGTACATAGCCTTTGAATTACTTTTCTTACTTGTGTTATGGTCTATTTGCTTATTTGTGTAGACTTATAGTATGTTGAGTTAGTGATAGATATTATTGATAATATTGGACTAACTTGTTTGATGATGAAAGTGATAGCCGAGAGCTAGTTGACATAACCATTGAGTTATGGTGAGATTGAGATGATGAGATGACACGGGCGACTCCCGGTCATGAGGTGTGGATTGAGGGGCAGTTGGGTGGATTCCCATCGACTCATCCACGTTAGTAGTCTTGCTAACTGGACGTATTCCGGCGAGTAAGGCAGGTATCGGTAGATTGGGCGATTCCCTCTTGCCGATATCTTGTTTCTAGTTAGTTCGGGGGCAACCCGATTACTAGATATGTATGTGCTTCTAGCTAGTTCGGGGGCAACCCGATAGTTAGATATGTTCGCTAAGAGAGCAATATTGATAGGGTCACAATAGGGTGACTAGATTGGATAGACGATTAATATATATATATATATATATGTGTTTATATGTAACGTGACATTTTACTTATCATTGGGTCTAAACCCATGTAGCTCACTAGACGTTTTTGTCTCACGTACTCCTTGTTGTTTTTGCTATGTACTCAGGTTCAGGATCGAAGGTTTAGGTACGCATGGATAGAAATGCGGGGCCTAGAGTAGAAGAACATTAGATTGGATTTATGCTTAGCTATGGTTTTGATCTATTTTGTAACACCAACTTTATACTCTAATTTTCATACCAAAGGTTTTTGTAAATCCATATTTTTGGAACGGTTCTTCTACTTATGAAAATGATATATTTTGGGCAAATATTTTGTATTAAAATTTGAGGTGTTACAACTTGGAATCAGAGCTATAGTTTAAGTGAATTAGGTTGGATGGCCATCCTAGTCTTAGACTGTAGCATTAGGAATGTAAAATTCCTTAAGATTATAGGTTGACCTTGAGACTTTATGTTAAGTTTAGGGTTGAACCTAGGGAACCTATGAAAGTTGATGTGAATATGGATATTGAGTCTTATGTGACTAGTGGTTTGTACATAAGGTACTAAATGTTTAATGTCTTTCGTATAGTCTTGATCGAAAGAAATGGTGAACACTCGTAGAAGTGGAAAAGCCCCGGAAAACCGGGAGGAAGGAATACCTCATGTCGAGAGGGTGGTTGAACAAGAAAGTCAACTGTCGATGCATCGAGTTGATGAACCGGAGGTTGGAGCTAATAAGACTCTGATAACCATGGCGGATCTCCAAACTATTATTGATCAAATCAACGGGACGGTGGTCGAGGAAGTGCACCGTATTATTGGGGACCGTGAGAGGTCGGGTGGAGATCGTGAATCCGAGGCTAGATCGGATGAGAGAACCGGGGGTAGTGGTACCGGTGAAGGGAAATCCTCCACGGGTGGCCAAAGTGATGCTAGGGCAAAGCCCGATGTGAAAGAAGGTGGTTCGTTTAAATCCTTCATGGCTTGTAAGCCAAATGTGTATACGGGTAGTTCGGACCCGAAAGTAACTATGAGGTGGATCCGAGAGACCGAGCGGGTCATCGGTAGTAGCAAGTGTAAGAAAGCCGATATGGTGACGTATGCGTCGCAATTGTTAAAAGAAGATGATATGGTATGGTGGGATATCGTGTATGAAACCCTCGGGAGGGAGGTGATTGAGGTGATGTCGTGGGATTAGTTTACCACGAGATTGAAAAAGAAGTTTTGTCCCGAGGGGATTTAGAAAAGATGCACGAAAAGTTTGTGACCCTTAAGAAGGGTGATATGTCGGTTGAAGAATACTCTAGAGAGTTCACGGGATTACTCCCGTTTGTTGCTAAAACCTACTCGGATGAGAGGTTGAGGGTGGTCCGGTATGCTAGCGAGTTACCGTGGGACTACCAATTGGAAGTGAAGAGGGCGGTCACACTCGATGAGGCTATTAGTGCCGCCCGAGGTGTGGAAGAAGTGAATGAGGCAAGGGTTGCCGAGAGGGCCCATGTGGGCGAGAAGAGGAAGGCCGAGAGCGGCTCTAGTTCGTTCAAGAAAGGGAAGTTCACCTCGAGCTTCTCTAAGTAAGGAAGTGTTGGCTCGTGCAAGAAGTGCGGGAAAAATCATGCCGACGAATGCCGAAGTGGGTCGAAATCTTGCATTAGTCGTGGTAGGTCGGGGCATATAGCCCGGGATTGTAAGGCCAAGCCATTGGCCGAGGTGGAATGTTTCTCGTGTCACGAGAAGGGGCACTATAGCAATGTGTGCCCGAAGAAGGGAACCGATTCGATGGTGTCCACGACTCAAAAGAAAGTGGAGCCGGCAAAGGTGAAGGGGCGATCCTTCCAACTCACTCGGGAGGGGGCGAAGGAGGCACACGATGTGGTGTCAGGTACTCTATTCATTAACTCCTTGACAAATCATATATTATTTGATTCGGGTTCCAATTATTCATTTGTGTCTTATGAGTTCGGTTGTAAGTTGAATGTGCCGTCCGAGATGTTAGATGAAATTTATGAAATAGAGGTAGCCGACGGGAAAACCTCATTGGTTGAAAGTGTTTATAGAAATTGTGAAATAGAAATAAACGGTAGAAAGTTTAAGGTTGATTTATTGCCCATGGGGATAAAAGCGTTCGATGTAGTTATCGGTATGGATTGGTTGGGTATGCACCAAGCCAAGATATTATGCGGTAAGAAAATTGTGTCGATCAAAACACCCGAGAACGAGAAAGTGTATGTGTATGGGGAAAAACGACATCACATGCCTAATGTGATTACCGCCATTAAGGCGAGGAAAAGTATATTGAAAGGTTGTGCATCGTTTATTGCATATGTACTAGATGGCCGAAAAGAAAAGAAGTCGATGGATAACGTCAACATTATTCGGGATTTTCCTAGAAGTATTTCCCGATGACTTGCCCGGTTTGCCACCAAAGAGACAAGTCGAGTTTAAGATTGATTTAGTTCCGGGGGCGACGCCGATTGCTCGTGCTCCATATCGTTTAGCTCCCACCGAGATGCGAAAATTGATGACTCAATTACAAGACTTGTTAGATAAGGGTTTTATTCGTCTGAGTTCATCACCGTGGGGTGCACCGGTATTGTTTGTCAAGAAGAAAGACGGTTCGATGAGAATGTGTATCGACTACCGTGAGTTGAATAAGGTAACTATAAAGAACCGTTACCCGTTGCCGAGATTTGACGACTTATTCGACCAATTACAAGGTGCTAGTTATTTCTCGAAGATTGATTTGAGGTCGGGGTATCACCAAGTTCGGGTGAAAGAGGGTGACACCGAGTAGACGGCTTTTCGTACGCGATATGGTCATTATGAATTTCTAGTGATGCCGTTTGGTCTTACGAATGCGCCGGCTATTTTTATGGATCTAATGAATCGGGTTTGTAAACCGTTCCTTGATAAGTTTTTGATCGTGTTCATTGATGATATCTTGATTTATTCGAAAACTGAGGAAGAACACGAGGGCCATTTGAGACTTGTGTTAGATGTGTTGAAACGGGAAAAGTTGTATGCTAAATTCTCGAAGTGTGAATTTTGGTTGCGGGAAGTACAATTCTTAGGTCACGTGGTGACGTGTGATGGTATTAAAGTTGACCCGTCCAAGATTGAAGCGCTGTCAAATTGGGAGCCTCTGAGGACTCCTACCGAGGTTAGAAGTTTCCTTGGATTAGTCGGTTATTACCGAAGATTTATACAAGACTTCTCGAGAATCGCGATTCCAGTAACGAAGTTAACGAGAACAAGTGAGAAGTTCGTGTGGGAAAAGAAGCAAGAAGAGGCGTTTAAATTGTTGAAGGAAAAGTTATGTAACGCGCTGATTCTTACGTTACCGGATGGTATGGAAGATTTTGTGGTTTATAGTGATGCTTCGAATCAAGGGCTCGGTTGTGTGTTGATGCAAAGAGGGAAGGTGATCGCGTATGCCTCGCGACAATTGAAAAATGCGGAATTGAGGTACACGACACACGACTTGGAGTTGGCGGCGATTATATTTGCCTTGAAGTTGTGGAGACATTATTTGTATGGTACTCGGTGTACATTGTACACGGATCATAAAAGTTTACAATACGTGTTTACTCAAAAGGATCTTAATATGCGACAAAGAAGATGGATCGAGTTGATTGCCGACTATGATTGTGAGATTGTGTACCATGCGGGAAAGGATAATGTAGTAGCCGACGCCTTGAGTCGAAAAGTTTATGAGAACCCGAACCGAGGAATATTAACACGTATAGAAGTCGTCTCGAGTATTATCGAAAGAATCAAGAATGCCCAACGAGAGGTTATGGGAAAAGACGAGTTAAGACAAGAACGGTTAGGTAAGAACCAACATTTTCTTGAAAATGCACAAGGGTTGAAAATCGTAGGCGGTCGTATTTGGGTTCCTAAGTTCGGTGGTATCCGAAAAGAATTGTTGAATGATGTGCAAAAGTCAAAGTATTCGATTCACCCGGGAAGTACAAAGACGTACCAAGATTTGAAACGGGTTTATTGGTGGCCTGGAATGAAGGTGAGGGTGGCCAAGTACATCTCAAAGTGTGCCACGTGTGCACAAGTAAAAGCCGAGCATCAAGTATCGTATGGGGTAGCTCAATCATTGTTCGTACCGGCCGGAAAGTGGGAATACATAACTATGGATTTCATAGTTGGTTTACCAAATATGAGTAAGGGTCACGATGCCATTTGGGTCATAGTTGACCGGTTGACCAAGAGTGCGTTATTTTTAGCCATCCGGGAAACGTTGCCACTTGAGAAATTGGCTAAGTTATATGTTGATGAGGTGGTTCGACTCCACGAGGTTCCGTTATCAATTGTATCCGATAGAGACACGAGGTTTACCTCGAGATTTTGGCGATCTTTACAAGAAGAGTTGGGTACAAAGTTGCGGCTGAGCACATCTTATCATCCGCAAACCGACGGTCAAAGTGAAAGAACAATTCAAACGGTTGAAGATATGTTGAGATCGTGTGTGTTAGATTTCGGTGGTAAATGGGATGAACATTTACTGTTATTCGAGTTCTCGTATAATAATAGTTATCACTCGACTATAACAATGCCGCCTTATGAGGCGTTGTATGGTAGGAAATGTAGAACTCCATCTTGTTGGTTAGAAGCGGGAGAGATGAAACTCACGGGTCCCGAGATCGTGAGGGTGACGAATGAAAAGATTGGTATAATACAAGCCAACATGAAAGCCGCCCAAGATAGCAACGAAGTTATTTGGGTTTGAAGAAAAGACCATACGACTTGGATGTCGGTGATATGGTAATGTTGAAAGTATCACCTTGGAAAGGTGTAATGCGGTTTGGAAAGAAAGGGAAATTAAGTCCAAGATATGTCGGACCGTTTAAGATATTGAAACGGGTCGGGCTTCAAGCATTTAAGTTGGAACTTCCACCCGAGCTTCAAGGTGTGCATGACACCTTTCACGTGAGTTATTTGAAGAAGTTCATCGGGGAAGTTGAAAATATCATTCCATTGCAAGAGTTGCGGGTCGATGCCCCGAACCGGTTGATTGAGGAACCCGAAGCTATACTAGAGACGAAAACAAAGAAACTTCGTAATAAAGAGATCGAGTTGGTATTGGTCAAGTGGAAGCATTCTCTTAGACCAAATTTGACTTGGGAAGTCAAAGACGAGATTCGGAAGAGGTACCCGGATTTCGTGAACTATGATGAGATTCCGAGGACGGAATCTTCTTAAGGGGTAGATAGTTGTAACGACCCGAAATTTGTAAATAAATAAATTGTACAAAAATATGATAAATAAGGATAAATCGTTTAAGGAATGTAGGAATTGGTTTCGTGTCATTTGGACACCGTACGAGAAAGTTATGGACGAAACCGGGTCGAGATAATAACTGAAAAGTGCAGCCCTGCTGCAATGGAAAGTTCACGCCGTGAACTTTAGTTCCCGATCGGGAACTTCATTCAGCGATTTGTGGTTTTTGATCGATCAGAGTTCACGCCTAGGTCTCGATCGGGAAAAGTTCACGACGTGCAAAGTTCACGATCGTGAACTAGTTCACGATGTGAACTTCTGCAGACAGCACCATTAAAGTCGGGTTTTGGTCATAAATGCTATCCAAAACCCTAGTTTTCTCCCACTTGGCGATTTTCAAGTGCAAGTGCTGATTTTGGTCGATTTCTTCATCAAATCTTTGGTAGATTTCACTCTTAGTTGAAGATTAAAGGTATATCTTCACTCCTTGATCTTTGTAGCTTAAGATCTATGTATTTTGATGTATGGGTTTGAAACCCTAGTTCTTGGGGTTTTGGGTTATGGTGATATAAGTGATGTATACATTTAATAGATGGTATTTTAACAAAGGGAACAAGTGTATGATTGAGATTTGTAAGAATCTTAAGGGTTGGTTAAACCTAGGGTTTGGTAAATCACCATAATTAGGGGAAAGTGTTAGTTGATGGTATCTAGGGATAATGGATACATTCTTAGTATGTGATGTTGAACATCTTGTGATTGTTGTATTAGGATTTTGGTGAAGTCTTGGAAAGTTGATTGATTGTTGGAGCAAGGAAACCGGCGGAAAGAATACGGTTGGAGCATTTTATTGCTAAGGTGAGTACATGTGGACTTTACTGAGTACATAGCCTTTGAATTACTTTTCTTACTTGTGTTATGGTCTATTTGCTTGTTTGTGTAGACTTATAGTATGTTGAGTTAGTGATAGATATTATTGATAATATTGGACTAACTTGTTTGATGATGAAAGTGATGACCGAGAGCTAGTTGACATAACCATTGAGTTATGGTGAGATTGAGATGATGAGATGACACGGGCGACTCCCGGTCATGAGGTGTGGATTGAGGGGCAATTGGGTGGATTCCCATCGACTCATCCACGTTAGTAGTCTTGCTAACTGGACGTATTCCGGTGAGTAAGGCAGGTATCGGTAGATTGGGCGATTCCCTCTTGCCGGTATCTTGTTTCTAGTTAGTTCGGGGGCAACCCGATAACTAGATATGTATGTGCTTCTAGCTAGTTCGGGGGCAACCCGATAGTTAGATATGTTCGCTAAGAGAGCAATATTGATAGGGTCACAATAGGGTGACTAGATTGGATAGACGATATATATATATATATATATATATATATATATATATATATATATATATATATATATATATATATGTGTGTGTGTGTGTGTGTGTGTGTGTGTGTGTTTATATGTAACGTGATATTTACTTATCATTGGGTCTAAACCCATTTAGCTCAAGAGACGTTTTTGTCTCACGTACTCCTTGTTGTTTTTGCTATGTACTTGTTAGGTCACAACACCCCTGGTTTGTTTGATAATTGTTAGATTAATAATTTACTTAAGACAATTAAGGTGATGAACACAGTAATTTAGTCAAACGTATATTATTCCACAAAGTGTGGCTTGTAGCGGAAATACAAGACCACTTGAACAATTACAATATATGAGAATGAACGTGTAAATTGGTAGGTTCTCCTTTGCAAGATGATCTCTATTTATAACAATATAGAGATCTTACATAATGGGCAAAAGGAGTAACCGAATGACTAAACTAGGAAAATGACTAAGATCAAGGGATTTGATCTTAGTACGTTACAGAAGAAAACGTAACTCAGTCCTTCTACTCAGTATTGGTTTTCCAATACTGAGTGCTGATACTGAGTGGCCAATACTGGCCAAACTCAGTATCACTCCTAAACTTAGCATATTTATTCTACTGATTATTCTAAGCTAGTCTAGGTTGTTTTGTTATCTAAAGATTCCAAAGGGGTGAGGCTTTTTGCCTTAACAATCTCCCCCTATCTAATGATAACAAAACAATTACAAAGAGAATATTACAAAACATGAATTCAGGCAGCAACGTCTTCTTCTTCACTGTTTGTTGATTGATTCAAACTCATAGAACACTTCTTTCTTTATGTGGAGGAACTCTTCTCTTTTCTTCAATTCATCTTGCCTGTTGTTGAGCACAACAACCATTTTCTTTCTGAACCAAGAGTCCTCCTTCTTGGTTATCATCCACTTCAAGCCCACCAGATGACTAATAGGGGCCTTTGGCAAATATGCTTCAGTAATGAAGCATTCCCTATCTTCTGGGTCAGTATACATATATCCAGAGGTTGGATATATGGTGCTTTTTTGATCCTGAAATATTAGATTTGGTGGAACAGAGTATGAGTTAAAGATCCTGAAAGTGTTAAGGCACTCAGGCTTGTTGTTCTTTATAGCCTCAGTCATTACACTGAGTGCCCTATAGTCTGCTTGATACAAAATTCCTTGTTCAAAGCATATAGCAGAAACAGCCCAGATTTCATCCATCATTACTTGGGCTTCAGAGGATCTTGATGGTAACTCCTTTATTAGTCTGGCAATCTTCACCCAATCTTGGAGTCCCATGTTCTGAATGTCATGAAGAAAAATCTTCATGGGAGGACTGACTGGTCCAGTGCAGACTGCATCTATGGACTTGTCAACGGTTTTGACTTTTATTTTGTTGACATACATGTTCAGCCAGCATATCTCCTTCACATTTGGGAATGATCTATTCCTTAGCATACTCATCATGTTCTCCGTGTATCATGTTCTTTGAGCAACAATGTTCCAGTGTTGTTGAAGGACTTCATCTCCTGTTCTTCTTATAGTGTGAGGTTTCCATGGAACATCTGCATCAGAACCAGTGTCAGTATCAGGATCTTCTTCCTTAACGGGAAAGAATCTTTGAGCCTCAATCTCATCCTCAGCATCACTCTTTTCCTCAGCATCATGTACAGATCTTCTTGGTCTAGAAATTAGAGTAGCTGGATCTGATTCCTCACTAGATTCTGAGGACATAACCACTTTTGCCATTCTTCTGGTTATTGGCCTTCTAGGAACTCTAGAAGGTCCTTCAACTTGAGGAGAGAATTGTTTTCTTGTAGGCTCTTCATCATCTGAGGATGATGATGAAGAGCTTTCTTTATTTGCCACATCCAGTGCAAAATTTATGAAATTCTGAGATGGCACTGGATGTTCTTCATCATCATCAGCAATAGGCCAGACAAAAGGCCTATAAACTATAATCTGCAAGTTATTTGACTCTTGAGCAGGAGGCTCAGTATCAACTTGCTGTGGTTGGTCAGTTGTAGTCTCCCGCTGAGCAGTTGGCTCAGATAATTCTTCAAGTTGTTCCATAACTGACCTTCCTCTTTGTCTTCTTCTCTCATACTGAAACCTAAGCGGTTTAGTATGGGGAGTTTTCTGATGTTGTTGTTGTTGTTGTGGAGGTTGATCTTCATTCAATTTCCTTCTTTTCTCCCCCTGAGCAGATGACTCAGGTTGATCAACCTCCTCTTCTCTTTGTCTCTTCTCCCCCTTTTTGTTATCATTGGATGGGGAGGGAAGAGGTTCAGTATCACCACCTATGTCCCCTTGTTGATCTTCATGAGTTGGGGAGGGCATAGGTTCAGTAGTAGCATCATGTGCACCCTCAGTTTTAGCATTAGAGGGTGATCTTCTAGGCTCAGTAGCAGGGCCTTCTTCATCATCTTTATTATTTCCACCAAGTGGAGACTGTGGAGGTGGTGGAGGTTGTTGTTGTTGCTGAAGTAGTGCCACCGACTGCTTTAATGAGTCAATTTCATTACTCATTTCATCCATCCTGGCCAGAATAGTATTCTGAGTGTTCTGCATGGCCAGGATTTGATTGAGAATTGTTTGTAGAGCCCCTTGCACTTCCTGAGACTGAGTGGCTTGTGCTCTATGACCCTGCACAGATGGTGCTAAAGAAAAAAAAATTAAATTGGTTAGAATGAAAGGTTTATCAAATAGAATTGTGGTGTTGTTAAATTCTATAATCATGTAAACAGAATTTAGAAGTCTGTATTTCATCTGGTTCATGATGAAATATTGTGAACTTGTGCATAGCATGTGTAAGAAATGTTTAGTAAAAGTGAGTGTGAATATTTGAGTGGCTCAGTATAGGATAGGTCACATTTACTAAAAGGTTTTGGTTTAAGAAATCGAAGCCTGGGATGTGCTTTTTGTTATTTTCAATGTTTATCACTCGGTATCAGAGTGATAACAGAAATGTGGCTAAAACCCATAGAAAATTTTGGCTAATGTGGCTTAAAAGGTTTGTGATCATTTCTTGAAGTATGTGACCCTACTCAAAAATAAGTGGGACATCATTCAAGCAGCACCAGTGGGTGTCAGTATGACATCAACCACCATTGTCTCTTTAAATGTTGAGACAACTGTAGAGTGACAATGATCATATATGTGCTCAGTGTATGAATTTTGCATAGCAGCAGTGGGCTAACTATGTTGGCCATAATTGGATATATATTTGAAAGTTCGTTTGAGACTTTGGTCAGTATTGAGCTGGTACTGGCCAATACTTAGTCTCTATTTGGGAAAGATATATATATAAAAGTTTGAGAGCATTATAGAAATTCATACCCGAGACTTTGTCAGATTCCCTTCGAGCATCTGCAGAGGTCGGTGCTGGATCGTCTGTATGTTGATTTGAGGCACCATCACCTTCAAGAGCCTCTTCTCTTCTATCAGGAGCACCTTCCAGTATATGTTGCTCAAACTGAATCTCCACATCAAGAGGAACATGATGTTCCTCAATTTGTTGAGCAATGTGTTCGGGTTCGGGACCTGGAAGATCAGCGGTGGCTGCAACTAGACTCTGTGCTTGAAGAGATGCAGTCAAAGATGGAACATTAGTGGGTTGCACCTCTTCTGATGATAAAGCACCCATTATCACTGGAGATAAGTTTCTTTTTTGTCTTCTTAGGACAAGTGGTTGCTCTTCTGTGGACTCAGTATCAAAATCTGATGTAGTATGAGGAGCATCAGGATCCTTTTCAGGTGGAGGCATATGTGGTTGTGCTTGTTCTTGTTCTGGTTGAGCATCCACCATTTCAACATCTTGGTCAACATTACCTCCATCACCACTATCATCATCATCATCATCATCATCATCATTTTCTGATCCAGTATCAGAATTATCATCATTATCTTCATCATTAATGTGTGCCTGCACAATAGCCCACATAGAGTGACTCAGTACAGGCTCGCCTTCCCTTGGCCTGTAAAAATATATCTTCTCAAGTAAGGGAGGAAGATCTGCTCTTGGACTATTGAATTCATCATAAACATGAGCAGGCATAGCACTCTGGAAGATGAGAGAAAGAAATCTGCAGAAAGGAACATTGATTTCTCTGGTTTGAGCCCGAACCAGAGAAGCTAGTTCATTAAATATCAGTCTAGCATAATCAATGTCCCGGCCATGGTACATGGCATGGACAATCTGCATCCCAAAATCATTGATTTGGTCCAAATCTCCAGTCTTGTGGGTCATACATCGAATGAGTGTGGAAATTAAAACACCCCACATCGGACCAAATTCGTTTCTTATAATTATGCCTGTGGTTCCTCTCCATCCAATAAAAGGTAACACCGAGCGAGCCTCTGTTCGATCAACAAAGGGCTCATACTGAGCGTGAGCGGGAAGCCTCGGTGTTTCCCGGATCATAGCTGTTGAAACAAAAGCCCTCCTTTGATCTCGAATAACCCAACCGGTAATCATGTCCGGAGAGTCAAGTTTTGCAGAGTACCAGAATTCACAGAGCATCTCCAGATATATTGCGCGAGGATATAGAATCAACGCTTGAGTGATTGGACAATGCTTCAAGTATGTAACTATATGAGTGAATTCAGGGCACGCCCAAGCCTGAGGAATATTGAAATTTGGAGTTATGTTGTTCCTCGCAAACTTGGGTACTTCATCGTTTCGAAATGGGGTCGCCGGTGCAGCCTCTGGTGCGAAGAATCAAAAATTCGCCATCTGTGATTAAGATTTAAGATTTGCTTGCAAGGAAAATGTAGAATCGTTCATCGCAGAGAGTAATCGAAGAAGAAAGATTGAAATAACTGTTTACAATTTTAAAGGTAAAAGAAAAACGGTTATTTATACTTAATTATCGATAATTATGGTATTGGGAAGTAAAAACGGCTGAAATGAAAGCCTTATCCTGTTCCATTGGTAAATTTCTTATTAGGAAAGGTTACCGTTGGGGAGTATGAGGATTAAAAAAAATTAAATTAAATTAAAAAAATAAAAATTATAAAAACATTTAATTTAATCTGTAAATTAAAGAAAAATAAAAATTATTTAATTTTGATAAGTCAGACGAGTGTACTGAGCAGGTCAGTATGAAAATCAATACTGAGCGCTCAGTATCAGAAACAAATTAAAGAGAATTAAGGGTTCAGCACACCCAATCGCCCTAGTAAGTACATAAACCTTTCTTCAGAAAGAGGTTTAGTAAACACATCGGCCAATTGGTCATCTGTTGAAACATAATCTACCTCAACCTTACCCTTTTCCACATTATATCAAATAAAGTGGTGTCTGATATCAATGTGCTTTGTTCTTGAGTGATGGACTGGGTTCTCAGTGATAGCAATAGCACTCTTGTTATCACAATGAATAGGTGTCTTCTGAAAATTGAACCCATAGTCCATTAGTTGACACGGCATCCATAAGAGTTGAGCACAACAACTTCATGCAACAACATATTCTGCTTCTGATGTGGAAGTTGCTACTGAGTTTTGCTTCTTGGATGACCAACCAACTAGTCTTCCACCGAGGAATTGACATCCTCCACTTGTACTTTTTCTATCTAACCTACAACCTGCAAAATATGCATATGTATACCCCTCAAGGTCAAAGTTTGAGTCTTTGGGATACCAAAGACCCATGTGAGGAGTACCTGAAAGATATCTAAAAATGCGCTTAACAGCTTTCATATGTGATTCTTTAGGATCAGCCTGATACCGAGCACATAAGCAAGTTGAAAACATGATATCAGGCCTGATAGCTGTTAAGTAAAGTAAAGAACCAATCATACCTCGGTATGTGGATTGACATACTGGTTTACCAGTTTCATCTTTACTTATTTTATCCTGAGTACCCATAGGAGTGTGCATGGAAGATAGATTTTCAAATTTATATTTCTTTAGCATGTCATGCACATACTTACTTTGATTTATAAAAGTGTCATCAGGCTTTTGATCAACTTGTAAACCAAGAAAGTAAGTAAGCTCACCCATCATACTCATCTGATACTGAGATGACATTATCTTAGCAAACCAGTCACACATTGACTTGTCAGTGGAGCCAAAGATAATATCATCTAGATATATCTGAATAAGTAAGATGTCAAAACCTTTCCTTTTTGAAAATAATGTTTTGTCAATTTTACCTCTTATAAATTTATTTTCAATTAAGTACTCAGACAGGGTATCATACCAGGCTCTTGGAGCTTGTTTGAGCCCATATAGAGCTTTATCAAGCTTGAAAACATAATTAGGAAATTTAGGATCAACAAAACCTGGAGGTTGTTTAACATAAACTTCTTGTTGTAGTTTTCCATTGAGAAAAGCACTCTTGACATCCATCTGATAAACTTTGAAGTTCTTGAAGGCTCCATATGCAAGATACAGCCTAGTAGCTTCAATTCTTGCAACCGGTGCAAAAGTTTCATCATAGTCAATGCCTTCTTCTTGCCTGTAACCCTGAGCAACTAGTCTACCTTTATTTCTAATGACAACACCATCCTTGTCCATCTTGTTTCTGAACATCCACTTAGTACCAATAATAGTTTTGCCAGCAGGAGGTGGTACTAAGTTCCAAACTTTGTTTCTCTCAAACTCTGTTAGTTCTTCTTGCATAGCTTCTACCCAGTCTTCATCCAGTAAAGCTTCATCAGCCTTCTTTAGTTCCATGGTAGATAGGAAGCTTAAAAAGAAGCAAAAGTTTGCAGTTGCTTGCGGTTCAAAATCTAACTTTCTTCTTGTTTGGACACCTTGTTCAATAGGACCAATAATATTAGAATGTGGATGATCTATGTGTTCCCTTAGATTGTTTCCTAAGGGAGCATTTGAAACAAGGTCAACAATATCTTGTTGCACTGATGTGTTGTCTGCCTGATACTGAGCTGAATGTTGGTCAGCATTAGACAGTTCAGGTTGTTGTTCGTCTTGATTTTGCAGATCTGAGGTGGATTCTTGAAAAGTACTGGAAGATTCACCTTCTTCATAGGTGGAGTTGTTCAGATCAATGATTGGGAACTCAGTATTGGGGTTCTCAGATATGGGAACCTCAGAATTTGATGCACTTGAGTTATGCTGAGTTCTTTCTTGATCAGTGTCACTCATACCATGATCAACATAGTATGGGTGAGACTTGGGTTGTTCAGCAATTGTGTTTTCGGGATTGCATAGAATGTCTATGCCACTAATGTCTTCCTTTGCTGAGGTAGAATGCACATCCCGATCTTCATCAAAAGTGACATGAATGGATTCTATAATCATCTTAGTTGAGATGACATACACTCTGAAAGCTTTAGAGTGTGGAGAGTAGCCAATGAACACACCTTCATTTGCTTTGGGAGCAAATTTGTTGAGATATTGTTTAGTACTGAGTACAAAACATTTACTCCCAAAGATGTGGAAGTATTCCACATTAGGAACCTTGCCATTATATAACTCATAAGGAGTCTTTTGATGTCTCTGGACTATTGTGGCTCTGTTCTGAGTAAAATTTGCACAATTTACAGCTTCTGCCCAGAAGCTCAGTGCCAGTCCAACATGGCATAACAAAGTTCTTATCGCTTCAATTAATGTTCTATTCTTTCTTTCTACAACACCATTTTGTTGTGGTGTGTAGGCTGCAGAGAAGTTTTGGACAATCCCTTTTTCTTCACAGAAATCTGCTAATACTGAGTTCTTAAACTCAGTACCATGGTCACTTCTTAGTTGCTTGACCTTGTTGCCTTTCTGAAGTTCTTCTCTTTTGATAAAGACAATGATTTCTGTGGTTGCATCTGATTTGGTCTTGAGAAAGATGACCCAAGTATATCTTGAGTATTCATCAACCAAGACTAAAGTATAGATCTTTTTGGCCAATGATGGTGTGCTGATGGGGCAAAAAAGATCCATATGTATCATTGTAAGAGATTCATTAATAGAATGGTTGAACTTGGACTTGAATGAACTCTTCTTCTGCTTGTCCATTTCACATGCTGAGCATAACTTATCTTTAGAATAAGTAATAGTGAGCAAACCTCTCACCAGCTTCTTCATACTGGGCTCATTAATATTTCTGAAATTGATGTGAGAAAGTTTCTTGTGCCACAACCAGTTCAGTTCTGGCTTGACTTTAGAAAGCAGGCAAACTCGAATAGTAGGGTCTATTTCAGACAGGTTGACCACATAGACATCCTTTTCTTTTCTAGCAATGAGTATAGGTTGCCCTTTATCATTGTAGATGATTCCTGCAGTCTTCCTGAAGCGAGCTTCATTGTCATCATCACACATCTGGCTGATACTGAGTAGATTGTGTTTAAGACCCTCTACATAGGCAACTCTTTTAAAAGTTATGTTGCCTGCCTTGATTACTCCATACCCTCTAGTTTTTCCAACTGAATCATCTCCAAACTTGACAGAAGGACCCTTCTCTGGTGTATAGTTTAGAAGATACTCCATACTGCCAGTCATGTGTCTTGAGCAGCCACTATCTAAGTACCATTTTCTGTCACCCTGCACAAGACACAAAATAATGATTAGTTCTTTTTAGGAACCCATTTTTGAATGGGACCTTTGATAGGAGAAATAGGGGTAGACTTGATCTCTTTTGTTGGAGAGGTCGATATCACTTCAAGGGAAACCTTAGATGTTTTCTTTGGTGATACTGACTTCGTTTCTCTCCTTTTCTTTGGTACTAAGTACCTAGGACTTGAGAGATCAGTCCATCATTCATCTCCTTTATGTCCAGTATGATGACATCTATAACATTTTCTAGGTCTATTTCTGAACATATTTTCATAAGGAATTTTTGAAAATTGTTTGACTTTTGGTTGATCAGTATGAGTAAGTTTTGCAAACTTTTGACTTAAAACTTTGATCTGATCACCAATAGATTTTAAAATATCATTTTTGTCATTTTTTAATGGTGTTTTAATGTTGTTTTTGACTGGTTTTGAAGGAGATGGATCTGGTGTCTTCTTTTTATTTGGCAGAGAAGTCTTTTTAATATTAGACTTCTTGTTTTTGCCACTTGAAGATCCTGTTGAAGTTGATTTCTGATTATCATGTTTTAGAATGACAACTTTAACAGGTTCTTTAGATTCTTGATTATTTGACTTTTCTGTTCTTGCAACCTCAGTATCAGATAGAACATTTTGAGTAGAAGTAGAAGTGGTTTTATTTTCATTATATATCTCAAAAGTGGTTGTATTAAATAATAATTCAAATGGAGGAACAGCAGATGTATCATACTGCACAACTTCGAGGTCAGTATCAGAGAATTCTTTTTCAGGAAATTCAATATCGAGCTCTTGTAGTTCAGTATAACACTTTGAACAGATGGAAGGACCAATTGGTTTATCAAAAATAATTTTATCCTCATCATCTGACTTAGTTTGACATCCAACTTCACAAAAAGTTTTTGCTTTTACAAACTGAATAGGGTTCATATCAGAAAATTCTTCAAATAAATCAGCAAAATTTTTTCTATTTTTTAACTGAGGATCAACAGCAAGTGAAACCCTCACATTTTCTGGAAATTGTGGATTTAGACATTTATTTAATTTAATAGATGCATTTCCCCAAGATTTACACTGGTTTTCAAATTTTTCCTTTTCTAATTTGTGTAAGTGAGCTTTGTCAGCTAATCTTTGGTTAATGTCTTGTAAGTTTAAAAAATTTAATTCTAAATCTTTAAGTTTTGCTAATTCATCTAAATGTTCATTATTTACCATTTCAAGTTCAAGAATAGTTAATTTTAAAGCTTTTTCTCTTTGTACTAAAGTTTTAAGATCAACAATCATATACTCAAAAATCTTTTCCTTTTCATTCACTGAATAAGTTTGAAAGGAACTCACCTTGTACAACTGAGTGGAATACCAATCAGTATGAACACTCATCCTCTCAGCTTCTTTGATGTCCTTCTCAAAGGAGCTCTTCAAATCATCTTCAGTGAAAGCCATAAAGGCTTTGTTTTCAACTTCTTCCTCATCATCACTGAGCTCTTCATCCATCCAAGCTTCAGAGTAAAGTGCTTGATGAGGTGCTCCATTCCGTGCTGCACCCTTGCCCTTGCTCCAGTTCTTCAACTTGACATACTTGTCTCTATACCGTTTAGCTCGGTATGCAATCTTGTCATTCTGATCAGTTTCAGTTGACTTAGTATGACAGTTAGCAGCAATGTGTCCAGGCTTTCCACACCTATAGCAAAGACCTGATCTTGGATCAGTATTGGAAGAGCTAACACCAAGCCTCTTCTTCTTCAACTGATCCAGCTTCATAGACATAAGAGCCATTTGGGTTTCAATATCCTCTGCCTCAGCATCAGCAAGATCAACTTCTGGTTCTTCAGGCTCAGTCACAATATATGCATGTTTCACAACTAGAGCCATGCCAGCGGAAGACTTGTCGGTTTTCTTCCAGTTGATCATTCTTGCAGCATTATTCTCTTCATGATTCAACATTAGACCATACAGAGTTTGAAGAGTGTATGACTCAATGTTGTTAGCAGCATTGACAGAATTTGTCATATCAAGACACTGTTGAGGAAGACTATCCGGGAACTTTTGAACAAGCTCTCCTTCCTCCTTCACAATGCCTACACTGATTAGATCATGGATAGCAGTATTAAACCTGTTATAGAGAGTGGTGATGTCTTCATTAGGACTTGAGAAGAAGTTTTCATACTTTCTTCACATGTTGCTCTTTCTTTGCAACTTCACCTTAGGTGTGCCTTCATAGGTGACTGATAGGCTATCCCACATAGCCTTTGTTGTTGGCAATTTCATAATTACTTTCAGTATTTCTTTGGTAACAACATTATCAATCACCCCCTTTGCTCTTGAGTCTAAACTGTATAACTGACGGTCAGTATCAGTCCATGTGTGCTTCAGTTTAGGAACTATTCTTGTGCTCTCAGGAGCATCATCAGTAGCTGCAACAGTTTCCACAGTTTGTGGAATGATGGGACCATCATTCAGCACAGTGAGCATCTCATGATGAATAGATTCAAGATACCACTGAGCTTTTAGCTTCCATTGATGGAAGTCTTTGCCATCAAAGATGGGCACTCCCTTTCCAGACATAACTGGTGCAACAATTGTAGTCATTTTGGATTTTTGAGTTTGGGAGGGATAAATATAGGGAATGGCTGACAGGGTAATAGATCGACTAAATAAGGATTTATTTAGCCTGCTCTGATACCAGTTGTTAGGTCACAACACCCCTGGTTTGTTTGATAATTGTTAGATTAATAATTTACTTAAGACACTTAAGGTGATGAACACATTAATTTAGTCAAACGTATATTATTCCACAAAGTGTGGCTTGTAGCGGAAATACAAGACCATTTGAACAATTACAATATATGAGAATGAACATGTAAATTGGTAGGTTCTCCTTTGCAAGATGATCTCTATTTATAACGATATAGAGATCTTACATAATGGGCAAAGGAGTAACCGAAGGACTAAACTAGGAAAATGACTAAGATCAATGGATTTGATCTTAGTACGTTACAGAAGAAAACGTAACTCAGTCCTTCTACTCAGTATTGGTGTTCCAATACTGAGTGGCCAATACTGCCAAACTCAGTATCACTCCTAAACTTAGCATATTTATTCTACTGATTATTCTAAGCTCGTCTAGGTTGTTTTGTTATCTAAATATTCCAAAGGGGTAAGGCTTTTTGCCTTAACAGTACTTAGGTTCGGGATCGAAGGTTTAGGTACGCATGGATAGAGATGCGGGGCCTAGAGTAGAAGAACATTAGATTGGATTTATGCTTAGCTTTGATTTTGATCTATTTTGTAACACCAACTTTATACTCTGATTTTCATACCAAAGGTTTTTGTAAATCCATATTTTTGGAACGGTTCTTCTACTTATGAATATGATATATTTTGGGCAAATGTTTTGTATTAAAATTTGAGGTGTTACAAAAATGCCACCGTTTGAGGCATTGTATGGGAGGAAGTGTAGAACGCCTTCTTGTTGGTTGGAGGCGGGTGAGACAAAACTCACGGGTTCCGAGATTGTGAAAATAACAAATGAGAAAATCGGAATAATTCAAAGGAATATGAAAGTGGCACAAGATCGCCAAGAGAGTTATTCGGGGTTGAAAAAACGACCCTATGATTTGGATGTTGGTGACATGGTGATGTTGAAAGTGTCGCCTTGGAAAGGCGTGATGAGATTTGGTAAGAAGGGGAAGTTGAGTCCACGGTATGTTGGACCGTTTAAGATTTTGAAAAGAATTGGGCTTCAAGCCTTCAAGCTTGAACTCCCACCCGAGTTGCAAGGTGTCCATGACACCTTCCATGTTAGTAATTTGAAGAAGTACTTAGGTGAAGTGGAGAATATTATCCCACTTTAAGATTTGCGGGTCGATGCACCTAATCGATTGATTGAAGAGCCCGAGGCCATATTGGAGGCCCAAACAAAGAAATTAAGGAACAAAGAGATTGAGTTGGTTTTGGTCAAGTGGAAGCATTCCCTTGGGCCAAATTTGACTTAGGAAGTCAAAGATGAGATTAAGAAACGCTACCCGAACTTTGTAGATTATGATGCGATTCCGAGGACGGAATCCTCTTAAGGGGTAGATAGTTATAACGACCAAGATTTTGTAAATAAATAAATTGGACAAAAATATGATAATTATGGATAATTCATTTAAGAACCGTAGGAATTGGTTTCGTGTCATTTGGACACCGTTTGATATAGTTAGGGTCGAAACCGGGCTGAATCGGACGACCAAAAAGTGCAGCCTAGCTGCCTGGGGAAGTTCACGGCGCGAACTATGGTTCGCGATCGTGAACTTCATATCGAGACTTGGGGTTTTTCAGAGATGGAGTTCCCGACTGGTTTCCGATCGCGAACTGGTCACGAAGCGCGAAGTTCGCGACGCGAACTCTGGTTCGCGATCGTGAACTATTTCAGCTGCATAAAAACGGGTTTAGCCTAGGGTTTTAGGCACCAACAACCCTACTCACCTACCAGCTGTTTTTAGAGAGAGAAAGCTCGTTCTTGGTGTTCTTGGGCTTGAATCTTCATCAATCTTGGAGATTTTATCATCAAAGGTAAGGATTCTTGATTATCTTGCTTGCCTATCTTAGTTTCAAGCTTTTCATGGGTATCTACGGTGGTTTTGGGAACCAACCATACCATCTTTGGGAAGATGGTCTATCATGAGTGTAAAACACTCATGGTGAACTTGTAATCAATGTGTACAAGCTAGATTGGGGTTTTATGGATAGAAATCTTGAACTAGGGTTTGAGATTTCCACCAAGTAGTATGAACTTGGTGGTTGGAGATGTCATATTGGATAGATTAGTGATTAGTTATGAATAATAACTAGTTATTGTGTTGATGATGGTATTAGGTCAAGAAGACCTTGAGACTTGAAGTACTTCTTTGATTAAGAAGTAAGGATTTGTGTTGATTAACACAAGTATTGGATAGCATTGCTAAGGTGAGTACATGTGATCTTTTCTGAGTACATAGTAAAAGAGTTTCCATAGTTTAAATGATTAAACAAGTTTTTAGTAGTCTTTACTAAATAAATGTTTTAATAAAGAAATAAAGATTTAATAGTTAGTAGATGGCATGTATTGCTATTGACTTGCTTGGTTACCACTAGTATGTTGAATCTTATGATTTGGAGCATTGGCTCAAGTAGTTGAATTGTTATGTGGTAGCTAAACAATTGGATCCTAGATAACCCACACAAGTTGGGGGAGTTAGTGACACCTACTTGGGGCGGTACCACCCTGCGCAAGGGTAGTGTGTCGAGAAATAGATAACCCGGAAAGCGGAGGAGTTTGAGATAACCCGGATATGGGGGGAGCAAATAGATAACCCGGAAACGGGGGAGTTTACCTAGTTAACCCATATCGGGGGAGTTGTTTCGGGGAGGCCCGTTACGTATGTGATTGGCTTATGGCAAGCCTTAGAGTATGTTTGACTATGTGCAACTTGATAATTATTTAATTATTATTTTATTGCAACTATTTTCTAACCAGGTCTAAAACCCATGTTTCTCACAAGACAATCTTGTCTCACGTACTACGTTTATTTTGGCTATGTAGTCAGGTTCGGGAGCTAAGGATTAGGCGGCGCGTAGTTAGCATTTGGAAGTGATTAGCTCGGTGTACTTATTCAATTCCCTAGACTTTAGTTTTTGATATATTTGTAACACCGGTTTTGGTACTTTCTAATTATTCCAAATGTTTTATTTAAATCATATTTTTGAGACACTTGGCTTGTAAAGACTTAAGTCTTATAATTTAAAAGTTTTAAATTTGGATGAAAAGTCGGTGTGTTACAACTTGTAACATCCCTGAACCCCGTAGCACAATATTGCCCGCTTTGCCCACCAGCGCATGGTTTTGTTCTTGGTATGGACCACTTCCACCCAAAAGGCCTCATACTAAGAGAGGTATCTACACCCTTATAAGGAGTATTTCGTTTCCCTCTCCAACCAATGTGGGACGAATCTTACAATTCTCCTCCCCTTGGGACACAACGCCCTCGTTGTGCACATCGGCCCGGATCTGGCTCTGATATCACTTGTAACAACATCCTAGAACCCCGTAGCACAATATTGTCCGCTTTGCCCACCGGCACACGGTTTTGTTTTTGGTATGGACCACTTCCACCCAAAAAGCCTCATGCTAAGAGAGGTATCCACACCCTTATAAGGAGTGTTTCGTTCCCCTCTCCAACCAATGTGGGACGAATCTTACAATGGTTTAATATCATATAATACCCATTTGGACCTACAAAAGATATCCCAAATCAATCACAATTTACGAGAGAGAAAAAGAAAGAACCTTTGTTGCACTATTGCACTCTTGACGGGGAGGGCTTTGGCGTGAAATGGGATATGGTATAACGGTGTTAAAGAATGCCAAATGGTGTATAACAGAGGTTTAACCTCGCCACATCAAATGCCCGCCACATCAAATGCCCTTACGAGGTTTCTGCCTAAACGTCCCTTAGGCTAAGCGGTATGACCCAAAGGACTATAGTGTGGAGCTGAGGTGGCATGCCTTCCACGTGTGGAAGCAGCATCAACACCATCCCCCCCACCCACCCACACACGACATGGGGGTTTTCAATGGAGAAGGGTAGCCACGACCACGCGTGAGCACAGGTGTGGTAAAGACAATGTTTGATTTTGAGGTGTTTTGGTGGGGGCCTCTTCGCATATGGATGGATGTGGTAGGTATTTCCTCTAATGTGGTGTGATTTCTTAGGTGACATTACCCTCTCCCTCGTCTGTTTATATTTTTCCAAACTGGGGGCATTCAACTGATGTTCAAACTGAAGACTAGCATGGTGCCAGTTTACCGACGTTGATGCCCAATCGAAGGCACCAGTGACGCCAGTCTAAAAGTTTTGAAAATTACACTGAAAATTGTGTTCGAATAGACCCTCTGTTATCTTTTGAAAATTAACCATAATAGTAAACAATTTAATTAGTTCAATGAAAAAGATATAGAATACGTTTTTACCTTAATTTAAATTTCATTTATTATACGGTCTTTGTTTGGAAAAATGTATAATCAAACAATATTTCCTCAATATAAAATATAGTTGTTGTGCAGTACCTGCTAGTTATTTTTAAAATATGGTAAAAAGTCTACATTTTAAGCAAAATATTTTAAAATCACTAATTTCATTTGACTACTAATTATTTTCTATTTCAATTTTCTCCTCTCTCTTCATTGTGGTATGATTTATCATCTCTCTCTCTCTATAACAAACACACACTTTTGTTATAAAAGCTGTTAATACGCATGACGCTACACATTGTTTCTATTCTTTAAAATTCACATGATTCCGCTTGACAGATTTCATTTATAGAAACAACACCCACACTTTATAATCATTCTGTTTCACCTTTTTCGTATTTTTAAAGATTTTTGTTTGATTTATACCTTGAAAACCGAGGCAATTCCAAGGTGGGTTTGGTTAAAAATTGAGTTTTGTGAAATGGGTGTTGGATGGTTTTTAGTGGTGACGGCGGTAATGGTGGCGCTGGGCGGCGGAAATTGTTTTCCGGCGGAGGATCTGGTGGTGAGATTGCCTGGACAACCAAGTGTTGGGTTTAAACAGTATGCTGGTTATATTGATGTTGATTTGAAAGCTGGAAGAAGTTTGTTTTATTATTTTGTTGAAGCTGAAAATGATGCTGACCGTAAACCCCTTTCTTTATGGCTCAATGGAGGTAAATAAGTTAACTTTTTATTTATTTTTCACTAATAAACACACAATAATTTTGTTATATTTTTTAATTTTGATGTGTTTTTAGTAGGTATTAGCTTATTTTACTATTTTCATTATTAAATTTATGTAATTATGGCCATTAAATCGGAAAAATCCATTATAAAACACACTTTTGACTTTTTGAGCTCAGCATTTCAAACCATCTTCTACGGATTTTCTTCTCCAATCCACTTTATCACTCTTAAGAATCCAATCATACCCTTTAAAAATCACACTCTATCTCTATTGATAGTGAGATTATCCACTCTAAACAATCATATTCTACTAACATTTATACACTTCAAATATGAAGAGATTTAACTCGCTTCAAATACGAAGCGAGTAACAGAGTGTGGTTGTATTGGATTTTTCCTTCAAAATGGAGAACTAAATTGTGGTTGGAGATGATCTTAGAGCATCTCCAACCATTCCTTCTTTAAAACTCACACTATCTTTATAAATGGTGGGTCAATATACTATAAACAAGATCTCAACTCCAACAATACACTCGATACATCATTTAAAACTAATGAGATCCATAACAATATAAGGATTTTTCACTTTAGATATATGTGGGGTCCATAGATAGAGTGAAAACCTTTCACTTCACATATAGAGACATTTTTTCACTCCCTCTATTTTGAAGTAGATGATAGAATATGACTGTAAAAGAAAATAACTTCAAAATAGAGGAATATAATATGGTTGGAGATACTCTTAGGCCCGTGCAAGTTGGATTGAGTTGAAATCGCCAAACTGAATCAGACCAAATCGAATTGGATTGGGTTATACCGGTCCGGTTATCTATTCTAATTTTCAGGCAAAATTGATTCTCGTTCTGGCGAAGGAAAAACCAAAACAAGTCGGACAAGAAATTAGAAAACTCCTTTGTTCTTGGTTTGATCCAAGACGTTATTGAATCGATACTTAGTCCGGTCAAAATCATTTTCTCGATTCTATATTTATTATAATTGAAAGTAGTTCAATTATATTATTGGACCGTGCACAAATCTGCGCACATTTTTAAGTTCAATTGATTATTATTATTGGATAATTATGATTGTTAATTTAAATAATAAACTTATCAAAAGTTTAGTAAACAATTTTAAACTACTCTCCCAACAAACAAAGGAGTAAATGGGGCGTGTACATGTAGGTGGTGTTATTAAAGGATATTAGCTTGAAGATATTTGAAATCCTCTTTTTTACAAAAGTAAAAAGTAAATAAAAATAAAATGTACTTTAAGCAGCAGCATGCTTATGTGACTTTTGTCTTTGTGGTTGTTGGGTGTAAAGTTAATTTTTTTGGACACAAATAGTACTTTACTATATTCTACTCCTTTTGTATTCAGTATTCACAGTGATTCAAAAAGTTAAATGTAAAATTGTCTCATAAAAGTTACTAGCTTCGCGACTATGTGTAAATATATATATATATATCATATTTATAAATTAAATTATTTACAATATTATATTCTATTGCGTGTTTGTCAGATAAATTTGAAGTATCTACTTAGGCCTATCCCAACAATGACGTATCAGTAAACCCGTCAGTAGCACCACATCATCCCATCCTTACCGATACGCTACTGACACGGTCGTGCCAACCATAACCCGTCACTAACACATCACTAACCCTTAAAATATTACATCTAACCCCTCTTCCACACACAAAAAGCTACCGACGCACAGTGGTATCACGTCTCCACCACGACGGGTTTTTGTTGACGAGTTTAGTGACGGGGTGATGTCTTTGAAGATGCTGTTGATGTGCCTCACGATGCAGGCGTGGGACTATCCTTATATATGTTGTACCTTTTTTCTAATAAACATTTATATACTTGTTTGCAATTTTTTTCTGTGAGGTTTGAGTAATAATTTATTAAAAAACATACCTAATATCTATACTAATTTATAAGATTATAGGTCAATTGAAGCTAGGCAATGTTTTTTAGGTTTTTATTATTTTTATATTTCCCAATCATTTAACATAAATCTATTATTTGAACAAAATTAAATAAAAATATATAAATTTATTCGTTTCTTGGTTTGGGTGTCCAAGTAGTTGAGTCAGTATCTAATTAATACGACGAGTTGGGTTGGAAGTTGTACTTTGGGATTGACAAATTATAAAGAGCGAATTACATCTGAGGTCCCTGTGGTTTACCACTTATTGCAGCCACAGTCCCTAAACTTCATTAAGTACACTGAGAGTCCCTGGTGTTGCCACTTCGTTGCACCCATAGTCCCTGAAGCAAACGGACGTTAATTAATGCCGTTAAGTCCCCCATGTGCACACCACATGATGGGTAGTATGGTAATTGTCCACCCCTTCCTCATATTTAAACCTGAGTAAATTACATGGAAGGTCCCTGTGGTATACTTACTTATTACAGTCTTAGTCCCTGATCTTCATTTATTACACCGTAAGTCCCTGGTGTATACACTTTGTTACGCGCATGTAGGCCTGTAAACGAACCGAACGTTCAACGAATCGTTTGCGAACCGTTCGGCGGGAGTTCATTTATGTTCGTTCGTTTAGCTAAACAAACGAACACAAACAAGATTTTGTGTTCGTTTAGTTAAACAAACGAACATGAACAAATGCCCGTTCGTTTATGTTTGTTACCCTAGTTCACGAACCGTTCGTGAACATTGAATTTTCTTAACATAAACGAACATAAAGAAACACAAAAACACGAAACAAACACAAACGAACACGAAACAAACACAAACAAACACAAACGAACATAAACAAACTCAAACGAACACTAACAATCGAACGTAAACAAACAAACACGAACGGATGTTCACGAACGTGAACGAACGAACGGGAATTTGTTCGTGTTCGTTTGTTTAACTAAACGAACACAAAATCTTGTTTGTGTTCGTTTGTTTAGCTAAATGAACGAACATAAATGAACTCCCGCCGAACGGTTCGCAAGCGATTCGTTAAACGTTCGGTTCGTTTACAGGCCTACATGCGTGTAACAAAGTGTATACACCAGGGACTTCCGGTGTATAAATGAAGATCAGGGACTAAGACTGTAATAAGTAGTATACCACAGGGACCTTCCATGTAATTTACTCAGGTTTAAATATGAGGAAGGGGTGGACAATTACCATACTACCCATCATGTGGTGTGCACATGGGGACTTAACGACATTAATTAACGTCCGTTTGCTTCAGGGACTACGGGTGCAACAAAGTGGCAACAGCAGGGACTCCCAGTGTACTTAATGAAGTTTAGGGACTGTGGCTGCAATAAGTGGTAAACCACAGGGACCTTAGATGTAATTCGCTCAATTATAAATGGTAACATTAAATTTTTACCTTTTTAATAATGGTCAAAATTTAAACTAAAACAAAATAATTGTTTTATTTCTTGAAAAAAAAAATGCCAATGATGGCCAGCCTAGCTGGTCTGAGGCACTGGGTTTATACCCATGTGGGCTGCAGGTCCTGAGTTCGAATCCCTTTGGGAGCGTTGCATTAGCGTAATTTAACTCATACCTCACACGGGCACATATGGGGAATTTTCCTTGGAAATCCCTTTGGGAGCTGGGTTTGCCCGCTTATGCGGAGCTCGAACTCGGGGTGCTCGCTGAAAAATTGCGAGTAGGCTTCCGTTATTTCATTTGCCGTTTCCAAAAAAATTTCTTGAAAAAAATAATTTATTATTATTATAATAATTTATCTAAAGAGTTATTTTATTTTATTTATAATTAAGAGTAATTGAAAATTTATCTTACTTGCATCAATTATTTATTTAGTAAAGTTAATAGATTTAATAAAAAAAACAAATACATACAAATTTGAATTCCAGTGTCTATATCTAGGCCCAGGTTGCTCATCAATGGGTGGGGGTGCTTTCACAGAATTGGGCCCGTTCTTCCCACTGGGTAATGGCCGAGGTCTACGCAAAAATACAAAATCATGGAACAAAGGTACCTTTTATTTTATTTTATTTTATTTTACTTTTTTATTTTTATTTTTCAGAAACCCGGGTCAACTTTTGCTATGTACGACGTATGGTCTCTAATGAGTCAAGCATATAAAAAAATCAAAATGAAACAAGTTGAACGGGTAAAATAAGTAGAGAATTACTTAAGTACATTTTTCATGCATATCCTCATAAGTTATTTTATTTAAAAAATCAGATTATTATTGAAACAGAAAACATAATATTCTGAGACTAAAATATATTTTAGTATTCTGAATTTAGTTGACTAAGTTTCTATTACCATAAACTATTAAAGTTGTAATATTGTACCATGAACTTGACAAAATGGTCAATTTAGTACTCTAAGTTATTTAGTTGATCTCGTTTTCTTACTTGACTTGCTTTCGCTAGATCTTTTAACAAACCGAAAGATATAGGTGCATCTAAATATATTGATATTATAAGCAAACAATGTGAGAAAACAAGATCAAATTAGTGAGTTAGAGTACTAAATCGACTACTTTGTCAAGTTCAGGGTACCATGTTGCACATTTAATAGTTTAGGCAGTAAAGGATATAATTAGCCAAGTTCAGAATACTAAAATATATTTTGACCATATTTTTATAATCAATTTGACACACTAGTTATTTTTATAAATAGCGTCGCTAAATTGGACAAAAACTACTCATTGTCAATGATTTATTTTGACTGGTTACCCAAGTGAATTATTTTGTCCATACATAGTTTTTTATCCATACAAAATAATTTCATATTAAAAGACAAGTATGCCTTTAGTGGGCGATATAAAATCAAAGTGTAATAAAAATAAAGGTATAACATTATTGTCTTTTGGCTAGATAAAAATTGTTTTGTAAAAACCAGCTACCATTTATTTATATAAATAAATAAAATGTTATTTTCCGTTGTGAATTAGCATCGAATCTTTTATTCGTCGAGTCTCCAGCTGGAGTATGATGGTCATACTCGAACACGACTTCAGATTACACAACCGGCGATTCCAACACGGGTAAAAATATATCACACTTGTAACTTTACGGTTTTACCCCTATTCATTTTTCATTTAATTTCGTTCTCTAAAAGTAAAAAAATAATGTTTTGATTAAACAGCAAGGGATATGCACACCTTCTTGTTGAATTGGTTCACAAAGTTTCCGTCTTTTAAATCGCGAGATTTATATCTTACAGGGGAAAGTTACGCTGGTATGTATCTAGATACAAATTAACTGGTTTACCGTTTAAGGTTTTTTATTCAATATCTATAAATCTCATCACTCACATATCAATCATCTCATATAATTAGAAAAAAAAGCCAGTAACCTTGTTTTGGAATGTGGCAGTAGAAAGATTTATAGAGATAAAAATATTTAGATTTACTAATTACTATTAAATATTAACCATTAATTGTTGTATTTACATGTAGGGCATTACATACCACAATTGGCTATTGCACTTCTGGACCACAATGAACATTCCACTGATTTTAAGTTCAACATCAAAGGAGTAGCTGTAAGATTTCTAACCATTATAATTTAAAAGTGGGGTGTAAATTCATATGGGGTGTTTGGATTAGTCCTATGCAAACTGTATCGAGAAATTGGCTGGGACTGTTGAGTCGAACCAGACACAATCAAGCTATATCTGTGTGGTTCTTAATTTTAATTTTCATGCAAAATTAACTCTTGAACAGTCCAAAACTTAACCAAAAAAAAGGTCAAAAATGCACATATGAAACTAGGGGTGAACATTTGGACCAAATTACCTGAACCGATCAGAAAACTGATCGAATCCGAACCGAACTGAACCGATAAAATGTAATCGGTTCGGTTTTGAAAAATTCTTCATTTTCGGTTTCGGTTTCAGCCCTCAGAAAAAATGAACATTTAGGCTAAAAAAAGGGAACCGAAACCGAACCGAATCAAAACCGAAAGCATGTAATTAGTTCGGTTTCGTTTTTAAAAAATCATCATCAGTTTTGATTCGCTTTGGTTTTTGAACCGTGGTCACTGGGCACCCCTATCTGAAACTGAAAGATCGCGAAATGATGTGAAACGTGGCGAATTTTGAAAAAATGTGGTGAAATCAATTTCTTATTATCATGTACAATTTATTGATAGTAACCGATTACTAAAACAATTTTGAATCAGATCGGAAATCCGCTTCTTAAACTCGATCGCGATGTGCCAGCTGTATACGAGTATTATTGGTCGCACGGGATGATCTCCGATGAAATCGGTCTTACTCTGATGAACGATTGTAATTTCGAAGATTATACGTTTGCTTCACCTCACAATGAATCCAGTGCTTGTAATAACGCAATTTCGCAAGCAAATGATATAATCGGTGAATATATAAATAATTATGACGTCATTCTTGACGTGTGTTACCCGTCTCTTGTGGAACAAGAGTTACGATTGAAGAAAACGGTAATTTCCTTTTTCTTTTTTTATATATTTTAAGGGTTTTGCTAATGTAGATTGCACGGACATACAATAACCAACATTTAATAAACTAATATTTTTTAATTGTGTTGAATGATATTGATAATTCATTAATGTTTTTGTGTTATACAGAGTTTACTCTTGCTATAATTGATAAAATAAAGTGTTATGATGAATTTATAGAGGCATAAAAGACATTTAATATTTATCATCATGTGCTTCTAGAGGACATATTAGAAAATGAGTTTTGCTAACTATTGCCCTTAGGCCTATGGTTAAGAATAATAATGTACAATTGTTAAAGCATAACTACTTCGAGGTGATTAGTGAAATGCATGGGGATAGTTTTTTTTAGGTTAATGTACAATTAATTTAAGTATCTATTTTTCTTAACCATTGTCATAAGGGCTATGGTTAGAAAAATCCTTTTTTAATTTAGGGGTGACAATTAGGGTTTTGTTATGTTTATTTTTATGTCAAGTTCTTTTCGTGCCGGAAATTGTCACCCTTAATTTTAATTTCTTTGAATCTTTTCAATGATTATTTGTTTTCTGATTTTATTTTATTTTATTTTATTTAAAAAGGCGACTAAAATCAGCTTCGGAGTTGATGTGTGTATGAGTCTTGAAAGACGGTTTTATTTTAACCTTCCTGAGGTTCAACAAGCTCTCCATGCTAACCGAACGAAGTTGACATATGCATGGTCTATGTGCAGTGGGTATGTAAGTTCGTTGATTTCAGTTAACGGGTTTTTCGACCCGTTTCCTCATAAACGGGTCAAAGAAATATAACTAAAAAGAAAATTTGTCACCCTGTAACAATTTATAAATTTTTAGTTAACGGGCTATTTCGACCCGTTTACTCATAAACGGGCCGGGTCGGGTAAAACAGAAAGATAAAAAAAAACTAAAAAGAAAATTCGTCACCCTTTAACAATGTATAAATTTTTTGCAACACACAGACTTCTAAATTACAATGAGGATGATGGGAACATCAACATTCTCCCGTTGCTTACAAGAATCATCAAAAACCGAATTCCCGTTTGGATTTTCAGGTAAAGTTTTCATCTTTGCTAAAAAATCACAAATTTTTACAAAATTACTGATTTAATAATTAAAAATTTGCATAATTTTAGCGGTGATCAAGATTCTGTAGTCCCGTTGCTTGGATCAAGAACACTTGTTCGTGAATTGGCTCATGATTTGCAGTTTAAAGTTACGGTTCCATACTCGGCTTGGTTTCATCAGGGACAGGTAATTCACTCACTATTCATAACTCATAAGTCAACTCCCGTTAAGTTTGACTTTTTCATGGTCAAACAATCGGATATTTTAAATTTAATCAAGAAAATTATTATAAACGGGTTAGGGTTGGGTCTAAACAAGTTTGGGTCATAAAAAAGGTGACATGCGTGACCCATCTAATAAAACATTCCGCGTTCGGTTATGTTGTTAATAAAACGGGCCGACCCGCCAACCGTTTATGACCCGCCAACCTATTTGGATTAGATGATACTAACTAACCCAATTAGCTAAATAGGTTATATTCGGGTTGGGTGATATCAACCCGCCGACGGGACACAAACTGCCACCCCTAATTTTGGCCATATTCATAGCTTTTGGACCCTAAATTTTGACTAGTTTGACTAAAAAAAGTCAACATGTGCATTTTTAATGATGTAGGTTGGAGGTTGGGTAACAGAATATGGGAATTTGCTAACTTTTGCAACGGTTAGAGGTGCGGCTCATATGGTGCCATATGCACAACCATCGCGGGCCCTACATTTGTTTAGTTCATTTGTTCGTGGTTCAAGATTGCCTAACAATACGCGTCCTTCTATCGATGATTAATCAGTAAAAACGATTAGACCTAATTTGAAAAATTGGTTGCGGTTTTAAAGTTGGATGGAATATTTTTCAATTTCTAGTTTATTTGTGTGGCCGAAGGCGAGAAAAAATACGTCGAGATAGGTTTTCGCAAGGTTTGTAAGACCGAAAAATGGGGTTAAATAATTTTTGGTAGATCTTTTTATGAGAAATTTGTTTGTTAAGTCAAACAATGGTCAATGATATTGGTCACTTGCCCTAATGGTCCTTAATTGTCACGAAACAATGATTTTAACTAGATTAATTTTTTAAGTTTTTGGAATAAACTTCTTGATTTTATATAGTAACTTTGATCCGAAAAAAATAACATGTATAAGGGGGGATGTTGGGGGAATATTGGTAAAGTAAAACATGCGATTTATATTAAATGGACACCAACATTTCTTAATTTTGCTAAAGGAAATGAATCATAAGTAGATCATAGCTAACACATAAATTTCAGATTAACATATTGTTGATTTACTCTTTTTAACTTAACGAAAAACTGTCTTACAATAATAATGTTGGAACTTGATATAAGTACTCTTATCATTTGTTTTTAGTGGGAGATGATTTCATCTCTTTTTCTATGATTAATTGAATTTTTATGTATTTTATTATCTAGCTAATCTTCTTTTAAATCATTTTTAAAAGAGCTCCAAACAATCAACTATTCCAGATTTTTTAAAAGGATATTTATGTTATAAAAGCTTTCTTAGATGACTAAATTTTGCTTATAATATACACAATATAAATGTTGTATCTGTTTCAAAACCCATTGACTATAGATATTTATATACAAGGAGGACTGAGATGAGATGAGGACTCAAATTTTAGTGAGGTATGTAATAATTGACTACTATAAAGTAAAACATGATTCAAAATTTCTTAATAATGATCTATATTTTTAGATAATGATCTAATTTCTTCCTAGATAATGATCTATATTAGTTGAGAATTATACTTGCTGTCTTTACTATTTTTTATTTCTTACTTGATTCCAACAATGTATACAAGTATGCGAGTTCTTTAAGATCCAAGATTAAGGGGTGTTTGGGATTGCTTATTGAAAATAGATTATGTGTTTTAAAAATGAATAATCAGATAATTAACGGTTACAAAACGTGATTATGAAAAGTAGTATTTGGATTTGATTATGCTGTTCGAAATTGAAATAATCAGATGATCTATTTTTTAGTGTTTGACAAACCTAATTATTTGTTTAGTTAGGGGTGTTTGGGATTGCTTAATGGAAATAGCTTATGTGTTTTTAAAATGAATAATCCGATAATCAGCGTTTTACAACGTGCTTATAAAAAATGGTGTTTGGATTTGATTATGTGGTTTGAAATCACAATAATCAGATAATTAGTTCTTTTAGTGTTTGACAAACTAGATTATTTGTTTAGTTATTATGTAAAATTCAAATAAGCAGTTTTCAAAATGAAATAAGCACCTCCCAACCTACTTTTTCAAAACACAAATAATTGATTATTTCATGCTCTTTGTCAAACACTCATTTTAGATTATTTGCGTTTTCAAAACGCAATAAGCAGATAATCTACCTCAAAACGCGATCCCAAACACCCTCTTAATAAGTAATATTCAAAACTCCATTTTCAAAACGCAATAAAGTAACTAGCAGCCTACTTTTTCAAACCTCCATTTTGAAAACTTCAAAACGCAAATACGCGATTATTTCATACCATTTATCAAACACAAATTTTAGATTATTTGCATTTTTAAAACACAATAAGCAAATAATCTACTTCAAATCAAAATCCCAAAATGCTCTATATCCACCACTCTAGATATTTCCCTAATATAACCGACCAAAAATCGTTCATTGGATTCACCAAATTGATAGTTTACACTTTCACATCAAGTTCAACCAATTTTATCTCAATTGCAAACACTGATAGATTTACCGAAACACCCTTCTACTTTCTTCTAAAGCTTAATAGTCACTCAAACAATGGTTCACTACAACCCCAGTTGACAAATCAACAAGATTCTTCATATATCACACATTTTATGTTTCTAATTTTGTCAAATTTTTAGTTCTTGATCTTGCATTCCCAACTACCATTTCTGCAGATTCACAGCTGGGTTTAACTTCAACGGTCAGGATCTTGAATTTCTTTCAATTGATAAAGTTTCCTAATTTTGATCAAGGGTCTGCTGCAAGTTTGCATCTTTATTGAAAAACAATGCTGGGTTATTATGAAAGATATGATTTTTAGCAGTAAAAAGTCACATCAAATGCTTAATTTGTGTTCTAGGGTTTCAGTTGTGAATTGGGTATATTGTAAAAGATTTCTTTTTAGGTCATTTAACAATGTTTGTTCTTGAATTTCTTTCAACTGCTAAAGTTTCTTGAATCTGATCAAGGGTCTGCTGCAGGTTTGCATCTTTATTGATCAACAATGCTGGGTTATTAAAAAAGATATGATTTTTAGAGGTAAAAAGTCAAAACAAATGCTTAATTTGTGTTCTAGGGTTTCAGTTGTGAATTGGGTATACTATAAAAAATTTCCTTTTAGGTCGTTTAACAGATTCAATGTAGTTAGTTCTTGTTTATTCATAGTGTTAGCTATAATCTGTGGGTATGTATACTTATACAAAGGTGTTCAACCTTTAAATCTTGAAGAAAATATAACCGATGATTATACGAATAATTATTCGAATAATTTGAATGATTCAAATCGGGTTTGTGATCTTTATGATGGAAAATGGGTTCTTGATGAAACCGAAAATTACCCGTTATACAATGCCTCTCAATGTCCATTTGCTGAAAAAAGTTTTAATTGTTTAGCAAATGGTCGAAAAGATAACGGGTATTTAAAATGGCGATGGAAGCCGAATAATTGTGATATTAATTTTAGGTTTAATGTGGAAGATATTTTGGAAATACTTCGGGGAAAACGAGTTGTGTTTGTTGGTGATTCGTTGAGTAGGACTCAATGGGAATCTATGATATGTTTGCTTATGAACGGTGTGGATGATAAATCGAGTGTTTATGAAATTAACGGGAATAAAATTGGTAAAAGAATTAGGTATTTGGGGGTAAGATTTAGTTCTTTTAATTTTACGGTTGAATTTTATCGATCGGTTTTTTTGGTTAAAATTGGGTCGGTTCCAAAACGTTCACCGAAACGAGTTAAATCAACGATTAAACTTGATGAATTGGATGGTATTAGTTCGGGATGGATCAATTCGGATATTTTAGTGTTTAATACGGGCCATTGGTGGAATCGCGCAAAGCTTTTCGAAATGTAAGTTTTTATTTTTATTCTTTTTTTTTTTCAATTTTAGTGTGATTTTTTTATTGCACTTTTGTTGCTAAAAGATGGTAAATAGTTGAAATGATCATCAAAGTATCAAATCCCTTAATCTTGATTTTAAGTTTTTGTTGATTTAATAAATATATATAATAGGAGTTTAGTAATAAATGTAGCTATTTTGTTAATTAAAAACCATAAATATATACAAAGGGAAGTGCTACTACCATCACATTAAATCATTAAAAACTAATACTTCTGGAGTGTAAAAAATTCAAAATGTTCGTCTTAATGGGCGGGTCAGTTGTGTTGTTTAATGGGTAAAATTGAGTTTGGGTCAAAACGGGCCGGTTGCCCTAATTTTTCTTTGTCCAAAATCTTTAAATTTTCTATACATAATTTGTGCATGAAATATGCCTACAGGAGTGCATAATTTGTACCTAATTTTGATGCTAATTTGACCTATTTGACCCGTTATAGATATAACAAAACCCAAATTGACCCATTCATAAGTAGTATAAATCGAAATTGCTACTCATTACAATGCTTTAATTTAATCGTGTGAAAAAATTAATTGTTTGAATATTTATATTTCCATTAACACAAAGTTTTATCGCAATTATTTTAATGCAATATTAATAATTTGGTTTTTTGAGCAGGGGCTGTTATTTTAAGGTTGGTGGAAAACTGAAACTTGGAATGTCAACAATTTCTGCATATACAACTGCATTAAATACTTGGGCTTCTTGGGTCGAAAATATGGTTAATACGGATAAGACCCGTGTGTTTTTCAGGACTTTTGAAGGCAGTCATTGGAGGTATGTTACCGTATTTCAAGAAAAAATAATAATTTAAAGATTATATGTGGCAAGACGGGTGGGTCGGGCGGGTTGGGTAATGGGTCAAATATTCAAAACGGGTTGAATATATATTTGTTTGACCCGAAAAAACCTAAAAGTCTAATAGTAATTCACTTTTTACTGAAAAAAGGTAGGAAAAAAAGCAACATAAGACGTACAGTTTGACTTTTAAAGTCAAGTCTCTTATCAGAAACTCTTTTTCAGAATTTCAGAATTCTTATTCATCATAACAGTATGAAAGTCATATTGAACGGTTGGATAGTGTTTTTTACTATCCGAATCCGATATCTGGGGAAAAAATTCAAATATTTATCGGATATTTCAGGTATTTTACGGATATTTTTCGTATTTAAAAAAAAAATCGAATATTTTTCTGATATTTCAGGTATTTTTCGGATATTTTTATCGTATATTTTAGGGTAATTTTGATATTTCGGATAATTTTTCGGGTATATCAGAATCTTAAAAACACTATCCAGATTGGGTATCCGAAATTCAGATATCTGGCTTTTCGGATACCCAGATATCTGGTATTTTTCAGATACCCGATATTTTTAAACACCCCTACTTTTTATGTGTACCAGCGGGCAAAACGGTCATACTTGCAAAGTTACGAAACAGCCCCTATCGAGAAGTAAAATCGAATACAGAAGTCATTTTTCAGAAATTATAAAGAAAGTTGTGAAAAATATGTCGGTTCCGGTGACAACAATGTTTGTTACTCCAATGGGATCGTACCGCAGTGATGCACATGTTGGCACATGGAGTGATAATCCAACGGTTCCTGATTGTAGTCATTGGTGTTTACCGGGAGTCCCTGATACATGGAATCAAATCCTCTTTTCATATTTATGAAATTGGATAAAAGTTGACTATTTGACTCTTTTAAGGTAAAAAAGTTAAAACTACTTAATTTTGAATTTCGTATTAGATATGATCTTTACAAATTTTTATGCACTTTTTTTTTTGGAATAGGAGTATTTTAACACAGTTTACTGCATGGAAATATATCTATTGTATCACATGTTGTTATTGTATGTAGCGTGCTTTCAAACAGTCTCATGTGTGCAATAAATATCGGTTCTTGTTATTGAAGTAACGATAGTTTTTAAGTTTTCTTGCTCACGCATAAAAATTACTTTCCTTAGCATATTGTATAAGTTTTAAAGCAAACTAAATATTATACAAACACATAGGTTGTAGTATGTGAATAAAATTTTGTGGTATTGATATCACTTCTCATTTAGAAATAAGAGACTCTCTTTTGCATCATTTTTATTTATTTTTATGATAGTAAGAAGCTTAAATAAATAGTAGTCACATTACATCATAAATTAAATTTTTGAACTTTAGCCACGCCATCCAATTCATATTTTAAGTTTGAGAAGTTGTACTATGTGCAACAATGTCATCACTAGGTGTTTGATGTAAACCTTTTCCAAATTTCTCATTCTTCCTGCACTCTTCTTCTCCATCAGCATGCAAATCATCATCAATTGTAATTGAAACCGCTTTCATGCCATTCGGGCCTTGCACAATGTTCTCCCTAACCTTCAAATGCTCATCAACACGCACCATTTCGTTTTTGTTAACCGTTTTGCTGCATTTTAACTTCTTAATGACGCAAAATAAAGCAAATAAGGCGGGTACTAAGAAGATAATGCAGCCAAGTGACACAAAAACTACGAATACATTAGTCTTCATTGTTGGATTTTTCAATTTTTTGATGAGATTGATTGATTTTTGTTTGTATTTGAGATGGGTTTGATGTGAAAAAAGAAGTTTGAAGGATGTTTATTTGTAGTGGTGAAGGGTGTGGTTATTGTGTACATGACTTGAAAGTTTCAATAAACTTGACTTGACTTGACTCTCATATTAAGCAATTAAGTTGATTGTATTGTAAAACACTTCTCAAGATTTTGAAAGACCCATTTCATATTCCGAACCGAACCAATGACGTTTGGATCGGACCGAGAACCGGGGTTTTCCGATACTTTTTCTACTTTTTTCGGTTTTATTCGGTTTTAGATCGGACCGATAACCGATTTTGCATGAAATTTAAAACCTGGAACCAAACCGGTATAGATGAGTTTGGATCGGGGTATAGATGAGTTTGGATCGGTTCGGTTTGACAAAATAGGGGGCTATACTTGGCTCAAAATCGGCCCCCATTAGGTTAGACATAAACTTGGATACTTACCAAAAGTCTGTCTAGGTCTAGCCGGCCAAGGGCGTAAACGTGTGAACATATAAAGTTCATACACCATGTTAAGGTATCATCAGCACGCCTCAACTTCTTGCGTTCGTCTATTGTCTTACCCACTGTAACTAGGAGTGACAATTCAGGTTGGCTTTGTATCCGCGGGTTGGCGGATCAGAAACATTCAATCTGAATCCGACCTATTTATACAAATGGCCCAGATATTTCAACACTAAGCGTGTTTACTTTCAACCTGAACACGACCCGTTTAACAAGTTAGTGGCCGTCTCATTTATATTATCATCAACTTGAATATAACCCATTTATTAAACGAGTCAGCTGAGTCGACCCAAGAATGAGCTAAAACTTGTTTGTCTTAACGCCAACTTTTTTATTTTCATGTGTCGGTTTAGAAATTGTCACCCTAATTGTAACATTTTTATAGGGTATATACTGTCCACTCCACGTTGTAACACTTATAAATATAAACCCTTCACTAGTGATGTATCAAACAACTTTGGTAAACTCAATCATGGCTTGCTTGTTGTGTGATTCATTATGTTCATGTAACATAATCCAATGCTATTTAGTTCTTACTATAAGAATCTAAAACCAATGCGAAATCTAAAATAATCTTCGGATTTGGTCCAAACATATATGAAAAACTAAAATTTTAAATCATAAATTCAAAAACTCGGTCTATCCGAATAGTGAAAACCCTAGTTGAGTTATCTTGACCATTGTTTACTTTTGTCCTAATTTCGCAAAAATGAAATACTCTTAAACATATTAATGATAACATATTATATTTTGCATTAACGTAATATGCAGTCACATGACAAATACATCATAAATTAACTTGTACAACTTTATTTACGCTATAAAATTAAATTTTCAAGATTGAGAAGTTGAACTATGTGCAACAATGTCATCACAAGGTGTTAATTTGATGTACACCTTTTCCAAATTTCTCATTTTTCCTGTACTCTTCTTCTCCATCAGCATGCGAATCATCATCAATTGTAATTGAGACCGCTTTCATCCCATTCGGGCCTTGCACAACGTTCTCTCTAACCTTCAAATGCTCATCAACATGCACCATTTCGTTTTTGTTAACCGTTTTTGTCAGGATCGAATAACCCAAACAGATTATTTAATCACAGATTTACTAACAACGAGAAGTTGCAGCGGATCAACACTCGTGTTAATTGATTAAGAACAATGAATACTGTAAACAAATAAGAATGAAAATAAGAACACAGTAATCACAAAAAACTTCAATATATATTGATATGCTCGAACAATACACACGTACGTTTACAATTCGTAAGGAACTATTTATAATAGTCCTTGAAGCCTAAATTATTAACCTAGTTATTCTAGGATTCGATTACAATCAATATACAAAAAGATAAACATTCTATAACAAACTATACTAGAATCTCGGACTTGATCAGCACCATAAATAGACATCAGTAGTATTCTTGATCATCAGTAGTAAATCCAAGTTCAGCATCATCATCAGTATCTAGTGTTTCTGCCCCATCAGTACTAACTTCAAAATATGTTGATCAGTACTAACTGCAGCATCAGTATTAGAATGTTTATATCTGTGTTATATCCCAACAATCTCCCCCTAAACTTGTTAATTCACTTTTAATTAATCAAGTTTCTTCTCTTCTTCATTCTTTTTCTCTTGTTCTTCTAACAGTTTTGCTCTTCTTTGCATACCTTCCAAAGTTCTCTGATTTTGCATCTTCCTTTGAGCTATTATATATTTGCTGTTTCTTTTTACAAAGTAATTGAATTTTTCTTGAGCTATTATATATTTGCTGTTTCTTTTTACAAAGTAACTGAATTTTTCTTGAAACATCACAGCATCATAAGGTTTCATGAAGGTGTTTGTGAATATCTGATACATTGTTTCTTCTGAGTGTGGATATTCTTTTTCAAATAAGTATAGTTCACAGTTTTTACTGGCTCTTTCAAAGAAATACATGTTTACTGCGGGGAGCACATTCCATGCATAAACATTTTCTTTGTTTGTAAATATTTCAGGATAGTTGTCTGGATAGAAAGCAGCATCAATCATTTTAGTCAAGTATCCAGCTCCTGAGTTTTTCCATGATTTCTTAGCCATTCTTGGTTTCCCAATAATCAACACTTTGATTATATCACTTCTTGAACAAGATCTTACCATGGGTTTCCAACTAGTAAATCTTTGAGTTGTTTTGTCCTCTCTTATGACTTCTATGACATTTTCAACAACTCTCCAATTGATAATTGGATTATCTTCAATAGGAGCAACATGAACATCAAATACTTGTATTTCTTGTTTTCTTTTCTTCCTTGATTCTGTTTCAGGTTCAGTTCCTTTCCTCTTTTTAGAAGGATTTGAAGATTCACCAGGTGTTGGTGTTCTAGAGAGAATGATTGTTGGATCAATTTCAACTAAGACTTTTTCTTTTTCTTCTTCTACTTCAATTTCTGCTAATTCTCTCTTTTTGGCAGTGCAATATTTATCTACTAATGTTATCATTTTCATTCTGCCAAAGGACTTAGCACTATGACCTTTTGATTTCAAGTAGTCAATCATCTTTGCTTTCTGTTCAAAAATTGCATCTGGTAGATTAGCCTTTTCTCTTTTACATTCTACTACTAGATCTTCAAGGCAATTCAGATGTTCTTCTTCTATCTTTCTTTGTCTATCAAACTCTGCCTTTTGATCATCTACCAGGACTCCTTCTACCTGTTGAATTGTTGCATCAGCTTCTTGAATTTCTGGATTTTTCAGTCTTTCTTCTTCAGCCTTTTTCTTGTCTTCAAGAGCCTGAGTCTTTGCAACTTTCCTTAGATATCTTATCGTGTTCACCTTCCATTTGTCTTGTTTTTGCAGGTCTGACATGGTTCATTTTGTTTACCATGTAGTGACCTAGAGCTCTGTTTGGATAATCATCATCAAACTTTTCTTTTCCTTTTCCAATACAGGCTGATAGTGGAGGTGGAGTGTATTTCATATCAAGAACAGGAGTAAATACAATTGATGGAGAGAATAAATGAATCTTATTCTGTGGTAGTATCTTGGGGTGTGGAGGAAGTTCACACTCATCAACTTCATACTAATCTACATTATCATCAATGTCAGGTATGATAAGTGGTTGTTCTGGAGTTGGAGGTTTTGTTATGATTATAATACGTTCACGTTCAAGAACTTCTGGTATTTCTTCATCTTCATCTTCAGTAGTAACCAAGGTAGTTACTACTGGTGTAATCTCTGGTTCAAATACCATCAATTGTTGATTTTCATTTACTACTGGTGAGGTTGTTGTTGTAGTTACTACTGCTAGGGCATCAGTAGTATCCATGATATCTTCTTCTGGAGCATTTACTACTGGTATGTCTTCTTCTTCAATATGGCCAGTAGTAACAACCTCTTGATCCTTTGCTTCAGTAGTAACCATAGGATCAGTAGTCTCTATGACCTCAGTAGTAACTGGAGAGTTTATTTGGTCTGCTGTTTGAGATTGGTTTGCAGACACAAATACATCCTCATCCATACTTTTCATTTCTTTGTGCATGTCTTCACCAAAACTCTGACATGTTTCACCATGGACCTCTTTTAGATTTAGAAGGGCTGCTGCTGCTATAGATTGATCAATCATCCCTTGTATTTGATCTTTCTCCCCCTTAGTGATCTCAACCTGTTGAGCCTCACTATCTGCAATCTTTCTTTGTAATTTTCTGATCAAATTTGATTGCCTTTGAAGCTTATACTCGAACCTCTTCTGTCTTCTGTTCAGAGTATTGATGTAGTGCTTCATGTAGGTCATGGTTTTCCCTTGATTATTCAATAAGTTCAGACAATTTTGTACAGTGGTTTTAAGGTTTTCCTTCCTATCTGTCAATTGTGTTGGTTTAATACTGCCCTCAGCCCCTTTGGGTGGATCATTGGGCTTAGTTGGTACATTGGTTTGAAGGTTTTCCATCCTATCCGTCAATTCAGGTTGTTTCTTTCTACCCTTATCACTTCTTGGTGATAAAATGGGTTGTTTGGACACTCTCTTCTTCCTAGAAGAAGCAGTAGTGCCCTCCTTGTGGTTTCTTGGCACCGGGGTCCTTTTAGTGCTGCCTCAAAAGATGAGTCATCACTTAGAGTTGCCGAGGTCTGGGTCCTAATGATGTTCTCACTAGCTTGTGCACCCACCTTTGGGGCATCAGTAGTGAGAGCCCTTTCCTCATGTCCTCTCTCCTCCCTGAAGGATAACTTTTGGAGTCTTGGGTTTGACTCAATTGGTCCCCTGGTGTCCTTTTTGGAAGATTTCTTCCTTTTGTAGGTTTAAGAAATTTGTTTGGCAATGGTCTGGTCTTCCTTAGAGTGAAGAGTAGCACTATGTGGATTAATTTCATGTACCTGGGACACATTCAGGACATCTGTTGGTTCAGGAATTTGAGTGGACTGAATGGGTTGTGTTTGGGCTGTATTTAGTGGTGGAGTTGGTTGGGGTTCAATGGGGTGACTTGAACCTTCTCCTGTTGGGGGTTGATCATAGATCATATTTTGAAACAATGGAGTATCCTTCCCCGAAAATTTAAACTGTTTTCTCATGTTAGAATACACCTTTTTATTTAATTCTGGTGTAACAAAGATGTTTTTAGGTGTTGAAAGATTTTGAATTTCACAGTTTATAATATGAGTTAGGAATCTTGGGTACATTAAGAATTTAGATGATGATAGATTCCCAAGCATTCCTTCAAAAATCATGTTTGAAAAGTTGAATACTTTTCCTGTGCACAGACAAACAACAACAGAAGCTATTGACTTGTTGAACTCATTCCAAGTACTCTTTTTAGGAGAGATGCAATGTTGAATAGTATGAACAAGATATTTCCATTGAGGTGAAAGAAAACCTTTTTGAAAAGTAACTATATCTAGTCTTCCTTCATACCCCATTTTTTGTAAAGTATCAACAAGATCTTCCTTAGGTATAGAAAACAAACCTGCTTCATCATTCACTTGAAGATGATGTCGGATAGACTGTTCAATAATGATGATTTGCTTTCCATCTACCACTGACTTGATTTTTGATAATGTTGATTCTTCTACCCTTTCAACATTTTCCCAAAAATCAACAAGATGTTGTTGATAAGCTTTAGGGTTGATGGTGAGTGCAAACTTGATGTGAGAGTTCTTTAAGAACATCACTATGGGTCGAAAATCCTTTGTGCCATCTGGATTTCTCAAGAATGCACACATATTGTGAAATTCCGAAACTTTGAGATCAGTTTTTACTTCAAGAGACTTTAGAGTTGCCATTTGAATGATTTTGAACTTTGAAGTTGAGTATTTCACAGAGAGTTCAATCGTTTTTGCAAGGGTGAGTGATTTGTGGAATGAATTTAGTGGATACTAATGCAGGGTTTTGATCGGATTTTTCACAGATTAGGGTTTAGCGTAGGGTTTATCGAATCGAGGAGAATATAATGCTAAACTAATCTCAATCAGCTATTTATATTTTTCGAATTTACCTGCAAAAGGACCGAAATACCCTTCGAATGACAACCCAACGGCTATTTTCATGGGGGTCAGTATGATAAATTGTGTATTTTACAGATAACGATCGATCAGTAGTAAATAAGTATCAGTAGTATAAACGTCAGTAGTAACTGTTGTTTCTATACTTAACCTAATTCTACTACGAACCCTATCAGAACTAAATTGTATGAATAACACATGATCAGTAGTAATAAATAACCAGTAGTAAAACATACTTATAAATATAAAAATTATACAGAACTTTACATATGATTTTCTTTTGTGAAATTAATTTATTAAAATCATTCCAATACTGCTAACCAAGAAGCTGAATCTTCCTACATCAAATGCTTTTGTAAAAAAGATCGGCTAATTGATTATCAGTATGAATTTTCTCTACTTTGATTAATTTCTTTTCATTACAATCCCTTATGAAATGAAATCTTATTTCAATGTGTTTTGTTTTTGAGTGTTTTACTGGATTATTCACAATACTGATAGCACTTTGATTATCAATAAAAATAGGAGTCTTAAGAATAGAGATACCAAAGTCTAGGAGTTGATTTTGAATCCATAGAACTTGAGCACAGCAAGCAGATGCAGCTACATACTCTGCTTCAGCAGTTGATGTTGAAACATTGGTTTGTTTCTTGCATTGCCATGACACCAATCTTGATCCAAAGAATTGACATCCACCAGTAGTAGATTTCCTATCTTGACATTCACCACCATAGTCACTATCAGTGTAGGCTATGAGTTCAAAAGGTGATGCATGTGGATACCAAAGACCAAGAGAAGGTTTTCCCTTCAAGTATCTAAAGATTCTTTTGACAGCCTGCAAGTGTAGTTCCTTAGGTCTTGCTTGATACCTGGCACATACACAAACACTATACATAATGTCAGGTCTTGATGCAGTTAGATACATTAAAGAACCTATCATAGATCTGTAAAGATGTTCATCTACATCCTCCCCCTCAATATCAGGATGTAGGTGTTTGTGAGTTTCCATTGGTGTGCTTGCACTTTTGTTGTCTTTCATTGCAAATTTCTCCAAAATGTCTCTGACATATTTTGATTGGTTGATCAAAATACCATCTGATCTTTGATTGATTTGGAGTCCAAGGAAGAAGTTCATTGGATCCATTGAGCTCATCTTGAACTTGATCTGTATTAGTTCTTCAAATTCTTTGCACAGTTGATCATTTGTTGATCCAAAGATGATGTCATCTACATAAATTTGGACAAGTAGTATATCATCTTTGACTTTTCTTGTGAACAAAGTTTTGTCAATTGCACCTCTTTTGAAATTGTTCTTCAGTAGATATGATGATAATGTGTCATACCAAGCTCTTGGTGCCTGATGAAGGCCATATAGAGCTTTGTCTAGCTTGTACACATAGTCATCATGTTCTGGATCTTCAAATCCTGGAGGTTGACATACATACACTTCTTCTTCAAATTTCCCATAAAGGAAAACACTTTTTACATCCATTTGGTAGACTTTGATTTTCTTGTATGAAGCATATGCTAGAAATATTCTTATTGCTTCAATTCTAGCAATAGGTGCATATACTTCATCATAGTCAATACCTTCTTCTTGTGTGTATCCTTGGGTTACAAGTCTTGCTTTGTTCTTGATCACTATACCTCTTTCATCTTTCTTGTTTCTGAAGATCCATCTTGTTCCAATGGCTCTTTTTCCTTTTGGTAGAGGTACAAGAGTCCATACAGCTTGTAATTTGAATTGAAGAAGTTCTTCTTGCATTACTATGATCCAGTTTGAGTCTTTCATTGCTTGTTGAATCTTCTTAGGTTCTTCCTGTGACAGAAAACATTCATACATGCATTCATTAGATATTAGACTTATGTTAGAAACATTTGAATTTAATGATGAATTGAATTTGCTTATTGTCTGCATGTTTGAATTGATATCACTTAGGACTAGGTCCAAAGGATGATTCTTTTCAGTTCTGGTTCCTGGAACTTTGTCAATAGGAATTTGACTATCAAGGTTTGACTCATTGGATTCAGGAATTTGTGCATCTGTCCATGTTTCTTCTTGATTGTTTGTATTTTGTGGAGATTCTTCATTGCTAATGGTGTCAGTAGTATTTGTTCATTAACCTCAGGTGGTTCATTGTTGTTACTGACATCATTGTTGTGTGATTCATCATCAAGATTTTGAGGTTTAGAGTTACTACTGGGATCAGTATTATCTTCAGAGATGGAGTTGTTACTGGTGTCAAGAATACTAGGGTTATCAGAGTTACTACTGTCCTCAGTATCAACTGTGGGATCAGTATTAACTAAGATATATTTCATAATGTCTTGACTTCCATTTGATGATGATTCTCCTTATTGGCTTTGATTGTTTGAATCTCCTGTATTATACACATAATTAACATCAAAAGATTTGGTTAGATTATCAATGTTAAACAACCAATCTGGACCATTTCCCTGTTCATTCATCAGATTTTCATTAAAGGATACATTTACACTTTCTTCAATGATCCTTTGCAGTCAAACTTACCAATTTGTTCTCTTGTAATTAAAATAGTCCAAGGACAACCAAATGATTTTAGGAAACTTATTGATGGTTTTCTTTTGTTAAAAAGTTCATAAGGTGTTTTAAAGTGATGCTTAACTATTAATACTTTGTTTTGAACATAACAAGCAGTATTAACAGCTTCAGCCCAAAAAGTTATTGGTAATTTTGAATCTGCAAGTATAGAACTGGCTGCTTCAATGATGGTTCTATTTCTTCTTTCAGCTACACCATTTTGTTGTGGAGTTCTTGGTGAGCTGTACTGCCTGTCAATTCCCTTAAGATCACAAAAATCAATTAGATTAGTATTTTTAAATTCTGTGCCATTATCACATCTGATTGCTTTCACTTTGATATCTCTTGTATTTTCCAGCTTTACAATTAGATTCTTTATAATTTCACTTGTTTCATCTTTGGTCCTAAGAAAGAAAACCCAAGTATATCTGGAAAAATCATCAGTAATAACAAGGCAGTATTGTTTCTTTCCAATACTCATTACATTTGTAGGTCCAAAAAGGTCCATATGTAAGAGCTGCGAAGGATTAGAAATAGAATTGATTGCTTTGGACTTATGAGAAATCTTGTGTTGTTTACCTTTTAGGCATGCAACACAGTGATGATCACACATAAATTCTTTTTGTGGTAAGCCAACTACCAAATTTTTTTTGACTAAATTGTTCATATTTTTAAAATTTGTGTGACACATCCTTCTATGCCAGAGTTCTGATTCATTTGTGTTTGCCTTAGATATAAAACAGTTGATCTCATTTGAAGAAATCAGTTCTCCCCCTATATCCAGGCAATACACATTGTTTCTCCTTGGTGTTCTTAAAACAACAAATTTTTCGTCTAAAATAAAGTCAGGAGAAAGAATGATGCACTCAACATCTGTAAAAAGAATTTTGTTCTTCTTATCACAGACTTGTGAGACACTAACCAGATTATATTTAAGCTCAGCAACATAAAATACATCATCAAAAGTGATCTTACCATTTGATACTGTACCTTTACCTGTAATCTTGCCACCCACTGCCACCTCCACCACCGCCACCACCCGCCACCACCGTCGCCACCATCCACCATCATCCACCACCGTCACCACCATCCACCATCACCACCACCCACCACTACCCACCGCCACCACCACCACCCACCACTACCAACTAACCACTATCAGTAATAAGGATAAATTCGTCATTTTAGATAATTCCAATTCCAATTCATGTCGACCAAATAGAATATTGAATTGGATTCCAATTCCCTTCCATGCCAACCAAACAGAGTATGGAATTGGATTCCAATTCCTGACAGAGGATATTCTGCGAACCAAACAACACCTTAGAGATTTCAAGTCTTTTGAAGGAGGATATGTTGCTTTTGGAGAAAATCCTAGAGGAGGTAAGATTACAGGTAAAGGTACAATATCAAATGGTAAGCTCACTTTTGATGATGTCTTTTATGTTTCTGAGCTTAAATATAATCTGGTTAGTGTCTCACAAGTCTGTGATAAGAAGAACAAAATTCTTTTTACAGATGTTGAGTGCATCATTCTTTCTCCTGATTTTATTTTAGATGAAAAATTTGTTGTTTTAAGAACACCAAGGAGAAACAATGTGTATTGCCTGGATATAGGGGGAGAACTCATTTCATCAAATGAGATCAACTGTTTTATATCTAAGGCAAACACAAATGAATCAGAACTTTGGCATAGAAGGATGTGTCACACAAATTTTAAAAATATGAACACTTTAGTTAAAAAGAATTTGGTAGTTGGTCTACCACAAAAAGAATTTATGTGTTATCATCATTGTGTTGCCTGCCTAAAAGGTAAACAACACAAGACTTCTCATAAGACCAACGCAATTAACTCTATTTCTAAACCTTTGCAGCTCTTACATATGGACCTTTTTGGACCTACAAATGTAATGAGCATTGGAAAGAAACAATACTGCCTTGTTATTACTGATGATTTTTCCAGATATACTTGGGTCTTCTTTCTTAGGACCAAAGATGAAACAAGTGAAATGATCAAGAATCTGATTGTAAAGCTGGAAAATACAAGAGATCTCAAAGTGAAAGCAATTAGATGTGATAATGGAACTAAGTTTAAAAATACTAACCTAATTGATTTTTGTGATCTTTAATGGTGATTTTCGGTTATAACAAGTAACAAAACGCAGCGGAAAGATTTAATCACCATGAACGGATCTAATATTAAATCATACAATTAAACTAATAAATAAATTAAAGAGATTTGATGAACATTTCATACCCTTGAAGCCTTTGATCTTGTAGGAATCGGATGGAGTTGGTGATGGATTGAAACCAAGTATTCAACAAGAATACCTCTAAAAGAAATCCACACAACACAAGCAAGAACACCAAAAGGAGGATGCTAGTCCTTGAGTCTTGAGAGCAAAAAAAGGAAGAAAACAAAAAACACCTTCTTGTGTGTGTTATGGTTCACGGCCAAGAGAGGGGTCAAGGGAGTGTTTATGGACTCATTCAACACTCATAATGGTGCCATAAAGACCCATTAAAGATTTCCATAAACCATACTTCTATTTTCACTCTAGTCCCTTGTTATTTGTTTCTTCTAGTTTGCTCACAATAAAATTTCAATATTAACAATTAATATTAAACTTATTATATACAAGCATGAAGCTTTTATATATATTAATAATTAATGTAATTACACTAATTACACTAATTATATAATGGTGTTTAGTGTTTAAGTGTGTGACCCTTTAGGCTCACAAACAACTAGCCATATAACTATATGTTATACGCGTGAAGCATATTCCAACAGCTCCCACTTGCGCACGTGATAACATCAAGTAGTTATACAAGCAAAGGTTAGAGTCTAGCAACCCGCCAATGCCCCTAGTAGTACATGAGGAGTTTCATAAAATCTTTGTTCAAAGTTTTTCGAGCAGTTATCCTTTTGTTACTGATACTATGTTGAATTTTAGACAAGGATCAATGTCAATCTAAAATTTCAACGATTCTGTTTCTCGATCTATATAATGAAGTAGATTACCAAAACCAATCAAGATTCATCTTGATTACCTTTTGGGTGTGGCCACACATACATCTATTCAAAACCATCGAGGGGCCCAGTAGTATCTAATCCACATTTGTGGAGGAACAAATTCTTTATTGACTGCACGTGTCTGTCATATGCTTAATGACAAACCCGATAATGGTTGTTATAGCAGCCTTATTCAGGTCAGCGTTTAACCACATCAAAGTTTGCCCCTCTACATACACAAACCAACTTGCATCTCAAGTCAGAGGATAAGTGACAAAGCCTTTGTGAGATTCACTTGTGACATAAATCCAGGAAGTGATTTCTCATAGGTTGGGTCAGTCCAATCGTGCATCGTTATGAACGACATGTGAGTTTGATTTCATCATCCTTAGTCATACTAAGATAATGTCGTCAATGCCCTCCGATTTGTCTTAATAATATTCCCATATTATTAATATGACAATGGACAATTTAGAATATAAAACACAGTAAATATTCATGGATATAAACATGCAAATATAGAACACAGTAGATATTCATATAAAAATGATCATATCAAATATATCAATTTATTCCAATATAAACTGCTCACAGTTCCATTATCCAAATACTAAAACAGATTTACATGAAACTACTAGCTTGTCGAAGTCCAATGTTCCATTCATATTCAAGATGTTTGGTACAAGACATTGAGTTCGATAAAGCGTCAGCTAGTTAGTTATCTGTTTAAACTTTAAGTGTACGAATTTCACATATCTCGAAAAATCATTCGAATGTAGTGAACCTTCGTAAATAGGATCTAGCGTCATCACGACCTATTTCAAAACCAACATAAGTATAGCAAGTATACTTAGTTTCAGTTCAGTATCTCCACCATGACCAAGAAACATATATCCAGTACTTTAAAATACTTCTATGTGTTCTTAACAGCAATCCAGTGACTCTCTCATGAATTCTGTTGGTATTTTCTAGTAAGGTCCCCTAAGGACGTTACATTTTGCCTAGTGCTCCTTACAGCGTACATGATGAATGTAATAGCCGATTCATAGGGGATTACATTCATCCGCTTCACCACATCAGGTGTGGAAGGTCCTTGAGTCTCACTCATGGCATACGAGGACTTCCTCGTTTGGGAGTACCACTCTAAACCATTTAGAATTTTGTCAATGTAAGCACTTTGACTTAAACCAATTAACCGCTTTGATCTATCATTATAGATCTTTACTTCAAGTATGTATGTCGTGTCCCTTCAATCCATCATGTCGAAACATTTTCCAAGCCAGGATTTTCATCTTGTAGCATGGTATATTGTTTCACATGAGTGACATGTCATCAACATGTATGACTTGAGAAACGACAACGCTCCCACTAGCTTTCATATATACACATACTCAGTTTGGGATTCAGGTGAAACAAACGTTTTGATTTCATCATCAACCAAATTTCATAGTCATAGTACACTACTTTGGCTATAAGAATCCTAATGTCTTTAGTAACATGCGAGAAGGTTTCGTCATTGTCAATCCAGTAGGATTGAGTGTAACCTTTTGCTACTATGAGAGATTTATAGGTGTGTATATTTTCATCCATGTCAACAGTCTTACTGTTTTGAGAAAGATCAACTAAGTTCAAAACTTGATTGTCTCTCATGGATTTTATTTTCGCATTCATAGCTTCAAGTCATTTTTCGAATTCAAAATTCGATAATGCAACTTGATAGTTAGGGGGTTCATAATGATCCTCGAAACTTGCTCCTCAGCATCGACATAGATCTATATCGTTCAGGTGCATGAGGTGTCCTTGCGGATCTATGAATGGGAACAACATCATCTTGTGGTCCAACATCTATATGTCCAGCCTCAGAATGATATTTGCTAGTGTTACCAGAAGGTTGTGTATCTTCACTTTGAATCTTGTCAAAGTCTATAGTGCTCCCACTTGCTTTGTGAAATGAGACTGTTCTCAAGAAACTCAGCATACCGAGTAATAAAAATTTGTTCTCAGTTGGGAAGTAAAATAGTAATCGAAGATATACTTGATAGATATTGGCTCAAGTTTGTTCGCCATGTCTCGTTCCACGAGACCCTCACAACCCCAGATCCTCAAGTAAGATAAATTAGGGACTTTCCCATGCCATATCTCATATGGTGTCTTTTTAACCTTTTGGTCGGAACCATATCAAGTATTCGAGCAGCAGACTTCAGTGCATGCCCCTCAAAAGGATATTGTAAGAGTAGTAGGACTCATCATAGACCGCACCATGTCATACAGGGTCCGATATCTCCTTCCAGACGCACCATTATCTTGTGGTGTGTATGAAAGAGTGAATTGTGAGACAATCTCACGATGTGTGGGATGATCCAGAAACTCTTGACTCATGTACTTTCATCCTCAATCAGGACTGAAAGCCTTTGTTGTCTTGTCGAGTTGATTTTCTACTTTTAGTTTAGAAAGCTTTGAACGTTTCAAAGATTTCATGTTTATGTCTAATCAAGTAAACATAACCATAGTGACTGATATCATTAAAGCTTCCATGTTGATGTTTAATCAAGTAAACATAACTACATCTAATGATATCATCAGTGAAAGTAGGTGGCACCTTCCCTAGTCTTAGTTCTAAAAGGGCCACATACATCAGTATGTATGAGTCCAAGTAGATTTTTAGCTCTTTCGCCAACATGGGAGAAAAGCTTTCTTGTTATCTTTCCATAATATACAAGAGAGGCATTTTAAATGATTCATAATCATTTGTAAAGAAGCCCGTCGAGTTGTTTATGTGGAAAAGATGACGATGCTCTAGGTAAGTAGAATCCAAACCAATTTGGATTCTTGAGTGCTACATTTGTATATAGAACTATCGTTTGAATTAGGATCATGCATATTAATTTCAAACATACTATTACAAGGAATAGTAATAAAAAAATGTTATTTTTCATAAAACAAAATATCATAATCCATTATTCAACAAACGATAAAGCTAAACAATGCATAATTGACATTTGTTCAAAACAATATCCTTTGCAGGGTGCTCCTTTTTAGCAGGTGGGGGAATCGTAGGTTTGGAAAAGTAAACTAGCTTACCCTTACCTAGACTCTTGCCTTGTGCTTGCGGTTTACCTTCCCTGATTGCTAGAAAAGTATTGGGTAACCCTTGCTCAACCAGTTTTACCATAGCATGTTCAACGATTGTCTTCCCCATGCTATGTACTTTTAAAACACTTTTCAAACTGGTCATAGTCCTTGGATAGTAAGGTAAGAATCAAGCTCATTCCAAGAACTTGTGGTAAGGGGTAACCAAGACGTTCCATTTGATCAAGATAGCATTGCATATTCAAGATGTAAGTGCTAACTGATTGGGCGTCCTCCTGATTGCAAGCGTGGAATGCTTTAACTGTTTTGAACAGTTCAAGTTCTGCCTTTTGTTGAAATATCATTTTCAACTCGCTTATCATGTCATATGCTGTGAGTTCCTCGAAGTACTTTCGAATCTCGGGGTTCATGCTCACAAGCATAGGAGTAGCAACTTCTTGGTGTTCGTTTAAACGTTTCGGTAAAGGCTTGACGAACAGCAGCAGAATCACTGACAGGAGGTGCCTCAGGTAAGGCCTCTTATAGGTGTATCAACTTTCTCATCTCTAAGGACAATCCTTAGAATTCGATATCAGTAGATAAAGTTGATATTAGTCAGTTTCAGTTTTCAAGAACTGATTTTTGAGTGGAGATACTTAGGTTTTGTTGTTGTTGTTATCTGTATAACAACCAAAGTTCAAAAAATAGTATTTTCAATAATAATTTCTTTTAATCAATTAACTACCCAATTAATTTTAATTAAAAGCTAAGATCCCATTGAGCTTCTATCACCGCATCAGTTGATCTGCTAGAGGTGATAGATCCAATAGGTAGGTGACGATCAACAATTGCATTACAAGTGCAACTCTTAGAGGTATGGGACTTCATGGCACCTAGTGAACAAGCATCTAGGGTCAAGTGGCATGTTTGTCGCATCGTTGCCTCGAGTCAAGGTCTCACCGTCAACTCGATTAAGTCATCCAATGTGAAATCATGTCAAAATAACTCTAGGTCTCACGCGTAGAGAATAATGGCCTCGGATCTAGATTCAAACCACGTCTCACGTGAATTCAAAAATAGAATCAAGTGATTTACAACCGATTGGACGGCGTGACTTAAATTTTAGGTATGTTAAAATTTTAATTAAATAAAATTTTATTAAGATATGAATGAATCATGTACTTCATTCATATCACTTCATAAGTCGTTTAATAAACGGTAAAAACATTTAACGATTATTAAGGTTTAAGTTTCAAATCGTATTTAAACTTAGTTTAATCTCAAAACAATTTTAGATTAAAGGTTTAATCATCAATGATTAACGATTAGTGAGGTTTAAGTTTCAAATCGTATTTAAACTTAGTTTAATCTCAAAACAATTTTAGATTAAAAGTTTAATCATCAATGATTAACTAGTAATCATCAATGATTAAGGGTTTTGGATGTTTTAATGTTTGTGTCAAAAAACCGTTTTTAATTGTTTTATTTACTTGTATCTAATAGAAAAAGAAAACAACCACAAACATGAATAAAACATGCAACAAAATTTTGTGCAAACCTCGACCGATGAAATCCTAGGTTCGGTCACGTGAGTCATCACGACGGACCGAAGGGTCAAACTAGGGGACGGGCCAACATGAACCCAAACGGGCCTACATAAACCCAATGGGCTCCCACTCGCTCCAAGACATTCTTGAGCAAGTAGAACCCAAAATTGTGAAAAAATGCAATCTGCCAGAAAATTCCAGCAGACTTTGAAGCCCGAAAAGTCACTGAAGGAGTCTTCTTTTGTCTTCCCAGCCTTCTGGAAAGTTGTAGCCCAAGACCTTGCAAGCATTTTAGGCTTTTGAATCGTCCAAAACGGAGTCCGTATGCCTCTGGAAAACCTGTTTTCGTACAGCCCTCGCCTTGTGACGGAAATTTGTTGTTTTCTTCATTTGTCTTCAATATTTTTTGTCAACAATTTACAATAAAAAGATAAAATAAATACAATCTATTCTATTACTTTTACATTACAAATTGCCCCAAAAATGGCACCAAAAATAAAAGAAAATTAAATGAAACAAATTACAACAATGAAGCCAAAAAACAAGGCTTTTCCCTAAACAACCAAACAACCAAACATCAACCACATTCATTCACAAACGGTCTAGGCTTTCATCGGTTTGCACAAACAAGCAACAATTGACAAGGCTTTGGCTTGGGATATGGCAAAAATACATGTTTTGCCATATCAACAAAATGGAATTTAAAAAAAAAAATAAATTCCAAGCCAAATAATCAAAAAATACAATAACAAGATTAATTTTTTGATATGATTTTGTAACAAGTGACAATAGGGTTCCAAAAATACCATATTTTAACCCACTTTTTAATCAAAAAAACGAAAAAAAAGAAAAAACCCGTAGGGTTTAATATTTGCGATCGGGATTTTTAAAAACATCAAAATCATTAGATTTTTGCCACTTTTCACAAAAGCAAGCTAATTATATGATTAATATAATGCCTCGTGATACCACTAATGGTGATTTTCGGTTATTACAAGTAACAAAACGCAGCGGAAAGATTTAATCACCATGAACGGATCTAATATTAAATCATACAATTAAACTAATAAATAAATTAAAGAGATTTGATGAACATTTCATACCCTTGAAGCCTTTGATCTTGTAGGAATCGGATGGAGTTGGTGATGGATTGAAACCAAGTATTCAACAAGAATACCTCTAAAAGAAATCCACACAACACAAGCAAGAACACCAAAAGGAGGATGCTAGTCCTTGAGTCTTGAGAGCAAAAAAAGGAAGAAAACAAAAAACACCTTCTTGTGTGTGTTATGGTTCACGGCCAAGAGAGGGGTCAAGGGAGTGTTTATGGACTCATTCAACACTCATAATGGTGCCATAAAGACCCATTAAAGATTTCCATAAACCATACTTCTATTTTCACTCTAGTCCCTTGTTATTTGTTTCTTCTAGTTTGCTCACAATAAAATTTCAATATTAACAATTAATATTAAATTTATTATATACAAGCATGAAGCTTTTATATATATTAATAATTAATGTAATTACACTAATTACACTAATTATATAATGGTGTTTAGTGTTTAAGTGTGTGACCCTTTAGGCTCACAAACAACTAGCCATATAACTATATGTTATACGCGTGAAGCATATTCCAACAATCTTAAGGGCATTGACAGGCAGTACAGCTCACCAAGAACTCAACAAAAAAATGGTGTAGCTGAAAGAAGAAATAGAACCATCATTGAAGCAGCCAGATCTATGCTTGCAGATTCAAAATTACCAATAACTTTTTGGGCTGAAGCTGTTAATACTACTTGTTATGTTCAGAACAGAGTATTAATAGTTAAGCCTCACTTTAAAACACATTATGAACTTTTTAATAAAAGAAAACCATCAATAAGTTTCTTAAAATCATTTGGTTGTCCTTGTACTATTTTAATTAGAAGAGAACAAATTGGTAAATTTGACTGCAAAGCAGATGATGGAATATTTGTAGGATACTCAACTCAAAGCAAATCTTACAGAGTGGTAACAAAAGGCTAAGGATCATTGAAGAAAGTGTAAATGTATCCTTTAATGAAAATGTGATGAATGAACAAGGAAATGGTCCAGATTGGGTTTTTAATATTGATAATCTAACCAAATCTTTTGATGTCAATTATGAGCTTAATCATCAAGTGGAAGGCAAGAAATCATGAAGTATATCTTAGTTGATACTGATCCCACAGTTGATACTGAGGACAGTAGTAACTCTGGTAACCCTAATTTCATTGATACCAGTAATAACACAAATTCTGAAGATACTACTGATCCCAGTAGTAACTCCGAACCTCAGAGTTGTGATGATGATCTACTCAATACTGATGTCAGTAACAACAATGACCCTCCTGAGGTCAATGAAGAGAACGTTACTACTGACACCAGTAGTAATGATGAAACTCCACAAAATGCAATCTATCAAGAAGAAACATGGACAGATGCACAAATTCCTGAATCAAATGAGTCAAATCTAGATTCCCAAATCTCTGTTGACAAAATCCCTGGAACCAGAACTGAAAAGAATCATCCTTTGGACTTAGTCCTAAGTGATGTCAATTCTAACATGCATACAAGAAGCAAATTTAATTCATTATTAAATACAAATGTTTGTAACATAAGTTTAATATCTAATGAATGCATGTATGAATGTTTTCTGTCACAGGAAGAACCCAAGAAGATTCAACAAGCTATGAAAGATTCAAACTGGATCATAGCAATGCAAGAAGAACTTCTTCAGTTCAAACTGCAAGCTGTATGGACTCTTGTTCCTCTACCAAAAGGAAAAAGACCTATTGGCACAAGATGGATCTTTAGAAATAAGAAAGATGAAAGGGGTATAGTGATAAAAAAACAAAGCAAGACTTGTAGCCCAAGGATACACACAAGAAGAAGTAATTGATTATGATGAAGTATATGCTCCTGTTTCCAGAATTGAAGCCATAAGAATATTTCTGGCATATGCTTCATATAAGAAATTCAAGGTATACCAAATGGATGTAAAAAATGCATTCCTTTATGGGAAAATTGAAGAAGAAGTGTATGTATGCCAACCCCCAGGTTTTGAAGATCCAGAACATGATGACTATGTGTACAAGCTAGACAAAGCTCTATATGGCGTACATCAGGCACCAAGAGCTTGGTATGACACATTGTCCTCGTATTTACTGAAGAACAACTTTAAGAGAGGTGCCATTGACAAAACACTGTTCACAAGAAAGGTCAAAGATGATATAC